>OX465281.1:145409597-146025601 GCA_949987705.1 Thereva unica | reverse complement strand
ATATCAGACCAGATAAGTAACATAACAACCCACATTAATAATCAACAAAATCTGATATCGCGTATACTTGCAATTTATACCAACGATTATAATAAAAGAATCTCAAATATAGAAATTGAACTTGCTACCTTCGAACAAGCCTATCAGATCAACTACGACATAAACCTTTTACGAAATCACATAGACGATATTGAACAAACCATTCTAACTAGCAAACTAAATATCCTCTCTCGGAATATACTAACCGAAGCAGAACTGACCATGGTTGCAGATATGGAGACATTCCAGGATATCAAAGTTACCGTAATTTATTATGTAGACCAAATAGTTATCGTTGTTCTCATTCCAAAGTATTCCAATAAAACTTATTCCCAGATCACGATCGAACCCTTACCCAATCTTCAAAATAAATCAATAAACATTAAAACTAATAAGATTTTACTAGATGAATATAGCAAACAAATTTATGAAATAAATGTCAAAGACAATCTTAAAAAGAATTTGATATTAATAGACGATGAATGTCTAAATAATATTTTTAACTCAAGGGAAGCAAAATGTGGAATGGCTACCTTAAATGAGGAAATAATCAAAGAAATATCAGCAGGTTTTATATTAACTAAAAATTTAAATAATTTAAGTATGATACAGAATTGTAATAAACATACTTATAAAATTTATAGAAATAGTCTTATTAAATTTGAAAACTGCAAAATAGATATAAGCAATAAAATATTTACAAATGAATATTACAAAATAAAAGACCATATAATACTACCTTATTTTTCAGCAAATATAATCGAGAAAAACCCTGTAAACTTGAGTAGAATAGAAGAAATTCATTTAAAGAATATTAAAGATAATAGGAAAGCAATTAAAGAAATTTTAAACATTAACCATTTAGAACCATCAATATTTGATATATCCTTAATAGTCACCTATATTTTAAGCATTATTTTCGTACTTTTATATTTATGTAAAAAATATAGAAAGGATAAAATAAACATGTTTACCATTCATTGTAAATCTTCGTCGGAGCCTCAGACAAACCGTGGGGGAGTTATAGTTGCAAGCCCCTCAAATATCATATAAATATTTCATATAAAAAACTTTAAATTTTCATGTGAAAATTGCCTAAGTGCAATCTACACACTCTAGCAATTTTCACATTTCTTAGAAATCAAACCATGCAAAAATGCATGAGAAATTGCACAAGAAACATTAATCCACTTTCCGGCAAAGCAGACGCTTTTCCAAGAATATTATAATATTTAGATCATTCTTTTAACCTGGGTGAATTATTATTTGAACTCGAAAAGTCAGTCTTATTCTAGACGCTTTAAAGATCGGTCGAATGAGGTTCCGCGGGATTTAAAGTCTATATTAAATATAGTATATATTAAAGTAAAGTTTAAAGTATTAAAGTAAAGTTTAAGAATAGTTTTTTGATTGAATAAATTGTGAAATATAATTTCGTTTTTATTTTTTTTTATTAAAAAATATATTCGCAAACAAAATTGTTAGCCTCAGAATTTAATCATAGGTCACGGGAGGCCTATACTACCTATGCAAAGACTGTCGGTGAAAATATCATACGTAATCCTAAAAAATTCTTTGATTTCGTTAACCTAAAGCGAAAAACATCAGGCTACCCGACAACAATGACAAACGGTATCACGCACTCCTCTCTCACCCAAGAAATTTCAAACATGTTTGCGGACAGGTTCAGTGAAATCTTCTGCCCCATTTCTTCGACTGCACACACTGCCCCAAGAGAGTATTCCGAAACTGCGGTCCTTATAGACAATATATCTTTATCGCCCGAAGATATAATGACAGGTCTTATAGATCTGGAGGTCAATAAAGGTCACGGTCCGGACTGTCTACCTGCAAGTTTTTTGCAGAGCCACGCCCAACTCATTCTACTCCCTCTTCACCTCATTTTTAACAAGTCCCTTTCTGCCGGTAAGTTTCTTTCGGTATGGAAGAAATCCTTCCTCACACCAATCTTTAAGTCAGGTGATAAACATGCGGTGGACAACTATAGGGGCATTGCTATCCTATCTGTTATCCCTAAACTATTTGAAAAACTTATCTATGACAAGATTGCCCCTCTAATTGTTCCGAACCTAAACGATCAGCAACATGGTTTCAGAAAAGGTCGTTCCACCACATCCAATCTTATGATAATGATATCCGAACTACTGTGCGGTATGGAACAAGGCCACCAGTTTGACGCTGTCTACACTGACTTCAGCAAGGCATTCGATCGAGTAGACCACCACATTCTATATATGAAATTATTAAGATTTGGGATATCCGGCCCCCTTCTGGATTGGATAACATCCTATCTTAACGGGAGAACTCAGGTGGTAAAATTTCAGGGCTTCCTCTCAAAAGAAATCAATGTAACCTCAGGTGTACCGCAAGGCAGCCACCTAGGGCCACTTCTATTTAACATATTCATTTCCGATCTATCTGAAATATTAAATGGCATTCCGCACCTCTTTTACGCCGATGATTTAAAAATTTATAGTGCTATAAGGTCTCAAACTGATGTATCCTTTTTACAGTCGAAACTTAATGCACTACATGACTGGTGCATCACTAACAATCTTCTTCTTAACACCAGTAAGTGCCACGTAATTACCTTCTCCAGGAAAAGAAACAAACAGCTGCAAAATTATTATCTCAATGACAATGTCTTGGATCGTGTCGATCACATTGTTGATTTAGGCATTGTCCTCGACAGCAAGTTAAACTTTAACTTACACTATGATAATATTATTGCTAGATCCAACAAGCTGTTGGGCTTTATCAAGAGAAGAGCTAAAGAATTCGACAATGTTTGGGTTACTAAAGCCTTGTTTTGCTCATTGGTCCGTCCTATTCTTGAGTATGCGTGCCAGATCTGGGATCCTATATTTCAAATTAGTAGTAATCGAATAGAATCTGTCCAAAAGAAGTTCCTTCTTTTCGCGCTTAGGAACCTCTATAATCCTTCGGATTTTCAAAACCTTCCTCACTATAAGGACAGGCTCAAAATCCTTGATCTCTTGCCTCTATCCCTTAGACGGAAATTGCTTATATCTTGTTTTACCCTGGATGTCCTGAACAATAACCTCAAGGTGCAGTTCCTGTCGGACACAATCAAATTTAACGATACTCGACAAACAAGACATTCCAAACTGCTTAAGGCCCTAATACACTCAGCGACGAAGTCCAACATGAAATTCAGTTCCAACAACAAAATATTAAGGGAAGCTTAAAAAAAAATACAGTCACAAAATTAAACTAACCCAATCTCAAAAACCTCCTAACACAGTCAAAATTACCTGTTGTGCACTGCTTGCAGTGCACAACACGGCCGCCGGAGGGGAAATCTTTGCACAATAAAGGGGTTCGGCTGCATTCGTATGTCTTGTTGGGCTTTACTTTATGAGTGCGTGCCCGAGGTAAATTTTCTGGCGACTTTCAAGAAATCTCTTCTGCGGTGTCGCCGGCTAGAAATTGAAGCCAGTGTTAGATAATTATGAATGGAAATTGAATTAATGTCGCAGTAATGCACTCTACGAACTTGTTCCTGTCATGGGATATGAGAATAGATCTTTTTTGTTTGATATTTAAATTTTTCATTCATGTGAAATTTTGATATCGCTGCTTTTGCTGATTTGAAATTTAGCAAGTGCGGCTAATAAACAATAAAAAATCGAAATAAATGAATTCTAATAAAATATACATATTTGTAAAATGTTTATTTGGGAAGACATAAAATATGTACAAAAATTAAAATTTATGGTAAAATATTTACAACAATTTGAAAGTTTTATTAAAAAGTTTAAAATTTGATGAAAGATTTTTATTTATTTTTTGGTATTTACATACAAAAATAATAAAAACCATAAAAAATGAATTTACGCAAAATTTATCTACACTCATGTTGTAAAATACCTGTACAAGGGATACACCTTTTTTGCGAATCTAGTTCCGGGAAGTTGTTACGGCTAAAAAGACAATAACGAAAAACAAGGATGTCATAAAACTTAATTATTACATGAAGGTAGTATTTGCCATTAAAATATTTTCTTGGGTTTTTCATAAAGCCAAGATAATAAACACCGATTGATCACTACCTGACCACCGGGCAAGAATCCCTAAATTCTCAAATCAAGGAAATCACCATCAAGCAAGTCATTAAAATTCTTGCCAAACAAACCGATTTTTCCTCAGATTTTATTTTTTCCCGAAAATACGATCACCATCCATGCCTGCAACAAAAAAGGTTTGAAATTTCCCCTGCAAAAACCGAAGCAGAAGCTCTCACTTATACAAACGCATCTCGTGTAAGATTACGCAAATGCTTTATACAGAATACAACTAGCGCAGAGATTTGCTTGGAGCGGAAATTTGATGTATTAAAACTGAAGAATTTTAGGGAATTTTCGTACTTAAATTTTGTGGATAATTTTTAAAACATAATTTACTCATGAAAGAAGGCTAAAATTCAAAAATTTTCCACCATGAATAGCTAGATAATCGATTTAAGTTTATCGTACATTAAAAGAATTTTAAAATTTTTCCACCTAAATAGGAGTATTTTCCGGGCGCAGGTACGGAACTTTGAACCATTATAACTAATATACTAATAAAAAATATTAAAATTTTCCACCATGAATAGCTAGATTTATGTTTTCTTAAAAATACCTAATTTAAATTATTTCATTTGGTTGGATAGTTTTCTTAATATTCGCGGGCGCGCGATACCCTATAATTGCTCGATTGAGTGTATTAGGCCCTTAAAGAGTACCCGCATCGCACTGAATATGCTAGAAACGAGCCTGTTAACAGGTGCTGCATTACCTTCAATTCCTACGCGTCCTGTTTCTCTCCCTCAATTAACAAAAGTTCCTATAAAAGAAAACTAATTTCCCTATTGTCCTCTTCTAACTAATATTATAGACCTAGATCTTAGTTTAATATTTAAATATTAAATACTGCAATGTTCCTTATTAATGTTAATATGTATTTTTTTATCTGTAACTGTTTTTGTTAAGTGCCTTGTTTGGCAAATAAATAAATAAATAAATAGTGAGCGCGACAAGTAGTCGGCGACAACGTTTTGTTTACTCGACACATGTCTGATGTCTGTGGTAAACTGACAGATTAGACCCAAGTGTCTGGTCTGACGAGGGGATCGTTCGGTCTTTGTGTGAAGGGCGCGAACCAGTGGTTTGTGATCAGTATAGACCACGAAATTGCGTCTTTCAACGAAGTAACGGAAGTGTTTGATCGCTGCATAGATTGTGAGGAGTTCGCGATCGAATGCAGAGTACTTCCGTTCTGTTGGTGACAGCTTTTTGGAATAAAAAGCTAGAGGTTGCCACCGATGACCGTTGAATTGTTCCAAAACGCCTCCGATTGCATAATCAGAGGCGTCAGTCGTAAGACTGTATTTTGCATCCTCGATTGGATGGTTCAGCAGAGTTGCTTCAGCCATCGAGGTTTTCACCTTGAGGAATGCCGCCTGACAAATGCTCGTTTATAGGCACCAACTGTTCAGCCAATTTTGGGATAAATCGGTGATAAAAATTCACCATTCCCAAAAACTTCTGGATCGATTTGACAGAAGTTGGAGTAGCGAGATCAACGATAGCCTGAACCCGGTCGGAGGATGGAAGTATTCCATCCTTTGTGATGCGGTGGCTTAGAAACTTAATCTCTGTTGCACCAAAAACGCATTTCTCTAGCTTGATGGTTAAACCGAAGCTATCGAGGCGTTTAAAGAGCTCTTCAAGGTGAACGATATGCTCATCCTCGGTTTTACTGGCGATAAGTATATCGTCCAAGTGTACATAAACGAAGTCGAGATCTCTCGTAACTTCATTTATGAACCTTTGAAAGGTTTGTGCTGCATTCCGTAGGCCGAATGGCATACGTGTAAACTCATATAGGCCGAATGGCGTAATGAGTGCAGTCTTATGCACGTCTTCTGGGGCGATTGGTATGTGATGGTATGCACGTACCAAGTCAACCGTCGAAAAAATTGTGCAGCCGTGAAGATTCACGGAGAAATTCTGTATATGCAGGATCGGATATCTATCCGGCACAGTGACAGCATTAAGGCGCATGGCCTCCAATCATGTGAGTCCCGTTTAGGAACTAGATGAAGCGGAGATGCTGCGGGGGACGACGAAGGTCGACAAATCCCCAATTCGACCATATGGTCGAACTCTAACTTTGCCATCTTCAGTTTCTCCGGATGGAGTCGCCGAGCGGTGACAAATGGTAATTGCCCTTTAGTTACAATGTGGTGTTGCACATTGTGTTTAACCGGAAGGTTAAAATTGGGCGGTTTTGTTAACGAAGCGTACTTCGTTAATAGCTCTTTGTATATGCCAATAACTCGGCATGGAAATGTTTCGGGGTTGTAGTCGACTGTAGCGCACACGTTAATGCGAAACTTCGTACGCTTGTCGACTAAATGCCGATATTCAAAATCGACGGACAATTTGAACTTCGTTAAGAAGTCCGCCCCGAAAATGGCTTTAGTGGTGTCGGCTATAATAAAGTTGTAAACATATCGTGGGCGTAAGCCGAGTTCAAGTTCAAGCAACATATATATATATATATATATATATATATATATATATATATATATATATATAAATATATATATATATATATATATATATATATATATATATATTCTTCATTTATAAAAATTACATTCTAGTTAATTAAAAAAAACAAGCATATTGAATAGAAAATAACTGAAGGACTAAAATAAACTTAAGTGGATTTAAAGAAACTTCAAATAGAGGACTGACGCAATCGTGCCTTTTTTGTTGCAAGAAGCAATTTTGAAAGTGAATTTCCAAATTTTTTATATGTTGAAATGCAATAAAATCCTCTTTTGCAAATTCTTTCAATGTATTTGTTAATCTCAGTGCTTCATCATAAGAATTTATGTTGTCTTCAGACAACGGAAGCACTTCGTCCTCCGACTCAAAATCCTCTATGTCATTTTCATTGGGAAAATTGATATCAATATTTTCACCTTCCGTTGGTATATTTTGATCCATATCAATGAAATCTTGTATATAACGAAAGTCTCGTTGTCCAAGCACTTCGCACCCGTTCAATAAATCTCGGAGTGTTGACAACGGCAAATCCTCTTCCGGATCAAATTCAGTCGCTTCATTTAAATCATTTTTTCTGAACCCAGCTTTCGCGAAGCAGTTTTTGATAGTTGTATCAGTGACCTTATCCCAAGCTGTTTTTATAAAATACAAAGCTTCTAATACATCGATCGATTTTGAAAGCTCTGTGGCAGTTTTAACACCGTCCATTTTCGACAAGATATGGTTCAAAATAAGCTGTCTATAATGACATTTAAAATTTCGGATTATACCTTGATCTAAGGGTTGACATATTGATGTTGTGTTTGGTGGTAAGAAAATAATTTTTATATTCGCAAGATTTAAATTTCGAGGATGGGATGCAGCATTGTCCAAAAATAATAGGATTCTCCTTTTTTGAATGCCCATTTTTCTGTCTAGTGTCATTACCCACTTACTCATAATATCACATGTCATCCACGCTTTCTTATTGTGCTGCCAGGTAGCCGGTAACTTATTGATAGCAACATTTTTAAATGCTCTGGGACGAGCCGCTTTTCCAATAATTAGCAATTGCTGTTTTTGACCTGCAATATTAGCACAAAACAAAATTGTAAGTCTATCTTTTGCTAATTTTCCACCAATACATTTCTCTGATTTTAAAGCCAAGGTTTTGTTAGGCAATGCTCGGAAAACAAGCCCACTTTCATCAGCATTATAGATATCTTCTGGTTGATATCCAAGCAACATGGACGGAAGCTTTTCCATAAATTGAGACGCATCTTGTTGGTTTACATCAGCAGCCTCCTCTGATACGCTTTTAAAGCTAATATTGTTTCGTTTGCGCCATTTTTGGAGCCATCCACCAGAAGCCTTAAAATCATTATAGCTCATCTTACTTGCAATTTCTTTAGCTTTTGCCTTGACCAGCGGTCTCGATAAAGGAATATTCTGACTTCTGGCCTTAATAAACCAATCGTAACACAATTTGTCTATATTAACGCCTTCGGCATTTTTGAAGATTTTTTTTTGATTCAAATTTATTACAGATTGCCATTTAAGTCGTAGATCTTCCTTATTTCTTGCAATTCGCGCCGCTTGAGTTTTCCCAATATTAAACCTTAGAATTAACCTGTGTTAATTTATCATCAGTATATAATTGCAGTAACTAACTCACCTTTTTGCCAAATCACGAACAGATAATTTTTCTTTATCCAATAAATTGACCACTTCCATCTTTTCCTTCAAACTCAGAATATTTTTTGGTGCCATTTTACTCACTGCTAATAACTAATACGTTTACGACCAGTACTGACTGACAAATAAGAAACAACAAAATGTAAGATTCGATTGATTTATAAATCGGGGAATTACCGATTTATGTAAAAAATACAAAAACGTCCGTTCGTCCTTTTAACGGAGCTGTGCGTCCGCTTATAGGAGATTTTGCTGAAAAAATGTGTGACATCGAGTGTCCGCGTCCGGTTAAGAGAACGTCCGCTTATCGGATCGTCTATTATAAAAAATTTGGTTCCAGGAAATTTGTCCGCGTATGGAAGATGTCCACTTATTGGAGGTGTCCGTTAAGGGAGCTTTCACTGTATATATATATATATATATATATATATATATATATATATATATAATATATATATATATATATATATATATATATATATATATACATACATATATATATATATATACAGGGTGTCCCACATAAACTTACAAAGCGGCCGGCTGTGGATAGGTCTTGGATAGACGAACAAAAAATCGTATGGGTGGGGGGGGGAAATCGTAACGGTTTAGCCGCTAGGGCGTTTTGAAGTTTTTTTGCTAGAGTTTTACATATCACCCTGTATTTTTGTAACCGTGTAACCCATTTTCACGATTATGGTACCGGTGTACGCAGAATTCCCCCACCTATCTACGACGGTAAAAATAATGGTCCTATCTTATAAACTTTTGGAGTTATGAGTCGCCAAAGTCAAAATTTTGTATTTTTTTCACTAAAATTTCAACTAAAACCACCTTTTTCTCCAAAAAATACGTGATAAACCTAAACTTTTTTTCCAAAATTAAAAAGTTTGGACAATTTCCTATAAATAATGTATTACAACTTTTACGCCACAGCCTCTATTTTTGAAGTTATTAGCATTTTTAATGTTGAAATTGGCTCTATTTCGTCCTTTTTTAGTACTTTTCCATCTGAGCTTTGTCGAAAAGTGCCAAATAAGCATCGAAAAAGGCCAATATTAACTTTAAAATTGCTTATAACTTCTAAAGTAAAGGCCCTAGAATAAAACTTTTCATACATTATTTATAGGAAATTGTCCAAACTTTTTAATTTTGGAAAAAAAAGTTTAGGTTTATAACGTATTTTTTGGAGAAAAAGGTGGTTTTAGTTGAAATTTTAGTGAAAAAAATACAAAATTTTGACTTTGGCGACTCATAACTCCAAAAGTTTATAAGATAGGACCATTATTTTTACCGTCGTAGATAGGTGGGGGAATTCTGCGTACACCGGTACCATAATCATGAAAATGGGTTACACGGTTACAAAAATACAGGGTGATATGTAAAACTCTAGCAAAAAAACTTCAAAACGCCCTAGCGGCTAAACCGTTACGATTTCCCCCCCCCCACCCATACGATTTTTTGTTCGTCTATCCAAGACCTATCCACAGCCGGCCGCTTTGTAAGTTTATGTGGGACACCCTGTATATATATATATATATATATATATATATATATATATGTATATATATATATATATATATATATATATATATACATATATATACATATATATATATATATATATATATATATATATATATATATATATATATATATATATATATATATTATTTTTGGTTAATTTGGTTTTTTAATCTTGCTCGCACTTAATGACTTCACTACTGTAGTCTACACACAAGGAGAAGTAAGTAACAAGTGGAGATGCCGGAAACTGGCTGTCTCGATAAACACGATGGGGGAACGAAACGGAGAACGGTAAGATCACTGAACTTTAAGTTCGGTGATCGATGGAGTGTTCCGACTGATCGTGTTTATTGTGTGGGAGGCTGTTGTGTGACTTTGCGTAAACTTGGTAATTAAGTTTACGCGGTCACTACACATATAATAAACTAAAAGGTAGAAAACTAAAAATATTGGTTAAAAAACTTAAAAATATGCTTTTGTTTAAAAATGAACTAAAAAGTAAAAAACTATGTTGAATGAAAACTATTTTGCTCCAGCCAGTATATATAATATATGGGACGCTAGCGAAAGGTTGCAGTAATAATAAAATAAGAATATGGGTAAAGTCCCAAGCTTACAGGAAGAACAGCTCATTCTATGCTTAAGACACCGATCGAAGATCATATGGAAAATCCTGCGTGGAAAAAATCTAAAGTTTTACAAGACTGTATAATAGCTGTCTGGGAATGCGATGAGTGTACAATGGCAAATAAAGTATCTATTAACAGAACACCGCGAGATTTAAGATGTAAAAACCAATTATTATGGGGAGTAACTGTTTTATTGGCATAGATTCCGGTTCCGGGCAAATGTTGCCTGCTGTCCGGACAAATATGTGGGCCGATGATATGGATGCATGTCTGAAATGATCACACATATAGGGACATATTGGAAAACGTAATTTAAAGCAAAAGATGAGAGCGCAAACGGAAAACTCAGAATTCAGTACTATTCTCCTCAACATAGGATAAACAATAGAAAATGTTCTGAGATTAATGAGAATGATGATAGTGAGCTGCTGGATGTTGTTTGCAAGTTCGTAATAGACGAGGAAATTTTGATGAGCGACATTTATGACGATTTCGAAAAGTTAAAGTTGATCAACTAAATTGACTCAACTCAGTAATGCCACAAACATTGTAATACTTACAAGTGAAACATTTAACATCGTTTATAAACAAGCGTTACAGTGGATTGTTAACCAGTATGACCGGAAACGACGAAACACGAAAACGGGAAGCAGAAACTGTCCTTTTTAGGATCAAATCAGTAGTACCTCTTAAAATGCCGGCAATCTTCGTCTCAAGCCATGTTCACCATGGGGCAAGTTCAGGGTGGCAATTATCTGAGAACGTCAAAATCTACGCGGCTAGGTATCTGTTGTGCACATAGTATAAAAGTTTTCCGATGATTAACCTCGAATTTTAAAAAAAATTGTAGGTAACATATTTTTATAGTCAACTCTAAGGTTTTTTATATATCCTAAATCATGTCTTGCAGATTTGTTCTTTATTTCATTATACCCTTTCCTTATTCCGGACTATGCACACATAATTTTGTTTTATTAAAAGGCGTTGTGACGCACGCGGGTTTTTGCTATTAATTAAATATAATTGTATTTATCCGGTTATTACTGTGGTTATATGTCATACTCAAAACATTCTGAGAATCCTTTTGGGAATGACGTGGTTCATGTAACCGTTGACAGGGCTAAACAGCATTCAGAAAGTATTCTGATTTCGGAAGCAAAATTTTCTTTGGTTGAGAATGGTTTTCAGAAAGAATGCCATTTAACACCTAATGGGAAAGAGAGGTTATTATCATTAAAATTGAAGTACTTTGGTAATAACCTTAATTTAGAGTTCTTTTTACTGTTAAAATGTTACTATCAAAAGTTATTTTGATAGAATCTACAAAAAATTTTGTAAATTGGTTGTTTCATTAGATGTTATCGATTTTATTTTGAATACAGGAAAGACTCATTCTGAGAACCACCATATAACTTAGTAGATATGCTATGCCGGTTCTAGCATAATTTAACATGGGGTTTTACATATACATAACCCCTAAATTCACCTTTTTCGCCATCTTGGATTTTCTTCGCTGTGCTAATTGGTTTGTGACGTCACATGGTCATGTACGAGAGAAAGAAAGGGCAAGTGAATGTGTGTGTGATGCTGGGCCAGGGTCGCTGGCTTGGTCTCAGCGGGGGCGGCGGCCTCGGCGGGGTCCTCGGCTGGGGCTGCGGCGGGGTACTCGGCTGGGGCTGTGGCGGGCTCCTCGGCTGGGGCCTCGGCGGTGTCACTTTGATTGGCAGGGGGTCTAGTTTGGTTCGCAGGTGTTCACTCGCGGGTGGCTTTTTTATGTCACTTTGATTGACATGCGTCTGCTTCTCATTATACGAAGAAAGGATATTAATTGTTAACATATAATTAATATAATATATAATTTGTAATAACAAAATATTACCTGAGAACAATCAAAGTATTTATTTGAAAGCAAAATAGCTGTATGTATCAAGCGAATCTAAAAGCAAAGTAACAGGAAATCAGACTTGAAGAAAAACCAGAAGCACGATTGTTGATCTTGATCGCATCTGGTATAAGAAAAAACAAATAACAAATACTCTCGGTGGAAGCAGCCAAGCAAATTGTTTTTGTCAGATATCTTTTTTCACTTGCAACAAAATCTGCTAGAGTGCATAGCTTTTGCAAAAGCTTTTCGTTCATATCAGTAGAGCCGCTGCCTAGTCGGAAGATGCCAATTGGAATTATAATTTATGTGTTTTTACATATACTCAAGAAAGGTTTCTAAGTATATTAAAATCTTTTGCACATGCGTATCTGTTAATTAGAAAAAAATTTACATCGACTTCTTGTTTCATTTAAGAATGAAATTTCGTAATTAGGTGTAACCATAGTCGAGATTAAAAATAAATAACACTCCAAAAATAAACTGCCTTTTGCTGTTGTCCGGTAAAAAAACACATTTTTCTCACACTAGCTGTGCTAATTTATATAATGTAAAAGAATAGGATAGAAGAGGAACATATTTTAGTAGTGTAGCAGAAATATTAAAACCAGCCATCCTATATTTTTTATTATTAACAGAAATTGACAATATTATTTTTAATAAAAAATGTTACGTGAAAACAAACAAAAGCATCAAAAGCAAAATAATTACGAGATGTGCCAGTGAATCTTAAAGCAAAGTAACAGAAACACAGTTAAAGAGAAGTCAGAAACCCACCGCACAGTTGCGCATGATGTGATCACAAATGCAAAAAGCCCGCGAAATCAAGTATAAGAAAAACAAAATCGGAAACTAAGTAAATTGATTGAGCCAGCAGGTTGTTTTATTTGCAGCAAAGTCCGCTAAGTGCATAAAATTTTAACACATACTCGAAGGGTACCCCATATATACATATTAACATTGCTACATGCACTAAAGCTTTAGTGTTCAGTAGAATAAAGTGTGTTTTGCTGGAGGAAAAAATGGGGTTTGCTGTATGCTTTATGAATACCTGGTATCAGCCTTTTAAAACGAACCTATGAAAATCATATTGATCTTATTATGAAGGCAGCTCATTCTGGCGAGCAAGTTTTATGCGCGATAAAGTCGACTTAGTTGGTGAGGTCTGATAATAATCGTGCTGTGGCTTTCTTTAATTCTGTGATTCTGTTACTTTCGCTGCATTTACAGGCACTTTGTTTTCACTCTAATTTGGTTTTTAAATATTTTTGATGATTGTTTTTGCTAAGTAACATTTATTGAAATAATTAATACTCTTAATAATAAAAAGTTTGCAAAAAAATATCCTCTCTTCCGATGATTATAATAAACCGAAAATAAAATTGTTTTTTCACATCATAATGTAGCATGAACGTCTTATACACCGTCATCTTTCTCTCGCACGCGACAATTTCAATTTAAGTTACATATTTTATATAAAAAAAATTTGTTTTTATATATCATAAAAATATCCGAAACAAAAAAAACAATCGCCTTCATTCGCGATGGATTTAAACAGTATTCTGAAGCTTTAAAATATTTTTTTATTCGCAAATATTTAAAACATTTAGTTGAAAACTTAAGAAAAATGTATTTTGAAATATGTGCATATACCTACATATATTGTAAAAATTGCTTCTCTATTTTTTTAAACATTTATCTGACATTAAAAATTTAAACATTTTACAAATTATTTCATTATTTTTAGAAATTTTTACTTGCTTGTTACCAAATTGCGATCATTTTTAATTATTTCATGAAGTTTGAACGTTAAATCCATTTTTATGAAATTTTTGAAAACGTGGCTTATTACGGTTATGTTAATTTTTCCCCAAAATGCAATAATTCTTTAATTTTCCAAAAGGAGTTTGGTTTTTATCTTTGTTGTAAGGTTGCAATATTGAAAACTCAAATGGAGTTTCTAAAATGATAAACACTTTTTAAGTTTAAAAATAATTTTATTCATATAGATTTTTATAAAAAAGCATACATTAAATACATTTTGGATAATGTAAGAACAAATATATTTGCATAAATTAATTATTACTTAGTCGAAATAGTTGTTATGGAAATCATAAATTGTAGTCTTTGCCAAATCGAGAATGCACATACCCACATAAATTGATTTATTGAAATAAATCTCAGTCTTATTAAGTTCGATGGCTACTAGGTTCTCATTGAAAATTGTCGATGTCTTGAATTCGGGTTTGGATACAAGAGCTTCGGCACCTATCGCCCCAAAATATTGCATAAAATGTACATATTTCATTGGATTATTTTTGATTATAATTTAAATTATCGCGAAAACCCTTAAAAAAGGAGTTTTTAAGCATTTTAAAGATGGCATGCATATTTTAAGACTGTGGGACCCCGATTTTCGTAATCAGCGACCCAAAAACATATGAGGAACGATTTTCACAACAGTGTAATGTTTTGACATAAGCGATTCGTCGATATGTTGTCAAGTTAAAAAATTGTAATTTAAAAAGCGGAAAGGTCCAGCACATCTCACCAAAGCGGGAGTGGGTGCGAATTTTAAAACAAGAGCACCTCACATATTTAATTCACCACTCCCTTTTAGTATTCTAAGCACCCAAACCACTGACATACGGTTTTAACAGCTTCGGTTTTATCAATTGAAGCGTGCAAAAAGTATTTTATATTGTTAGTACAGTCAATATGCAATTTGCGCTCCGAAAAATGACAAACCGACATTTGACCTTGAAAGTCGTTAGGGGGGCGTGTCAGAAGCCTACTGAAAAATTATGAAAGTCTCGGTGCATGCAGATATTGAGAAATTCAAAAATTTAATAAAAAAATGTTGAAACGCGTTTTTCTCAGAAAGTATAGGTTTTAGCGAAAAGTTTTTTAAACAAAAAATGTAGAGGTCATTGCGAACTACATTTTTTGTCATTGGAGTGACGTCATCCGACGGTAAGTTTTATAAAAATTTTGTTTAAACAAAAGCTGTAGATAATTTTGTAACAAACAACTTTCTCATTTACATTATTGTAAAAAAATTAATTTTTCCTAGTGAAAATGGCAAAGAAACACTTTTTTGATCCTTTAGCGTCATCTACTTTTTGTATTTCAAGTCGGATGACGTCACTCCAATGACAAAAAATGTAGTTCGCAATGACCTCTACATTTTTTGTTCAAAAAACTTTTCGCTAAAACCTATACTTTCTGAGAAAAATGCGTTTCAAAATTTTTTTATTAAATTTTTGAATTTCTAAAAATCTGCATGCACCGCGACTTTCATAATTTTTCAGTAGGCTCCTGACACGCCCCCTAACGACTTTCAAGGTCAAATGTCGGTTTGTCATTTTTCGGAGCGCAAGCCTCTTTTCGTTGCATATTGACTGTACTATGAAGACAATTACAAATTAAACGTAAGAAAGATGTATTATTCATTTCTTCTTTCTTTTTTTTTTTATTTATGCTTACACCGTTTCACATTTTAAGAAAATCTCAAGTGTTTATACCGTAGTTTCCCGGCCACACCAAAAAGCAGATTCACTTGGTCAGGTTGCGCCGAAAATTCTTGTCGTCAATGTGGCACTGCCGGGAAACTACGGTATAAACACTTGAGATTTTCTTAAAATGTGAAACGATGTAAGCAATAATGAAAAAAATGAAAGAAGAAATGAATAAGGCTGGTCGTCCACTGGAAGCGTATTCAAGCGGCTACGCGCTTCGGCTACATGAGCGGCTTCAGGCGGCTACAGATACGCGGCTGAGATACGCGGCTACACGCTACAGGGGTCGTCCACTGCAAGCTTTTCATGCTGCTCAGTTTGAAGTGAATTTGACATAATAATTTTTATTCCAGGAGAGATATTTGATAATTATAGGGAGTGTAATTGTCGTAGAACCTTGTGTCAAGGATTAAATTGTGGCTTCTGATGGTGCCTACCTACAGAAAAAATTTCATGAAAAAATAATGGTAACTTTTCGAGTAAATCTCAAAAATGAAAAACACCTGTTTCACGAAAAAAGGTTGAACAAGGTCCACAGTGGTCCTAGAATTTTTTTTATAGGCCTAATTTACAACTCCATTTTCATGCAATGTATGATAGGTTTGATTTAACAAGTTAAAAACTTGTTTGAAAACCGAAACTCGAAAAGTTACCATTATTTTTTCATTAAATTTTTACTGTAGGCAGATACAATTTAATCCTTGAACACTAGGTTCCACGATAATTACACTCCCTATAATTAAATGTCAAAAAAATGGTCATTTTTAACGGTTTTTGAATTTTTCGCCAAAAAGTTGTTGACCGACTTCAATGGTGCAAAACTCATATTTTTCGTCTTTTTAAGCACTATTATGTAGTATTTTTTGTTTTCTAAAACAACAATTTTTTCGTACCTAAAAAGTGAAAAAACTTGTTGTCGCTACTATTATTAACTTTTTTTCCATCTGTTCCCCTTGACCAATTTATCCAAAACACATTCATTGAATTCCTACGATTTTTCGCTTAATTATAACGTCAAGAAATCGCAGGGTAGATTTATTTTCTTTTTTATTTTAAATATGTACATGTAGAAGGCTTTGGAGAAAATTATTTCCTGATTCGAGCGGCTACGCGCGACCGATCCAAAATAATTTGGATTCGCGCGGCACGCTCGAATACACCTAGCCCCCCGCTCATAGTCGCTTGCAGTGGACGATGTTTGTATGAAACTCTTTATGTTGGATCTGTCGCGCATAGCCGCGTGTAGCCGCTCATGTAGCCGAAGCGCGTAGCCGCTCGAATACGCTTCCAGTGGACGACCAGCCTAATACATCTTTCTTACGTTTAATTTGTAATTGTCTTCAATATAAAATACTTTTTGCACGCTTCAATTGATAAAACCGAAGCTGTTAAAACCGTATGTCAGTGGTTTGGGTGCTTAGAATACTAAAAGGGAGTGGTGAATTAAATGTGTGAGGTGCTCTTGTTTTAAAATTGCCACCCACTTCCGTTTTGGTGAGATGTGCTGAACCTTTCCCTTTTTTAAATTACAATTTTTTAACTTGACAACATATCGACGAATCGCTTATGTCAAAACATTACACTGTTGTGAAAATCGTTTCTCATATGTTTTTGGGTCGCTGATTACGAAAATCGGGGTCCCACAGTCTTAAAATATGCATGTCACCTTTAAAAATGCTTAAAAACTCCTTTTTTAAGGGTTTTCGCGATAATTTAAATTATAATCAAAAATAATCCAATGAAATATGTACATTTTATGCAATATTTTGGGGCGATAGGTGCCAAAGCTCTTATATCCAAACCCGAATTCAAGACATCGACAATTTTCAATGAGAACCTAGTAGCCATCGAACTTAATAAGACTGAGATTTATTTCAATAAATCAATTTATGTGGGTATGTGCATTCTCGATTTGGCAAAGACTACAATTTATGATTTCCATAACAACTATTTCAACTAAGTAATAATTAATTTATGCAAATATATTTGTTCTAGGTTCTACGATAATTACACTCCCTATAATTAAATGTCAAAAAAAATGGTCATTTTTAACGGTTTTTGAATTTTTCGCCAAAAAGTTGTTGACCGACTTCAATGGTGCAAAACTCACATTTTTCGTCTTTTTAAGCACTATTATGTAGTATTTTTTGTTTTCTAAAACAACAATTTTTTCGTACCTAAAAAGTGAAAAAACTTGTTGTCGCTACTATTATTAACTTTTTTCCATCTGTTCCCCTTGACCAATTTATCCAAAACACATTCATTGAATTCCTACGATTTTTCTCTTAATTATAACGTCAAGAAATCGCAGGGTAGATTTATTTTCTTTTTTATTTTAAATATGTACATGTAGAAGGCTTTGGAGAAAATTATTTCCTGATTCGAGCGGCTACGCGCGACCGATCCAAAATAATTTGGATTCGCGCGGCACGCTCGAATACACCTAGCCGCCCGCTCATAGTCGCTTGCAGTGGACGATGTTTGTATGAAACTCTTTATGTTGGATCTGTCGCGCATAGCCGCGTGTAGCCGCTCATGTAGCCGAAGCGCGTAGCCGCTCGAATACGCTTCCAGTGGACGACCAGCCTAATACATCTTTCTTACGTTTAATTTGTAATTGTCTTCAATATAAAATACTTTTTGCACGCTTCAATTGATAAAACCGAAGCTGTTAAAACCGTATGTCAGTGGTTTGGGTGCTTAGAATACTAAAAGGGAGTGGTGAATTAAATGTGTGAGGTGCTCTTGTTTTAAAATTGCCACCCACTTCCGCTTTGGTGAGATGTGCTGGACCTTTCCCTTTTTTAAATTACAATTTTTTAACTTGACAACATATCGACGAATCGCTTATGTCAAAACATTACACTGTTGTGAAAATCGTTTCTCATATGTTTTTGGGTCGCTGATTACGAAAATCGGGGTCCCACAGTCTTAAAATATGCATGTCACCTTTAAAAATGCTTAAAAACTCCTTTTTTAAGGGTTTTCGCGATAATTTAAATTATAATCAAAAATAATCCAATGAAATATGTACATTTTATGCAATATTTTGGGGCGATAGGTGCCGAAGCTTTTATATCCAAACCCGAATTCAAGACATCGACAATTTTCAATGAGAACCTAGTAGCCATCGAACTTAATAAGACTGAGATTTATTTCAATAAATCAATTTATGTGGGTATGTGCATTCTCGATTTGGCAAAGACTACAATTTATGATTTCCATAACAACTATTTCAACTAAGTAATAATTAATTTATGCAAATATATTTGTTCTAGGTTCTACGATAATTACACTCCCTATAATTAAATGTCAAAAAAAATGGTCATTTTTAACGGTTTTTGAATTTTTCGCCAAAAAGTTGTTGACCGACTTCAATGGTGCAAAACTCACATTTTTCGTCTTTTTAAGCACTATTATGTAGTATTTTTTGTTTTCTAAAACAACAATTTTTTCGTACCTAAAAAGTGAAAAAACTTGTTGTCGCTACTATTATTAACTTTTTTCCATCTGTTCCCCTTGACCAATTTATCCAAAACACATTCATTGAATTCCTACGATTTTTCTCTTAATTATAACGTCAAGAAATCGCAGGGTAGATTTATTTTCTTTTTTATTTTAAATATGTACATGTAGAAGGCTTTGGAGAAAATTATTTCCTGATTCGAGCGGCTACGCGCGACCGATCCAAAATAATTTGGATTCGCGCGGCACGCTCGAATACACCTAGCCGCCCGCTCATAGTCGCTTGCAGTGGACGATGTTTGTATGAAACTCTTTATGTTGGATCTGTCGCGCATAGCCGCGTGTAGCCGCTCATGTAGCCGAAGCGCGTAGCCGCTCGAATACGCTTCCAGTGGACGACCAGCCTAATACATCTTTCTTACGTTTAATTTGTAATTGTCTTCAATATAAAATACTTTTTGCACGCTTCAATTGATAAAACCGAAGCTGTTAAAACCGTATGTCAGTGGTTTGGGTGCTTAGAATACTAAAAGGGAGTGGTGAATTAAATGTGTGAGGTGCTCTTGTTTTAAAATTGCCACCCACTTCCGCTTTGGTGAGATGTGCTGGACCTTTCCCTTTTTTAAATTACAATTTTTTAACTTGACAACATATCGACGAATCGCTTATGTCAAAACATTACACTGTTGTGAAAATCGTTTCTCATATGTTTTTGGGTCGCTGATTACGAAAATCGGGGTCCCACAGTCTTAAAATATGCATGTCACCTTTAAAAATGCTTAAAAACTCCTTTTTTAAGGGTTTTCGCGATAATTTAAATTATAATCAAAAATAATCCAATGAAATATGTACATTTTATGCAATATTTTGGGGCGATAGGTGCCGAAGCTCTTATATCCAAACCCGAATTCAAGACATCGACAATTTTCAATGAGAACCTAGTAGCCATCGAACTTAATAAGACTGAGATTTATTTCAATAAATCAATTTATGTGGGTATGTGCATTCTCGATTTGGCAAAGACTACAATTTATGATTTCCATAACAACTATTTCGACTAAGTAATAATTAATTTATGCAAATATATTTGTTCTTACATTATCCAAAATGTATTTAATGTATGCTTTTTTATAAAAATCTATATGAATAAAATTATTTTTAAACTTAAAAAGTGTTTATCATTTTAGAAACTCCATTTGAGTTTTCAATATTGCAACCTTACAACAAAGATAAAAACCAAACTCCTTTTGGAAAATTAAAGAATTATTGCATTTTGGGGAAAAATTAACATAACCGTAATAAGCCACGTTTTCAAAAATTTCATAAAAATGAATTTAACGTTCAAACTTCATGAAATAATTAAAAATGATCGCAATTTGGTAACAAGCAAGTAAAAATTTCTAAAAATAATGAAATAATTTGTAAAATGTTTAAATTTTTAATATCAGATAAATGTTTTAAAAAATAGAGAAGCAATTTTTACAATATATGTAGGTATATGCACATATTTCAAAATGCATTTTTTTAAGTTTTCAACTAAATGTTTTAAATATTTGCGAATAAAAAAATATTTTAAAGCTTCAGAATACTGTTTAAATCCATCGCGAACGAAGGCAATTGTTTTTTTTTGTTTCGGATATTTTTATGATATATAAAAACAAATTTTTTTTATATAAAATATGTAACTTAAATCGAAATTGTCGCGTGCGAGAGAAAGATGACGGTGTATGAGACGTTCATGCTACATTATGATGTGAAAAAACAATTTTATTTTCGGTTTATTATAATCATCGGAAGAGAGGATATTTTTTTGCAAACTTTTTATTATTAAGAGTATTAATTATTTCAATAAATGTTACTTAGCAAAAACAATCATCAAAAATATTTAAAAACCATATTAGAGTGAAAACAAAGTGCCTGTAAATGCAGCGAAAGTAACAGAATCACAGAATTAAAGAAAGCCACAGCACGATTATTATCAGACCTCACCAACTAAGTCGACTTTATCGCGCATAAAACTTGCTCGCCAGAATGAGCTGCCTTCATAATAAGATCAATATGATTTTCATAGGTTCGTTTTAAAAGGCTGATACCAGGTATTCATAAAGCATACAGCAAACCCCATTTTTTCCTCCAGCAAAACACACTTTATTCTACTGAACACTAAAGCTTTAGTGCATGTAGCAATGTTAATATGTATATATGGGGTACCCTTCGAGTATGTGTTAAAATTTTATGCACTTAGCGGACTGCGGACTGCAAGCAAAACAACCTGCTGGCTCAATCAATTTACTTAGTTTCCGATTTTGTTTTTCTTATACTTGATTTCGCGGGCTTTTTGCATTTGTGATCACATCATGCGCAACTGTGCGGTGTGTTTCTGACTTCTCTTTAACTGTGTTTCTGTTACTTTGCTTTAAGATTCACTGGCACATCTCGTAATTATTTTGCTTTTGATGCTTTTGTTTGTTTGTTTTCACATAACATTTTTTATTAAAAATAATATTATCAATTGCTGTGAATAATAAAAAAATATAGGATAGCTGGTTTTAATATTTCTGCTACACTACTAAAATATGTTCCTCTTCTATCCTATTCTTTTACATTATATAAATTAGCACAGCTAGTGTAAGAAAAATGTGTTTTTTTACCGGACAACAGCAAAAGGCAGTTTATTTTTGGAGTGTTATTTATTATTAATCTCGACTATGGTTACACCTAATTAAGAAATTTCATTCTTAAATGAAACAAGAAGTCGATGTAATTTTTTTTCTAGTTAACAGATACGCATGTGCAAAAGATTTTAATATACTTAGAAACCTTTCTTGAGTATATGTAAAAACACATAAATTAAAATTCCAATTGGCATCTTCCGACTAGGCAGCGGCAAAAGCTATGCACTCTAGCAGATTTTGTTGCAAGTGAAAAAAGATATCTGACAAAAACAATTTGCTTGACTGCTTCCACCGAGAGTAGGTATTTGTTATTTGTTTTTTCTTATACCAGATGCGATCAAGATCAACAATCGTGCTTCTGGCTTTTCTTCAAGTCTGATTTCCTGTTACTTTGCTTTTAGATTCGCTTGATACATACAGCTATTTTGCTTTCAAATAAATACTTTGATTGTTCTCAGGTAATATTTTGTTATTACAAATTATATATTATATTAATTATATGTTAATAATTAATATCCTTTCTTCGTATAATGAGAAGCAGACGCATGTCAATCAAAGTGACATAAAAAAGCCACCCGCGAGTGAACACCTGCGAACCAAACTAGACCACCTGCCAATCAAAGTGACACCGCCGAGGTCCCAGCCGAGGAGCCCGCCAGAGCCCCAGCCGAGTACCCCGCCGCAGCCCCAGCCGAGGACCCCGCCGAGGCCGCCGCCCCCGCTGAAACCAAGCCAGCGACCCTGGCCCAGCATCACACACACACACAATCACTTGCCCTTTCTTTCTCTCGTACATGACCATGTGACGTCACAAACCAATTGGCACAGCGAAGAAAATCCAAGATGGCGAAAAAGGTGAATTTAGGGGTTATGTATATGTAAAACCCCATGTTAAATTGTGCTAGAACCGGCATAGCATATCTACTTAACTTCGACCGAAAAAACATTTTCAGAATGATTTCAGTCGGAATACTTTTCGAAATGCCATGTGACCACGATATATGTTGTTCAAAATTATACAACAAAACATTTATATAAGAAAAACCAAAGGTCTATTTTGTTTAGCAAATCTGGTAATTAACGCATTGATAGCTAAACTGATGTCGCGATGAATGTGCAATAATGCACAGTGAGCCTCTCTTCTGTCATTGTTGATCTTAGCCAAGTTTTAATGCGGCATAGTATTCAAAAACTTCATTCGGCAGTGGCTACACTTACAGGTAGTGTGATAAAGATACGTAGCAGTTTATTAATACATGGATAAATATCTTGGTTGCACTCATCACAAAAGAGAAAAATCGAATTGTCGAGTTCACCGCCGTTTTCAACAATTCGATTCCACTTGGGTACTCACAGTTCGAACTATGCAATAATAGTTGAGACGGGAGAATCTTAAAGCTGCTGAAACGCTTCTTGACGAACATCTTGAATGTCTCAACCGATCAATGTCTCGTTCCAAAATGTCTGGAGAAAGTATTTCATTAAATTCGGTAGCAATGTTGTCCAATAAAGGAATGAAGATTTCTCTTCTGTAATATTCTTCTGGAGTTTAATTTTTTTAATGATTGTAACGGTGTTTTTGACGATAAACAGCCCATGACATACCCCTTTCAAATAAGACGCCATCACCGAGTAACTATCCAAATATTTTAGGTCCAAATCGAATTTCTCACACAGATCAATGACGATATGTGCCACTGCCACTTCTGTTAAACGACGCTCCTTCAGTAGTTTTCCGGAACGAATTGCTTGGTATGCATCGTAAAATGTGATGAAATCTTCTCTGATTGCTCTGTTGCAGTAGTAGCGTTAGGATATGCTAAGGTGTTTTGTATGGGAATTGTCAGTCGTATCATCAAATGCAACTGCACAAAATTTTGCCGCTCTAACTCTGTCCAGACTAGCTTTCTGAATTTCTTCTTTGCAGGCTTCTATAAGTTGATTTTGTGTGGTTTTACTGATGTATGTCACGATTGAACCAGAGGCTTCCAAATGATGCTGAAGAATAAAATCACCAAATTCAACAGTATAGCGAACAGCGCCCTGAAGTTCCTATCATTTGCCACCAGACTATCTACTTTTCGGTCAGTGTCACGATTATAGAGAGATTCATCATCCCTTCATAATGTTCACGTAAAGAAATATTCTGCTGACATCGATCTCGACTTTCGTTTACTTGTACGTCCCATTGTTCACACACTTTAATAAAAAAAGTGCACAAAAAAACTAATAAAAAACAGTGACAAAAAAAATAACGAGCGCAGTCTAACGCGAAGGCCCATCACCCTTCAATAGACTAAACGACCGACCGGACCGACGAACGGCACAAGTAAGTACCTTTGCTCCCTACCCTCTCTCGCATCACGGTCCTGCAGGTGCCGCGGCTAAAATCTGTCGGTCGATGAAATTTGCCCCGTCTCAAAAGGCATAACACTTTGACGAGGACAAATTTTATTGACTCTGATGGTTGCGGCAAATGTAATGCCGGGAAATATCCCCGAGAACGTGGCGATTGAGCCAGCACAACCGAAGTCCCGTTACAAGTCAAGTTTTAGTATTGACTTTTGTAACATTCGTGGACTTCATGCGAATTTCTCTTTTGTTGAGTGCCACTTATCTAATTATAAACCCCCAATCTTCGCACTTAGTGAAACCCAAATATCACCCGATAATGACATAGGTCATTACCAGGTGTCGGGATACACTTTAGTGCACAATCTCTCCCCCCATATTGCCATTTATGTTAGGGACGACGTGGCTTATTATAAAATATATTCAAGCGCGACTTCAGATTTTAATTATCTTTGGATTAAAATCATATTCCAAAGCCACGTCATATTCTTCTGCTTCCTATACAGAAGTCCTAACATAAGTAACGAAGCCTCCACCTTATCTTTTGATACTATTTCTGAACAAATCCCGGGATTTTTGTCGTCCAATCCTGAGTGTGAAATCATCGTTGCGGGTGATTTCAATGTTCACAACGTTAAATGGCTGACTTACTCAAATGGCACCAGTCTTTCTGGCCAGGTCGTCGAGCTCTTTGCAGACATCAATAACTTGCATCAAATTGTGGATCATCCCACAAGAGTCCCTGATGTTGCTGATCAAGGAAAATATCTCCTTGATCTTTTTCTAACTTCTCATCCAGAGCGTTACTCCGTCGAAGTTAATTCACCTATCGGCAATTCAGACCACTGCCTAATCAGCGCTAACTTCCCATTCGAATTTCCCACCCCTCCCAAACCAGTTCAAAGAACTGTATGGCATTATGAGAAGGCCAATTGGCTGGGGCTTATTAATTTTTTCCAGTCTACAGACTGGAATCTGTGTTTCCGGAATAGAAACGCCAACTCTGCCGCTATCCGTATCACCAGGATCATACAGGCACGAATGCATTTGTTCATTCCCCACTCTACCAAATCTGTGAAGCCTAGGCCCAACAGATGGTTTAATCGGGAGTGTATGAATGCCATCAAAACTAAAGAAGCCCCCTTCCGAGCGTACAAGAGCTTCCCGAGTGAATCGCTCCGTTTAGAGTACATATAACAAAGAAATTCTTGTAAAACCGCCATCAAGAAAGTCAAAACCTTATTTGACAACAAATTGAGAAGTAAACTCCTAAATGCAACCTCCGGTAGCAAAAACTTCTGGTCCTTGGTAAGTTCCATCAAGAAGAATTTCACTACAACCTCAACCCCTTCCTTTACTCACAATGAGAAGGTAACAACAGACAGCAAATCCAAGGCCAATTTATTAGCATCTATGTTCGCTTCGAATTCTTCTTTACCCGAAACTGATGTGTTACCCCCTGTATCCGAGCGTAACGGCCATTCAATGGACAGGGTTTTTTTCCTCGCGAGGTGTACAGGTGCCTCAAAGAGCTCGATGACAACAAATCCACTGGACCCGATAATATACCCCCTATCGTCTTAAAACAATGTGCCTCATGTGCTAAACCTCTGCGCAAATTAATTTTCCTGTCATATTTCTCCGGAGTTTATCCCGACTCTTGGAAACTTCCCATGTTCAGCCCATACCGAAAAAAGGTGATTCCAGCCTTCCCTCCAATTACCGCCCAATAGCAATTACTTCTATTCTCTCCAAAACCATGGAGACGATAATCAACAAAAAGCTTATGGGATATCTAGAATCCAACCTACTCATAAACGACAGACAGTATGGCTTCCGACAAAAAAGATCCACTGGCGATCGTTTAGTCTGTCTTACAGAACACCTCAGCCGTAGTCTTCATGGTTGCTCTAGTCTGGTTGCTCTAGATATCTCCAAGGCTTTCGATAGAGTTTGGCACTCAGCCCTGTTAGCTAAACTCAAAGCTATTAGAGTTGACTCACTTCTACAGAAGTGGATCGAGAGTTTCCTTTCCACGGCCGTTCAATCAAAGTAGTATTGGATGGCGTCAAATCCGCATCCCACCCGATCTCTGCGGGGTCCGCCAGGGGTCAATTTTATCACCGGCCCTATTTCTCATCTTTATAAATGACCTTCTTTCAATCCCTTCCAACCCACTTCTCAGCTTCGCTGACGACGGTACTCTACGTTACTCGTACAGCTTCGATACAAGACAGACTCACGCCAGATCCTGTCTTGATGATCGCGAACTAATGTCCAACTCTATTAATAACAACTCATTCTAGAGTGGGGAGAGAAGAATCGTGTTGAATTCAACCTCGCCCCCCTCGTTTGGGGCGGCGCCCCAATAACCACCTTGGCGTGGTTAGATAAGGTGCAAAAAAGGGCACTCAAGTTAATTGATGACGACACCGTTTGCTCCACCATCGACCCCTTGAGCCACCGTAGGAATGTAGCAGCACTGACAAAATTTTATCGCTACTATCATTGTGACTGTTCCTCCGAGTTAAACGCTCTCCTGCCTCCACGGCAATCTTATACCCGCAACACCAGATTAGCCCACTCGTCTCATTCCCTTCACCTGCAACTACCCCTTTCACGCACTCAATAAGATATGAATTCGTTTGTTAATAGAACAACTCGACTGTGGAATAATCTCTCGCAGTCAGTATTTCCGAGCTCTTACAACATCCAAGAGTTCAAACGCAGGGTTCATCACCACCTTCAATACCCCCCGTACCTTTTAACCCTTAACCTATACCCCTCCCCATCCCCCTTACTAAGCTTACTGCTAGACATTGCACCATGACGTGACAAATGACATGACGGACTAGTAGTACAAAGGGTGACTCCTGAGCTTAGCACTGCCACATAAAAAAAAACTTGGTTGACCACTTCAGATGCTGGGTTATGGAAAGTCTGAAGGAAACGTTTTTCAGCTTCTACCACCCTCTGATTATATTAGCCGTGTTTTTTTAATGAACTGGGTTTTGAGAGCTTTGAGTTCATTAAAAAAACGACAAGGGAAATTTCATGTAGCGCCTATTTCGATGCCGATGAAAGACGAAATTAAACGGAAGTTAAGTGCTATTTTTTGCACTGTTACACGAAATCCTCGCTAGAAAATAATAAATATGTTTCTAAAAAATCAATTATTTGTTATAAATTTGCTCTCATCACTTTCCTGTTGTTTTTATTTTTAAATTACGTCTTTCCGACACCCGAAAGTATGCAGCATGCCAACCGGCGAAAGTAAAGTATGCAGCATGCCAACCCCCGAAAGTAAGCAATATGCGAATTAAGAAATTTCCCAAAACCTCGGTAGAAACCCCGATAAAACCTGGGTTTTGAGATTTGTATGGAGAAGACCTACATAGTTCATTAAAAAAACACGGCTATTGGTTCCGTTTATGAAATGAAAGCGTTCCATTTTGTCCAAGTGAATCGTCGAATGCTTTCAGTGTTTTGCTTTCTTGGTTTACTTTTAATTCCGTGACCCCCCCCCACCCCAAACAAAATTCTAGATCCGCGCCTGTGCACACACATACAAATCTAGGAAATATAAGGTTAATTGCCATTAGCCGTGTTTTTTTAATGAACTGGGTTTTGAGAGCTTTGAGTTCATTAAAAAAACGACAAGGGAAATTTCATGTAGCGCCTATTTCGATGCCGATGAAAGACGAAATTAAACGGAAATTAAGTGTTATTTTTTGCACTGTTAGGCCGCTATTACATTAGGATGCCATGGCAGCGCAGCCAGCAACGTAACTATGGCTACATCACATTTTACAAGTTGCCAAATGCAGCGGCCAATGTGAGATGCCAATGTCAGATGTTATTTTTAAAATGGCAATCGAAGAAATAATGTTGTATTTGCGTCGCAAAAAGGCATTAAAAAAAAGGAATAAGAGGCGCTATTGGGTACACCTTTTTTTAGCTAATCGTGCTGACAGTGGCGTGTTCCAAAAATTGTATGATGATCTCAGAAAACACCCCGAAAAATTCTTTAACTATATGAGGATGTCTTTGAGGTCCTTCGAAGAACTGCTATCATTGTGCAGTAATGCCTTGACAAAACAGGATACCATCTTCAGGAAACCTATTAGTCCAGAGGAGAAGTTATTGGTCGGAATATTCCCCTGAGGAACTATCCCAAATCGCTGGTCTGCTTTGCACTTCTAAAATAAATCTTTCCATATCGAAAAGTTCCATTGCAACACAACAATAACCCCAAATAAAATACGGAAAGTGACAGCTAATCGGAGTAAAAAAATTCACCGGCGGCGTAACCCTATAGAACTGGGATGTGTGAACGTTGTGGCCACGCTTCCATTCTGGATACGTGGCCAGGCCGTCGCCAGGTCTAATACTCATAATGCAAATGTACATATTCCAGATGGCTACGTTGCTGGCTACGCTGCCATGGCATCCTAATGTAATAGCGGCCTTACACGAAATCCTCGCTAGAAAATAATAAATATGTTACTAAAAAATCAATTATTTGTTATAAATTTGCTCTCATCACTTTCCTGTTGTTTTTATTTTTAAATTAAGTCTTTCCGACACCCGAAAGTATGCAGCATGCCAACCCGCGAAAGTAAAGTATGCAGCATGCCAACCCCCTAAAGTAAGCAATATGCGAATTAAGAAACTTTCCAAAACCTCGGTAGAAACCCCGATAAAACCTGGGTTTTGAGATTTGTATGGAGAAGACCTACATAGTTCATTAAAAAAACACGGCTATTGATATCGGAGAAATCAAATGTAAACAATAAAATTTTTTGATTCTTCGCCCACGTCATACTGTATTTCTTTATTTAATATAAACAATAGTTTATACTATACTATACTATATGCCATAAAAAAATGAAACAAAATTTCCCGAAGGAAATTATAAAAAATAAATTATTATGACGAAAAAAAAGCACCGCGAGCCGAAGAATCGAACTCGCAGCCCCACAGACGAGGGACTTCTCCTTAGCCCTTTGCGCCATGGCAGATACTATCGGTGGTTGACTAATATGCTAATAAATCATTTCAGAAAGAAGAAAAAGAGAAAAAGAAAACAAAAATGCTGCCCCTACTAGGGCTTGAACCTTCAACGCTACACGCCGCTGAACCGAGGATCCGATGCTTTCAGTTTCAGTTTTAAAAAGCATTTTATTTACCTTAACATCTATCTTAATATAAATTTAACTAAACGCTTAAAGTTAATTATTCTAGCCTATTCTAATCTATCTAACTTACTGGCCCTCAGAAAGCACTCTAAATTAATCATAGTTTTAACAAAAGGGCCGATTTAAGGCCCCCATACACGGTCAAATTGGCTGTACAACCAGATTTTCATCAAACCTATAAGCGCAATGTATTTTGATCGGCCGACCGGCCCACAATCGATAGTTTTGGTTGTACAACCGCACTTCGCTGTACAACCAATTGGACCGTGTATAGGGGCCTTAAATCGGCCCTTTTGTTAAAACTATGCCAACACCGCCGGAGAAAGTCCCAATAGGTCCGAGAAAATTACCGTTATCACCACTGCGCTGTTCACGCAGCGCTGTATTACACTATAACTTTGGAACGATAGGTTGTACGAAAAAATTTTTTGAATGAAAGTTGTTTGTATAATTGTAAGGAACAATTTTTCCATTCAGATTGTAGCTGAAAAATGAAAATTTAAGGGCGAAAAAGTTGAAAAACACTTTTTTTGGCACTTCAGCGCCACCAACTGCGCACATTTTTTGTTTTACAATATTGCACCAATGACATTAATTGTAGATAACGATGCCCTCTACATTTTTTTCCAATAAACTTTTCTGTAGAATGCATAGTTTTCGAGCAAAATGCATTTCAAAATTTTTTTGAGTTTTTTCAAAACCCCACAGAGGTAGCAGGTGGCCACGCCCAAGTAAGCTTTCTTACATCATTTCCTAACGACTCACCTACATTTCATCCGACTGGTTTTTTCTGTGCAATTCTTTTTTTTTCGACAGATTGACTGAACTATTACCCACAATCGTTGATTCAACTTCTAACGAACAGATGGCGCGAAACCATCCCAATATATTTTTCATATGCGAAGATCAGATCATGTGTCGAGTGTGCAAAATTAATTGCTAGGTTGCGACCTCTTTCGTTTTATTGATGTCATGGCTTTAGTTCTCTTAAATAAGGTTCTATTTTCTAAAAGCCCTTCCTACCTTTTCGACTTCCTCTGTTCTCTTCGATCCATGCGTTCAACCAAATTTCTGATTCCAGCTCATTGTTCGTTAATTGGCAATCGTTCCTTCTTTGTGCATTCGTTTCGACTTTGAAATAATCTTCCCCGTCTGATTCAAAGAATGAGTTCAGCCACGGCTTTAAGAGAGCAAGCATCTCTCTTTCTTTCTTCCTCTTCTTCTTATTTTTTCTATCCACTTATTTTCACATCTACTTCTGTAATTTTTATCCTGTCCTCTTTGTCCCACTCACTATATTTATTTAAGTTAAAGTTAGAGTACCAGTTTGAAAATGTAGTACTCTAAAGTCTAAAAGATGTATGATCTTGTGTACGTTCCAATAAATTTATTATTATTATTATTAATTAGCTAACAGAATGCATGCGTTATAAAATTTATATCATAAAACGGGGTATTTTTTTCTTTCTCTGGTGATTATAGTGCTTCAGGATGTCTCTTTTAAGAACTTTAATAGGTCAAAAGGTTTTTTATTCTTACCTTATCAAAACCTACATTTATGAGAGATATTACGGTACACATTTCACTATTTGTTCTTAAGATTTACATCCAATTATCAATTATTATAACAGTACCGACAGGACGTTTGCAATAAAACAACAATAAAAAATTATAAGTGGTTTCGCAACGGCTACAATGTCAAGTGTTAACTACTGTAAATTTTGAACAGGTGGATATTTTGAGAAACACAAAACTACCTCAAGTATTCTACTACAATGTAGAACACGACTGGAACACAACTTTTTAATTACGAAAAGCTTTTTTAAGGGAAACTTCTTGCCCTCGTTTCGGAAGAAATGAAAACAAGAATAGTTGTACGAAACGGAAGTTGCCTTTTCACCTGTATAATCCCTGTTTGTGAGCGTAGTGAAATCTGGGGGTTAGGCTAAGAACATAGTGAAACAGAGAGCAAAGCAGCGATGAGAGCGGAGAGCAAAGAGGTTGAGTTGAAAGGATGATAGCAGAGAAATCAAAATTGTTTGAACGCGTCGCCTGCACTTTTAGCTCCTCGGCTTCTGTCCATCCTATATTGGATGACATAAAAAGGAATACCAAGCGTGTCAGGGTTGATATTGAATCGCTGTCATCAGCAGTGATTCAAAATCACAATGCCCTGAGCTCCCTGTCCTTAAAATTGGAGAGCGTCGTTGTTACAAATAAGACCTCCCCAGCGACGGCAGCATCTGATGACGCTCTGCAGGTTGAGGAGCAGCCTTTGTCTTCACCCTGTCCCGCGCCTACTTCTTGTTCGGAGAACGTCTTCTTGCCACAGGAGGGCGTCAATTCAATTGCTCCTATTATTAAGGTGCGTCGTAAAAGTCGCAGGAAAAATCGAAATCGCCAAGCCATCATTGGTGACGGTGTCACCCCGAGTTTCTTGCCCCGCGTTCCAGGGATGGAATCGATCTCTAGGCCGGTCTCGGTATCAACCTCTTCGACCTTAATAGTGGCCAACCCCCCGGTCACTGAAGCTACAGTTCCCCTAGAACCGTGCACCCCTCTGATTACGATACCGAGACCTTTAGATATCTTTATATCACGATTCTCTCCTGAAACCACGACGGAGTCTGTCTGTGAATATTTAAGGAAGAAATCTATAGACCCTGGAACTGTTTCATGTAGAAAAGTCAGCAAGGCTTCCAAGCCTGTTGCTTCTTTCGTTTTGTCTGCACCGCCCGTTATTGCCGAGACTCTTTTAGATCCTGGTTTCTGGCCTGCTGGTGCCCTTACCAAGCTCTTTGTTCCCCGTACCCGTACTCGAGCACATCACTCAGACGTTTCCATTCCGAGAACACCAAGGATGCCAAAAAACTTGAGACCCTTTCCTTCTACTACCAAAACGTGAGGGGGACAAGGTCCAAAACTAACGACATCCTTCAGGCATCGATGGCTAGCGGGTTCGATGTCATAGCGTTCACGGAAACCTAGCTTCACGAAGGTATTCTTAATGCTGAACTCTTCGATTCCTCCTACCAAGTCTTCCGGAGGGACCGTCACACTGACTCGGATGCTCGCGGGGGTGGCGTACTTCTTGCATGCCGCAGCCACCTTAATTGTAACCCAATTTCGCTTCCTAGTTTCTCTAACCCCTTGGACATTGAGCTTGTCGCTCTCAAGATTTCTTTCTCAAAATCAAATCTTTTCCTGTTGTGCTGCTATATCCCACCAGATATGATAAGCACACTTGACGATGGAGGTTTAAGCCTCTATGATATTCTCATCTCCTGTGTTGATTATAGCCTGAATATGATGAACACTGGTGATGAATTACTTCTTCTTGGCGACTTCAATTTACCCAATATTCAGTGGGTATTTGATGAAGCTGACGATAACTACCTCCCCGAAGGCAATTTTAATTCTAAGGAATCCTGTTTTCTCAATTCCTTATTCTCACTTGGCCTTAATCAAATGAGTGGTGTGACTAATGTGTTAGGGAGGCAGTTGGATCTTGTATTCTTTACTGACTCAGGAAACATGATTGTTGAACCCAGTCCAATAGTCATGACGTCCGTTGACAATTACCACCCTCCTCTTTTGCTAAATTACTGCTTCAACTCAAAGAACAATCCTTGTCCGGAGGCGGTAACCCATTCCTTCAACTTTAAGAAGGCTAACTTTAATGAACTCTCATCTAAGCTTGCCTTGATTGATTTCAACAGCTTACTTTCCTCAAATGAATTGGATGTCGATGTGGCACGGTTTTACGCCGTACTATATGAAGCTATTGCTTCATGCGTACCCTTTGAGCCCCAAAAATTGCGCAGTTCATCTCCACCTTGGTACAACAATGAGCTGAAGCATTTAAGGAATCAGAAAAATAGACTCTGGAAGACCTATTTAAAAAGGAAGGATTCTCCGAGTCTTATTACATTTACTGATTGCTATAACAGATTTCGTTTACTCTCTTCTGCTCTGTATGGCGAATATCTCAGCAGCATGAGGGACCAGGTTTATTATGATCCTAGAAACTTCTTCAAATTTGTCAACTCCAAGAAAAAAGCTGATAACTACCCAAAGACTATGCAGCACACTAACTGGTCAAGTAGTGAGTCTTCCTCGATTTGCAACATGTTTGCTTCATTCTTTCACCAATCTTTCACCCCTTCTAATTTTCAACCTAATGACAATAATTTTCGTCACATAACTCTACACCGAGAGGCTACTAGTTTGTCTCTCTCAATCTCCATTGACGATATCATGAAACTTATTGATGAACTCCCATACGATTTCACTTCCGGCCCTGACGGTATCCCTCCTGCTGTCCTTAAATCCTGTGTGGAGGTTCTCCAGTGTCCACTGAAAACCCTTTTTCAAAAGTCCCTGGATAAAGGGTACTTCCCTACTCTTTGGAAGAATTCGTTCATAATTCCTATTCACAAAAGTGGTAGCAAGAACGAAATATCGAACTACAGATCAATTGCCAAGCTGTCTGTCATACCGAAGCTTTTTGAATCAATCATTTATTCTGCAATCGTGCCCATCTGCAAAAAACTTATTTCTACAAACCAACATGGTTTTCTTCCAGCTCGTTCCACTACCACCAATCTCCTTGAATTCACTTCCCATGCTGTTGAAGGCTTCGTTTCCGGTTGCCAAACTGATTGTGTTTACACCGATTTCAGTAAGGCATTTGACAAGCTTTCCCACTCCATTATACTTTTCAAACTAAAAAAGTTAGGTTACCCTCAAGCCCTTCTATTATGGTTCCAGTCCTACTTAGCTGACAGGACCTACCAAGTCCTTTTCCGTGGATCCAAATCCGCGACCATTGAGGCGTCATCCGGTGTCCCTCAAGGCAGTCATCTTGGCCCTATCCTCTTTATTCTTTCTATTGATGATATTGTTACCTTGCTAAGACACTGCAGAATCCTGATTTATGCTGACGACATCAAATTGTACCATCGCGTAAAGAGTATGGAGGACTGCAAACTTTTGCAAGTCGACCTCGACACCTTTTACTCCTGGTGTGCTAACAACAACCTGGTTCTTAATGTTAGTAAATGCGAAGTCATGACTTTTTGTAGGCGACGTGATCCTATAATTTATAACTACTCATTTTCTTGTGAGGGTGTCCCCCGTGTTAATTTTGTCAAAGATCTCGGGATTAGATTTGACACCAAGCTGGACTTTGCTTCTCATATCAACTATATTTCTTCCAAGAGCAGCTTAGTCTTGGGTTTTATAAAAAGGTGGTCCAAAGAATTTAACAGCACCCTGATCACTAAACACCTCTACATTTCCCTTGTCAGACCTTTACTTGAATATGCGTCCCAGGTTTGGTCTCCTCACTATTCTTCGCATGTTGGAAAAATTGAGTCGGTTCAACGTAGGTTCGTTCGATTCGCATTGAATCACCTTCCTTGGGAAGACCCTTTAATTCTTCCACCATATGAATACCGACTTAAGTTACTCAACTTAAACACTCTCCACAAGCGTCGTGAGGTGGCCGATGTTGTTTTCGTCCACCAGCTTCTTAATGGACGTGTCGACTCAGGTTTTCTAAGGCGCCGTGCGTCGTTTAGAGAGAGCCGATACAATCTGAGAGGACCACCGCTCTTACACATCAACTCCTCTAACACCAATTATGGCCGATTTGAGCCTGTTAATCGCATGTTCATTAATGTAAATAAAAATATTAATGTTTTTAGCGTGAGCACTAACAAAGACCTGCTTAAAAGGAGTCTATTTGTTGTCTCATGACCGTTTATATGTTTTGCATGCAATTTTTGGTACTTAATCTTTTATGTTTGCATGTCTCAGCTGAGCCACGGCAGTGGTAAATATTTCCCAGCCCTGCTGGGAAGTGCGCCTTCTGCGTTAGAAGGGAAACTCTATATATCTATATATATACATATATATTTATATATGTGTATGTATGTATAGATTTTCATGCTTAGCTGAAAAGTGCGCCTTCTGTGCTAGAAGGGTTATCTCTTGAATAAAAAAAAAAAAACATGACTTTTGGGGCAATTGAGCAAGTTTCTCAGCTCTTCCATTTTATTTTTTAAACTCCTGGCATTAAAAACAACAATATTCAGCCCAGAAGAACAAGATGCGAGAATATTGAGGAGTGTTCCTCCATTGTGCATACGACTAGGAGACGCGCACATACGAAACGAGTATACATAGATAGCACAGATCAACATGACAACAAGCAGGCAAGAGAAGTGTGTGTATGTATATATAGATTTTCATGCTTAGCTGAAAAGTGCGCCTTCTGTGCTAGAAGGGTTAACTCTTGAGGATTAACTGGTCGGTCTCTGACCTACTAGACATTCTTAAAGACAAGTGCTCTAAATCGGCCCCTGGTCACGACAAAATCACCTTTCATATGATCAAGAATCTTTCTTCCAGTGGAATTAAGGCGCTAACATCCTTTTTAAATAATACCTTTAATTCCGGCAGCATACCCTTGGAGTGGCATATAATCAAAATCGTTCCCCTGCTAAAAAGTGGCAAAAACCCGGTTTCTATATCCAGCTATAGCCCATCTCCCTAATTTGTGTCCCTATGAAGTTAATTAACATTCTCATCAAAAACCATATCAACAACTTAATTGAATCCAACAATCATCTGCCTGTTAACTCTTATGCCTATAGGAAAGGGAGATCAGCTTCCACTTGTCTAGGCTCCATCCAACAAACCATCTCCTACCTAAGGAAAAAACATAAGTTCGTGGCCCTGTTAGTCTTGGACCTAGACAACGCCTATGACAGAGTTGATCTGACCCTCTTATACTCCACTCTTTTAGGCTTCAATATTCCCCTCCCTTACATTCAATGGATGATAAAATTTTTTTTCCAATAGGATCCTTACACTTCATAATACTTCTGTGAGAGCCACTGGGGGGCTACCTCAAGGCAGCTCTCTAAGCCCCATCCTATTCAACCTTTATACTGCCTCTCCTCATTTGAACACAATCTGGGACGTGGACATCTTCCAATTCGCAGATGACTTCTGCATCATCGCTGCTGGTGACTCACCTCTGGTAGTTGAATCTAACTACAACTAGCCTTAAATGCCTTTAATGACTCGGTTCTAAAAAAGAAGTTAAATGTCAACTTAAGCAAATCCAAGGTAATGCTCCTTGGCTCCTCCAAAAACATCAACATCACCGTGGGAAACGTTTTGGTCCAAAATGTTAGAAGTTTGAAATTTATAGGTTTCACCTTTACGAGTAATCTCAAGAGCAGGCTACATCTCAACAATGCCTTAGAGACAATGAACAGCAATAATCGAATAATTTCCATTCTGAGTCGGAAAAAATTTGGCGCTGCTCCTGCTACTACAATGCTCCTCTATAGATCTCTGATAAGATCAAAGCTGGAATATGCCAGATCCTTGTCCTTTCAAGAATCACGAACCCTTGAGAAAAAGTTCACCACCATCACAAATGACTTCCTGAGGAAATGTTTAGGCCTTACACACTCCACCCCTGTTCACACGATATATGCTCTTGCCCATGAAATCCCTACCGATCGATTTAATTACCACCAAAGACTTATTACGTATTTTCACCGTCAATAAGCATTTTAGGAGCCTTCTTGATCTTACCTCACCCTCTTCTCCCTTTGATAAAATTTTTGCAAAATACAAAGAACTATTTGATCTTCTCCATCCTACTATTGACACTCCTGTCAGCTGCTCTAACCTATCTTTTGACCTTAAACTTTTACACGGGCTGGGAAACAAAACCCAAATTGCCAAATCCACCATAAACTCTATCATGAAAGAAAAAAGAGACACCTTTTCATCTGACTCGCTTGTAATCGCCACGGATGCTTCCATTGCAAATAGCACAGTTGGCTTAGGAATCCACTTTCAAGGTCCCATAGAAGATAGGAGGTTCAGAACTTTTTGGTTAATGTCAACGTTGTCTGCGGAACTTTCCGCCATTGAGTTGGCCTTAAAAATTGCCGTATCTGAAAATCAAAAAAAAGTTATTATTCTGACAGACAGCCTCAATAGCTGTCTTGCCCTAAAAGATACAAAACGTGACAATCATCTTGTCCTGTCCATTGTCTTCACCGCAAGTAGGTTGGAATGCGTTAAATTTGTGTGGGTGCCTTCCCACTGTGGTATTCCCGAAAACGAGAGAGCTGATACTTTGGCCAGTGAAGCCATCACCGATGGTCAGATCTTCCCACATAAACTAAGCACCAGAGATCTCATTTTAAATGTTAAATCTAAAATATTTCAAGAATGGAGTAGGAGGTACCACTCTGCATCTCTGGAAAAGGGGAGATTCTTCTCCACCATTTTCCCTACACTTCCCGCCTCTCCTTGGTTTGCAAAGCTATCCCTTCCCCCTAGAATCTTTCGAATGATCAACAGAATCCTTGTGGGACACACCTATGACGATGTGAGATTAACCTCTTGGAAAATTAAGGACAACCCAGTGTGTAACTTGTGCAACTCGAACAATGACGCCGAACACATTATATTAAAGTGTATTAAATATAAACAAATTAGATCTAAGTATCCTATTCTGACTCAGTCGAACAGACTTCTAACAATCCTTGCGCCTTTTGACACAGTGAAAGTTTCGATCCTTGCGAGTTTTCTTGCGGAGACCAACATATCTATTTGATTTAAATTCCAGATGAGATTCATTTTCTATCACTGGCTTTCTTTTATGTCTATCTTGCACTTTTTACTATCATGTCCAGCCGTGGAGTCTTGAATTGCCAAAATTCTTTTACTTAAAGTTATTGGCTTTTTTTGTATCTATGTATCAGTATAAGCTGTTAGTCTTAAGATAGAAATTAAGTTAACTTGACATATATGCCCTCTACTTGGTCAGGTAGTACAGGACTGACATGACACAGAGAGAGAGTTTCTTCATCTGACCGCCACAAACTTATCGCTAATCCTGAATCGTGGTCTATATAGCTGCAAGGCTGGACCAGTAAGAAACCCTGTTGCTGGGTTCACTAGCTTTGCTAGTAAACTTTCCTACACAACAACACAACAACAACAACAACAAAATTTACATACTACATACATAATATTTAGTTTCCACTTTATTCGTTAAACATTTTGCATTTTAACAACCTAGCTGATAATTTTCGTGAAGATCACCGCCAAAAGAGCAGCACACAACAAAACACAAACCAATTTCTTCAAAATACAATAACAAAATATCACAATTTAGTTTCCACTTTATTTCGTTTAACATTTTGGAGGAGTTTTCCACAAGAAACTGACAGCGACAACCATGATAGCAATGAAGTGATTCCATATAAATAAATTCTACCAACATAGCAGGGAAATATTTACAAATTGGTCAAGTAAAAATGAGGAGTCGGTTATTTAAAAAAGATTGTGTATTAGTTATTAAAGATAAAGTTTTTGCAAAACCAGCAAATGTTTTCGTTTTGTGCTTTAGTTACGACAAATCAGTTGTATAACTCTTGCCAGCTCCGGAACAGCAGTAATACAGTATCATGTTCTTATGCATACTTGTATGTATATTTCCTTGTAATACCATGTTTCCATCGCACTTGAAATCCGCAGGTTTTGTTAAAACGATTTGGCGAAATCCAAATGTGTTTCCATCGCACCAGGCAGTTTTCGCTTGTCATAACAAACTTGCACATCAAATTTTAAAAACCTAATTATATCAACAAAACTGAGGAATTTGGAAAGAATAGGCTGTAAAATAAAGAAAAAATATAAACATTCATTTAAGCTCCATTTTAAACGTTAAAGATAGAAAATTTAAAAATGACAAATTCGTACTGTCAAAATTTTTTACAGCTGAGAAATTTCCCCAAAATTTCCCACTTGCTGAATAGGCTGAATAGTCATTAGCAAGGTTTCGATCGAGATTTCATTGAAATCTCCCCCGTAAGGAGATTTCATTTTATATGCCAAAACATGAGATTTCACATGAGATTTCGTCCGAAATCCTCATTTTTGCCGAAATCGGAAGATTTCGAGTGCGATGGAAACATGGTATAATATTAGCTACGTTTCATTGGGTGATCCATGGCAAGGCAAATGGAACTCGATTTTTGATATCAGAAGTAAAACGTGATCAGTGCAGGGATAGTTGCGAGTACTCTGGAGTGCTCATGGGTAGAAAATATCGCCCAATGGAACGCAGCTATTATTGTTAGTTCGTAATATTCTTGTCGCATTCAACGACTGTAATTGCGTTACTGTACTGCATTACTTTCAAAATATTCATTATACATACTATGATTTATCAATTGAGTTAAAATTTGGTTCTTACTTCCTATTCCCTGCTTCATTCAGATTTTATATTATAACATAATACACGAAAAATGAAAAAAAAAAAATGGAATACTTAATAAGGAACATATGTAGATATAAATATATACGCGAGGTTTCACTTCTGCCTTGTGTTCTTTAATACACAATCATTTATTGAAAAAAAAAACACTAAAGGAAAAAAATAAAGGTGAAATAATGTATAAATATAAAGGTATAAAATTGCTTTATTGATATAACTTTCAACACCTCTATCCTTTAAGATATTCACAAGCATCTCTGTAAGCCTCATTCGTCTTATTTAAATATTTCAAAAAATGATTATCCGGCTTTGGATCCAAATCCAATATAGTAATTTTTGTTAAAAATGTCATATTTTGAAATTGATCTAAATAAACGCTCTCATTAAACCTAAAAAAAATCATACATTAGAAATAAGACCACAAAATCTTTCTAAAATCTTTCTTACAATGATATATCTTCCTTATTAACACATTGAAATGTTATCATCATGGAACAGTCCATAGCAGTAGCTCCAACCATATATTGTTCATTTTCGGTAAAATTCTGAAGAAGTTTAATGTTCTTATTTATCATATCTTTCAAGTACTTGTATGTAGTTTTTGTTTCGTAAGACTGCATTGCCATATATTGTAAATTAATCTGTAAAAATTTAGTTAAATGATTAATTTTTAATGTTCAAATCAATTTACTTTGGATAATAACTGTAGATCCAATACTCTTTGTAATATACATTGTGGCGGAAGTTTGCGCTTTTCTAGGTTATATTTAAGATTGCTGAAAATTTCGTTAGGGTAGCTCTTTAACAGTACATGAATAATGAAATCACGAAGGAGATTTACATTTCTGGAAATTATAATTATTTCTAATTTAAAGACAGAACAAGTATGTACATTAATTAAAAACACTATTTTTTAGTAGATAAGCAAGTAATAGTTCACGACAGAGCCATACACAATTTTAATTTTACCCATTTTTACAAATATATTTCGGTAAACTCTTTTTAACTGTGATATTTAGTAACTAAATCAACATGCATTAACATATTTATCTCGTTGAGGTTGAGGAATTTCATTCATAATTGAATAGATCTTGTAATTTGATGCCCTAGTTATAAGAAAGGACTTTTACATTTGATTACAGAGGGTGTTCCAGGCTAAGATGCTAATCCGTTAAAAATGGATTCGCACTATACGGAACGCCAACGTCACTTCACGGAACGGAACCAGCACATCAAAATATTCTTCAATGAGTTTTGCACTACACAATCACATATAGGCAACGTCGTGGACCGTCAACGTAACGGCACGTCAAGATTTGTTTCAAACTATATTTTGACTCGACTGATCTATTCTGTTCAATGTGAACGTAGTAACGGAAGCATATCGAATTTTTCTAGCATTTATCTTTATTGTATTAAACTAATTTATCATGGAAGATGAAAATTTAGTTGAAAATGTTCGGCAATATGAGGAGCTGTATAATTTGTCGCAAATTTTGTTCTTCCTCATCCAAAACTTACGCGATCATTGCTAAATTTTTATTATTAAATTTTGACATTCCAAATAACAATTTGAATTAGCAATACGGAATAAGATAATACTCTATCTAATTCTTCTTAGACTGAACGGCAAATTTCACGTAATGTTTATGTGATCGAAAGCAAAATTCACGTGTCGTTGCCGTTCCGTGACGTTCACGTTCCGTATAGCGCGATTCGACCTCAAGGGGTGGTTCTTGGGTATATTTGGAGAAAATTGAATTGTTCTAGAGAATTGGCTATTAGCCCTATACACTGAGGTACAGGGTGTAAGACAAGACGTTTGGATAATTTTTTAATATACTTCACCTTTAATAACTCAACTATCAGTCGCTTGCAAGGTCTTGAACTGTGCGGTGATCGTTTTTCGAATCGTTAGAGAATCAAACCGGTTGTTTTCTACCTCACTTGACTGTGCGTCAGCGCGTGTGCCTTCTTTTGATTTTTTTTTTTTTCTTTTGTGCGTAATCAATTTACGGTTTATTTTTTTTTTTTTTTGTTTTTTTTTTTTTTTCAACTTGCTTTAAGATAAGTATTTTTAGTTCCTTTTTCTCATTTATCTTATTTCTTTTTTTTCTTTTCCTCTTTGTATATATTTATTTAGTAGTGTTTATCTACTATATTTTGGGATTTAACCTCCAATATGGGCCCGGACCCTGGGGGGTCTAATCGTTTTGCACTTTTAACAGAGATGAACCAGCCTGCACCGAAAAAGAAAAGACCCAAACGTGATTCGTCAACCTTTTCCTCACCATCCACTCTTTTTGACTTTCCCCCTCTTGTCTCCCATCAAGTTTTAAACCCGGCAAAATTCATAACAATCCAGTCGTCTAAGCCCAACAAAACCCTAAGGGATGAAAATGCTTTCCTTTTGAAAATGGCTGTTGACTCAATAAGCAAGCAATACTCAAAATTTTCTTGGTTGCACGATGGTTCCCTCCTCTTACTCTGCGATAACCAGCAGATAGCAGAGAAGTTTATCGCCACAAAAACCTTACCAGGCCCCATACCAGTGAACATTGCTTTACATGGGAAATTGAACCAAACCAAAGGTACCATTTACTGCCGTTCCATTGCCCACCTCTCCCCCAAAGAGATAATTGATGGCCTTTCAAAATACGACGTCACTGACGTTAGAATCCACACCAGGAAAGATGGGGACAAGGATATTCCTTCCGGTCTCATTTTTCTAACTTTTGACCGCTACACACTCCCGGATAAAATTGAAATTGGCTTTGAGCTAGTCAAAGTGCGGGAATGGTTTCCAAATCCTATGCGTTGTCGCAAGTGCCAAAAAATTGGTCACACGTCTGCACGCTGCTCTGGCAATGAACTCTGCTCTTCATGTGGCTACCCTCCTCACCAAGGCGATTGCACCAGGTCCTTCTGTGTCAATTGTGAGGTAAACTCACACACATCCGGTGCAAACGACTGCCCAAAATATATGGAAGCGAAAGAAGTCCTTAAAATTCAGACCAGGCTCAAGTGTTCCAGGTACGAAGCTAGAAAGCACTACTTTGAACAGTTGAAGATAACCTCTACCGATCCCAATATCTCCTACTCCACTGCGACTTCAACCACCACTACTACACCCATAGTTCCAAACGTCCAGCCCTCCCCTACCCGTCCAACTATCTCTTCTAAACCCGCCTCACAAGAACCTCTTCTAACCTCCTCAAACTTTACTCCACCCTCGCAAAACACCACTCAAACTCACTTAACTTCTCCAATTGTACAAACTAACAACTTACCCCATACAACAATCTCCAACACTCAATCAAACTCTATCTCTACTGCTTCTACACTTTCTAGCTTCACCGTACCTGCTCCGCCTTTTTCGTCAAATCAAAAGAATTTTGACTCACAAAGAATGGAAACTGCCTCCTCTTTCTCTGAGTCCGATTGCACTGCCTCCTCCGCACCTTCGAAAGCCAAATCAAGGCCAAAGAAAAAACTACAAACAATGCGCAAAATCAAATCCAAGGTCCCACTAGAAGATCTACTTGGAACTACCAACTAAGTATCCTCGTAAACCGCTTTAACCTTTTACATTTTTCCTTTCTTTTCTTTATCCTCCGCTTTTTGTCAATATGAACACGTTAAAGAATCTTATAGCCATCCAATGGAATATACGCGGCTTCTACAACAATCTGCCTTCCCTACAAAACTTACTATACCTTTACAAACCGCATTTAGTCCTACTTCAGGAAACTAAACTGTTAGCTGGCGAGGGACCATCTCACGTCGGTCAGTACTGCTGCTATCACTACAACAAGACATATCCAAACAGAAAAAGTGGCGTTACCATACTAGTTCACAGATCCATATCCTACACTATCCTACCTCTTCGTACAGATCTTGTGTCGAACTCCGTTCTAATTCACTGTTGCCCCCCTACAGCCTTTGTCAATATTTATTTAGAAAACGAGCAAAGCGTCTCCTTAACTGATCTTCAAGATATTTTCGACCAATTGCCGAGCTCCTTCATCATTGGTGGCGATTTCAATGCTCACAGCAACCGCTGGGGTAGCCTTTCTACTGACACTAGAGGTCGTATAATCGAGGACTTCATTTCTAATAATCCCACCTTGGTACTTCTGAACAATGGCGCTTGCACCCATCTATCCACTCATAACTCACTAACATCCATAGACCTTACCTTTAGCTCCGCTAACATATTCCCCCTTCTTAGCTGGTCCCCTCATGCCAGCCTTGAGGGCAGTGACCATTTTCCCATTATTATACGTTCATATACTTCGCTCGCCGACAGTAAACATGTTTCCCATTTCCTTTTAAAAAAAGCCAAATGGGATCTATTCTCTTCAACGGTCACTGACCTGTCTTTATCCTGCCCCGTCTCAGTAAACGTCGATCAGGAAGCGGCTAACCTCAAAAAGATTCTCCGCGGTGCGGCGTCCGTTTCCATCCCCGTTAGTCATCCTAAATCCACAACCCAACCGAAATGGATGACACGCGAAATTCTTTCCTTAATCAAAACTAAAAACAGATCATGGCAACTCTGCCGTCGTCATCCCACCCAATCCAATTTCCTGAGATTTCGTTTGGACTCAGCCATTTTAAAAAGGGCAATTAAAAAAGCTAAAAGGGACTCATGGCTTTCCTTTGCGAACTCCATAGACGTCTGCACTAATCTCAAGGAGGCATGGGCGAAGGTACGCGCGGTTTCTCTTGGTCCTACCACCAGGCACATATCAAATATCCAGTCAGGCGGTGTGAACTTTACCAGTTCTCCCGAAATTGCCAAAGAGTTTGCAACGATTTGGTCGAGCTACTCAGCTGACAGCAACTTTACCACCGAACATAGGCGGAGTAAAGATAATATAGCCCTTGATATGCAGCGATACCATGGTGACACAGCCGCTACACTTACCTATCCCATCACCTTAAGTGAATTTAATGATGCTTTAAACTCCTTCAAGGGCACAACTCCTGGACTCGATAAAATCCCCTACGAATTTATCAGGAAATCTCCCTCCATCTTCCAACTACGTCTCGTCAATTTATATAATTGTATCCTGGTACAAGAAGCTTTCCCTCGCGCCTGGAAACACGCGCTCCTGGTTCCTATCCCTAAAGAAACGTCTACTTCTCTGTGCGTCGAAAACTTCCGCCCCATTTCCTTGATCTCGTGTTTATCAAAAACCCTCGAAAAGATCCTCTCGAATAGAGTAAATGCAATTCTGTCAAATCTCTTCCCCAACTCCCAACACGCCTATATTCCGCAGAAAGGCACGCACACTCTTCTTCACCTGCTAGAGGCAGACGCCTGCGATGGTCTTTCTCGACGTAAACACACTTCTATCCTTTCCCTCGATCTGACAAAAGCTTACGACAGGTTGAGTGCGCCGTTCCTCGCCAAACAACTCGTAAAGCTAAAAGTGGACAAAAGTTTTATATCCCTCATCCTAAATTTCCTTGGCAACAGGACCATTCAAGCACGGGTTAATGGTTTCCTTTCGCCCATTATGCCGCTACAGAATGGTACACCCCAGGGTTCTCCGCTTTCATGTGCCCTATTCAATTTGTACACCATCTCCCTTTGTTCCAGCTTAAATAAGATTAAAAATCTCAGTTCATTTCTTTATGCCGACAACCTGCTGATACTCAGTTCAGGTACACCCCAATCGGTTTCTAAAAGACTCACCGTTGCGCTGAAAACAGCCTTAAACTGGGCTTCAACGGCCGAAGCAATTTTTTCCCGGGACAAAGCAGAGCTACTGCATGTCTGTAGAAAACAGAACTGTATAGTACCCACCATTGCAGTCAGTGATTTCTCCATTATACCCTGTAACCAACTAAAAATTTTAGGCCTCATATTTTCAAAAAATCTAAAATGGAACCTGCACATCAAGAAAATGGTTACTAAAATTAAAAAAATTGACAATCTGGTGAGATGCCTTGCTTCTCGCAAAAACGGACTGTCGATTGCGCCCCTCTTACACATCTGTAAATGTCTCCTCCTGGGCACCGTTGGTTATTGCCTCACAATATATGGTAACTCACCGGCTACCACACTCAAGCCTTTACAAACCTCTATTAATAACGTCATTAGATCAGCTACTGGTGCCCTCCGTTCTACTCCAATCGACTCCTTACTCGTAGAGACAGGTTTCAATCATATTTCTGCGAGAGTTCGCAAGCTACAAATCAAACTGCTCGCTCAGCATTTCATTAATCCTGCCGCACCTCTATATTACCGGCTTCGCAACTACATCCATACAAACTCTAAAAGTTTCGGTGCTCTCAGACATTGCACCTTGCTCATAGCTGAACTTAATATACCCATACCGGAACATCCGCCTTCCTTTAACCACATGTTGACTCCTTGCTACCCTTTATCACAACATTTCATCACGGACGCTGAACTCTATTGCAAGCAAGACACTCCCTCCATTATTTACCGTCAACTCCACCAAGATATATTATCGCGTTTTCCCGACTATATTACCTTATATACCGATGCCAGCAAATCTAATCAAAAGGTTTCCTTCGCTGTTGCAAAGGTAACAAACCAAGAAGTGACCCCACTACAATCAGGACTTTTGTCTCAACACACCTCATCACAAGTAGCGGAAATTTTTGCAATTTTTCAAGCAGTCAAATCTATACAAAATACTTCTCTTAAATACATCATTTTCACGGATTCCTTATCCTCTGTACAGGCCATCAGGAGTAGAGATAACAAATGCTACCTCCCATCTGTCATTCGCTCCCTAATTTCAAATAATAGTCACACCAGGCTTTGCTGGATTCCAGGACATGTTGGTATAAAAGGTAATGATGCGGTCGATAGCTTAGCCAAAAACGTCCCCCTCTCTGACGTTCATTCAGCAATTATACCCCCCTCAGAATCCTGTCTTCGCCGGTATGCACTAAATGCTCTTCAAAGGGCAGAACTCTCAAAATGGAATACCTCCACGTCTTTCTTACGCTTCCATATGCCTACACCTTCGCCGGCCAATTACAATCCAAACCTTCCCAGAGCTAAAGCAGTTGCACTTTGTAGAATTAGACTTGGTCACACCCTTTTCTCCCACGGACATCTTTTCACTAAATCTGCGGCCCGCTCTTGTAATAACTGTCCAAACGCGCCAATTCTCACAGTCAGACATGTTCTAACTGAATGCCGTAAAACTGCTAACGCTATTGGACAATTCCCCGCACTCGATACCCTACTTGACACCGGTCAAGATCACAATAGCCCTCTTTTTAGTCTTTTGAGATCCCTAGATATAACTAACCTAATTTAAATTCCGCCAAACTTCAGCGCCTTTTGGACCCATAGTCCGTGCGCGCTTAACTTGGTCGGTTGTGCCTCTAGGCCTTCCTGCCTTTTAATAAAAAAAAAAAAAAAAAAAAAAAAAAAAACTCAACTATTTATTGTAGAGCAGCGTAATTAGGCTAATTTTTTTTAGAGAAATTACATTATTTATTTTAATATCAATAGCATCAACTGCAGTCACTCCGTTTAGAAAATTTGTTAGTTCCAAGTCAAAATTTTGTTTTTGTAGCATTTGTTTGCCGTCAGGATAATTTATTTCTGTAATTTCTAATTTGTATACTTTTTTTTTATTTTTAATGTTTTTGCGTATTTTTGATTTTTTTTTTTCATTTCGTTGCTGTTACATTAACATTACATTCAAATTGTTAACTGGGCAAAAGAGGATTGATGGTGGCTTTCCACCTTCTGTTGTTTTTTTCCTTCCCGATTTTATAAAAACTCTCCAGCGTTCCATTTTACGACATTGTGAAATTCTTTCCCGTTCTTTCTTTTGGTCTTTTGATCACGTTGATTCTTTTGATCTGCTTCTCAGTTTCTTTGTAAGTGCTTTGCATATGTAAATGCAAAATAACCATAGTTACTTTTAAATACAATTGCGGATTACACTTCTTTGCCGTGTGATGAATTTTCTCTTAATACTGAACCTGAGAACCTCATGTTAAGGTAAGGTTGGTCGGATATTTAACGTTTTTCTTTTCCTTTTAATGTTCTTATACCTTCTACTGTTATCTTTTGTGGACTTTCCCATATGATTTTTAAAGGACCCTGCACAAATTATATGGAAACGTGCTTTCGGTCAAATTGGCTGGAATTTTACTATGTTGTAGCTGACATCGTCCTGATCAAAAGTGTTCATGGGCATGAAACCCAAAAATTAGATCTTTTGGGTTTTTCAGGTACTTTTAGGATTTACCTCTCTATTGCCTCCCACGGCCCCAAAACAAGTCGTAGGAGGCTCCAAGACCCCTCAATATTTTCGTAACGGTACCTACTATTAGTAAAAAATACCAGAAAAATCCCCCCTTGCCTCTAAGGGGGCCAGGGGGCGGTCGGTATGGCTGCAACAGGTAACTTATGCACTTATGCACTTTATACTTTTACCTCCCACGGCTCCCAAAATCGTACGAAGCTCGGAGACCCCGGAAAATCTTCGTAATTAACCGTACAATTACGCAAAAATAATATAAAAATCCGGGAAATATAAATAATAAATATAAAAAAGGGTCCTGAAAGTTTGCCCCCCCCCCCATATGCACCCTATGCAGGCCACCCATGTCTAAATTATAAAACTAGTTAATTCCATTGTAATAATTCATAATCAATCAAAAAAAAGTCATTGCACCTCACCTGGGGCTCTAATTACATCGATTTGTAGGTGCATCAAAAAATTCTCAATTCCAAGCTTTAAAAAGTGCATAAGTGCATTTTACCTGTTGCAGCCATACGGACCGCCCCTGGCCCCCTTAGAGGCAAGGAGGGATTTTTCTGGTATTTTTCACTAATATTAGGTAACGTTACGAAAATATTGAGGGGTCTTGGAGCCTCCTACGACTTCTTTTGGGGCCGTGGGAGGCAAAAGAGAGGTAAATCCTAAAAGTACCTGAAAAACCCAAAAGATCTAATTTTTGGGTTTCGTGCCCATGAACACTTTTGATCAGGACGATGTCAGCTACAACATAGTAAAATTCCAGCCAATTTGACCGAAAGCACGTTTCCATATAATTTGTGCGGGGTCCTTTTTATGCCTTTTCTTCCTTTCATTCTCCTTGTCCGGGTGAAAAAATTCTGTCCATTAGCTTAATTAGTTCTCTAAAATCTTAGTGAGTTGATAATTTTTTCCACAAACCTTGAATAACATTTCTAGGTACATTAAGGGTATTTTTCATTTTTTTTTTACCTGATTTAATTTCGTCTGTGTTTTAAATCCCGAAAAAACTATACTGCCCTCTACATTCTCCCATATTTAAGAGGCTATAACAGTGTGAGGGCTTAAAATTTGGGTGATTTTCGGGAATATTTTTTAAAGAAAACTACTTAACTAAATCGTTTGGAAAATTAAGAATATATTTAGGTATTATTGACAAGACTGCACAATTTTTTCGTTGAAAAATATTGAGATGTAAGCAACCTATTCGCTGTCTTCGGAAGCGCAAACAAATTTACCCCCACTGCTATCACGATTCCTATCGACTGAGTAACAGCAACAGAAAAAAAGGCGTTATACTAGAAGGTATTTCCTAATCTCTAATCTAACAAATGGTTGGTTTTTTCAATGCCATATTGTCAATTTTCATCCGATCAAAAATATCCTAGTTCACTGTATGGAAAAAAATTTCAACTCAATCGGATAATTAGACTTCGAGTTAGAATGGCAGCAAATTTGAAAAATCTCATTTCGAGTAAAACGCGTTTAAAGATTTAACTATCGATTTTTGCAAGATGAATAATTTTCTCTTCTTGCTTCTAGACCTATGGCTAGGAGTGTCGCGAAAGCCTTTTGATTCACTCTCGAACTAATTGCACTCATTTTTGCTCCATAGTATAGAGTACAGTAGACCCATCCCGAATAACTGCGTCAGTTAGTAGATGTTAGCTTCGAGCCACGTCTCCGAGCAGATGGAACATTTTATAACTGCGAGCGGTTGATATTTCCGATATAGCCCCTTAACCTTATCCTGCTTTTTATGAAGCCCTGATAAAATATTTAATCACCTCTACAAAGGCATTGAGTATCACTAAATCGGCAAAAAATAAGTGCAAAGTTGATTCTGACTCTGCGAATAACGCCAACAAATTTATAGTTAACTGCGCATTAGGCCCCGAATATAGGCTGATGGCCACCTCAGTCTAGGTTCATTGTGTTGATGAAGGCTTGAACGAAGAGGACTTACTGCAGGCTCTGAGAGATTGTAATCCATTGTTTGACTTCAAAAAAGTGTTCAGGATAAAATGGAAAAAAAACTTAGACAAGTGGTAAGTGCCACCAAAAAAAATAAAGTTTACATTGAGAAAAGGAGATCCCGGAAAAGCTCAAGTTATATTACTCGAGTTTAAATGTGAATAAATTCGTTTACGCCCCTTAAGATGTTTTAAATGCCAAATATTTGGGGATTCAATCAAATTTTGCAAACCCAAATGGAGATTTTGTGGAAGATGTGGAAAACAGAACTGCAACGAAGGGAAATCGTGCAACAAAACGGAAAAATGCGTCAACTGTAATGGTGGTCATGGTGCTTTTGAAAAGCTTTGTCCTGTATGGCTGAAAGAAAGGGGAGTTGTTGAAATAACAAGATGGGGAAATTATTCAAGAAGAGATGCTTAGAGGATTTATAAAATGAAAATTAAAACCCCTAACACCCATAAAACAAAGAGTGCCCCAAAGGTAAGCCCATCGCAACCAAATGTAAATCTTCAGACACGCGAAGAGAGGGTACATGAAATTAAACCTGTTCAATACAAAAGCACTCAGAGAGATATGGACAGAGAGAGAGAGAGTAAAAATGAGTTCGCAGCTTAAAAAGAATGAAGTTGAAATCAACAAGATAAAAGCTTACTCTAAAGACAACCAACTTGCTAATATTCCTGAAGGATATTTTTTTTTATGTGACAGACTAAAGGCTTAGGGAAAGTCCCTTTGTACTGTCGACAATCTATTTTTTCGTATAGAGTGAATGTCGAACAGCAGCTCTAGTAGGAAGATAGAGAGAGAAGAGAAGGAAGTAACTGTCACAACCTATCCACGATATTTTATTCCACCTACTCACAACCATTTCGGACTCAGGGGCGTCGAGAACAACTCGCTGGAGTGTTATGCCTCCTGAAACGAGTTGAATCTCATCAACCAACCGATGGCATGTCACTTCACGGAACGGAAACAGCACATCAAAATATTCTTCAATGAGTTTTGCACTACACAATCACATATATAGGCAACGTCGTGGACCGTCAACGTAACAGCACGTCAAGATTTGTTTCAAACTATATTTTGACTCGAGTGATCTATTCTGTTCAATGTGAACGTAGTAACGGAAGCATATCGAATTTTTCTAGCATTTATCTTTATTGTATTAAACTAATTTATCATGGAAGATGAAAATTTAGTGGAAAATGTTCGGCAATATGAGGAGCTGTATAATTTGTCGCAAATTTTGTTCTTCCTCATCCAAAACTTACGCGATTATTGCTAAATTTTTATTATTAAATTTTGGCATTCCAAATAACAATTTGAATTAGCAATACGGAATAAGATAATACTCTATCTAATTCTTCTTAGACTGAACGGCAAATTTCACGTAATGTTGACGTGATCGAAAGCAAAATTCACGTGTCGTTGCCGTTCCGTGACGTTGACGTTCCGTATAGCGCGATTCGACCGGTACATGAAATTAAACCTGTTCAATACAAAAGCACTCAGAGAGAGATGGACAGAGAGAGAGTAAAAATGAGTTCGCAGCTTAAAAAGAATGAAGTTGAAATCAACAAGATAAAAGCTTACTCTAAAGACAACCAACTTGCTAATATTCCTGAAGGATATTTTTTTTATGTGCAAGACTAGAGGCTTAGGGAAAGTCCCTTTGTACTGTCGACAATCTATTTTTTCGTATAGAGTGAATGTCGAACAGCAGCTCTAGTCGGAAGATAGAGAGAGAAGAGAAGGAAGTAACTGTCACAACCTAGCCGCGATATTTTATTCCACCTACTCACAACCATTTCGCGACTCAGGGGCGTCGAGAACAACTCGCTGGAGTGTTATGCCTCCTGAAACGAGTTGAATCTCATCAACCAACCGATGACATGCGCTTGGTGGAGCAGGGAAGGCTATGACAGGAGGAATCAGGAATGTAAAGTGGAAAGAAGAAAGCAGGAAAGTTATGTAGGTGGGAAAGTGGAAAAGGCGAAGGACCGTGGGGCTGGCCGGGATTCGAACCCGGGACCTCTGGATAGCAGTCAGGCGCCTTACCCCTAGACTACCGAGGCCCCCCAGAACTGTTGATGTTCTTCCAATGATGTCAATGTTGTCTGCATAAGCCAGTAATTGGATGGACTTGTGGAGGATTGTGCTCCTTGATGTCACTTCCGAATCACGGAAGCTTGAAAAGGAGGGTTAGCTTATTGGGATACCGCATTCTCACATAGCTTTGTAGAGTGCTAATCTGGACATGCTATCATAAGCGGCTTTAAAGTCTATGAAGAGGTGTTGGATTAAGTTTTGAAACCCTGTACAACTCCCGCACCTGGTGCGCCCTTCGCACTCTGCAGTGTTCTAGTTCACAGACGATATTTTTCTCTCAGGTGGATCATGTGCTACCAAATAAAAGTGAGTAAAAAGTAAGTGGCGATAGCCAGCGTCAGTGTAAATGGAGCTTTAATAGCAAACTAACTCAATGCCATGACCATTAGATTTCAGTCTTCAAAAGTAGTGCGTAATTTTCCGCGGTACCTCTCTTAAAAATTAAAGTAAGATCCATCGACTCGTTGTCGTTCACGTTACAATTGTAACGCGTTAAATGAAGGCATCACGATATCGACCAAAATTAGTTTTGCGGTCAATGGTTTTTGAATTTAAAAATTCAAAAACGGAAACATAAGATATGTATAGGCCCACGAAGCATAAGTTCGCAGGACCAATAATAAAAAACAACTTTATTCATTAATATAGCCTCCTTCAAGAGGGATACATTCATTCTAAAACTTCTCCAGCATTTCTATGCCTTTCTTTTCTTTCCAGAATGAGTCGGCCAACACTTCAAAAAAGCTTCAGTTTCGGAGGCAACAACCTCATTGGGCCATATTTCTTTCCGGCGAATATAGAATAGAATAGCTAATACATAGTCGTTCGAGGGTAAATCTGAAAAAGTGGATGCGGAATCAATCCGATTTACAACTCGAGCGATTTTGCCATTGTTTTACTCGACCTTGTGACAGGTGAATTGTCTTGAGAAAGAGCACATTGTTCTTCTTTATTTTGGCCGATTGTTTGCGATTTCGTCCTTAGCTGCGTAATATTCACTATGGAACCTTTTCAATAGAGACGAAGCGCCTCCCAAAATACAGAGGCTATAACATTCCAGTCGAATTTTGCGTTTTTGGTCGCCTTGGATGGCCTTCCCGGTTGCTCTCCACTCACCTGACCATCGATTTGACGGGAGTGTAGTGACGCATCCATGCTTTATCTATTGTCACATCGCATCGCATGAAAAAATTCTTTTTATTTCGACTAAAAATTTCCAAACAGCACACATTGTTGTTTTGGGTCAACAGTAAGGAAACGCAGTACCGACTTCGAAAAAAGCTTTCTTATGGCGAATGTCCATCCAAAATAGTGAATACACTGCCTTCTGATATCTTCAAGGTGTCAGCTATCTCACGCAACTTCACAAAATAATTCAGATTTTCCATTGCTTTGAACATTACAAAAGTAGTGTCACTAAAACCACAGTTGACCAGTAAAGAAATGGTTGGAATGTCATAGAATTTTGACACACAAACATCCCATTCATCTTTTGTATAATTATCTTAATATAATTTTGATAATATCTGTCCGCATAACTTAATAATGCCATTTTTGTAGATAATAGAATAAATGCAATGTATAAATTTCAAATCTTTTTTGTTTACTGAAACGGTTCTCGAATTGCATAATTTTGTTTTAAAAACCGGCTTTTAAACACTGACAAACCCTAATAATGAAGGTTTCCAAAAATGTTCGGGCATTGTAATAGATTATGCCAAAGCTATGACAAGGTAATGATATGAACAAAATTGCTTTTTTATTAATCAATTGCATCATCCCCCAAGAAACTTTATATTTAAACCAGATGAAAGTAATACTGTATAACGATTGTTATATGAGGCAGAAACAAAGTTTTCATGCATTCAGAAATTACATAAATTTTGGTCAAGTATTGTAATGTTTTTTACTAAGCGAAAAACCATTTCTTTATTCCTTAAAAAATTATATTAAAGATGATACTACTGAAGTGAGAAACAAATCCCAAGATCCTAAATTGTAGGCTGACCTAATAGACTGAATGAATTGAATGCAGATCAACATATCTAAATGAGACGAAAAAAATTAGGACCACTTTTGCGCGGTACAGATGATTATACAGGTAAGTGAAATTTTCAATCCGGAGGCCTGCTTTCCCAACCAACAATTCTTGCACGGCAATCCTCACATTGATAGCTTATAAGAAAAATAAGCTCCTAGAACCTACGTACAAAAATTTGTAAAATTACCAGGGGATTCATTTTATTAAAGTGGGATTTTAAGATACGGAATGTAGTGCATCCTTTGCAAAGGCAAAGGTCCGAACGGACAGAAGGCATCTTTTTAAATAAACAGATACAGACAAAGTCAAGCAAGACAACTCAGATAAACTTAAATTCGAAAAACCATTAGAAAATAATGTTGGCGATCGTTTATGTGACTTTGATGATTTTGGCTTAAAAGTAGGTTTAATGATAGGAATATTTGTTAATGTGCTTATCAGCAATGAATTAATTATACTAAATCCACTTGACTATAAGGTGGGTTGGATAGCCTCTTTGCATTTGAGCATTTCGTTTCAACCACATCACATTATGTTTAGCATTTCTTTGACTTCTTTCTAGATTTTGCTGCTACGACAGATATACTCCAAAAATCAATTGTTCAACTTTTGCACAAATATCGTTTTTTTTTTAAATCCAAACGCACCACATTCAAAATTTTAACTTTGAACTATTTTAGCCTTAAAATTAAGGTTGAAATAAATGGCAATTCCCTTCTTCTTCTTAGATGGCTCTACAGCCCAATTCAAGCCTTGGCCTCCATCAGCTTCTTCCTCCAGACGTCTCTCTGCTCCGCAGCTCGTCTCCAGTTTCTTGTGTTGAGCAGTTTTGCTGCATCGGCCTTAAAATTATCTTCCCACCTTAACCGTGGTTTGCTAACTGGTCTTTTGCCATCTGGTAGTAGATACAGGATTTTTTTGGTATCCTTGAGTCATCCATTCTTTGGACATGACCGGCCCAACGAAAACGTAGTAGTTTGGCATGGGTCGAAAGTTTACATTCTTTGTATAAGTCGTACAATTCGTGAATGTAGCGTATTCTCCATGCATTGTCTTCATTAATTGGGACGTATATCCTTCGGAGAACCGTCCTCAGTGGACTCTTTGTACCATTTTGTATTACAAAACCCTATTAGCGCGAGAGTGAAAAATTTGCACTTTCGCGTCTCTGGCATAAGGGTGACGATATGTATAATAAGAGTAATTAAAATGGAAAATTGAGACTCGATGTAATCTTTTCACCGCGAACGGTTGTAATAAAGTTAATTGTAATTTCAAAGTTTGTTTTGATTTAATTTTTCTTTCCCTTCAAATTATTCGTTTAAACCTATGTGCTTGTATTTACGCGAACATTTAATGGTCCTTCGAGCCGGATCTTTTTTATCGGTAATTTTATCTACCAAATGAATAAGTGATTAAGTGAAAAATAGTGAATGTAAAGACAGCACCCATCAACACCAACCACCATAATCTACACCAGTGATTCTTAACCGGTGGGCCGCGGCCCTCTAGAGGGCCGTAAGAAGTTTTGCCGGGGGCCGCCAAAAATTCATGAGTTTTCATTAATTGTGAAGTTTGAAAGTTATATAAATAGACAAGGCATTAATAGGCAAGCCATTTTTGTATTTATTATATAAAAAAATAAAATTAATAAATATAAATTATTATTAAAAAAATGGGGGTCACAAACAAATTTTGAAATATTTGGTGGGCCGCGAGTATAAAAAGGTTAAGAACCACTGATCTACACCACCACACCACCTACCCAGCGATCAACACCAACCACCATAATCTACACCACCACACCACCTACCCAGCGATCAACAACAACCACCATCTACGCCACCACAACCATCTACCCAGCGATCAACACCAACCACCATCTACGCCACCAGCAGCACTATCATAATCAGCACCACCGAAGTCAAAAGCTTAGTAAGCAGTTTGATCGACTTTAGTAATACTTAAGTACTTAACAACCCTTTTTACCCTACACCAAATTTGTCCTTATTCACGTCAAAATAATTACACTATTAGTCACCTTGATATACCATAATTAAATAAATAATTACAACCCCGGTACACCAGTGTTCAATTTACCTTTTACCAATACGAAAGTATAATACAATATTTATAACAGTGATATAAGTGAATCTCTGCAATATGACCTCAAAAGATAGTGAGTTTGTATTTGAAAATGATAGTGACAAAAATCAACCATCGAGAAGTAAATCAAAAGAAAAGGCAGGTTCAACATCGTCCACATCAAGACGTTAGAATCAATAGGAGGAAATAAAAACCTTCAACCAAAAGCAGAATATACCAAGTCACATGTGTCCCACCCAACAGCAAAACCTACAGCGCAGTTCGGTTTTCGCTCCTGACCGGGTCGGTCGCATCTTCCTGCGACTGGCCCCCTAACTTCCAATCAAAGTGATCAAAGAACAGTGTGTTAAGTTTACTGTTAATCTCAGTTGAATATGAAAACCATCGTGGTTTTCGATTAAGTTTTTAAGTATCATTAAAATACAATCCATGTTTTATATTCTGTTTGTTCGAACAGCATCATGTGACTTTTGATAAAACTAAAAATTAGTTTTCTAAATCTTGTGCATTGTCTTATGGTCATACTATGAACAAAATCGTGTTTTATTAAAATACAACAATCTCATGAATTTAAGTTAAAATTATCAGAGTGCTCTGTTAATTATTAATCAAGTTACAGTATAGATATACAATCAATGTGTTTGACTCAGGGATTATTGAGATTTGCAAAGATAATCTCTACGCACCATGGCATTCATAAGGAACTGTTAGTTCTTCAGCATGGACACATACACGTGGAAGGTTCTCAACCATTAATCAGTCAGAGTTATATGCACCAGAGCGACCACCTTTAACCAGACTCAACCCCACAGCATCGAAATCTAAATGGAATTTATTGAATTAATTTTAGAACTAAAACTCATGTATAATTGAGATTTTTTGTTTTTACGTTAATCTCATAACCGCTGAACAATCATCTATTCCTGTTATTTACATCTTACATGTGTGCAATGTGGAATGTTCTCAACCATCAGTCAACCTTGAATCATATATATATGCACCCATGCAACATCATCAGCCTAAGTATTAGTAATTATATAGCGAGAGGTCGCTAATACTTATACCCTGTGATTCGTTGAGGACCCACAACTAACCACAGGACTTGGATGCATATGGACTGTGCCTCTTTAACACTAAGAAGCATTTAATTCTGTCTTGGTTGAAGCTTCATTCCATAGAGACATTATCATCTGTGATCCTTGCCAATTAGTTAGCACATGATTAGCGGTATGCATACGATACTGTTACATCTCACACTAAAAAATTATTGACCACACAAATCCTATTGCACATACCGGAAAAATAGAGGCAAAAATTTCCACTCCATTTCAAGATGGAGTCTGCTCATGAGAACCGTTTTTTTCGCGACCCGTTTTTGGTAACTGATTTCGGAAATACGGTAATTTCACGGAAATCTCAAATTATCAAACAAAACTCGCCTTGTCAAACAATAAATTCTATTTATTATAATTCAAACTAATAATTTTATTATAAAATCACAAGATGAACTTAATATTTCAAAATCAAAAAATATTCAAAAGAAAAAATCAAAGGTTGTGCGCGTATCAAAAAAACTGTGTGGAAAGCTTGCGTGTTTTATATCAATATCAAAAAATGTGAGAGAGAGTTATCCAAGTATTTTTCTCATATATATATAAAATGTCTACGTGATTTTTGCAAGCTCTCCGTTACATCGAAAAAATTCCCCTTATAAAATTCTTATTCGATCCCTCCACCATTCGCTCTTTTTGCAGCTTTTAAGAGAATTTACGATCGAGAGCTTTTACAAGTTGGTAAAGCTCACGATCGAGAGCTGTCAAAATATCTTAAAAGTTTATTGTGTTGTGGTGGCGGAGGATAATAATAAGCATTTTATAAGGGTAAGTAATATTATTAATTTAATCTAACAAGTAGAAACTAATTTACTTTAAGGTGAAATTATGCAAATGTTTTAATCGTAATGTGACTATCTGTTGGTTAATGGTTTTTCTTTAATGTTTACATTTAAGTGTTGTTTATGTCATATGTGAGGTTATGTATTGTTTTTTAATTTGTTGATGTTTATATTTATTTGTTTACTGTGTCTGATAAGATACTAATTTCTAATTTTAATTATAATTTTAGGTTGAACCGGTGTGCAAACTGCAGGAATTGTGATAGCTGCTAGGCTCCAGGAATTGTGATAGCTGCCAACCAGGTGAGTTTACTTATTTCTGATGACTCTTATTAATGTTTCCTTCTATTGCTTTTTAGGTGGATCCTGAACATGCTCCCGGTCCTTGAATCCTGTGGATTCGAAATGGATGCCTGCAAGGACAACTTTTAATAATCTTTTACAAATACGAGTGTAGAGATGACAAAAAGACTGGATTAGAATGGATAAAAGGACGGGAGGAAAGGATACAAGGACGGGAGGCACGGTATGTGATGTGTGATAGATTAAGAAGGTGTAGGACTTGTGTTAGTAAATTCCGGTTCTACTGGCAGCAGACACAACTTTGTAATTGGCCTTTTAAATATGGCATCCTTGGTTTTTACTGCTACTACTCGAACTAAATTGTCTGCACCTGGGTAGGTTTCCACGATCCTGCCAGTGAGCCATTTAGTTGGGGGTAGTTTTTCATCCTTGATGATTACCATTTGTCCTACATCTAAATTTTTAATCCTTTCCGACCATTTGGGTCGCTGCTGTAGCTGGGTTAAATATTCTGATTGCCACCTCTTCCAAAAGGATTGTGTTAGTTGAGTGAGGTATTGCCATCGTGAAAGTGAATTCAACTTGTAGTCTAACATTGATGGCTCCGGCAATGCCAATGGAGCTTCTTGGATTAAAAAATGACCCGGTGTTAGCGTTGTCAAATCACTCGGGTCATCTGTTACTGGCGTAATCGGTCTAGAATTGAGGCACGCCTCAATTTGCGCGGTCACTGTTGTAAACTCTTCATAAGTTAGGGTAGTACCGGTCAGAACTCTACGTAGGTGATGCTTTGTGGCCTTGACCCCGGCCTCCCATAAACCTCCAAAATGAGGTGCCGATGGAGGTATGAAATGCCAATTTATTCGTAATGGAGCGCTTATTTGTGGAATATCTGAGGTTAATTGTCTTATATGTCGATTGTATTCTTTATCAAGCGTCTTACTGGTTCCAATGAAGTTAGTGCCATTGTCCGAGTAAATGTCAGAGCACATTCCTCTTCTACTAACAAATCTTTTTAGGGCTGCATAGAATGCGTCAGAAGTTAACTCGGAGACAACCTCGATATGTATGGCTCGGACAGCTAGACATACAAAGATCGCTAGATAGCCCTTGTAGGTTTTTTGACCTCTACCTTTGGATGCTCTTATATTAAACGGTCCACAAAAATCCACACCAACATGGGTGAATGGTCGAGACATTCTAGTTCTTGGCGCTGGCAAATTTCCCATCAGTTGTGTTAGTGGTGCTGCCCGTTGTTTTACGCAGGTTATACATCTGTAAATTTCTCGCTTGATGGCGTTCCTGGCATTTAAAATCCAAAATGTTTTCCTAAGTAGTCCGATCATCAACTGTGTTCCACCGTGTAAGGTTCTAGCGTGCATGTCTCTGATGATGAGTGTAGTGAGCGAATGATTCGGACTTAAAATCACCGGGTGCTTCTCGGGCCAAGGCAGATTCGAAGCTTCTAAACGTCCTCCAACTCTCAAAATTCCATCCTTGTCGATGAAGGGCATCAAACCGTTTAATTTTCCCTTTACGATTTTTTCCAAGCGTAGTGCCTTCAATTCTTCTACAAAGTCTTCGGCCTGGGCGTCCTTCACCCAATGCATCAGGGCCTTGTGTAACTCGGAAGTCGTTAACCAGGGCGACGAGCAACTATGAATTCTCTGACACTTGGCAATGAAACGAAAACAAAAACAAGAAACTCTTAATAATGTGGTAAGACTTGAGTATTTAGTAACTAATTTTGTGACATCTGAATCTGTGGTTATGGAGAGATAGACCTTAACATTTTTTCTTTCTTCTAATTGTGTGCATTCCATCTCCTTTAGGGTTGGCCAGTAGTTTTCCGATTGTCTGAGCCACTTCGGTCCATTCCACCATAGTGAATGCTGCTCTAATTCTGTCGGTGACGTGCCACGAGACGCGCAATCTGCTGGATTGTCTTCTGATGGGACAAACTTCCAAGCTGTACAGTCCGCCGTACTTTGGATTTCTGACACACGGTTCGCTATGAATGTCTTCCATCTTGATGGATGAGCCTTTATCCAGGATAAAACAATAGTAGAGTCGCACCATAGAGTAAGATGAATTCGATCGATTTTCAATGCCTTTTTTATAAGTTTAAATACGCGAATCAATAGAACAGCTCCGCATAATTCAAGGCGTGCTAATGATATCTGTTTTGTGGGAGCCACCTTTGTTTTCGATGTTATTAGTCTTGTTATGATGTTTCCCGAATCGTCTATAGCCCTTGCATAAAATACAGCTGCATATGCACGAGTCGACGCATCACAAAACCCATGAAGTTCAATATCGTTCGTAGTGGTGTGCAACCATCGCGGTATTTTGATACGTTCGATCTGTTTCAAATCATTTTTAAGATTCAACCAAGCTTCTGCTATGGCTTGTGGTACATCTTCGTCCCAATCGGTTCCTGATAACCACACCGATTGCATCAAAATTTTTGATCGTATGACAACCGGTGCTAGTAGTCCTAATGGATCAAATAACCTTGAAATTTGTGATAATAATTCCCTTTTCGTAATTTGTTTAGAATGTGCTTCAAAATTTATTTTGTAAGAGAACGCGTCTGTTTTAGGACACCAAAGCACCCCAAGTGTCTTAATGCCCTCATCAAATTCGATGTTGTGGATCTGACTAATTTCCTGATCTTCAATAGGAATGTTGGTTAGTAGATTTGCATCGTTCGTCGTCCACTTTCGCAAATTGAATCCTCCAGATCTTAATAAGGCAATTAATTCAGTTTGAAGGTTTATCGCTTCAGTTATGGTGTTGGCTCCTGTCAACAAATCGTCAACATAAAAATCTGTTTTGAGTACTTGTGATGCAGTTGGGAATCTGCTTGCTTCGTCGTCTGCGAGTTGGTATAAAGTTTTTATTGCCAAATAGGGTGCACAGGCTGTGCCGAATGTGACGGTGTTCAAACAAAAATCTTGGACGGTGGTTGTTGGTGATGGCCTCCACAGAATGCGCTGATAATCTGCATCTTCCACATCTACAAGAATTTGCCGATACATCTTCTCGACGTCAGCGGTGAAGACAAACTTATGTTTACGCCATCTAAGAAGAATGTTCAACAAATCATCTTGAAGTTTTGGCCCAACCATAAGTGTCTCGTTCAACGATGGTCCATGTGTTGTCTTTTGTGAAGCATCAAACACAACCCTCAATTTAGTGGTTGTGCTTTCTTTGAAGACAGCGTGATGTGGCAGGTAATATGATTCGTAATATGTTTCATTTTTTGTACTTATTTTTACCTTTTCCGTAGATTCTGGGATTCGACGCATGTGGTTCAATTGTTCATACTCTGCTATACATTTTGCATACTCGTCGTGCATGTGAGGTGCCTTGTTGAATCTGGATTCAAGGTGATGAAATCGTCTTAGCGCTGTTGCACGTGAAGACCCAAGTGATGGACGCTGCTCATTTTTAAATGGTAATCTGACGGTGTAACGGCCATCAGTTTCTCTTTTTGTAGTTTTTGTGTAAAATGTTTCACATGCTTGTTCTTCCAGAGTCATACACTAGGGAGCACTTGATTACCCTCACATGAAATTTCGATGTAAAACTTGCTGCAGCAAGCCTATACCTGCGAAATTTTTGTTAAATATTTCTGGTCCGTTATTTCAAAATTCCTAGTAATCAAAATAATTCAAAGAACTAAAAGTAACGGGAAATTCCAATTTTTGAATATTATGTGTTTTGCAAGAGGAGCACTTGATTACCCTCATCAGTTTCTTTCTGTTATTATTAGCATAAAAGTGCAGTGAAGCTGAGGAATTTGTATTTAATTAAACTTTTACTTCTTTCAAATAGTGTTTTTAAGTGTTTTGCGTGTCAGTTTGAAAATATGGGTCGCGGGAAAACTCTATCCCAAGAAGAAATAGGCAAAATTCTTGCATTCAAGCAAAAGAATTATTCCAACAGGGAAATCGCGAGGAAAATTGGACGAAATTCGTGGACTATTAACAACTTTTTGAAAGACCCCGAAAATTATGGGCCAAATAGAAAAGGCCGCACAGCAACGGCGACAACCGAGCGGGAGAGTAGGTCAATTTTACGTGAAGTGTCCAACTCCACGTCAACCGCTCGAAAGATAAAGGAAAAAGCCGGAGTTTCAGCGAGTGTTTGGACGGTTCGGAGGGTAATTAAGCAATCCCCAAAGATTCGCCACAAAATACTACAAAAAAAGACGCTCTTGCTTGAACGTCATAGGGATGCCAGATTAAGGTTTTGTAGAAATTATCTAAGTTGGAGGAGTGAGTGGGAACACGTGATTTTTTCGGACGAGAAAAAAATTAATCTGGATGGTCCTGACGGGTTTCAACATTATTTCCGCGATATGCGAAAATCTGAGCTGTTCCTATCTCGTCAGGACCATCCAGATTAAATTTTTTCTCGTCCGAAAAAATCACGTGTTCCCACTCACTCCTCCAACTTAGATAATTTCTACAAAACCTTAATCTGGCATCCCTATGACGTTCAAGCAAGAGCGTCTTTTTTTGTAGTATTTTGTGGCGAATCTTTGGGGATTGCTTAATTACCCTCCGAACCGTCCAAACACTCGCTGAAACTCCGGCTTTTTCCTTTATCTTTCGAGCGGTTGACGTGGAGTTGGACACTTCACGTAAAATTGACCTACTCTCCCGCTCGGTTGTCGCCGTTGCTGTGCGGCCTTTTCTATTTGGCCCATAATTTTCGGGGTCTTTCAAAAAGTTGTTAATAGTCCACGAATTTCGTCCAATTTTCCTCGTGATTTCCCTGTTGGAATAATTCTTTTGCTTGAATGCAAGAATTTTGCCTATTTCTTCTTGGGATAGAGTTTTCCCGCGACCCATATTTTCAAACTGACACGCAAAACACTTAAAAACACTATTTGAAAGAAGTAAAAGTTTAATTAAATACAAATTCCTCAGCTTCACTGCACTTTTATGCTAATAATAACAGAAAGAAACTGATGAGGGTAATCAAGTGCTCCTCTTGCAAAACACATAATATTCAAAAATTGGAATTTCCCGTTACTTTTAGTTCTTTGAATTATTTTGATTACTAGGAATTTTGAAATAACGGACCAGAAATATTTAACAAAAATTTCGCAGGGATAGGCTTGCTGCAGCAAGTTTTACATCGAAATTTCATGTGAGGGTAATCAAGTGCTCCCTAGTGTATGTCGTTCTGCTTGAACTTCCTCGATCTCCCAAAATTGTCGTAGATCCTGCTCCCATTGAGTGTACGAATGGCAGCTCACAATTCGATTGGTTGTTGAGGGTGATGATATCTCTCCTGAAATTATCCACCAACGTGGTGTTCTGTGCTATAAGATTTCCAGTTTTCAGTTTCTTTAATCCTTCCAGTAATATTTTGCAATATATATCTGCTCCAATAAGTATGTCAATTTTGCCTGAAGTAACAAATTGAGGATCCGCCAAACAAAGCTGCTTCAATTGCGACATGTCATCATCGAGTCTTAGCCTTTGAGGTGGTAGGATGCCAGTTATAGACTTGATTATCAAAGCGCTTGCCATTACTTGATTGTTATCATGTATTGATTTGATAGTGAACCTTGCCGAGCTCTTTCCAACGCCAGTCTTCTGATTTCCTACTCCGTAAATATCCATGTGAGTGCGTAGTCTTTCCAGCCTCAATGATTGTGCAAGGCGTTCAGTCAGAAATGATAGCTGAGATCCTTGATCTACCAAAGCACGCGCCACTACCTCTTGCCCACACGGAGAACAAATACGAACAAGTGCAGTGGCTAAAAGAACTTCCGGTGATGAATTAAAACTCTCGACATGCAGTGAATTCACGTCGCCCTTGATCGGAATTGATTCGCTGCTGGAATTCGAAACTAATTTATTGGATGTTGCCAGATGCGATGTCGTTGCTATGCAGTCCTCGGATGTTGCAGGAGGAGCTGCAGTTGTAGTAAAACTTGTAATGACACTTTCACTATGTAGCAGGGTATGATGCCTATGCTTACAATGAAAGCAAGAGTGCATGCTGGGGCACGATGAAGCCTTGTGTCCTTGCCGTAAGCAGTTAGAGCACAGTCCCTTTTTTGCGACAATATTTCTTTTTTCCATATGGGTCATTTTTAAAAATTGCTCACATGTCCTTATGCTATGGTTACCTGAACATAGTGTGCACCTTAATCCTTGTGAGGTATAAAATGATTGCCTCATTCCACTAACTTGTCTTGGAACGACATTAGTCTTCTTGTTATTTGTACCTAAAGCCTCAAGAGTTCTAAATTGACTTTCTAAAAACACCTTCAATTCTTGATATGTAGGGAAGTCCGTTTTGGCTCCAATGCTCTGTTCCCACAAGCGTTTAGTTTCATTGGGTAATTTTTCGCTGATAACGTAAGTAATTATGGTGTCCCAAGAATCAACGTCAATATGTAGATTTCGCAATGCTTGCAAAGTTTCATTCGTTGTATCTAAAAGATTACGGATGTTGATTGCCGAATCCTGTGAATATGCTGTCTGTCCAAATAATGTCTTCAATTGGGCCTTGATTAACAATCGTTTATTATTGTAGCGTTCATTGAGAGCTTTCCACGCTGGCATATAATTAGCTTCGATTATGTTGAAGTGTTTTAATAATTGTTCTGCCTCTCCTTTCAGTGTCGATCGCAGGTAATGTAGTTTTTGGACGCTCGAAATCTTATTATTTTCATGGATCAATGTCACGAATAGATCACGGAATGAAGTCCATTCATTGTAACTTCCACTAAAGATAGGAAGATTGATCCGTGGTAACTTAATGCCTTCACGATCTGCTTGTACTTCTCTTTCGTTTAAGGGTGGTGGATTCGAAGGTCCTGCTAGTGGGAGCGAAGTTCCTACTGGGTGTAGAGTTTGGAATTCGTCCTGTATTTCCGCTTTTCCAAGTATATACCGCTCGTGCATTTCAGTCAAGAGGTCATCTTCAAAGTATTTGCTTGCCTGCGTGGGTAACTTTTCAAACGAGTCTTTGGCAGGAACAAGCTCACGGTGACGCGATTTAAATTCTTGCCAAAATTCATTTAAGGCTTCTAAGCGAGCATCAAAATAGGATTTTGTTTTCCTGGTCTTAGAATCCTTTTTGAAATTGCGTACGCATTTCAGGATGTTTTCGTACGTCTCGAATTGTTCCGCGATCAACATTTCGAAAGTCGGCAAATCCATATCGAAATTGAATGTGCATGCACTCATATATAACAATATAAATAATAAATTGGGATAGACTCACCGGATGAACTCCTTTCTCTTAAAAAGTCAATGTGTGTGGTGAACGGGTTGGATGCAGGAACTATAATTATTTTAATTATACGCCTTTTTACTCCTTCGGGATCACTAGCACTTTGTCCACTAATTTCTTATTACGTCACTGTTTTAGTTAAATCAATTAACAAATCACTGTTTCAGGTTTTGATCGTAAAACCTAGTAGACACCGTTATTTCCAAGATTATGAATTCTAAAATACTGTTGACGGACACTGTGATATTCTAAATGATAAATTCTAACCGACACTTATATTCAATTCTAAAGGGCACTGTTATTCAAAATGATGGAATCTAGCCGGCACTTATATTCAATTTTAAAGGGCACTGTTATTCAAAATGATAGAATCTAACCGGCACATATATTCTTTTTTAAAGGGCACTGTTATATTCAAAATGATAGAATCTAACCGGCACTTATATTCTTTTTTTAAAGGGCACTGTTATATTCAAAATGATAGAATCTAACCGGCACTTATATTCAATTTTAAAGGGCACTGTTATATTCAAACTAATAGATTATAACCGACACTGTTATATTCAATATGATATTTTAATTCAATTTACACCCTCTCAACCCGTTCTAATGCACGCAAATCACTTTTTTATACATGTATTATGCTCCCTTTGTTCTTAAATCTAGACACTCAACTTCGTTTTTTAATCTAATTTATACACTGTTTTTAATAACCACCTTTTATGCACCTTCACTTTTTAGGTTTTTAATCAAAATCCGGCTCGAAGGACCAATTTTATGCTCATGAGAACCGTTTTTTTCGCGACCCGTTTTTGGTAACTGATTTCGGAAATACGGTAATTTCACGGAAATCTCAAATTATCAAACAAAACTCGCCTTGTCAAACAATAAATTCTATTTATTATAATTCAAACTAATAATTTTATTATAAAATCACAAGATGAACTTAATATTTCAAAATCAAAAAATATTCAAAAGAAAAAATCAAAGGTTGTGCGCGTATCAAAAAAACTGTGTGGAAAGCTTGCGTGTTCTATATCAATATCAAAAAATGTGAGAGAGAGTTATCCAAGTATTTTTCTCATATATATATAAAATGTCTACGTGATTTTTGCAAGCTCTCCGTTACATCGAAAAAATTCCCCTTATAAAATTCTTATTCGATCCCTCCACCATTCGCTCTTTTTGCAGCTTTTAAGAGAATTTACGATCGAGAGCTTTTACAAGTTGGTAAAGCTCACGATCGAGAGCTGTCAAAATATCTTAAAAGTTTATTGTGTTGTGGTGGCGGAGGATAATAATAAGCATTTTATAAGGGTAAGTAATATTATTAATTTAATCTAACAAGTAGAAACTAATTTACTTTAAGGTGAAATTATGCAAATGTTTTAATCGTAATGTGACTATCTGTTGGTTAATGGTTTTTCTTTAATGTTTACATTTAAGTGTTGTTTATGTCATATGTGAGGTTATGTATTGTTTTTTAATTTGTTGATGTTTATATTTATTTGTTTACTGTGTCTGATAAGATACTAATTTCTAATTTTAATTATAATTTTAGGTTGAACCGGTGTGCAAACTGCAGGAATTGTGATAGCTGCTAGGCTCCAGGAATTGTGATAGCTGCCAACCAGGTGAGTTTACTTATTTCTGATGACTCTTATTAATGTTTCCTTCTATTGCTTTTTAGGTGGATCCTGAACAGAGTCTTTCGGTCAATCTGTCAGTGTCATGCATAACATCTTTACTGCTATACCTAAATCATACAGGACACAGTGCTATTATACTGAGTGAATTTAGTTCAAATTCCTGAATCGTAGCTCCTGTCATCTTCAATCTTGCGACACCTTGTAACAACTGCCTAGATAGAGAAGAGTTTTTCATCAACGGACGCATCAACACCACATGAATAGTTTAAAGTTCCCAATCACAGTTTTTGTCAGCAGCCATCTTGTGAAACCATCTTATGCAACATATTACAAATAGAAAGGCCAACAACTATTGTTAATCAAGTGAATATAATCAAGCAGATGGCTAATTCTGCTAGGACACGTTGTGATGTGGAGCTTGATGGATTGCTGATATAATCTTTAGTTCAACTTTGACATTAAATGTCATACGCATATATTATCACCGGATGTACACACACACAGATCACAGTGTCATTCTATCAATTAGAATAGTTAAACTTCTCAATCATAGTTAGAACAACTTCTTACATACAGAAGAGCTAAAACTTTTTATTAATCAAGTGTCATTCAATTAATACACCTTGTGAACTGTTAATTAATCTAGTATCTATTATGTCAAGTTGAGTCAGCTCACCAACTATGATTTTACATCAGATGTGACATTTTTTGAGCTAAACAATTTTTTAAACTAACAAATGAATTAGTGGTTGATATGGTTGAAAAACCTTAGACCAGTTATAATCTTGGGTTATACCATCCTTGTGATGGAAAATTAATAACACAACAACAACAACAAAACCTACAGCGTAAGCAACCCTATCAAATGCATAACGACTGTCCACTCTGTACTAAAAATCATCGGTCGCGTGAATGCTACCAATTTATACAAATGTCACCCCATGCACGACTAAAATTTATACAAGGAAACAATCGTTGTTGCAACTGCTTTGGGAAAACTCATAATACAATAGCTTGTCCTAAGCAATTTTCATGTCAAAAATGTAAAAAAAGACATAACACGATGCTCCATATTGATGCAAATCCAAATAGAAATAATGCTTTTACACCTTTACCAAGTTCAAGTCACTTAGGTACAACGCTGCACCAAGAAAACCTAATTCCTCACAACCCCACTCAACAAGTAGAAAATTTAAACCACAATACGTCATACGACTCCAACCAAGCATATACACATCTCGTAGGAAAACCAAACGATACAACTGCCTTATTAGCTACTGCACTCGTTAAGGTGTACACCGAAAAATCAGGCACTCTGCTACTAAGAGCATTGATTGATCCAGGATCACAAATATCCTTTATTACCGAAAGAAGCACACAATTACTTCAAGCTACCAAAAAACCAACGTTCTTAGTAATCACTGGTATCGGAAATACAGTAACAGGTCCTACCAAAAGTGTTATTGATTTAAAACTGGGTCCACATTTCACAAATACCGAGGAGATTGGAGTGCGAGCTCATGTTATAAAGAAAATAACAGGGAGAACTCCATTCAATTCAATCATTCCTCAAAACTGGAGTCATATTAAAAGATTGCAATTAGCCGATCCACATTTCTTTAACGCTGGAGACATTGATATACTTTTAGGCGTTGATGTGTATGCACAAATAATAGAAGAAGGCGTAATTAAAGGATCTATTAATCGTCCTTTGGCTCAGCGCACAACTCTAGGCTGGATCATTTGTGGACCAACCCAGCACCAACCTTTTACAACTCATACTACGAGCTTAATCTGTGAAGCTACACCAATTGCAGAATTAACCAAAAAATTTTGGGAAGTTGAAGAAAACTTCGACCACGCAAATAAAAAACATTTCACCGAAGAAGAAGCCTTGTGCGAAGCAATATACCAGAAGACACATAAACGGTTACCTGATGGAAGATATGAAGTAAGATTACCATTCAAAGCATTCCCTCTTACTCCAAACTTAGGTGAATCCCGTGGACTAGCATACAAACGATTCATTAGCTTGGAAAAGAAATTACAAAATAATCCCGACCTTAAAACCGAATATATTAAATTTATGAGGGAGTACATATCATTAGGACATATGGAAGTAATTGAAAATGACTATACCAAACTACATAAGCCAACAAACTATATACCTCACCATAGCGTCATTAAAGAGGATAGTACCACCATAAAGGTAAGAGTAGTATTCGATGCCTCAGCAAAAACTTCAAACCATACTTCGTTAAATGACAGCCTTATCGCTGGACCAACTGTTCAAGAAGATTTACATTTAATTTTACTACGCTGGAGAATACATAGATTCGTGTTTACAGCAGATGTAGAGAAAATGTATAGGCAAATTAGAATTGCCTCAGAAGACTCCGACCACCAAAGAATCCTGTGGAGAGAAGATCCTACACATCCACTTAAAGAATACCGACTATTAACTGTCACTTACGGAACTTCATCTGCACCGTTCTTAGCAATTCGTATTCAACATCAGTTAGCACTTGATGAAAGGGATAAACATGAATTAGCCAGCAACACAATACTTCGAGATTTCTATGTAGATGATGTTATGTCAGGAGCTAATACCGAGGCAGAAGCAGAAAGCCTACTGCATAATTTACGTGAAGTAATGAATAAAGGAGGATTCAACCTTCGAAAATGGACTAGTAACTCTTTAAAAATTTTAGAAAGTGTTCCGGACGAAGATCGCGAATTAAAGTCTACTATGGAACTACGTCAATACTACCATAAAAACATTAGGGATACACTGGAATCCAATTAGAGATAGTTTTAAATTCAAAATAAAGGAATCATCCTCCACACCCAAAACGAAAAGAGAATTACTGTCGGAAATCGCAAAATTATTTGACCCCTTAGGATGGATGGCACCTATTGTCATAACAACAAAGATACTAATGCAACAACTATGGTTATTAAAATCAAACTGGGATGATGAATTACCTAAACCTATTATTGATAAATGGCAAACATTCCGCTCTGATTTGAATGTTATTGAAACCATTAGCATTCCTAGGTGGTTAAAAACAACATCAAATATTGAATTTGAACTACATGGATTTTGCGATGCATCTATACAAGCGTATGCAGCAGTGATCTACCTTCGTGTAATGAATAATAGTGAGAACACTGTCACACTTCCAGCATCGAAAACAAGAGTTGCTCCCATAAAACAATTAAGTCTTCCAAGATTAGAATTATGTGCTGCATCACTTGTCGCAAAACTAATTACACAAGTTAAAAGTGCATTACCAGATACAGCATCAAAAACCTATTTATGGAGTGACTCTACTATAGTGCTATCATGGTTACAGGGACATCCATCAAAATGGAAAACGTTCGTTGCTAATCGTGTCAGCGACATTCATAAAGAAACAGATGGATGCCTGTGGAGATATGTACCCACAAAAGACAATCCTGCTGATTGTGCAAGCAGAGGATTAACACCCAAAGAATTAGTAAACCATAAAATTTGGTGGAATGGACCACATTGGCTTACTGAAGAAGTACATCAGTGGCCAGAAAATATTGTAACAACCACACAGATAGAAATACGACGAGTACCAGTGCATATAGCAAGAGAAACTACCAACATAGATATGGATTTATTAACCAAATTCTCATCATGGAGTAAACTTATACGCATTACCGCACTTTGTTTCAGATTCACTAACAATTGCAAGTCACCAGATAAAAAGGACACAAGTTACATAACATGCGAAGAATTAGTACGTGCAAAAAAGGCAATAATAAGAAAAGCACAATTATATTCCTTCAGATTCATGCCTTGCGTAACCATTTTCCCCTAAACAAAAAAGCCCTATTTTTAACCTAAACCCATTTATTGACACAGATCAAATCATAAGAGTAAGAGGACGTTTAAAACATTCAAAATTACCTTACAACGAAAAATTCCCCATTATTCTTGAACCAAACAATCCAATTACATCATTAATAATAGATGAAGTGCACAAAACAACCCTACACGGAGGAACACAATTAACACTAACCACTATTAGGAGGGAATTTTGGATTCTTAAGGGTAGGACCGCTGTAAAACAAAGAATCCATAAATGTGTTATATGTTGGAAACAGAAGGCAACGACACAGCAACAACTAATGGGTGATCTGCCTGAAGCTAGAATTACTAGAAGTAGACCTTTTCAACATGTCGGCATTGATTTCTGTGGACCTATTACAATCAGAGAATCTCGGTGTAGAGGGAGAATAAAAACTTCAAAAGGATATGTATGTATATTTGTATGTTTAGCAACCAAAGCCATCCACTTAGAAGCAGTAAGTGAATTATCTAGTGATGCATTCCTAGCAGCCCAAGAGATTTGTTGCACGACGTGGACTAAGTAATCACATATACAGTGATTGTGGTACCAACTTCGTTGGTGCAAACCGAAAACTAACCGCTATCCAATTACAGCAAGAATGGGGATTGGACGATGAAGTCTACGGAATTGTTGAACAAGGGTATAAAGTGGCATTTCATACCACCAGCAGCTCCGCATTTTGGAGGATTATGGGAGAGTGGTGTAAAATCTACTAAATACCATATGAAACGCATAACTGGAAACTCGTTATTTACATTTGAAGAAATAACGACCTTATTAACACAGATTGAGGCCTGCTTAAACTCAAGACCTCTATGCCCACTTACAAATGATCCGGAAGATACAGCAGTGCTGACCCCAGGGCATTTCCTTATTGGAAATGCAATAATTGCTCCACCAGAAGAAAATTTACTAAATAACAAAATAAGCAACTTAAATCGATGGAAATATATGCAGCAAATGCACCAAACCTTCTGGAAAGAATGGCAGAAAGAATATCTTCACAGATTGCAGCAACGACCAAAGTGGAATAAACAATCACCCAACATAAAAATCGGAAATCTTGTTCTAATAAAAGATGAAAGATTACCACCTACTCGATGGTTATTAGGAAGAGTAGTGGATGTACACCCAGGACCTGACGGATTAGTAAGAGTTGTGACGGTAAAATCAAAAGAATCTACCCTAAAAAGACCAATAACCAAAATATGCCTATTGCCGATTGACGAAAATCAATAAAACAAAATCTCACATAACAAGTCTAGTTGCAAATAAAAAATAAAAAAATTAAAATAATAAATTAAAAAATTAAAATAACAATAGTAATTAAAATATCAATATAACCAAAACTAAAATAAACAAAAATATATAAGAAAACAAATAATTTTATTACAACAATACCCGACCCACAAAACTAATCATCTTAATAATAACTTCCTTTCAGCATAATGAAATCATATCACCTGTGCTTGCCGATATGCTTAGTATTGCATTTCGTTAATGTTTTTGCCATCATCGCATACGATTGCGGACATCCTTACTAATATTATAAATGCGAAAGTAACTCTGTCTGTCTGTCTGTATGTTACGCTTTCACGCCTAAACCGCTGGACCGATTTTGATGAAATTTGCAACAGACATAGTTTAGACCTTGGAGACGGACATAGGCTATTTTTTTTGGAGAAAAAAGGGTTGAAGGGGGTGAAATGGGGTTCAATAAGTTGTAAGGGGATTTATTTTCTTTACTTTTTTTCTATTGTATAAAAAGTAACTGACTGAAAGACGACGCACAACCTAAACCGCTAGAGCTAAAGGGCTGAAATTTTTGACAGTGCATCCCTAGCGATTTTTCGGAATTCATCCCCTAAGGGAGTGAAATGGGGTTTACCCAAACCGCTGGAGCTATAGGGCTGAAATTTTGACAGTGCATCCCTATAGTGATGTGGACATCCACTAAGAAGCGATTTTTCGGAATTCATCCCCAAGGGGGTGAAATGGGGTTTTTCCAAACCGCTAAATTTATAGGGCTGAAATTTTGACAGTGCATCCCTATAATGGCGTGGACATCCACTAAGAAGTGATTTTTCGAAATTCATCCCCTAAGGGGGTGAAATGGGGTTTTTCCAAACCGCTATAGATATAGGGCTGAAATTTTGACAGTGCATCCCTATAATGGCGTGGTCTTCCACTATAAAGCGATTTTTCGAAATTCATCCCCTAAGGGGGTGAAATGGGGTTTTTCCAAACCGCTATAGATATAGGGCTGAAATTTTGACAGTGCATCCCTATAATGGCGTGGACATCCACTATAGAGCGACTTTTCGAAATTCATCCCCTAAGGGGGTGAAATAGGGTTTACCCAAACCGCTAAAGCTATAGGGCTGTAATTTTGACAGTGCTTCCCTATAATGGCGTGGTCTTCCACTATTAAAGCGATTTTTCGAAATTCATCCCCTAAGGGAGTGAAATGGGGTTTACCCAAACCGCTGGAGCTATAGGGCTGAAATTTCGACAGTGCATCCCTATAATGGCGTGGACATCCACTAAGAAGTGATTTTTCGAAATTCATCCCCTAAGGGGGTGAAATGGGGTTTTTCCAAACCGCTATAGATATAGGGCTGAAATTTTGACAGTGCATCCCTATAGTGATGTGGACATCCACTAAGAAGCGATTTTTCGGAATTCATCCCCTAAGGGGGTGAAATGGGGTTTTTCCAAACCGCTAAATTTATAGGGCTGAAATTTAACAGTGCATCCCTATAATAGCGTGGACATCCACTAAGAAGCGATTTTTCGAAATTCATCCCCTAAGGAGGTGAAATGGGGTTTTTCCAAACCGCTATAGATATAGGGCTGAAATTTTGACAGTGCATCCCTATAATGGCGTGGACATCCACTATAGAGCGACTTTTCGAAATTCATCCCCTAAGGGGGTGAAATAGGGTTTACCCAAACCGCTGAAGCTATAGGGCGGTAATTTTGACAGTGCATCCCTATAATGGCGTGGACATCCACTTAGGAGCGATTTTTTGAAATTTATCCCCTAAGGGGGTTAAATGGGGTTAACCCAAACCGCTGGAGCTGGCTTTAATTTTGACAGTGCATCTCTATAATGACGTGGACATTCACTAAGAAGCAATTTTTCGAAATTCATCCCCTAACGCAGTGAAATGGGGGACATAAACATGCCAATCTCTGCTTCAAAACTTGCAGATTTGTTGAGCAGAGGTGATATACGCAGCAATTTGTTTACCATATTTATTAAAAAAATGCACTATAATAAACCCTTTTAGGGATAATGACAGCTGACTTTTTTTTTTTTTTTTTTTTTTTTTTTGTAGGAAAACATTGCACATAATAAACAGTTTTTATTTAAAGGCGTTGCAAGGCACGCGGGTTTTATGCTAGTAATAACATAAATATGTCAGCTGTTTCATTGACAGAGATTGAGGAATGTCATATAGGCAAACCAAAAACAAAAATTGACCTAGAAGAGATCCAATTACTACAGTTAAGCGAACTGACCTACACGCATACGTATCAATGCAAAATTAACATTATACAATCCGTATACACATGCGGCATGTTTAGCCACATCTCTGTGGTGCCGGGAGGGTTATCCACATTTATTGTGGAACTAACTTATGAAGAATATATGCTTTTACATAAGCAGGGAACATATTATGTGCAATGTTTTCCTATAAAAAAAAAAAAAAAAAAACAAAAACAAAAAAGTCAGCTGTCATTATCCCTAAAAGGGTTTATTATAGTGCATTTTTTTAATAAATATGGTAAACAAATTGCTGCGTATATCACCTTTGCTCAACAAATTTAAGGGATATCAAACAGAACATCCTCGTTTAATAATCGTACCAAAAATTTCTGCACAGTTCATGTTCACCAAGAAATTATCATCACCACAAAATCTAGATATTATCACATATGTAAATTCTAAATTTGTATATGCTGAAAGACACATGCGGCAACAAATTGAACAGCTATACATTAACCTGATAACTCGAAGATGTGAGCTCGAACGAGAAGTAATGCAAACATTGCTGACTCTAGCACCTCATTACCCTGATGAGTTCGCGTTAAGGCATATGAAAGAAAGAGGGTATACTGCTGTACCAAGAGGAGAAATTATATATCTCATAAAATGTCAACCTGTAGAAGTAGCGGTTCGTAAAAGTGAAAATTGCTTCAATGAACTACCGATCACCTATATGAATAAATCCTTTTTCATGACACCAAAAACCCATCTGATCCAAGAATTCGGAACAGAAGTTGCTTGCTCGCCCATTATGAGTCCTGCCTTTAATATTCTAAACGACTGGTATGGATTAAATCCGTTAATCCACAAAATAAAGGCTCCAAATAAGTTACATCCATCACCCAATATAGACTGGAGGTATGAAGAACCAGGAGATTTAATGAACGCTGGAATATATTCCCCAGATGCACTCACTGATTTGCGAAGACAAGCAATGTATACCTCTGAACGGCAAGCTATAACAAATATCATCACAAAACGACTCCTCGGTGAAGATGTCAATCATCAAGACATGAATGTTCTTAATCTTTTAACGCCAGGAGCAATGCATAATGTTATAGAATCCGTTCAGAACAAAATGTGGAATGTATTTGGTGAAATTGGCAAAATTTATCTAATCGTTCTTGGTATCTATACATGTGTGAAAGGTATCAAAATGTGCGATACCATCCTAAATGGAACCCGATTACACGCAATATTCGGATGGAATTGGAGAGTCTCAGCAGCGGCATGGAATACTTTAACTAACCACGTGATCCAAAAGCACTAACAATTAATAACACAAAATAAGGAAGCAATGCCCGAACTTACATCCGTAGTAATACATGACATATCAAGCCGTACACCTGAGTCAACAACACAGCATGAAAATGAAAATATTCAACATCTAACAACACTAACAGAAATAACCTCTATATATCCCTCCTTAGTTACTACAGTCGAGAAATAAATGCTTACTTTCAGATCACCAAGCAGCAATTGAAATAGGAGATTTCAAGGGGGCGCAGAATGTTGAAGCAACATAATTATGGGTCGCGCCAAAATAGTTGATGCCGAGAAAGTCGCGTTTTCCATGCGCAGTAGAATCCCCGCATGCCGTTCCCGTCCCTTTTGCCTAGTCGCAACAAATTTCGAAGGGGAAATTTGAAAATACATAAGCGCATTTCTTATCGATATGTGCGCAATATTTATTTGTGTGCAGGTTTAATTTCCCCAGCTGCGCGCTCCGGCATCAACTGTTTTGGCGTGACCCATATGAGGAAGTGCCCTAATTTTTATCATATATTAAGAAATAAATAAATTACTTAGCCAGAGGTTAATAACGTCGAGGTTATTAACGTCGTGGCCCATTTATGTATATAGAAGAAAATTATTTTGTAATAAAATTAAAATGAAGATCGTCAGCAAAATGGACTGACATACATATGTATAATAAGAGTAATTAAAATGGAAAATTGAGACTCGATGTAATCTTTTCACCGCGAACGGTTGTAATAAAGTTAATTGTAATTTCAAAGTTTGTTTTGATTTAATTTTTCTTTCCCTTCAAATTATTCGTTTAAACCTATGTGCTTGTATTTACGCGAACAGTTGACCTATTTCTTCCGAATACAGCTTTGTATTCACTTATTGCAGCGTCTGCGTAAGGTTCCAGTCTGGCCTTAATTATATTGGTCATTATTTTATATTCTGTGCTTAAAAGAGATATGCCTCTATAGTTTCCACAGTTGAATCTGTCCCTTTTCTTGTGTATTGGGCAGATAATGCTTTGCTCCCATTCTTCAGGCATTTTGTCATTCCTCCATATGCAGCATAGTAATTCGTGTATAGCTGCTAAGATTCGCCTCCTTGTTTGATCAACTCTGCTGGGATGTTATCAATTCCTGGAGATTTGTTGTTTCTTAAAGATCTTATGGCACTTTGTACTTCTTCCAGAGTGGGTACGTTTGTTTCTTTGGTGTCATCGTCATGTTGTAGACGGGGTTTTGGCACATGTCTGATGCTCTCATTTGCGTTCCGCAACTCGCTAAAAAATTCCTTCCATCTTCTCTTTACATCTTTGCTGCCTGTGACTATAGTGCCTTCTTTTGTTCTACATATACCGGAGAAGGGGGTTGAAGCCTTTCTTGAAGAAGTTTACTTTCCTGTATGCTTCCCGTGTTTGGTTTTGGGCAAAGTTTTCCTCTGCTCTCAGAATGTGATAGTTGAGGAATTGCCTTTTCTTCTTGCTGCAGATGTTTTTTGCGGTTCTTCTTGTTTCCTCGTATTTCAATTTCTTACTCCTCGTCGGTCTCTCTATGTATATTTTCCTATTTTTATTTCTGGCCTCTATAGCTGCTTTGCATTCCACGTCGTACCAGTCACTGGCTCTGGCTGTGCGTTTGTAGCCTACAGTTCCCTTCGTGACATCCGTCAGTATCGTCTTCAAACATATCCATTTTCCCTCGGCTGAATCTTCATTATTTATATTTGGACCTATCCTTTCTGCTAGAGTTTCCTGATATCTTTCCAACACGGGCTGTTCTTGCATGCGATCGACGTCGAATTTCTTTTGTTTGCTGTTTCTTCTTTCTTGAGTAGACAGCCGACATCTAAATCTAGCTTTAACTAGAAAGTGGTCCGATTCACAATTTGCACCCCTACAGATTCTTACTTGCAAGATACTGGAAGCTGCTATTCTGTCTATGAGAATATGGTCTATTTGGTTGCAGTATCTTTCGCTGGAGGATTGCCATGTGTATTTGTGAATGTCCTTTCTTGGGAAATATGTTGAGCTGACGATCATATTTTTACTCATTGCGAAGTCGGTAACACGTTGTCCGTTATCGTTTGATGTTTCGTGCAGACTTTCCTTTCCAATGGTCGGCCTGTGCCAGTTCTCTCTTCCAATTTTGGCGTTGAGGTCTCATATCACCATGTTGATGTTGTTGGAAGGGGCCGTGTCATATGCGCGCTCAAGCTTATAATAGAAAGTGTCCTTTGTCTTATCCGCTTTCTCCTCCGTCTCCGCATTTATATTTATGATTGAGAGGGTAAAGAACTTCGTTCGGAGTCGTATTGAGCATAATCGTTCACTGATTGGCTTGAACTCTATCACATTATCTATGATTTATTTGTGTACTACGAAGCCTACTCCTAAGTGATTTTCCCTTCCGCAGCTCTAGAATATCCCGTAGTTGCCAAGGTCTATTGTCCCGTCTTCTATCCATCTCTTGAAACGCGAGTAATTTTATTCTATAACCGTGTTTTTTTAATGAACTATATAGTTCTTTTATCGAGTTCATTAAAAAAACGACAAGGGAAATTTCATGAAGAGCCTACTTTGATGCTTAAAAATTTCAAAATTAAACGGAAGTTAAGTGTTATTTTTTACACTGTTACACGAAATCCTCGCTAGAAAATAATAAATATGTTTTTAAAAAACAATTATTTGTTATAAATTTGCTCTCATCACTTTCCTGTTGTTTTTATTTTTAAATTACGTCTTTCCGACCCCCGAAAGTATGACAGAGACATGCCAACCTCCGAAAGTATGCAATGTACAAATTAAGAAATTTCCCAAAACCTCGATAGAAACCCCGATAAAACCTGGGTTTTCAGATTTGTATGGGGAAGAACTATATAGTTCATTAAAAAAACACGGCTTATATCTGCTCACTAATAGTGACTTAACTGCTGCAGTTCTGTACACACTTCGCGTATTTCATGTTCCGAAAACCCTTTCCAGGTGCCGTTGCCGTTTTGCCCGTTCGTTCCGAGGCTATGCTTCGGGTTTTTTAACTGATGTGTTTTTACAGGGTCCCGTAGTTAGCCCAACTCCCAACCCCACGACCAGGAGGACCGGATCCGTGAATTATACCCCATCGGATAGTGTGGCCCAGCTATACCCCCGGGCAATTACCTTATATGTAATAAATTCGGCAGTTGCATTTTTTGTTGAGATTCCTAAATGACTTAAACCTATCTTATAATTTTACTTTTAAAAACTTTTAGATATGAAGAAAAGAATTTGTGTTACAAGAAGAAAGTCCCTTCCAAAAGAAGAATTAAAGGTATGAAAAATTACGAAGCTTAGATATCAGCTTTTAAATGAAAGGTAGATTAAAAATTTTTCGATGTTCAAGAAAACAAATTTTTCTCTATAACTTTTATTTTAGATATTAAAATAAAATATAAAGGATCGCGACTATATTTTGTTTTGATTATAAACCTCATGCGATTTCCCGCTTCTTAAACTAATTTAATCGAAGATATAGTGTGTCGCGATTATAAAAGAGAAAAAAAAAACGCTTACCCCTTAAACACGGTTTTCTCAAGCGATTCCAAGGAATCCAGATGATCTCCGTAAATCAGCATTCCATTCCTATAAATACGTAGATTATTTTGTGGTTCATTTATAAGAGAATCGAGCGCTTTCCTCATCCTTTCAACTTCACTGAAAGGGATTTTTTATACACTGTATATGAGGACAACAAAAATCAAATTTTTACCCTGAAAATAAATCCATTGGACAGTAAGAACTTAATGTAGGAATTTTATGGCTTTTAAGCTGTAAAATAAAATAACAAACAAATTAGGCAACATTTTTACCTTGGTTTAAACGAGTACCTTTGAATATTGCTTGCAGCAATAGCGACATCTCCTCAAACCCCTCAAGTCGAATAAATCTGGCAATTGAGCATCCTGCAGCATCCAACCCTGTTTTGGTTTTATTTCCACCGAGTAGGTGTCTCCTGACGTTTCCTTCAATGTTAAACCAAGTAAATATGTTTCCCTGCAATTCAGAGTTTTGCATGCATAATTTATGGAAATACCTTCATAGTAGAAACGAAATTGTCTGGTAGCATGGTCGCATCTGGAAGTAAAATTCCGAATTGGCCACAAAATTCTTTGTCCAGTCTCTTGGCTATAAATTTTATAAAATGGACACATATTAACTTTTAAAGGATTGGGTATCAATTTATGTTTATGGATTACCTGGTCGATGTGGTAAACAAAATCGATTGAGCTTAACGCGTTCCGGTGGAGATATGCAAACAATTTTGGGCTCGTAGGAACATTCTTCACCTAACAAACGTGTCATGAGCTTCATGTAAGCCACATGGTCCTCTGTATCCACTATAAACTCATCTGCTAGAATCAAAACAAATAAAACCGTAAATCCCTTCTGAAATTACTCGTATTAGTGTCCATAAAGCCCTACCCGTACTTTTCGAGCTGTCTGGGTTGGTTTTTGGCAAACGGAGAACTTTTTTATGTTCGGGCACTGCTACCACTAAATTTGAATTGCCCTCAGCTCTATATATCAACTGAATTTGGCTAAAATCCATTTTTCCGTGTTCAGATAGTGTCCTGGCACATAATTTCTGGAAGGGGAAAAAAAATTCAACATTGTACGTTTTGCTTATCCAAAGAATTAATTCTATCCATTCTGGGGTGATGCCTTCAGCTAAGGGTTGCTACGTATGAGAGTATGAGGTATGTAACCAACTAAACTGATAAATTATACTTCCCACCTCTTAAATTAGAAATTTTATTTTTTTAAATTTCTATTTTGTAATTTATTTTAGGAAACTCGGTGCAAACTTTGATCTATGTAAAAGTGATATATGTAAAAGGTCTTAGCTAAGTTTGGCGTTTTAGACTAAGACGCTAATCTGTTAAGAGGTGATTCCTGAATATATTTGGAGAAAAAAACAGTTCTAGAGAGGGGGTCTATCGGGACCATCCACTAAGATACAAGGTGTTTGTTTTAACTTACTTAAACTTTAATAACTCCTATATCGATTATCATAGTTAGGTTTGTTTTTTAGGTTTAAATTTATGGCCTTTTATATTTTAGATATAAAGTTGTTTTGGAGTTAATTAAAACGAAAATTTAAATGTATAAAAAAGTATAAAGTATTTGAAAATACTTCATTAACTAACTTAACACAGCGTAAGGCAGCGGATGTGAGACTGACTCAGGCAACCTGTATCCAGGGGCCAGTTCACGCAATTCGACACTCGACGTCGACATCGACGCTTTATGAAAACGACATTAATTTCTACGACGTTGAATTTGGGTTCACGTAAGTCGACGTGTCGAATGTCGTTTTCCCAAAATAATTTCTCCTAAAGGTATGCAAAATCCAATGAAACCGCTGCACTTTTCACATTATCCACAAGGGGGACAAGTTGCAAATAATACTAAAACTTCAATAATATGAGTAATTAAATTAATTAATTAAACAAATTCATAATAATATTGGAAAATCTCAACGCTGAATTTATTTTTGTACATCTAACTCTTCTTGGAGTAGTTATAATTGTTATTTTTCAACTAATAGTTTTTCTTTTTCTATTGCATTTTGCTCGTTCAGAACTGTAAAAAGTTTTGTGTAAAATTATTTCTGCTCTGCTTTAATTGCCACCACAACTCGTTTTTAATATAACAATAAATGAATTCGACGCCAAATCTGGCGTCGAGAAGATTAACGACACTTTTAAAACGTCAAACATAAAACGTCGACTTGCGTGAACCCAAAACGACATTTAAAGCGTCGTTTTCAGTCGACGTCGAATTGCGTGAACTGGCCCCAGGAGTCAACTTTCCAAGACCTTGAGTTAGGGAGATCATGGAGAGCTCATGTAAGCTCTCACCACTAGCCCGACCTAGTTTATGTCGAGATAGTCAAGGTGGCTATCTCTGATAACTTTCATTGACGAACTTCCTTATACTCGAATTAACGACAAACCAAGGGTTCATGGAAGTTCGTACCATACATATAATCTTGCTTAAATTGAAATTCATTGCTAAAGGCGATGTGATGAAATCAATCAGTAATCACATGCCTCAAAAATATGTAAATATCCAGTCATATAAGTAAGCAAAATAAATTACATAATAAGAACGCGCCTCAAATCAATACCGTCCAAAGAAAATGCATGCACACACAAAATGCTCATTATATGGGTCATGAAATTAAATGAACAGGTGTTTGAGACGCGGAAATATATTTTTATATGTAGATTACTGTAATTATTTTTTGTATAAATAGAGTAAGAATTTTACAATAAAGACACTCGACACTCAACAATCAGACACAGTATAGTCCAGTCAAAATAGACGAAAAAACGCCATAATTGGAAGATAATTCGGAAGTTGCTGAAAAACAGCCCTTAAAAACATTATTATACATAAGCTGTAGAGACTGCCACGCGATTGGACGACTGCAAACTTTTTTATTCAAGGTCAAAGGGTCAAAATATCAGTTTTTTGCAAATATGTATATGCTAAACCGTACGTCTTTTCAGAAAATTGTGTTTACAACGTTTGTAGATTAGGCGATTATCTACAAAAAAAATATAATATACATTTTCTCGTAAGAATTGCCATTTCTGAGATATTGTCGTTTTAATAAGTTAAAATACTCATAATTCTATCATTCCCGACTTGTAAAGGTCATCAGAAATTTAATAAATCCTTTGTTGGAGTACGCGGCTAATATTCTCAGGGGTGATTCCTGGATGTCTTTGGAGAAAAAAATTGTTCTACAGAGGGCGGCTATCTCCACTATCCACTAAGATACAGGGTGGTGAGGCTTAGGCTTGTGGCTGACTAAGATAGATACACGAAATCCCAAGGTGGAAACTATCGTGCTGAGGGGATGAATGGTACTGCGTCAGTGTACCGCTAACGATGAACTCCGAATACCAGGCGACCTTCGGTTTCAATGTAGCCTTCCCGTGGTAATGCGGAGCTCTGCCATGGGTGACTGTCCTTTCTCGCGCAACTCGTGGGATTCAAAATAGAGAAACCATCAAAAACCAACGAGGTTGGAGCACCTCCCAAAGCTCCAAACACAGCTAGGGCTTTTATGGTCCAACCAAGGGCGACTCCAGAAGATGGAAATTCCATCCAAAGGAGCAGAAAGACGGTGAGAACACCACCAGTTAAGAGTGCTAAGGACTCGGAACATCCAGGTCCTGAGCAACAAAGTGCGACTCCCCAAGAAGGAAATCCAAAGAATTCCATCCCAAGGAGCAACAAGACGGCGAGGACACCGCCGACAAAGAGTACAAACGACCTAGAGCACCTTGGGTCAGCGAAAAATGGTGAAGTGAGGGTGAGCACTCCGGCGACCACAGCGGAGGAGGCTCAATCATCCCCTTTTGAGAAATTAGGGGTTATGATAAGAGACCTCATGGAATATGTCGACGCTAAGAAAAACGTCGAGCTCGCCATAAAAGAGAAGATTAGGTGGGTTAGGTCAACCTACCTCAAAGCAAAGGAGGAAATAGTGAAGCAGAAAAGGGCGAAAGAGCTGGTGGATACATCGGCTCAAACAGAAGAATTGCCGCAACATAAAGAGAGCCGATCAACCGGGGATGCTGGAGAGAAACGGCCTCAAGAGAAGAGTAAAGAGCCGCGGCCGCGCAAGCGTCGTAGAGAGCTCAATGAGGAGGTGCAGCTGCAGCAGCACACCCCCAAGAGGAAAAAGGGAAAGACTCCCGAAGCAGTGGCCGAGCCAGCCCCACTGCAGGCGGCACGCTCCGTCATAAACGAGAGCAGGAACCCGGAAGGTTCTGCCTGGACGACGGTGGAGCGCAAAAAGAGGAAACTGAAGAAAAGAAGGTTGAAAGAGGGAAGCAAGCTGAAACAAAAGACCAGGTCGGATGCCATTATCATCACGACCAAAGGCGAGGCGACTTACGCGGAGATCCTTCGCAAGGTGAGGACAGATTCATCCCTCGCAGAGGTCGGAAGAAGCGTAAAAAGGGTCAGGAGAACGCAAAAGGGCGACCTCCTGCTTGAGCTAAAGAGGGGAGATGCTAAGACCGGAGACTTAGAGCAGAAGGTAAAAGCATCGATAAGCGGGGTGGCTGAGGTGAGAGCCAGCACAAATACGGTGGTGATCGAGTGTAGAGACTTAGATGAGATCACAACCAAGGAAGAGGTCTGCGAAGCACTGAGGACCCAGCTAGGTCTGACGGTCGAAGAAAAGGATGTCCTCAGGCTAAGAGAGTCGTGGGGGGGGGGGGGGGGGCACACAGACGGCGTTTATAAGCCTGCCTGTTGAAGCTGCGAAGAAGGCTATCGCAGCAGGTAAGATTCGAGTCGGCTGGGTTGTATGCCGAATGCGGGAGCGGGTATCGCTAAAACCGTGCTTCAAATGCATGAAGTTCGGTCACATAGCGAAAAACTGCAGCAGCAGCCAGGATAGAGGAAGGCTGTGCCGAGGCTGCGGGAAAGAGGGTCACAAGGTAAAGGAGTGTGACCAAGCTGCAAAATGTCTAATTTGTAGGGAAATTGAGGGCAGAGATAGTGGGCACGTGACCGGTGGTAACAAATGTCCGGCGTTCAAGGAGGCGCTGAAAAACAGACGAAGATAAGGTTCATACAGATAAACCTGAACCACTGTCAAGCAGCACAAGATCTGCTGGCACAGACAGTCTACGAGGAAAAAATCGACGTCGCAATCGTCTGCGAGCAGTATAGAAACCTGCACAGCGGCGTCTGGATAAACGATAGCAGCGGCACGTCAGCGATATGGACGTGTGGGAGCCGAGCCATGGAAGATACCATGAGAAGCCCAGAGAATGGCTTCACGCCGGCAAAAGTAGGCGGAATACACGTCTACAGCTGCTATGCGGTGCCAAGCCTGACCCTAGACGAGTACGAGTCGATGTTGGAAAGGTTAGCCGCCGACGCGAGTCGCCATCACCCGGTAATATTAGCGGGTGATTTCAATGCTTGGGCTGTCGAATGGGGCAGTCGACAAACGAACGCAAGAGGGCGCATACTTCTAGAAGTATTCTCGCGACTTAACGTGGTGTTGGCCAACACCGGAGGCGAAAACACCTTCCAAAGGGGTGGGAGATCGTCTGTGATCGACATCACTTACGTGAGCGATTCAGTGGCCAAGGACCTACAGTGGCGGGTGAGCGATTTGTACACGCACAGCGACCACCAAGCCATCATCTTCGAGGTAGGCCAGGGTATAGAAAAGAGGAATCCTACGTACGGAACGGCTAGAGGATGGGCCGTAAATAAACTCGACACAGAGGTGTTCGAGGAAGTATTCCTGCATGATGCGAGGTCGGCAGGAGGTGCCAGGGAAGGGGCAGAGCGAATCGAAGATTCAGTTAAACAGGCATGTGATGCATCCATGCCTCGGCGCGCCGGCAATCGGCAACACCCACCAAACTTCTGGTGGAACGCCGAGATCAACGAATGCCGAAGGGCCTGCCTGAAAGCGAGAAGGAGAACTCAAAGAAATCGAAACCGTCCTGTTTTCGACGAACTCCTTCAGAGGTATAAGGAAGCGAGAAAAATGCTGAACAAGGCCATCGCTAGAAGTAAATCCGAGCACTTCAAAAGGTTGTGCAGAGAAGCAGACTCGGACCCCTGGGGTGGAGCCTATAAAATGGTTATGTCAGCGGTCAAGGGCAAACGCTCTCCGCCGATCACCTGCCCCGCGCTGCTCCAGAGTATTGTGTATGTCCTGTTTCCACAGAACGTACGCACGGTCGATCTACCCACCCTCCAGGTGAACCCAGAAGAGATACCTGCGGTGACCGCAGATGAGATTCTGGAGGCTGCAAAAAAGGTAGCCATCAATAAGGCTCCTGGCATGGATGGCATACCAAATAAAGCGGCGAAGCTAGCAGCTTCAATAGCGCCAGACAGGTTCGCTGAAGTCTTCACAGCGTGCCTGAGAGAGGGGATCTTCCCGGAGCGATGGAAACAGCAGAAACTCGTGCTCCTACCGAAGCCGAACAAGCCTTTAGGGGACCCATCGTCCTACAGACCGATATGCCTCCTTAGTTGCATAGGCAAACTTTTCGAGCGGGTGATCTGTAACAGGATTCTCCCTAGCGTCGAAAGGGTAGGTGGCCTGTTGGACAAGCAATTCGGCTTTAGAAAGGCAAGGTCGACGACTGATGCAGTCAATATGGTGGTGGGCATAGCAAGAGCCGCCATAGAGAAAAATCACTGCTGCGCATTGATAACCCTCGACGTAAAAAATGCTTTCAACTCTGCGAGGTGGAGCAAAATAGTTGAGGCGTTGATCAAGCTAGGCACACCAAAGTACCTAGTGCGTGTAGTGGCCGACTACCTCCAGGGTAGGTCGCTTCATTGTGATTCGGATGATGGTCCTAAAGTGTTCGGGACAACATGCGGTGTCCCGCAAGGTTCCGTCCTGGGCCCTCTCCTATGGATCGCAATGTACAATGATGTGTTGGGGCTTCGTCTTCCAAAGGAAGCAGTGGCGATCGGGTTTGCAGATGATATCGGGGTAGTTGTCGAAGGAAAACACCCAGATGACATCGAATTGTACGCAAACGAAGCGATCTGGGAAATTAAAGCGTGGTTAGAACGCGCGGGGTTGAAGCTTGCTGAGCACAAAACGGAAGTAGTGCTGATCAGCAAGCGACGAAAGCCAGTATCCGTAAGGATAAAAGTAGGGGAACAGATAATCCACTCACAGCCCGCACTAAGGTACCTGGGAGTGATGATCGACCGGAAGCTAAACTTCAAAGCGCACTTGGAGGGCACGGCAGACAAAGCGTCTGCGATTTGTGCAGCACTCGCAAGAATGCTGCCCAATGTTGGGGGCCCTAGACCGAGTCGCCGCCTCCTCTTGGGGAGGGTGGTCAGCTCAGTCCTGTTATACGCAGCGCCAGTGTGGGCAGCAGCGTTAAACAGGACTGCAAATTGTAGGAAATGGAGGGCCGCATATAGGCTAAGTGCACTTCGCGCTTGCTGCGCGTACAGGACCACGTCCGACGATGCGGCGTGCGTGATAGCGGGGATGATTCCCGTAGATATTCTGGCGAGGGAGGGCATGCGTCTCTATGATCCAGAATATGGTAGAGGGGAGCCAAGAAAGGTGCGGCGGCAGATTGCGCGCTGCGAGTCCTTAAGGGAATGGCAGGCGAAGTGGGACGAGTCTGTTAAGGGTCGTTGGACCCACAGACTTATCCCTAAGGTAGAAATATGGGCTACGAGGGAGCGTGGGGAAGTAAGTTACGACCTCACGCAGTTCCTGAGCGGACATGGGGGGTATAGGAAATACCTCCACCGCTTTGGGCACGATGATTCACCGTTGTGTCCGGTGTGCCCAGCGACGGAGGAAGACGCAGAACACGTCTTCTTTACCTGCTCGAGATTCGCCGAGGAAAGGGCGAAACTAGAAGAAAGGGTCGAGGAGCCACTAACGCCCGAAAACATCCTAGACCATATGATGAGGTCTGAGGAAATGTGGAGGGACGTGGAAGCAACCCTAAAGACCATTCACAGAAAGCTAAGGCAAGAAGAAGCCGTAAGAAATAGAGAAAGGCACAGAAATGCCGCGAGCAGAAGCAGCTGAATGAAGCTGAACGACCCCCGCGATGTAATGCTTATTAGCCAGTCCCGCGGGGGTGGATCACGTCGGAGGGGCTTTTTTAGTTCTCATGTTCATAGACCCATATGTATATGCGTATGTGCACTTATGTGTCCATATGTGTGTATGTGTGGATTTACGTGAAACATAACCGTCATGCGGGATCGGCCAGTAAGGGGCACATGAGTCATGCCGGTAGGGAATGCTTTTTTACCCCCAGGAAAAAAAAAAAATATATATATATATATATATATATATATATATATATATATATGTATATATATATATATATATATATATATATATATATATATATATATATATAATATATATATATATATATATATATATATATATATATATATATATATATATATATCACACACACACATATATATATATATATATATATAGCGTCAGCGGCAAGTTATTGAAACATCTAACACTCATTAGTAAGCCATACATTATGAGTTTTTTCCACGCGCCAATTGTCGCGCCACGCCATCTGCCAGTTTTATGCAGTCGTGGGTGGTCAACAACACAATTTTACAGTTTTTCTTTTGATCTATGCACCTATGGAAAATTCTAAAAGTGGCGTGTCATTTAGAGTGTGGCGTTTATGTTGTTTATGAAGGTTAGATTGGGTTAGATAGTAACAGAGCAGATGTACCCTTTCGTCCTGTCTTTAACAGCTTTTACAAAAATCGTAGTCGCATGCGTCCCTAACAGACAGTGATGGTGTTTTTTATGGAGTTGGACACCCCACATGGTTAGGCTTAGTGTGTACGTACCCTGTTAGCCGAACGGACTATCAGCCTTCTGGATAAAGGCAAGAAGGCCTTTGATTGACGAAAACCGGACTTGAGCAGCACCCAAAACTCTCTGATAAACGTTCTTCTTCTAAGCCAGATCAGAGCGGGACATTCACAAAGAATACGTGTGAAAATGTCATCGCCTTCTATGCAGAGTTGGCATTCTGTTTCTTCAGACAGTCCTAGGTTGTGGAGGTTGCAACGAATCAAGCCGCTGTAAATAAACATAACGGCAGAACCGCTGTCAACAAAAAGAGACACAACTGCTGAATAAACTGCTGATATTACCAAAACATATCAGCGCAGCAAGGCACCAATATAAAAGGCCGGTGCTTGCCTGCGAAAGTCAGTCGTGATCAGACAGTGGAAGGGGTGATTCCTCTGCCTGATAACTGGACAGGACCGTAGGAGAGTTGATCGTATGGTAGACAGACAAACCCAGACAAGCCACGGAGAGTTGATCCAGTAGCTCCGACCGACTTTTACCATTTATCTTTTTCCCTCCCCTTGATAGTTTTGCAATATAGTTGCATAATATAATTAATAAAAAAGGACATAAAACGTAACAGGAATTTTGTTATTTACACCCTGGACCTCTAAGAGCTGACCCGCCGCTCCTGACGTAACGTCAGTGACGTTACAAATTGGCGCCCGAGCAAGGACCCGCTTTATATTAAGAGAAATTCACCATGACTGAGCAGGAAGGAATTGCATGGATATATCGTTTACGGAAAAACAAACTAGTGGAGGAATTACATATTAGGAGCTTGGATACTCACGGAACTACGGACGAACTTAGAGGACGATTAAGAACTGCCCTTAAAATGGCGAATTCGGAACACAGCAGTTCGAATCACAAGAATAATTTCATCAGTCAATTAGAGGTAGCTGACAGGGTTAGAAAAGAGTTTAACGTTCAAGGGAAAAGATGTATTTGGATTCCTGGAAAGAGTGGAGGAAATGATTGCCACTTACAGCATAGCTAAGGACCAGTTACTAACAGTGTTACCACTACTTCTTCGAGGGAAAGCCTTACTGTGGTATGGAAATAATTCTACCAACTGGAACACATGGGTAGAATTTGAAAAAGATTTTAAATTTTATTTTCTTCCGCCACGATTTCAAGTAACTATAGAACACGAAATCCGGAATCGCACACAGGGACAAGACGAGAGCCTGAGAAAATTTATTGCTGCGATACATACATTAATGCGAAGATCATCACCATCAGCTCAACTAGATCGAATATTCAACAACATCCGACCCGACTACAAGCTCTACATTAAACAAGCGGACTTTTGTACTCTAACCGAACTAGTCAAACTAGGAGAAGAATATGAAAGGATAAAAATGGAGCAATATACTTATAGGCCACCACCAAACCCTTCACAATCATGCGCCAAGTAAAGGACTCCAAAAACTAATCCAGCCGCTTGAATGCCTACAATTCATGTATCGATAATAGTCTATTTATAAAAATCCAGATTGGTAGTATGTCTTTTAAACTAATAGATACCGGCGCAGTTTGTGCAGTCATAAGCCATGGAGTATTCCGGAGATGCAAACAGTTAGGAACGATTTTGAAACTACCCAGTCCTAAAAAGAAATAACCCTAGCAGACGGAACACAAGTAAAAATCACTCAATCATTGGTACTACCTTGCACAATAGGAAATTCTTTTTTTGAACAAGGATTCTTTATTGTTCCTAATCTCATCGAGGGAATAATCTTGGGGATGGACGTGTTGAATGGTGGAAATTTTGAATGTACTTGTTTTAACCAAACATTCCGCAGTGTACCAAAGATCTCCACATTGGAAAGTTTCGTAAAGTCAACAGTTTATCAATTAAGGATGCTTACCCGTTGTCGCAAATCCATACTAATATTATAAATGCGAAAGTAACTCTGTCTGTCTGTTACGCTTTCACGACTAAACCTTCTTCTTCTTCCTTAAAATCCTTTAATCCCTCATGGGACATAGGGCGGAAACAGTTGCCCTCCAGCGGACTCTGTTTTGCGCGACAGCTCTTAGCTCCGACCAGGATCTCCCAGTTGTTGCGGCTTCTTCTAGTAGGGTTCTCCTCCACGTTGGTCTAGGTCCTCCTACTCGACGGGAACCTTGCGGATTCCAGTCAAGGGCCTGTTTGGCTAGATTTTCGTTTTCGCGTCGCAAGGTGTGGCCAACCCAGTTCCATTTCCTTCGCCTGATTTGGTCGTCTATCCTTTCTTGGTCGGCACGGCGCCATAGTTCTTCGTTTGAAATTCTATCTTGCCAGCGGATTTTTAGGATACGACGAAGGCATCTGTTGATGAAGACTTGTAGGCGCTCTGTTGTGAATTGGGCGACTTTCCATGTTTCGCAACCATACAAAAGAACTGCCTTAACGTTGGAGTTGAACAGCCGCAATTTGGTGCTAGTGGAAATCACCGTTGATCTCCATATGTGGGACAGGCATGCATATGCGCCTCGTGCTTTATTTATTCTGGAACTGACGTCTTCTTCTGCCCCACCATTTTCGGTAATAATGCTACCGAGGTAGAAGAATTTATTTACCAGTTCCACGTCACGGTTATTGAGCGCTGTTCGTTCAATGGTGTTTGCATTTATCCGCATTTCTTTAGTTTTAGTCGGATTTAGCCTTAAGCCTGCTGGACTACTTTCTGTTTCCAAATTGTTTAACATGTTTTTGAGGTCCTGGTGTCTGTGGGCCAGCAAACAGATATCATCGGCGTAGTCGAGATCCTTAAGGCGGTCTACCAAACCCCATTGTATGCCGCCTGTTCTATTATCTAGAGCGGCGACAAGGATGTCATTTATTACTATAAGAAATAGTAATGGCGAAACTAGGCATCCTTGTCGTACTCCTGAGCTCACCTCAAAGCCGTCGGATAATTTTCCATTATGGAGAACTCTGCATTTGGAATTGTTATATAGGGCTTTTATCAATTCTATTATTTTATCAGGCAGTCCACGTCGCCGTAGTGCCTTCCAAATGAAGCTCCTATTAACCGAGTCGAACGCTTTCTCATAGTCTACGAAAGCAAGGTAATAGTCTATTGATTAGGTCTTAAAAAGCAGAGCAATAAGGAACTAAGACGTTCACGGGGTTTTATTGCAGGAATCGGTCAATGGGTCATTTAAGAAGAGAAAACCGCGGAGTGCTATTAAATTAGAGGGTGGAAATTGGAGATAGGGGTCAAAATGGACCCTTTTTGGGTTTTGCCATATATCTCGTAAACGAAGCAAAATTTCGATTTATTTTATATAAAACTAGCAAAAACCCGCGTGCGTTGCAACGCCTTTCAATAAAATAAGATTATGAGGACACAGTCTGCGATAGGAAAAAGCTATAGTGAAAAAAGAACAAATCTGGGAAAATTGATTTCGGGAGATGACCGCCATGGACCAAACGATATATTGAGTATACTATATTGCCTATGGTGTTCTACTTATCATACTCTTTCATTCGATATTCATGTCGAAGGTGTTGTGAAGAAAATGGTAATCCGCATTCTTGAGGTGGCCGCTATGTACCAAGCTACATATTGAGTATACTATATTGCTTATATTGTTCTACTTATCATACTCTTTCATTGGATACCCATTTCGAATGGGTTGTGAAGAAAATGGTCATCTGCTCTCTTGTGATGACTGCCATGGACCAAACGATATATTGAGTATACTATATTGCTTTTGGTGTTCTACTTACCATAACCTTTCATTTGATATCCATGTCGAGGGGTTGTAAAGAAAATGGTAATCCGCCCTCTTGAAATGGCTGCTATGGACCAAACGCCTGCTTTTCTGTTGAAATTTTTTTGCTATAAACCTCACGGAGCCCGAGACCTTTCCAACGAATGCAAAACCGTGGAAATCGGATCGTGCGTTCTGGAATTATAGCGTCAGGAAGGAAAACCCGACTTATTTTTATATTATAGATTTTTTGTAGAGAATTAAATTTCCTATGGAAATGGTTTATATAAAAAATTTTGAAAATTTTTTTTTATGCCGAAAATGTTGAAACAAAAAGAAAAAAAGCCAAAATTTCGATGTTTTTTCCCTTTTTTACTTTTTTGCCAATATCTTTTTTTTGGTTAGAGATAGGCATAGGTATTTCTCTATATAAAATAAAGCAGATAAAATTTCCTTTAAAATGATGGGTCGAAAAAATTTTTTGGTTGAAAATTCACCGAAATATGGCCACTCGAACATAGCTTTTTTTATTTTTACCCCTTTTATACCGACATTGTTTTTAATCTCATATTGTTGAAAAAATTATTATATATATTACTCAATAAAAAAAGGTAATTTATGTTTAATTGTGGATAATAAATAATTATGATGCTCTTATATTTCTTCCATAACATTCTCAAATTGTATATCGATATCATCATCTATATCTTCAATAATATCATCTTCTGCAATATCGGGAACTTGCACATTATCACAATTGATCCCCATACATTCTTTGCAAAATATGGAACAATTAATTGGTAATTTTCTGCAACCACAGTTCCCATGGCAACCTGTATTGCAACCACAAGCCACTTTTTTTAGCAAAATCTCATATTGCGAATCGCAATTAGTCCATTTTTAGAATTTTTCCAACCCCAGTTCAGAGGGTTTAGGTGATTTCCTTTCCACTGCTGGATCTGGAAAAACGTTCTTAAGCCATGCTGTTTGATGGCATCAAGTGTTGGTGGTAATTGCGTTAGAGAAAATTTGGAACTTTTGGATAATTTATAAAAATTCTGGAAGCGACAGTTGCTTAGGGTCATGTTCAACTTTGCCCCATACAAAGAAGCTGCAATATATTCTGATGCAGAATTTATTTCTACGTCAGTTACATCGTCACGTAAAAACGTGTCCATATGTGTTTGTAGCTGAATAGCATTTTTATTTACAAATTTCATAAATTTTTTTTTGCCAATGTTGAAAAACGCTGACGTAGTATCGCAGCCACTAAATGCATGAATAAATCCAAGATATTTTTGTTGTTGAGGAAAATTAAAACTATTTCGGTCATACATTTTTGCTGCAACTTTGCCTACACTGGGTTTCCAAAGATATACATTTTGATACTGCTCTAGCAAAAGTGACAAAATGATGAGAAGGTCTACATCTTGGCCAACTATAACTGCATTTTTTGACTGTGATGCTTTTTGTTTTGCGCATTGTACAATAAGTACATCTGCGTCTTCACCCGCTTGCACTGTGTCAATATTAACTTCTTTGATTTTTTGCATTAAATATGCAATAAATTTTTTTTATTACTTTCATTTGATAGGAAGCTATCGGGTTTGGAAAGTGGTTTTAAATCATCTTTAATTTGAGCTCCTGAGCCAATTTGATTAGTTCGACGCAGCCTTTCTGCACTTTTCGTACCAATATTTGAGCCACTAGGATAACCGTCAAAAACTACAGTGCAATCTTTGTAAGAAGTTTGGAAAAATGAATAATAAATTTCGTACTAATTTCTGCAAATGTCTCATTAGCATTCCAAACTATTTTATGCAACAAGAATCCACCATCAATAACATGATGAATATTATTGATAGTAGAATCTTCAACGGGTGAGAAAAATTCATATAAGTCTGATTTTTTATTTTTCCTCATATTAAACCCGTCAAAAATTGAAGGTGGATACGGTGCTAATTTAAAGTTGAAAAACTCTTCCAATTCTTCATTAGAAGGCTTACATAAAAGCATTCTTCTAAATAGTGTTTCCGAATCGACGACCACAACATCATCTGAACCCAAACAAATTTTTGAAAATGCACTCTTCAGTGGCAATATTTTCATCATCTTTTTAAATTTTATGTTACCAAATGTTTCTTTAAATACTTCAGGAATAAGACTCAATTAGGCTCAACGTATATGCAAAATATATTGACATGTGAACGTATTAAATACAAATTTGTTTAAAATCACCATGGCCACATACATGGGTTGTACATTTATTAAACTACCTTTTTTAATTGAGTAATATAATAATTCTTTCAACAATATGAGATTGAAAACAATGTCGGTATAAAAGGGGTAAAAATAAAAAAAGCTATGTTCGAGTGGCCATATTTCGGTGAATTTTCAACCAAAAAATTTTTCCGACCCATCATTTTAAAGGAAATTTTATCTGCTTTATTTTATATAAAGCAATCATCATCATTTTTTTTTTTTTTTTTTTTTCATCATTGCGCTCCTTTAATCCCTCATGGGACATAGGGCGGAAACAGTTGCCCTCCAGCGGACTCTGTTTTGCGCGACAGCTCTCAGCTCCGACCAGGATCTCCCAGTTGTTGCGGCTTCTGCTAGTAGGGTTCTCCTCCACGTTGTTCTAGGTCGTCCTACTCGACGGGATCCTTGCGGATTCCATTCAAGGGCCTGTTTGGCTAGATTTTCGTTTTCGCGTCGCAAGGTGTGGCCTACCCAATTCCATTTCCTTTGCCTGATTTGGTCGTCTATCCTTTCTTGGCCGGCACGGCGCCATAGCTCTTCATTTGAAATTCTATCTTGCCAGCGGATTTTTAGGATACGACGAAGGCATCTGTTGATGAAGACTTGTAGGCGCCCTGTGATGAATTGGGTGACTTTCCATGTTTCGCAACCGTACAAAAGTACTGCCTTCACGTTGGAGTTGAACAGCCGCAATTTGGTGTTAGTTGAGATCTCCGTTGATCTCCATATGCGGAACAGGCATGCATATGCGCCTCGTGCTTTATTTATTCTGGAACTGACATCTTCTTCTGCACCGCCATTTTCGGTAATAATACTACCGAGGTAGCAGAATTTATTTACCAGTTCCACGTCACGGTTATTCAGCGCTGTTCGTTCAATGGTGTTTGCATTTATCCGCATTTCTTTAGTTTTAGTCGGATTTAGCCTTAAGCCTGCTGGACTACTTTCTGTTGCCAAATTGTTAATCATGTTTTTGAGGTCCTGGTGTCTGTGGGCCAGCAAACAGATATCATCTGCGTAGTCGAGATCCTTAAGGCGGTCTAACAAACCCCATTGTATGCCGCCTGTTCTACTATCTAGAGCGCCGACAAGGATGTCATTTATTACTATAAGAAATAGTAAAGGCGAGAGTAGGCATCCTTGTCGTACTCCTGAGCTCACCTCGAAGCTGTCGGATAATTTTCCATTATGGAGAACTCTGCATTTGGAATTGCTATATAGGGCTTTTATCAATTCTATTATTTTATCAGGCAGTCCACGTCGCCGTAGTGCCTGCCATATAAAGCTCTTATTGACCGAGTCGAACGCTTTCTCATAATCTACGAAAGCAAGGTAAAGGGGGGATCGGAATTCAGTAGACTGCTCCACTATAATTCGTAAGGTGTTGATATGATCAATACATGAGCGGCCCTTCCTGAATCCGGCCTGCTGCCTCCTAAGCGTTCGGTCTACTGCCTCACTTATCCTAGATAGTAATATGTGGGACAAAATTTTGCCCACAGTAGATAGTAAACAGATGCCTCTCCAGTTGTCGCATATTGTTAGGTCCCCCTTTTTTGGTATTTTGACTATGATACCTTCCGTCCAATCCTCCGGAAAGGTACAGGTGTTCCATGCTATTTGTAGGATTGGCTGAAGCGCATCTGCTATGAGGCTTGAGTCGGCTTTCAACAATTCTGGCGGGATGCCATCTTTTCCAGCTGCTTTACCATTGGCCATCGCATGAATTGCGGTTACTATTTCCGTCTTGGATGGGGCTCGGGTGGTGATTCTTATAGGCTGTGCATTGTTGCTGGTTTCCTGAGGTTCCTGTGTAAATGAACCATTCAGGGCGGCGAAGAAGTAATCTCTCCATCTTTGGAGCTGCTCCTCGTCGCTGCACAGCAGCCTTCCATCCGCACTCTTAACGGCATGCTTTTTAGTAGAGTGCTTTCCCGAGAGCTGTTTAGTGATTTGGTACAGCACCTTACTGTTGCCTGTGTTTGCCGCGTTTTCCGCTTTTTCTGCGAGCTCATTTATCTGCTGCCTTTTATCACGCCGGACACTTCTCTTTACTTCCCGGTGTAATAGGGAGTATTCCCGTTCAAGTTGGTAACGTCTTTCGGGGTCGCTTGTAGAGTTTACGTTATTTTTTAGGGCTCTCCTGCGTTCTATTTTTTGCCAGGTTGTGTCCGAGATCCAGTGTTGCTGGTTTCTTTGGACATAACCGATGCTCGATTCCGCAGCCGTCAATATTGCGCCCTTTGTCCTACTCCACAGCTCTTCAATATTTGTGTCGTCAGAAACGTTGTGCTGGTTTAGTATTTGCTGTAGGTTTCCAGCAAATTCCCGCTTTTTAACGCTCTCCCGCAGAAGATCTACGTTGAACCGTCTACGGTTTATAACATCGCGTTGTACGTTTCTGATTGCGGCGATTTTAAGGCGAATAGTTGCTACAACCAAATGGTGGTCGCTTCCAGTGTCTGCTCCCCTGAAACTCCTGACATCCTCAAGGATAGTTCTCCATCTGCGGCTTACGGCCACATGATCTATCTGATTTCTCGTCCTACCATCGGGCGATACCCAGGTCTCTTTGTGTATCTTCTTGTGACAAAAGTAAGTTCCACCTACCATGAGTTGGTGGGAGCTACAGAAGTCAACGAAAAGCTCACCATTGTTATTGGTAACTTGGCTTAGACCTTGATTTCCAATTGTTTGTTCAAGGCCGGTGTTGTCACGGCCGATCTGTGCGTTTAAGTCACCCATTAATACAATGATGTCTCCCCTTGGAATAGAGCGAAAAACAATAATAATAATAATATAATATACAATAATAATAATAATATAAAGCAATACCTATGCCTATCTCTAACCAAAAAAAAGGTATTGGCAAAAAAGTAAAAAAGGGAAAAAACATCGAAATTTTGGCTTTTTTTTTCTTTTTGTTTCAACATTTTCGGCATAAAAAAAAATTTTCAAAATTTTTTAAATAAACCATTTTCATAGGAAATTTAATTCTCTACAAAAAATTTTATATAAAATAAATCGAAATTTTGCTTCGTTTACGAGATATATGGCAAAACCCAAAAAGGGTCCATTTTGACCCCTATCTCCAATTTCCACCCTCTAATTTAATAGCACTCCACGGTTTTTTCTTCTTAAATGACCCATTGACCGATTCCTGCAATAAAACCCCGTGAACTTCTTAGTTCCTTTCTATATGACATAATCAATAGACTATAAAGGGGGATCGGAATTCAGTAGACTGCTCCACTATTATTCTCAAGGTGTTAATATGATCAATACAGGAGCGGCCCTTCCTGAATCCGGCCTGCTGCCTCCTAAGGGTTCGATCAACTGCCTCCCTTATCCTAGATAGTAATATATGGGACAAAATTTTGCCCACAGTAGATAATAAACAGATACCTCTCCAGTTGTCGCATATTGTTAGGTCCCCTTTTTTTTGGTATTTTGACTATGATACCTTCCGTCCAATCCTCCGGAAAGGTACAGGTGTTCCATGCTATTTCTAGGATTGGCTGAAGCGCATCTGCTATGAGGCTTGAGTCGGCTTTCAACAATTCTGGCGGGATGCCATCTTTTCCTGCTGCTTTACTATTTCCGTCTTGGATGGGGCCCGAGTGGCGATTCTTATTGGCTGTGCATTGTTGTTGTTTTCCTGAGGTTCCTGTGTAAGTGTACCATTCAGGGCGGCGAAGAAGTAATCTCTCCATCTTTGGAGTTGCTCCTCGTCGCACAGTGGCGACATTTTTGATATTTCACCCAAATTACTCTAGAGGTCGTAATTTTTAAGTTATTGACAAAAATTTTTTTTTTAAAATGTTCATATTGAATTTACCTATCGATCCCTCGAGCCGGATTTTGAAATATCATTTTCGTTTTTTTTAAATTTTTAACAAAAAGTCTAATTTTTTCAAAAAAATACTATTTTTTCTATTCAATTTATTCTAACGGGCCCAAAATTGGAGTTTCCGTACCCTTTTTCAGTTCCTTACAACCTGAGGTTATGTCTAAAAGTACCAAATAAGGCCATTTTTAGCATTAAAATTGCTTATAGCTTCAAAACTATAGGCCGTAGCATAAAAGTTGTTGAACATTATTCATAGGAAATTGTCCAAGCTTTCCAATTATGTAATAAAAAAATATCAATTAGCTACTTTTATTTTGGAGAAAAAGGTGGTTGAAGTTGAAATTTTAGTGAAGAAAAAAACAAAATTTTGACTTTGACGACACATAACTCTGGAAGTTGGTGGGTTGAAGTCTTAAGTTTTACCGTTTCACATAGGCGGGAGTATTCTGCGTAGATTGAGGCCTTATTCAAGGAAATCCCTCATAGGGTTACAAAAATACAGGGTGATATGTAAACCTCTACCAAAAAGTTTCAAACTGAATGCTTTGATATTTGACAGTAATTTTAACAGTTTTCAAAAACTATATCAAAAATTCATTTAGACAGATTAATAGCTAACTAAAAGACGAACATTTTAAAAAAAAAATGGGTACGGAAACTCCAATTTTCGGCCCGTTAGAATAAATTGAATAGAAAAAATAGTATTTTTTTGAAAAAATTAGACTTTTTGTTAAAAATTTAAAAAAAACGAAAATGAAATTTCAAAATCCGGCTCGAGGGATCGATAGGTAAATTCAATATGAACATTTTAAAAACAAATTTTTGTCAATAACTTAAAAATTACGACCTCTAGAGTAATTTGGGTGAAATATCAAAAATGTCGCCACTGTGCGTCGCTGCACAGCAGCCTTCCATCCGCACTCTTAACGGCATGCTTTTTAGTAGAGTGCTTTCCCGAAAGCTGTTTAGTGATTTGGTACAGCACCTTACTGTTGCCAGTGTTTGCCGTGTTTCCCGCTTTTTCTGCGAGCTCATTTATCACGCCGGACACTACCTGCCGATGTAATTGGAAGTATTCCCGTTCTAATTGGTGACGTCTTTCCGGGTCGTTTGTAGAGTTTACGCTATTTTTGAGGGCCCTTCTGCGTTCTATTTTTTGCCAGGTTGTGTCCGAGATCCAGTGTTGCTGGTTTCTTTGGACATAACCGATGCTCATTTCCGCTGGACCTGGCTTCTTTGGTGAGTATTACGCCAACACCACTCCTACGGCTTTCAGTTTCGTTTCTACCAGAATATAAGAAGGACTCATCGTTTGGGCAGATATGTTCCCCCGCATCGGGCCATCTGGTTTCGCTAAGTCCCATGATCTTGATTTTATATCGATTCATCTCGTTGAGGACTTCATCCAGCCGTCTCTCAGCAAGCAGTGTTCTCACATTCCATGATCCGATTCGTGTCCTTGTTCGAAAAGCAAAGGTCGTCGTCGTGTTGTCCATCTGGTTCCGAGGCATTGTTTGCCGATTAGTAGCAATGGTGTTTTTTATGGGAGCGGGTTGCTAACCCTCAGCCCAACCGACTTAAAACTCTGTTTTGTGGCGCAGAGAGCTCGCCATTCGCCCGTCTCCCGTTAGCTCCTTCCGAAGAAGTACCCCAGGGGGCACCGCGGGGAGCTGGGATTAGGACTTGCTAACAGGTCTGCTAGGTGTTCGTCTGCAGTGACTTTTCTCGGGTCTTGACAGAAGTGACAAATCGGGTGCCACCACTCTCCGATGTCTTTGTTAGCCGTTCGCCCCCCACGCCTAAACCACTGGACCGATTTTGATGAAATTTGCTACAGACATAGTTTAAACCTTGGAGACGGACATAGGCTACTTTTTTTTGGAGAAACAAAGGGTTGAAGGAGCTGAAATGGGGTTCAATATGTTGCCAGGGGATTTTTTTTCTTTTTTTCTATTGTAAAAAAGTAAATGACTGACAGACAACGCAGAACCTAAACCGCTAGAGCTAAAGGGCTGAAATTTTGACTGTGCATCCCTAGCGATTTTTTGAAATTCATCCCCTAAAGGGGTGAAATAGGGTCAACTCAAAACCGCTAGAGCTATAAGGCCGAAATTTTGACAGTGCATCCCTATAATGACGTGGACATCCACTAAGAAGCGATTTTTCGAAATTCATCCCCTAAGGGGGTGAAACGGGGTCAACACAAAACCGCTGGAACTATAGGGCTGACATTTTGACAGTGCATCCCTATAATAGCGTGTACATCCACTAAAAAGCGATTTTTCGAAATTCACCCCCTAAGGGGTGAAATGGGGTCAACCCAAAACAGCTGAAACTATAGGGCTGAAATTTTGACAGTACATCCCTATAATGACGTGGAGAACCACTAAAAAGCGATTTTTCGAAATTCATCCCCTAAGGGGTTGAAATGGGGCTTATCCAAACCGCTAAATTTATAGGGCTGAAATTTTGACAGTGCTTCCCTATAATGGCGTGGACATCCACTATAAAGCGATTTTTCGAAACTCATCCCCTAAGGGAGTGAAATGGGGTTTACCCAAACCGCTGGAGCTATAGGGCTGAAATTTTGACAGTGCATCCCTATAATGGCGTGGATATCCACTAAAAAGCGATTTTTCGAAATTCATCCCCTAAGGGAGTGAAATGGGTTTTTCCAAACCGCTATAGCTATAGGGCTGAAATTTTGACAGTGCATTGTGCATCCCTATAATGGCGTGGACATCCACTATAAAGCGATTTTTCGAAATTCATCCCTGAAGGGGGTGAAATGGGGTTTACCCAAACCACTGGAGCTATAGAGCTGAAATTGTGACAGTGCATCCCTATAATGACGTGGACAACCACTAAACAGCGATTTTTCGAAATTTATCCCCTAAGGGGTTGAAATGGGGGTTATCCAACCCGCTTAATTTATAGGGCTGAAATTTTGACAGTGCATCCCTATAATGGCGTGGACATCCACTATAAAGCGATTTTTCGAAACTCATCCCCTAAGGGAGTGAAATGGGGTTTACCCAAACCGCTGGAGCTATAGGGCTGAAATTTTGACAGTGCATCCCTATAATGGCGTGGACATCCACTAAAAAGCGATTTTTCGAAATTCATCCCCTAAGGGAGTGAAATGGGTTTTTCCAAACCGCTATAGCTATAGGGCTGAAATTTTGACAGTGCATTGTGCATCCCTATAATGGCGTGGACATCCACTATAAAGCGATTTTTCGAAATTCTTCCCCTAAGGAGATGAAATGGGGTTTACCTAGAGAGTCCTTCCCGGGAATTCTCGGGCGGGAATTCCCGGGAAATTGAAAGAAAATGTACTTCCAATTTCCCGGGAAAAACACAAAATTTCCCGGGAAAAAATTTACTGTTTGAAATCGCAAATCCTGTTGGAAAAATCTTGAAACACTAACTATTTCAAGGTTTGAAATTTAAATTTAATTAACTGTTATGTCAAAATCCTTATTCTCTATATAAAATTAGATCATTATTAATAGCAGTTACCTCAATGTAGTTACATAACAAGATACGAGCGTACACACGACACGACAAGAGTCGGCCGTGAAGTAGTTTGTGGAGAAGAGGGTGAGAGACGGCAATGGAAATTGTGTTCATTCCAACGTACTCTCTCACCGTCTTCTCCATAAACCACCTTTACAGCCGACTCTTGTGTCGTGTGTACGCTCGTGTGGAACCAGGCAAGGAATAATTTAGTGTCCTTCTCATTTACTATGATTACATGCATACTTGAAGTCGGCTTCAAGTAGACTTGAAAGTCATGTAACCTCAGATCGACTTCACGTAAGCTTAACTCAAGTAGATCCGAAAAATTTGTCGGATCGACTTGAAATTGGCCATGTAACTCCTGCTTCAGCGCTTGAGTTTTGAAATTAGTTCTCCGTTGGTTGTACATTTCACTTCTGATGCAATTCACTTAATAAATTTATTTTATTTATTTAAGCTGCACATAAATGAGAAAAAATCGTTTGTTCCATCACGCATTTCGAAGCAAACTTATGCGAAGTGTCAAATATATTTCAAGCCGGCTTGAAGTCAAGCTCTCAAGCTGGTGAACTTTCGCCGCGGATTAAACTGTCAGTTGGATCTCAAGTCAAGTCTTCGATCCGGCATGTAATCATAGTAATTGTATTCTCTTTGGAAACGAAACGAAAATCTTATGGAACGAAATTTTTGTTTCAGATTTCATTTCATATTCCTATTGTCTTCTTTTATAGTCAAAGGCTGGTAACATAAATGTAGTTTTCAGGGATTCCCCTAAATCAAATTATAAAAACGGTGAAAAAACTTTATTTTCAATACGAGTATCTGATGTTTGATTAGGTTTCACGTAAGTTTATTTTTTCTATTGTATTAAAAAAATAAGGTGTATTTTTCTCTATTGTTATAGAATTTTATTTCTTTATTTGCTGGCTATATGTGATTTTTATTAGAAGGTAAATTTATAACTATGGCAGATTCTGTGTGGACATATTTCACAAAAGACAAGGGCGGTGAAAAAGCGAAATGTTTGAAATGTGCAAATAAATTATTAAGTTGTAAGGGATCGTCAACTAGTGGTTTGTTGAGACATTTGCAACATGTTCATAAAATTAATTTGTCGAAACGAAATGCAAATGATGATGAAGTTCCTGGTCCAAGCAAAGTAGTAAAAGTTCATCCTCAACCTCTGATATCATTTTTTACTGAAAAGCAATCGATGGCAGAAATAGTGGCAAGACTTGCGACTGTTGATGGATTTTCAATCCATGGCATAGCTAAAAGCGAATTTATTCGCCAAGCACTTAATGAAAGGCATTATTACCAAGAGGTAAAAGTAATGTCATGAAATTAATTCATGATTTTTATGCATTGGCAAAGAGTGAGGTAGCAGAAAAAATTAAATCCTATAAAGATGCATCTGCAAAATTTAGCCTCACATTAGATGAATGGACAAGTTTACGCAACCGCCGCTACCTAAATGTAAACATTCATTTTGATCAAAAATATGTTAATTTAGGATTGGTTAAAATTGAAGGAAGCTGTACAGCTGAGAAAACAGTTGAATTACTGAATTCAAAGTTGTCAGAATTTGGCATAAATGTATCAGATGTGGTTGCAACAACCACCGACGGCGCGGCCGTCATGGTAAAGTTTGGTCGCTTATCTGGTTATATTCATCAATTATGTTACAATCATGGTATACATTTAGCTGTTGTAGATGTAATTTATAAAAAAATTGAAAATTATAATGTTGCTGATCAAAGTGATATCAGTGAATATAGCTCGACTACGGAAGATCTTTCTGAATTTGATAGTGATGAAGAATTTAATAATGCCGTAAGCCAACGATGTGAACGAGATGATATAAATGCTGCGTTACAAATGGTACGAAAAATTGTTAAGTTTTTTAAAAAATCACCAAAAAGAAACTCAATTTTACAAGAACATGTCAAGGAAAAGCACGGTGTAGAATTGAGTTTGCTTTTGGATTGCAAGACAAGATGGAATAGCATTATTACCATGACTGAAAAATTTTTGAAAATTATTGAATCAGTTCGAAAAGCATTAACTGATTTGAATTCCCTATCACTATTAACTGATAGTAATATTCCAATATTGTCGGCTATATTCACCGCACTTAACCCAGTTAAAATAGCTGTTGAAGCCTTGGGTAGGCGTGATGCAAATTTAGTTACAGCTGATGCTATTTTGAAATTTTTATTTGATTCTTTGCGGGAAAATAATGATAATATATCAAGAGAATTGTTGGAAGCTTTGTCAATTCGGGTTAAAGAAAGAAGAAACCAAGATCTTGTGTCTTTAACAAAGTATCTTCAAACACTTAATTTACAATCTTCCGCTACTTCAGAATTGCCTTCATCATCAAAGTCTAAAATTTTACGTAATGCTCAAGAGACGTTTACCAGGTTATTCCAAAAAGAGCTTGATTGCGTTGAGGTTGAAATGCAAATCCAAAGTAATGATTCAAGTGGGGAAAAAGAAGATCCAACTTTAGTTCCTGATTTAAATGACAAATTGGCTATAGCTATAAATGAATCACTTAAAATAAATAGAAAAGTTATACCATCGTCACTAACATATTTACAAAAGGAAATTCAATTATACGAAAATACAGGAAACATTTCTGAAAATTTGAAGAAGTTATTGGATGCTTTATTGACCATACAGCCGACATCAATTGAGAGTGAAAGGGTATTCTCAGCGTCATCCAATTTTTGCACAAAAAACGATCGAATTTGAGCGACTTTTCTATGAATTGCCTAACATTTTTAAAAAGTTATTTTTTAAATCAAAAATAATTTAAATTCATTTTGATAATTATATTTATGTTACTTGTTAATTTATAATGAAATATTTTTTTATGTTACGTTTTTTATAATGAAATAGTTTTAGATGTTATGATTGTTTATTTGAAATATTTTTTTTTATTAATATTTTTGAATTATTTATATTTTTGAATTAAATTTACTTGTATTTTTTCTTAAATGAGCTTTTCATTTATTTTTCAACACTAATTGTGCTTCCTAATTCCTAAGAGGTTTCATTTTTCCCGAGTTCCCGGGAATCCCGGGAAAAATGTATATATTTTTCCCGTTTCCCGGGAACAAAAATAATCCGGGGTCAACCCAGAACAGCTGAAACTATAGGGCTGAAATTTTGACAGTACATCCCTACTATTGACGTGGAGAACCACTAAAAAGCGATTTTTCGAAATTCATCCCCTAAGGGGTTGAAATGGGGCTTATCCAAACCGCTAAATTTATAGGGCTGAAATTTTGACAGTGCATCCCTATAATGGCGTGGACATCCACTATAAAGCGATTTTTCGAAATTCATCCCTTAAGGGGGTGAAATGGGGTTTACCCAAACCGCTGGAGCTATATGACTGAAATTTTGACAGTGCATCCCTATAATAGCGGGTACATCCACTAAAAAGCGATTTTTCGAAATTCTTCCCCTAAGGGGTGAAATGGGGCCAACCCAAAACAGCTGAAACTATAGGGCTGAAATTTTGACAGTACATCTCTATAATGACGTGGAGAACCACTAAAAAGCGATTTTTCGAAATTCATCCCCTAAGGGGTTGAAATGGGGCTTATCCAAACCGCTAAATTTATAGGGCTGAAATTTTGACAGTGCATCTCTATAATGGCGTGGACATCCCTATAAAGCGATTTTTCGAAATTCTTCCCCTAAGAGGGTGAAATGGGGTTTACCCAAACCGCTGGAGCTATAGGACTGAAATTTTGACAGTGCATCCCTATAATAGCGTGTACATCCACTAAAAAGCGATTTTTCGAAATTCACCCCCTAAGGGGTGAAATGGGGTCAACCCAAAACAGCTGAAACTATAGGGCTGAAATTTTGACAATACATCCCTATAATGACGTGGAGAACCACTAAAAAGCGATTTTTCGAAATTCATCCCCTAAGGGGTTGAAATGGGGCTTATCCAAACCGCTAAATTTATAGGGCTGAAATTTTGACAGTGCATCCCTATAATGGCGTGGACATCCACTATAAAGCGATTTTTCGAAATTCATCCCTTAAGGGGGTGAAATGGGGTTTACCCAAACCGCTGGAGCTATAGGACTGAAATTTTGACAGTGCATCCCTATAATAGCGTGTACATCCACTAAAAAGCGATTTTTCGAAATTCACCCCCTAAGGGGTGAAATGGGGTCAACCCAAAACAGCTGAAACTATAGGGCTGAAATTTTGACAGTACATCCCTATAATGACGTGGAGAACCACTAAAAAGCGATTTTTCGAAATTCATCCCCTAAGGGGTTGAAATGGGGCTTATCCAAACCGCTAAATTTATAGGGCTGAAATTTTGACAGTGCTTCCCTATAATGGCGTGGACATCCACTATAAAGCGATTTTTCGAAACTCATCCCCTAAGTGAGTGAAATGGGGTTTACCCAAACCGCTGGAGCTATAGGGCTGAAATTTTGACAGTGCATCCCTATAATGGCGTGGACATCCACTAAAAAGCGATTTTTCGAAATTCATCCCCTAAGGGAGTGAAATGGGTTTTTCCAAACCGCTATAGCTATAGGGCTGAAATTTTGACAGTGCATTGTGCATCCCTATAATGGCGTGGACATCCACTATAAAGCGATTTTTCGAAATTCATCCCTGAAGGGGGTGAAATGAGGTTTACCCAAACCACTGGAGCTATAGAGCTGAAATTGTGACAGTGCATCCCTATAATGACGTGGACAACCACTAAACAGCGATTTTTCGAAATTTATCCCCTAAGGGGTTGAAATGGGGGTTATCCAACCCGCTTAATTTATAGGGCTGAAATTTTGACAGTGCATCCCTATAATGGCGTGGACATCCACTATAAAGCGATTTTTCCAAACTCATCCCCTAAGGGAGTGAAATGGGGTTTACCCAAACCGCTGGAGCTATAGGGCTGAAATTTTGACAGTGCATCCCTATAATGGCGTGGACATCCACTAAAAAGCGATTTTTCGAAATTCATCCCCTAAGGGAGTGAAATGGGTTTTTCCAAACCGCTATAGCTATAGGGCTGAAATTTTGACAGTGCATTGTGCATCCCTATAATGGCGTGGACATCCACTATAAAGCGATTTTTCGAAATTCTTCCCCTAAGGGGTGAAATGGGGTCAACCCAAAACAGCTGAAACTATAGGGCTGAAATTTTGACAGTACATCTCTATAATGACGTGGAGAACCACTAAAAAGCGATTTTTCGAAATTCATCCCCTAAGGGGTTGAAATGGGGCTTATCCAAACCGCTAAATTTATAGGGCTGAAATTTTGACAGTGCATCCCTATAATGGCGTGGACATCCCTATAAAGCGATTTTTCGAAACTGATCCCCTAAGGGGGTGAAATGGGGTTTACCCAAACCACTGGAGCTATAGAGCGGAAATTGTGACAGTGCATCCCTATAATGACGTGGACAACCACTAAACAGCGATTTTTCGAAATTTATCCCCTAAGGGGTTGAAATGGGGGTTATCCAACCCGCTAAATTTATAGGGCTGAAATTTTGACAGTGTATCCCTATAATGGCGTGGACATCCCTATAAAGCGATTTTTCCAAATTCATCCCCTAAGGGGGTGAAATGGGGTTTACCCAAACCGCTGGAGCTATAGGGCTGCAATTTCGACAGTGCATCCCTTTAATGGCGTGGACATCCACTAAAAAGCGATTTTTCGAAATTCATCCCCTAAGGAGGTGAAATGGGTTTAACCCACAACGCTGAAGCTGAAGGGCTTTAATTTTGACCGTGTAATCCCTCCCTATAATGACGTGGACATCCACTTAGGAGCGATTTTTTGACATTTATCCCCTGAGGGGATTAAATGGGGTTAACCCAAACCGATGGAGCTAAACGGCTGAAATTTTGACAGTGCATCTCTATAATGACGTGGACATTCACTAAGGAGCGATTTTTCTAAATTCATCCCTTAACGGAGTGAAATGGGGTTAACCCAAACCTCTGGAGCTGAAGGGCTGAAATTTTGACAGTGCATCCCTATAATCACGTAGAAATGAATGACTCGAAATTCACTTTATTTATTATTCGTTTGTGATTGCTTCATAATTTCTTGCACCCACGTAAATAGGCGAACAAACTTAACGAACGTTCGTCAAACCCTAAAATGTTACTTCTCTTGATGACATATACATGCCAATCTCTGCTTCAAAACTTGCAGATTTGTTGAGCAGAGGTGATATACGCAGCAATTTGTTTACCATATTTATTAAAAAATGCACTATAATAAACCCTTTTTAGGGATAATAACAGCTGACTTTTTTGTTTGTTTTTTTTTTTTTGAAGGAAAAAACATTGCACATACATAATAAACAGTTTTTATTTAAAGGCGTTGCAAGGCACGCGGGTTTTATACTAGTCAATTATATGATCTTGGATCAAGTAAAAGAAGCATAATATATATCTACGCTGGACTTACATCAGGGGTCCTGGCAAGCACCATTAAAACTAGCTAGCCGACCAATAACTGCTTTTACAGTACCAGGAAGTTTAAGTTTGTTCCAGCCACTGACATATAATAATGGACTGCTCATCAGCAATTATTCCCATACAAACCGATGGCACCAAAAAGGTATAGTCGCTCGCTCATCCATAAGCCCCCAAACTGACAGAAGCACTCAGAAATAAAATCAATTAGAAAAAAATGGACGGGTATAGTGATGTTTATATCTTTTGCGTTAAATCAATTAGAAAAAAATAGACGGGTATAGTGATGTTTATATCTTTTGCTCTTTTCCCCATAAGCCCCCGGATTTTGACATACAGAATGTCAGTCGCTAAAACAGGCGTTAAGAACTTAAATCAGATACACATAAAATTTGCAAATTAATGATAAAAGGGCATTTTAAAAGGTGAAAAAGTGAAAATAGTGTTTATTAATTTTTTTAAACAAAATATTTGTGTTGTTTTAATGTTTTAAGTACGTATTTAAAAAAATGTAAATTTCAAAAGTGATTCCGGTGTTTACATGGAGTGAAAAAAGGTTTGTAGCCTATGGAACAAATTGGTGCCATGAAAAATTTCTCATAAGCAGTCCATTCTATATGTCAGTGGTTCCAGCTGTAAATAAACATAACGGCAGAACCGCTGTCAACAAAAAGAGACACAACTGCTAACATTTCAAAACAGAACAACGCAGCGCAGCAAGGCACCAATATAAAAGGCCGGTGCTTGCCTGGAAAAACCGGCGCCAACCGACCGATACATTTACCAGCCACGGAGAGTTGATCCAGCGGTGACGACCGACCGATACATCTACCGGCCACGGAGAGTTGATCCAGTGGTTCCGAAAGACCGATACTTTTACCAGCCACGGAGAGTTGATCCAGGGGCGCCGACCGACTTTTACCTTTTATCTCTTTCCCTCCCCTTGATAGCTTTGCAATATAGTTGTATAATATAATTAATAAAAAAGGACGTAAAATGTAACTGGAGTTTTGTTATTTAAACCCTGGACATCTAAGAGCTTACCCGCCGCTCCTGACGCAACAAGGTGATACAGCAGTGCTACATGGCCAGTGAGATAACCCACCAGCAGACTTAGGTGCGCTCTGTTCAAAGTGATAATGCCCATTAAGACAAAGGGTCTTATAGGATCTTTAGCCTGTCTAAAACCTGGGACTGATCCCAATAGGCTAGGTTTAGTCTCCTCGTCTACCAGGAACTTGGAGGTGGACCAAGAGATGCCACAGAAGGATTCTGGGCCCTGAACCAACGTCTCATTCCCCTCGAGTGTCCGGAGACCCAGCAGAGCGAGACCTCATTTCTTCTGGTCAGTCTCTGAAGTCTTTCCAAACACCCTGCAGCTATTTTGGAACAAAACTTCCACGTTGAGAGTGCCTTGATGGCAGCTTGGCCGTCAGAAAAGATTTTAATTTTGGGGCCTTTCCGACCTTTCTCAAGATTGAGCGCAGTGCCGGTCGCAATGCCATATACATATTTCTACGTAACCTGTTTAGTCCTAAGCCACTACTATAGCGGCATAAGTGGTCACAGGTTTGACGATCGTATTGTACATCCAGTACATCATTTGTGGTGTAAGACCCCATGTCTTACCCATATGGCCCTTGTGGATTTGCTGATGACGTAGTTGAGCGTTGCAGTTCAGTCTCTTGTCTAACTTTACTCCCAAATATTTGACTGAATCCGAGTACTCAACTGTGATAGCCTGGACCTAGGTCCACTTTGAAGCGTTTGGAGAAAGGTACCAGAGCAGCCTAATTTGGGTTGATTGACGAACCCTCCGTTGAACTTGTAATGCTGTTCTCATGACCTGTGTAATGGTCAAGTCAAACTTCCCAGAAACAATGATGGCCAGATCATCTGCATAACCGATGACATCGAAACCAGGTTCAGATAGTTTGGTCAAATTTCATCCGCAATTAGTGACCAGAGTAGTGGGGATAAGACTCCACCTAACCGAATAAAGGGTAAATAAAGTGTAATTTGCAAAGACAATAACTTTTGAGAAGTTATTAGTTTATTTAATATTTTGATCTAATTTTTCTTTTACATATATTTTTTTTTTGTTTAATTTTTAAAAATATTTCTTTTTCTCTTTGTTTGCTGTTATGTTGGGATATTGCCGTAAGGCGTTAGAATTTTTAATTATGTCGCATCCTGGACTCATTTTACTATCAGAACTTTGCTTAACATCTTCGAAAGTAGAGCTCTAGATTTAAATGTTTGTCACATTAATGCGCAAAAAATAATAAATAAAATGGAAGAACTTGGGAAATTTTTCGTGAATCAAATTTCACGTTACACTGGTATCCGAAGGCGCCATCACGTGTCATCGAAACTTATGTCCATAAATGGTTGTAACCTATTCCGAAATGGTAGGAATAATCGCCCTGGTGGTGGGGTAGCTATTTATGTTAAGGACAGTTTTCGATCCCTAAAAGTTAAGGAATCCGTTTCAAATGCTCCTTGTTCCTTAGCATTGAAATTAATAATGGCTACAATAAACGTCGTCTCTGTGGTTTATTGTCCTCCTTGAATTTTCACTATCTCTGAAGCTAGCGAGTCGAAAAAAAAGGCTCTCCGTAATTACTGATACGGGTAATGAATTATCTTTATATGATACGGTCCCAGGCAAATATAAGGGCTTGGAAATAGCTTCAGAGAACTTAAGCCACTGAAAGCAAAGACGACGAGGCCAGACTACAAAAAATTATTGAGGAGCTGAGGTAAAAAAAAATTCCTAGGCTGCCCCAAAACAGCGTCAACTCAAGAGCAACAAAAGACGAAACAGGAAGCCTCGCAGCAGCATCAACAAACACAACATTATGAACAAAAACAAAATCAACAGCAAACCCAGCAGCACCAGAAGCAACAAGAACAAAAAGGAGAAAATACCGCCGATCAACATTTTCCACCAGAAGCCGGTGGATACAATAAGGTTAGCCAAACAAGTGTTTAAGCACAATAATTTCTTCATTAAAAGGTTGAGCGGAAGTAAACACGCGTTAGTTTTAAGCCATTTATATGGTTTTGAGAAAATGAAAACGATTCTAGGAAGGGTGCATACGCAATTTTTCTCTTTCTTCCCAAAAAGTGAAACGGTGCAAAGCGTCCTTTTAAAAGGGCTTGATGCGGATGCTGATCTGCAAGAGCTCCTGAACGACCTACCGTCGTTATATATAGGTAATTTGAAATTTACAGGAGTGAAAGGTTTTATTACGGCGTACAGTGGGACCAAATACAAAAAAGCTGGCCAAAAGTCAAAAAGTGCATTAAATGATCTCAAATTTTACACTCGGGGGTTTTCGGGGTCGCTGATGACGAATCCGGTGTCGAAATTTCGATTTTCAAAATGGCGGACTCAATATGGTTAACAAAACCTCTTAAAAAAATCAAAAAATTTGTTTTAATATAATGTTTAATACTTTTGATTAATTTTTTTATAAGCAAGTTATTTTATTAGGAAGTTATTGTTTATTAGAAAAACAAAATAAGAATTTTTAAGAATGCAATTACAGAAGAAAATCATTGTGAATATAAGTAAAAGTTGTATCTTTATCTTCTGATTTTGAACGTTCACAGCTATAGCCATTAAAAGAAAATACTGTGATTAATTTTGGTGTTCTAAGGCTTATAACTTCTTAATTATTAAATTTACCCAAAAGTATCTTGCTAATATATTGTAGATAATTTAATAATAAACAAAAAGTGCCCTTGCAAATTTTCTGTAAGATGTACTGTTACGGAGATATATAATGGAAAAACCATTTGCGCACCTTTTCCAAGATGGCGGCCAAATTGGGGTGGAGTGGGTTAGAATCCCGAAAACTCAGATTTAAGCACACACTGACCCCCCCTACACATCCCAAAAATAAAACCTTGTCCCGCATTTTTGCAATATTGAAGTACCATTTCCTTGGGCTAGTGCTGGACGTATGTGACCCCTTAAAACACGGAGGGGCAATTTTGGGCAGCGGATTTTTTTTTTTTGGAGGTGAAGGAATACACCTTTACCAACAACGCCCAGCAAGTTTTCCAGTGGAGCAGAGTGGAGCAATATTACTTTTTGTCCAATATATATCGCATTCTTACAATCCTAATTCATAAAAAGCACGTGTAATAGATGCTTACTGTGTATTATATACTTGCCTAATGGGTATAGTGCAATTTTTTTATACTCTACATACCTTCCAAAGAAAATTCCACTTTACACGACCACGATTGCTTGGTTACTTAATTTTTTATAGCGTTTTGAAAACGTTAACCTTTTTTCACAATATTAACGTTTAAAAATAAGCAAAAAGAGTAAAGTAGCAACTACAATTTCTCAGTCCGTAGAAAAAAATCTAACCTTCCGTGACTGATTGCTCACTCTTGGAAGTGTCCTCGAATCTTCCGCCCCAAAAAAAACCGCAATCTATAAACTTTTTTTTAGACTTTTGGCCAGCTTTTTTGGATTTGGTCCCACTGTGCGGCGCCCTCGCGATTCTCTAAGAGGCAGTTACCGATCTTTCTGGCTCAACTTGGGGGCCCCGGTGGCCTAGGGTGTAAGGCGTCTAGCTACCACCCAAGAGATCCCGGGTTCGATGTCATCGGTTGAGATTCAACTCGTTTCGGGAGACATAACACTCCAGCGAGTTATTCTCGATGCCCAGATGTCAGAGTAGCGACATGGTTGGGAGTAGGTGGAGTAAAAAAAATAACGAGGCTAGGTTGTGGCAGCTCCTTCCTACTTCTCTCTATCTTCCGACTACAGCTGCTGTTCGACATTGCACTCTATACGAAAATAATAGATTTCCGAACAACTACAGTACAAAGAGGCTTTTCCTAAGCCTCTAGTCTAGCACATAAAAAACTAGCGCAAGGCAACAAGTGGATCTTCGCAGTAAGGAAACCATTCCTCGTGAATATAGTCTGTGAAGAAGACGCGTATTCCACAATTCTACAAGGATCCTGAACTATAAAGATGGATTCACAATGCACACTTAAACACGATTTAGTTATCATACGAGGCCATCAGCAGTATTCTAGCAACATCAGAACGTCCTACACCAGTTTTATAAACAATCACGCATTTAACATCTCAATCCCAAATTATCCCCAATGGACTCTGCAAAATAACACAGAATAGCAACCACAGTTAGAGGTTCTGGAAAGGCTACAAGACAACCTTAACAGAACACCCATTTATTCGCTGAATTTTCATCTAGAATTGAAGAGAAGAAGGTTCATCATATGGCGGTACGATAATCCGGACTTCTCCTGATTGGGCATCGCGGGCATCATGATTTACAAATTCCAAAACAGACCGCAACCTAAAGCTATACCGGCACCAAGGCGCAGACAGAGTTTGGACTTCGATATAGAGTATTTGTTGAACAATGTTCAACGCGGGGAGAATGTTAGATATGTATTTAATCATAGACATAATGTAGAAATAAATTTGTCGCACGTAAAAATAATTTTATTGCACATATTTTTAATTTGCACATTCTACACATTTTTGCAATTTCCAAATTTTTACCTGCACGAGCCCGAGGTAAAGATCGGGTCAATAATAATTTCACGTATTTTGATGATTAATCCAATTTTGCCATTGTTTAGGAGTAAAACACATAACCGATTAGACAAGTCACGCATTGCTCACTCACCCAAACGAGGAGCTACTGAGATCTGCTTGCATGGATCCGGAAGAAATCAGTCACATCGACGACAATTATTGCATAGAGGACGAACAGGAGAAGAAGAATTTCGTGGGGGCCTTTTATCAGGAAATCTATTCGATCAATACTAGTGTTCGGCCGAATTTTGACCTTGAATAGGGCCTTACTGAACCATGAAAAATTATCAAATGAGATTGAAACTTGGAAATCCGCGAATTGATCAATCATCGAATTCAGTGAAGACTGCCCAGCGAATGACATTCCTGCAGCCTAACCAAATTCTACTTTTATTAGGAAAATTGATCTCCTGTTAATATTTCTCCATCTAAACAATAAGAAGTCATGGGCGAGATGGTGTTCCAAACGTTGGCTTAAAGCTTTTGCCCCTAGTGGGTATAGACACATACACTACATTGTTTAACAGTGATATAATAATGCCTATTTCCCAGGACACTGGAAGATGGCAGTAATGTACCCAAGAAGGGTAAAGATAAAAGTAACCCTGCTAATCTCCGGTCAATTAGTCTTCTTCCGAATATCAGTAAGGAGTTTAAAATAGTGATTAAAAGATCATTATCCAAATGGGCTGAATAAAAAAAAGGTAATTCCCGATAACCAATACGGATTATGGGCAAGGCATGACACTATTCGAAACTGATATCAGAGATACACCGGAATTTCATGAGAGGCCAATTTACCGGAGCATGCCTAATCGATTTTGAGAAGGCATACGATACAGTATGGATCGAAGGTCTTCTCTACAAACTGGTCAGACTCGGCATGACCGGACCTCAGCTATACACGATTTATAATATGATTTCCAAGAGTTAAAAGTGGCAACTTCACATCAAGTCTTGGACATTAAAAATGGTCTGCAACAGGGTGCTATGAACTCGCCACTCTTATTTAATATCTTTACTAGTGACCTAACAAGTTTACTCCGCGCGGCATTCGCATACGCGGATGACCTGATTGTGTACAGGACGGGCCGAAGATTGGAGTGATCCCGACATTCCTGCAACGTTACTTCGAGACAATGGAACAGTGATTATTGGAAGTTGAAAATCAATTTTAACAAATGCGAAACGATCCTTTTCCGGACTCATTTAAACAAAGCTTCTCGCGATGGGCGAAGCAACTGGAAACCCCGCAAGGTTTTGAATAATGCTGGACAATCATTAGAAAAGGAATTGGAAGTGAAAAATCTTGGGCTTTGGCTGGACCAATATTTATATTTCAATAGAAACATAAGTGCTGCTCTTGCCAAGGCAAACAAGGCGTTTCATATGACCAAAAGACTTTTTTTTATAGCAGACACCTAAGCCCCTAAGACCTTAACATATGGTTGCCCAGTATGGTTCAACATATGGAAAAGCTTCGCGTTTTCAAAAGATTATGGTAAAGGGCATGCTTAAGGTTGTATCGACTAAGTTTCTATGTTCTCTACGATAAGGCATTTGTTAATAGGATCGACAATTTCATAATAATGTTGATTCGAAGACATATTGCTAGAGCGATGGAAAGCGGCAATCCTCTCACACAAGATACCACAAAACTGCTTGGTGAACGCGGTTTTATTCCTCCAGAGGCATTTGTTTACCTGGATTCAAAAAGATTGGTCCAAGATGGATCGGAGGTGCCTCTCTTCTACCACATGTTTCGCAGGGCATGTGACAAGCGGTACCCTTTTAGCGAAGAGGACATAAATATTCAGGATCTCTTGAGGTTCAGTACAAGAATTTTAGAAAGGGATAAAAAAGATGCACTTGGTTCTGGTGGTTAGAGGACGAGTAATTGTTGCGTATTCGCCCTAAAAACTTCAGACATAGGTTAGTTTAGTTTGAAATGATTAGCTTAGGGCTTAAATAGGATCTAGTTCTAGTTTTTACCTAGTAATACATTTAGATTTAAGTAAGCTTGGGGTAAGGGTGCGGCTTTTCTCGAACTTTTCTCGCTACCCCCTCTCAGATAGTGTTAGAAGTAAGATTAAGTAGATTAAGATAGTTGTAAGATTCTTTTTATATAAAGTAACTATATAGTAGCTAAGTTCTTTTTCAAATTTTTCTTAAAGTGTACATTATCATTAAAACGATCCTTTTTTCTATTAAAATCTTTTTCTAAAAATCAGATAAGTCTTATACCGCGCTCACATCGCCTCGAAAACACGTGTTTTCATGAAAGTGTTTTCGGAAAACGAATGAGCTGTTCTCATCGCCTTCTTGTTTTCGAGTGACAGTTTATGCCAGATAATATTTAAAAAAACTGTATTTCCTCTTTGGAGGTCATTCCATTTCAACTATGTTTTAGATTATCCACATTTAATTTAATTTTAATTGAATTTATTTTGTTTTAAATTTTTTCCAAGTCAAACTCAAAATTTAAACAAATCAGACACGGAAAATGACATGCGTATAACAAGTGTTGAATGCTAAATTGGGTTCTTGTCCACACTTTTCTTGTTTTCGTGGTCGTTTTTATCGAAAACAGCTTCCCAAGTTGTTTTCGATTTGTATGATGAGACACTTGTTTTCGATTGTGTTTTCGGCAAAAACGCGAATTTTAGACAAAAACGCGTGTTTTCGATTTAAGATATACATTAATTTAGAGTGCTTGTTGAGGGCCAGTAAGCGGGATTCTCTTTATTTCAGGCTCACAAATAATTTCCCAAAAGTCTGTTATGTGAACCTAGGGTTTTTTTTTATGTGATAGACTAGAGGCTTAGGGAAAGTCCCTTTGTACTGTCGACAATCTATTTTTTCATATAGAGCGAATGTCGGACAGCAGCTCTAGCCGGAAGATAGAGAGAAGAGAAGGAAGTAACTGTCACACCTAGCCGCGATATTTTTATTCCACCAACTCACAACCATTTCGCGACTCTGACATCGGGGCGTCGAGAACAACTCGCTGGAGTGTTATGCCTCCTGAAACGAGTTGAATCTCATCAACCAACCGATGGCATGCGCTTGGTGTAGCGGGGAAGGACTAGGGGAGGCTATGACAGGGGAATCAGGAATGTAAAGAGGGAAGAAGAAAGAAGGAAAGTTAGGTGGGAAAGGCGAAGGACCGTGGCGCCGCCGGGATTCGAACCCGGGACCTCTGGGGATAGCAGTCAGGCGCCTTACCGACTACCGAGGCCCCTTTGGTGGCCCGAAGATGCCAACCGCAGATCCACACACACAGAAACAAAACAAAATTCGACACAAAAAAAAAACCCTAAAATCTTCAAGACAGTACCCCGGGCCTCCAGAGTAGGGCTGGCTCGCCGAGGGGTCGTGGAGTGGGGAGACTCCGAAGGTACCGTCTAAACTAAACCAATGCACCACCAGATAGGAGCGCCTCCCTTCATGGCGGACGCCGTGAAGCTATTTGAAGCGAGTCGAGTACCTGCAAAACCAAAAAAATCTGGAGAGAAAACCATCGCCCCCGCTAAGCCATAATAGTCCTAGCCTTTCCTCATGTATAAGCTAAAAATATATGTGTTTTTCTTTTCTTTTTTTATTTTATTTTAATTTAATTGAAGATGTGCTTAAATTTCTTTAGTTTTTTTTTTTCTTTTACTACATCACATACAAATCAAACACAAAACGATGAAAAAAAAAACAGTGGGTGTGTGTACTTATGTACACGCATTAGAAGTTATACTTCTTTGGCGTGATTTTAAGACTAATTTTTAATTTCTACACAAATATTTGATTGGATTCTTTCTATTTTCGTGCGTTGGAAGGTGCAAGCATTATGATGCCGACACCCTCAAGGCTGTCGGTTATACAGTATTCTAATCCTAACTAAAATCACCAACTAGTTGGGTCATTAGGCCTAATTACAATTATCTTAAGATGGGCTTAAGATGCCTCATGAAATTTTCTTAAGACTGGCTAATTTTCTACCAAAACGTAATGAATGTTAAGCTTAATATGCGTCGCAAAGCTGGATCAGCATTTATTTACCTGATAATACTACTGGTACTTCTAAGCCCAACTCACTTCTTTTTTGTTCATTTCCGCCTTAGCTTCTGATTGAGGAATTTAGCTTCTCCTCCTCTTTAGTCAGTAGATCAAACGATCGTACCATTATAGTCTAAGACGTTCGTTGCTCTTAGCCGTGCCTTTAGCTGTAGGTTACAGTGCAGCAGTTTGCTCGGCTAATCTCCGGCAATCCAAAAGGACATCGTCTGTGTCCTCTGTCACAATGAAGAATTCCAGGCGTTGCGTAGACTCATTTTGCCGGTATGCTCTCATAACTCACCTGTGGGTTCATCGACCTTGGGTAGATTCATTACGTCATTTCCAAATTCTGTTCACTTACCCAGCTTCTTCTGTTAGTTGTTACTCAATTAAATTGAGTGGGTTAGGGTAATTGAAATATGATACGAAGAGTTTCATACTAAGGACATTAATGTATCGGCAAATACAGCATCAACGCTTCCAAAGTTTGAGTGACAACACTCCGAACCTGTACAAACACCATCGTTGGACGCTTGATATTGGACATTCGTAGTTCGAGTAGCGACCACACGATGCGTTCTACCATCAAACGTCCAACGTTGGAAAGTGCTCATAGCATCGTTTAGAGCCGGCTTTAGCTGAAAACTAGGATATGTAATTTATTTCCCTCCATAGCGTTCTGATAGGGCCTCCAGCAAACCCATCGTAGCTACAGGCCTGGAAGCAGCCGGTGCCGATCCTACATTTGCTTGAATGGACGACATTTCTCGTGTAATAACATAGTGGAGCCAAGTTTTTTAGTTCATTTTTTCAATAAAAAGTTGTAAAATATTGTATTTAATCACTTTTTTCTGCACCTGGATTACCAGTGATTAGTGTTTCAGTGATTGAATTAAAACAATTTCAAAAAATTTAGTGAACCAATATGTTTTAATTGTTTAATTGTGAAGGTGACCAATTTTGTTTACATTCGCTGTGGTTTTGTCGAGTTATTTTAGGGCAAAAATGTTGAATTTGTGTGGTTATTGAGTTAAAAGTGAATTTAAAGTGATTAAAGCTTGTTGAAGAATAATTTTTAAAAATATTAAAGCAGAAAAATGTGTAGCAAAAAGTTCAAAATTTTTGTTATTCATGTTGTGTGGTGGTACTTGCACTTATGTTTTAATAACTATTCCGTAATAATTTTTAACTATTTTAAATTCACTTTTAATTTCATTACCACATAAATCCAACATTTTTTCCCTAAATTAACCACCATGAATGTAAATAAAACTGGTCACCTTATCAATTTCATTCAATTTATTCACTCGGATCACTAACTAACTTATCACCGATAATGCACGTGCAGTATAAAATGTTAAAATACAATATTTTGCCACTTCTTACAAGTTAAAAACTTGGCGAGTCTATGATATTACACTACGAGTTAGAGAAATTGCCTTCCATCCAGTAAAACCCCTAACCCACAAACAGCACACAATAAACACTACGAATCTTCCTATAATCCTATGCCCACGAAAAATCAAACATACAGTGAGCGTCAAAAGTGAGTAAACACCTAAATTTTCTAACTTTGAGATGGAATATCTTGGTAACGGGTTGGCAGAACTGGATGATTGATATCAAGAATTGTTGCCTGTTTTGTTTTTAATAATTCCCAAAAAGAATATATTTGAAAATAATATTTATTCAGAAACTGTTACAAATAAACTAAAAAAAGTTCCCAAATTACGCGTCAAAAGTGAGTAAACACTTGGACATTTTCTTGGAAAAATCTTACTCTGCTCCCAAACGGTTTCGTCAAGTTCAAAAGAATTACTCCTTGATTTCACTGATTAACTATACGCCCGTATGTTTAAACTACGTTCCGTCTCAATTCCTTTTCCGGACGATTTAAATAGCTACCGCACCGGGACAATGACGAGAAACAAAAAAATGAATAATTATTAATTTATTTTTATTTTTTTTTCGGTTGTTCTGTTCTCCGAACTAACCAAAAGAAAACTGACTTAATATTTTATTTTTTCCTCTGTCCCAAAAGATTTTTTTTTCCTCCCCATACTTTGTTTAAATTTTCCCGTCACCTAGAAGGTGATTTCCAAAAAAAATTTCCAACACAAAAAAATTTTTATAACCGACCGTTACACCTGGTTTTCGAACTAGTACCACTGGAGAGTTTCAGGGACTGTTAGATGGCTCAATTACCCCCAGAGCCAACATCCTGTCCAACTCGCCATACATCAGATGTTGAATAGCGGGTGAGACAGGATAGTGCCTCTGCTTAATGGGAACGGAGTCACCAGTTTCGATAATATGTTCTTCCAGGTGGGTCTTTCCCAGTCCTAAGACATCGAAAGAGGAAAACCTGGCCTTAACACGCTCCAACCGTTCGCGGTGCAATGACGTTAAGTCGTGCATTTTAACCGGTGCGGATGGAGGCTTTATCTCACAAACTAACTGGGGAGCGATGTCGAAAAGTTTCCAAAAATCATACCCGAGATACAGCCTCTGACAGAGACTGGGCACCACATAGATGGTCATGTCATGGGTCCGTCCTCCGAAGGAGACGGGAGCCTTGATATAACCTAGAATTCTCTGTGAAGCCCCGTCAGCTGTTTGCACACAAGTTTGCAAAGAGTAGACTGTAACTTCGGGATGTCTTACCAGAAATGATTCGGCATCTCTTCCCAGGCAGGTGATATTGACACCACTGTCCATTAAACCATTCACCTCTTCGTTAGCTAAAGTGACTTTAGCAAAAGGACGGCTATCTGACAAGTCAGAGATGATTGCAAAAACAACTTTCTGCGAAAGGTGTCGCTTCTCCTTTGCTCGCATCCTAATTTTGGGAGTTATATTAATGGAGTCCACCGAAAGCGGCTCCGAAAAGATGCGGTTACGAGCGGAGACATATCTCTCCAACGGGAAAGAAAGGAAAGTTTGACCTCCTCAGAGGGAAAAGAGGGAAGAGAATCGGTTGACGTGAAGTCGCTTATAATTGAACGAGTATTTGAAAAAAATATGTCAGGTGGGGTTACGGGCGAACCTAATTCGAGCACGAGTTCCCGTTTGGCCTCGCACCCTGTTCCCGGTTTCCCTGACATATGGGACACCTGGGTGTTACAAATCCTGGTCTACCCCACTGGTAGCAAAACAGACCGCGAGTCGTGGAAGGGCATTCAATGAACGGATGCCCCTGTTGCCGACAATTCTAACACAGAATAGGCCTCCGCCTGGAAACTGAACTAAGGGATCGAACTTCATCTACGGTAGCCGGTAATTCCTCCGCAGTTATATTGAATGCGGGATGGGTTTCGTTGAAATCCACTTCGTGCAGTTTCGGAACTAACCTCCGTTCCTGTCTCTTTTGCATCGCCATCGCTCCGCTCGCAAGCACACTTCACGTAGCTGTTGCATATTCGAGAAATGCTGTCCGATTATGACCGAGCCCAGGGAGGCATTCAAATTTTGGACAACTATTTCTACCAGGTCTTCTTCCGGCATAGGATTCGACATCCGGTTATACAGCGCTACCATCTTGGCGACATATTCATCGAAGGAGTAGTGTTGCTGTTTCAGGTCCAGCATTAACTTAATCCACTGAAAATCAGATTCCCGATTTCTAAATTGTCGGATCAGATGACTTTTCAAATCGTTCCAGTCTGGGTCAGGGACTTGTCGGCGAAACTGGGCCCAATACCAATCTTCGGCCCCACCCTTCAATAAAGATGATACATATGTTCCGGCAGATCTCAGACTGGCTGACCCAGTCGTCGCGCGCCCGCTGTTCTACACGGAACAAAAATTCCTCTACCGACAACTTACTGGTATCGCCGGAGAACCGTATGTTCCAAGTTGGAACAGGTGATCTCCTTTTGTTGGTAAAAGATGACGCCTCCATACATACCACCGGATGCTCGGCTCGGGCCGGCGAATGATTCGAATTGGTACGCGTGAGCCGGGGGTTCTCCCCAGTTCTCTATTGGACTTTAAGTCTCTCTACTTCTAATCTTAATTGTGTTAGCTGGTCCGCGATTGACATACCGAACTCGTCTGGAGTCACGTTTTCGTTCTCCGATGGGGCTGGTGCTCCTTCCTCGGAATTATCCCCAGAGGTTTGCTTACCACTCCGTAGGTTAGGCATTGTACTTCGCCCTAGCACGCTATGAAAAGCGGGGCTAATAAAATTGCCAAATATTTATCTATCTTACCGGTATTACGGTGGTTTCTACAAAAGGCACTAATAGTCTAAGATCCGGTATAAGAAATATATACCCTCATCTGTTATTTGATGATGACTATTATTATGTATATGATATACAATATATATGTACATTGGTAAAACGCACATGGGTTGCCTAGCTAAATCGCGTACCGAAGGTGTTAAATAAACGATATTGTGATTAACTTTTTTGGGCCAACTACCCTCATTTGTTAATCATAAAATTCGACCATTAACTGACAGAATATGACACAAAGAAGAGGACAAATAGGGGTTGCCTGATTTCTACTGGGCCCAATTGTGGGGTTGCCAGGTATAAACAGGTAAGCAAGCGTAGATAATATACCCTCATCTGTTATTTAATCAATTTTTTTATTAAATGAAAGGTTATTTCATTCCCTATAGAACAGTATTAGGTTGCCTCAGCAAAAGTGTGGCACAACGAAGGTTGCCTAGATTTTAGAGTTCTTCTGAAAGAATTCCTTTTCCGATTGTGTGAGCGCAGCTGCATTGATCAAATGCTAGATTCAAATTAGATTAAATATTAATAATGATTTTTTTTATTCACACATTAATTTAACAGCAGCAGCAACAAAATTATGGAATGCAAACTATATAAAAACTTATTCCGACTCTGACTAGTCAGAAGTGCCTATCTCAAAATCTATTTCTATTTCTTCATCGCTCTAATTTTTTTTTTGATTTTTTTTAGAATATAAGGGCATTGGATCACCTACGAACCACGTTGACTTTAAATAGTTATCAAAAAACCAACCGCATTCCTTAGGACGCATTTTGACGAAGTTCCGCTTTTGTGAAATTAATCAATTAAGGCTCGAGTTGCATTATCATTGTTTCCGTAAGAAATATGGAATCAAACGATGCTGTTAGTTGTCCATGTAGAAGTTTTGCTAAAGCTAGTGTGCGTACAATACGAAGAAGAGCGGAAAAAATGCGAAAACTCTACGGATCACAGAGGACAAAAGTTCAAGTTCCCACTGCTGTATGGCCCTTCGTCTTTCCACTTCTATATTTTTATAAGTTTTCTTGCCTGTAAGGAGGGAATACCTTGTCATTCCTTGTCCTTCCTGCTATCGTCACCTGTAAGCACAATAAGATATTAAGCCATATGCAGTTCAATTACAATAAGCAGCGTTCTGTCGTGATAGTATTGGATGAAAGTGAGTAGAGTAATCAACCGTATGTTCCCGTTGACAGTTCTTTCATTCTTCTCTGCACTACATTTTCGAATAGAACTTGCTGTTTGTTTGACATGGCTATAGATGGAATAGTCAATAGTACTAGGTTGTTTATTTCTGAGCTCTGCGGTTCTCTATAAAGAAATCGATACTGTATCGCATACTTCATTCCCTTGCTAGTAAAATAATACACGAGCTCTAGTAATAAATACGGAAATGTTTGACTCAACACGATTCTTGTGGGACTACATTAAAATTGCTCTAGAATCACCCTTTGTGTCACTAGTCCGTCATGTATCGCATACGGAACGAACAAAAACAAAGAACAAAAAAATCTTCTTACAGAACTCTAAAATCTAGGCAACCTTCGTTGTGCCACAATTTTGCTGAGGTAACCTAATACTGTTCTATAGGGAATGAAATAACCTTTCGTTTCATAAAAAATTGATTAAATAACAGATGAGGGTATATTATCTACGCTTGCTTACCTGCTTATACCTGGCAACCCCACAATTGGACCCGGTAGAAATCAGGCAACCCCTATTTTTCCTCTTCTTTGTGTCATATTCTGTCAGTTAATGATCGAATTTTATGATTAACAAATGAGGGTAGTTGGCCCAAAAAAGTTAATCACAATATCTTTTATTTAACACCTTCGGTACGCGATTTAGCTAGGCAACCCATGTGCGTTTTACCAATGTACAGTGCTGCGTAAAAAATTAAGACCACCTACACTTTATCATGAAACTTTTACTTTCGATGCGTACAGCTTTCGAATGATATGTTGGGATAAATAAATGAAACACTCAAATTGTACCTAAATCTAGTGTCTATTTTCTGCAATAATTTCATTAAAATAAAACAAGACGGTATTGCAATATAAATTATAAATGCACTGTAATTATCTGCAAAATGCACTGCAAAATGAATGCTGGACCGGTTAGAACAGGACAACTTCAGGAAGCAAAAAAATTGTGAAAAGACGTGTTGGAAGTTCTTTCCTCAAGTTAGTTAAAGAAAATCGAGCCCTGCTCTTTCGGCAGATCTCCCTTACGCAAGCGTCTGCTGGTCACATTTTACGAATCCTTTGCGCAAAAGGATAGTTTGTTCGGACCACAATAAAAAAAAATGAGTGTGCGTAGGACCACACTTTAGAAGTGTTAACTTCTATGGCTAGTCTAAATTTCCAAATCAATCTTAATACAGGACGGTATGAATTAATATATTTTATTTATGAATATTCTGTTAAAGTTTATTTAATTGTTACTTATATGGACTCACTCCAAAATGTGTTGCAATGTTTTGGAAATTAAACTAATTGTCTTAAACTTATCACACAAAGATCAGACGATGGATGACTGGGATAATGTAGTTTTTAGTAAAAATAGTAGCTAATATATAGTAATAAATACATAGTGCATAGTTCATAGGAAATATGTAGTACATAGTACACAGTACATATCGTCGGGTTGATGCAATAGTCACGAAACAGAAATTTTTGCTATTTTAAACATTGTGCAAATATGCAAAGAAGTCATATTATATTCAGCCAAAGTCACGGATCTAAATTTTTATGGGAATCTACTGGATTCAATTTGAATTTTTTCAGAACCAGTAAAATAAGTAAAATTAAGCGATTTATATTTATATCATGAAGATAAATTCAAATATATGTTTATACATTAAAGATCAGAAACTTAATGGCTGAGATAACTGAGATAATTAACAAAGAAAACGAGCAGCTACGAAGTTTTTCAACACGCTTTTTGCGCGAAATCAAACGCTTGGTCACCAAACCCATTCTCCTCTGCATTACTTATAAGTCATTACAGAAAACACTAATTAAAGAAGTACTTCCAAATCGACTTCCCACAGTAAATACTTGCAATTTTCCCTACTGGGATACTGCCCCAGATATGTACGTAAAATACAGATGCGCAGTCGAATAGGCGAAACGCCGAAACGTATTCCATGTCGCCGAAAGCGATTAATCCAAACAAAATATTTAAATATTGCAGCCATTTAGCTGGCTAGAGCATGGAAACTTTTAGTCGAGGTCCAGCAACAGACAGCAGCGATGGTCACGCGCATTTTTGGCTCGCACCCGTTTCTGGGCACTTGTGCCTATGCAGCTGGCTAGAGCATGGAAACTTTTGGTTAAGGTCCACTTACAAACAGCAGCGTATAATTCTATGTGTGGGAGGCAAAATAGCCCGCGCTTGGTGGGAGGGATTGGGTTTGAATGTTGCAATGCAGAAGCTGCTCTCAGCATTCGTTTTATATTCTCGCGCCGCTCTCAAAATTCATGTCATATTCTCGCACGCCATCGCTGCTGTCTGTTACTGGACTTCGACTAAAAGTGCCCCAGATATGTATAAGTAAAATTTGGTCGAGCTAGAGCACAACCTTCTATACTACAAAGCCATGTACGGCAGTTGTGTGTGTATTATTTTGTGGTCCGGCTGAAACGTCAAACCTAACAAGGTTATGTACGAAAATACTCAAATCGAACGCGGTAAAATTATTTCGGCGCGAATAATTTTATGAAAATAATTACATATTGCTGTGAAAGAGAGAGAGAATTATTATTTTTTGTTTTTTCGGTGAACTAATTATGTTAAAAGAAAGTTATTTAGTTGATATGCCTGACAACAATTAAATTAAAACGTTGGCATGGAAGTAATACCCAAAAATTATGAATTTTAGTTAAATTTTAGTGTTTTTTAGTGCCATACAGTGGGCCAACAATAGTAATCGAATTTGCAGTGATTTTAAAGTGAATAGTATCTTCATTATGGTGTAATTATTTAAGATATAAGTGCAGAAAATGTGAAACAAAGTGCTAAGGTTATTGTTTTGTTTGACATTTGAATTGGGGCATATTTTGTGCATTTATGTATAAATATTTAATTTTGGATATAAAATCATTCTAGACTGTGGGTATAGCAGTAATCGGCAAAATGTGCAATGGCTTTATATCCAAGATAAAACCTTCATAAATGCATATATGTCCCAATTTAAATGGCAATCAAAACAATAACTTTAGGTCTTTCTTTAGCATTTTTCTGCACGTAATTTTTATTATTTCTAATGAAACACGGGATAACCACCGTGAATGTAAACAAAGTGGCCACCTTTACAATTAACACATTTAATCACTCAATTTTTTTAAATTTCTTTAATCAAATCACATGAGGTTTACATGAATATAATAGTTTCCACTGTAAGACACTAAAAAACACTAAAATCGAAATAAACTTCTTAATTTCTAGGTATCACTTCCATGCCAACGTTTTAATTCAATTGTTGTCAGGCATATCGACTAAATACCTTTCTTTTAACATAATTATTTCACTAAACAATAAGAAAAAATAATTCTAAAATCCACTTCTCCGTACGATTTGACAGAAACTGAATATTGCACCCGGACCACCGAATTGCTTACATGTGTGTGTGAACTAGGCATGAGCATGGCTTTCTATATAGAAGGTTGTGGCTAGACCCAGCGGGAAATGTGGTCAGGTATTCTCAAGTGACACATCACAGATGCATCTTAGGGCCTAAAAGTTTCATGTCTCGATAATAATGCATCCCGGTATTATGACAGGGAATCTAGGCGGAAGGGGTACAGAATTTTTCTGCACTTTCAGCTAATGTGAATCGGCCTGTTCGCGCTTGCGTTCTCGAAGTAATTTTAAAGTGAGTCGTTGTCTAAAGAAGACGTATTTTTAAAAGTTATTAAATATTGAATTATTTTAAATAAAAAGTGCTGTGTTACTTAAATAAAACAAAATATTCAATAAAATATTCAAGGTAAGTTTTATAAATATTTTTTTGCTTAAATTTAGTGGTGATGATTAAATTTTTGTTTATAAATTTAAAACATGTTTAAATGTCATTTAAAGCCCCAATACACAAATGCTTCGATTTATTTTTTTTTAAAGGAAGTAATCTTCCAATCAATTGGGATGGAGTGAAAAATAAAATAGCAATCAAAAATTTAAAATTATTTAACACATACCTTTTTGGTAAGTTACATTATATTTCAAAATTGTTTTATTCTAATTTTATCTTTTGTTCAGAGGCTGTAAAGAATGACCAATTCGGTTTCCGCCAATTTGAAGAAGAAATGAGAAAAGGGTTTAAATTGGCCAAATGCCGATTTTAAAAGCAAAATTTTCGACAAAAAAATAATAAAGAGACAAGCGCAATGTAATTGCAATTTGATTTTTTTATTTATTTAAGTTAAATGGAATATTTATGTTTTTTTAAAATGAATTAGTTTGAAATAAATTTTTTATTTTTTTTATATATTTGTCATTTTTTAATAAAATTTCTTATATTTTAGACATTAAAAAAGTTTTGGATTTTTTAAAATGCCATGTTTTTAAATAGAAGAACCTTTATTCCATTAGCAACATTAAGAAGCGATCTTTGTTCCATCTTTCTTACATTCCCCGTAAGGTATAAAAAGCTCTTTTAAGAGACGCAATCGTACCCAATCATACATTCTAGACTGCTTCATGGTCCTCTTTGAGGAAGCACATGAAAAAGCTTTATATGCCTCCCTCCTGCGGACATGCTAATGTTAAAAAGAAATGGAGGTGGATACGAAGGGTCATGCATCGCATCTTCCAAGGGAGTGATCTAAGATTCATTATTGTATGATTCCATTTCCCGATGGGGAGCAACAGACAGCAGCGAATGTGTGCGAGAGGATGAAATGAAAGCTAAGAGCGGCGTCTGCATTGGGCCCTTTTAGACGAGCGGACACCGAACAGACAAAACTTAACCGTAATCGTTAATTCTCTTTTGAAGCCCGGTGGAGTGTCGGCTGGGTATTTACACGGGCGGACACCAACGAACGGACATACGAACGAAAAATTTCAAAAATGATTGGTTTTTGTTGTTGCTTTTATAAAAACTTCATGGCCTGCTGCTCTTGCTTTTTGAAATTTTCCTTTGCCTTCTCATCCTAGCAACAACAACAACGCAGGAACTGTCAAAATGTCCGTCCACAGTCGCTGAAAGTGTCCATGAAAATTGTCTGCCCTCCTCATCGTCCTCTCACACCCTCTTCTCCAAGAATCAATTTCCAGCATATTCTGGTTCGTCCGTTGTATTCCCGTATAAAAGGGGTGATTGCGAAAATATGAAATGAATGGGTGCGAGAATATGCCATGGATTTTGAGAGCAGCGTCTGCATTGCGAGAAAATAAAACGAATGCTGAGAGCAGCTTCTGCATTGCAACATTCAAACCCATTCCCTCCCACCAAGCGCGGGCTATTTTGCCTCGCACACATATAATTATACGCTGCTATGTAGAGTGGAGTGGAGCTCAACCAAAAGTTTCCATGCTCTAGCCAGCTGCATAGGCACAAGTGCCCAGAAACGAGTGAGCAACAAAGTGCGCGTGTCGCCATAATTGCAGCAAGTGTCCAGAAACGGGTGTAGCAACAAAGTGCGCGTGTCGCGAATTCTTTGTTTTACCCCCAGCGAAAAAGTGCCAAACGCGCCTAAAGAAGTTAACACTTCAAAAACCCGTCCTGGCCAGTACGCGTTGATTTTTTGACATAAATCGTAGCACCTCTAAAAACACTTAAATCACAACAATTAAACAATCCTCGTCATGCAAGACGTGTATAAACACTGAAAATGGATGCTCGTGCTTACAATACTAATGGAACCACAACCGCTAACTCAACGATATTTAAAAAATTCTTAAATACGCCTTCGGAGTGTAAGCATAAGCATAACATACACGAGTACATACTTCAGGATACTAAACCAGTATCCGAATATTAAAAATTCTTAATAAAAAAAAATTTTGTTTTTTTTTGTTTTGCTAACTCAATGTTAAAGAAAAAAAGTAACATAAACCAACAAGAACCGAACTGTCACATAAAAATACTACAAACAATAAAAAAAACCACTACTGTGTTAGCCTTCGAAAGTAATAACAAAAATTAGAGGATAATTCCTGTAGAAACACGAAGTCAATTATCTCCAATTCTAAACTTCTTCTTGTTTTGATAAACTACAAAACTCAAAGGCTACATAAACAATATGCACTAACAGGTATTAAGTCTCATCCATTCTGGGAACCAAATTTCTGAATGCCTCTTCTTCATATCGGGGATCAATTGCTGACTTGAGGTAGCGTAGCACGGTAGACCAACCAACCCCAAGAGAGTTATTATCGGCCGCCGGAACCAGTGTCGTCCTCGAGATTTAAATTTAAAAACAGGAGTTTCCCCATCGCTCGTTTAACCCAGTCAACGGACCAAACTCGTCACAAGAACCAGGATGTCTCTCGTAAGCCTTCCTTCTTCTTTCTGATTAGCCTTCCCAAACCAAGGTATACTTCTGAGACGAAACTGCCTCGACTTGCTTGCCAAAATTTTCTCGCAAGCTTTTGTATTGTTCTTTTTCCAAAAACTTCAGGATTAGTCTCCAACCAACTTCAGGACAAACTGTATTTTTCTTTTACCAGAATCGTTATGATTTCTTTTCTTTGATCTCTGACCCAAAACTTCCTCAATATCCCATTAAAATCTAACTTAACTTTTTTTACAAAATTTTTCTCGTACTGACTCCTTTATGTTCAGCCGAGGGTCCCCTGTTTTTTTCCTCACCTACCGCTTTTCAATTTCATAAAATTTTTCTCAAATATTATAGTGGCCACAGGGTGTATTGTCATTAAAAAAAATAGCGTGCCGTTACAAATGCATAAAGCCAGCTGACCGGCTACTCGAGTTATGGAGGGTTAAAGGTCATGAAAATTAGTAGTAGTAAATTATCGGTTTTATGCAATTTTTGGCTAAGTAAAAATTGTTCGTGAGATAAATCTGCATAAAAATGTCCTATACGAAATTTACGTAGAGCCAATGGTTGGGCTGGGAAAACACGAGCTTCGCGTTGCATTCTTTTCCGCACCACCTTTGAAAAATAATGCACCCCAGTAGGGAACGGAAGCCTTCCAGAGTTGAATCTGTACACTTTCCTTCGAATGCGTAATGTCTACTTTCTAGATCGAATCATCCCTTCTTTTAAAATTGCGATGGCCTAGGGTCGAAGGCATAACGGCCACCTTTTGCAATACAATTCATTCCAATATGAAATCATAAGAGCTACATTTTGCATTACCATACCTTCCAATATGAAGGCATGAGAGCCACCTTTTGCAATACGATACCTTCCAATATGAAGGCATGAGAGCCACGTTTTGCAATACCATACCTTCCACTATGAAGGCATAAAAACCACCTTTTGCTTTACCATGCCTTCCAAAAACTGGTTTTACATCATCTTATTTTACGAGCGGTTTCAGCATTTTTCCTCGACAATGAACAAAGGGAAAAGTGTGTATGTTCCTTATGCATACCTTCCAATAGCCATCGATTCACATTGCTTCCAATATCTACAAAGATATACTGCATTCCGATTTCATGAATTCGTCAATTCCCTACTGGGACTGTAGCGTTTTTACATGGTATCCCCAGTAGGCCTAGTCCATAAGTTATAAGGAATGAAATAGTTTTGTTGGTTATCTCTCTATCTCTTCTATCTCCTTCTATCTTAACAAGAAAGGTCAAAAAACAAGGAATTTTTAGTGAATTTTTCAGTTTTTGGGCTACCAAAAGTTTTCCTGAGAGTTTCATGCTTGCGCACACCCTAAATATTGTTGGGGATGTCATTTCTGACCGATTCCACCAAAAAAGTCCGTTACATCACGCCAAAACCAAAAGTTATAGGCTTCACTGCTCTAGCGCCTGGACTACACGTGTTCCGAGTTCCGTCTATCCGTTTTCCGTCTCTCCATATTTCCGTGTTCCGATATTTATTTGAATGTTAGCCACAATTATCCGTTTTGTGTCTTTCCGTGTTTTGGTGTTCCGATATTTATTTTTAAGTAGCTACAAGCGTCCGTTTCCATAGCATCCTGGATGTTATTAACAAGTGAGTGAATTTGCGAGCTTTATGTACTCAATCTACAAAAATGTGAGGTAACGTTTCCGTAAATCCTTTCAAAAGTTGAAATTTGTTTATCTTCTCTGCTTACGTGTTTTTATCGTTCCGTTCTTTTTTTGTTTATCTGGTCAACAGTATTAAGACTTAGTAATCAATTTTGACAGGAAGCGGAACACGGAGATCTGAAGACGTGTGCTATGTGGCTCCCGCTTAAACCTCCGTTGGTTTCACCGTTTGTCTATCAATAAAAAGGAATGCCTTTGCAATCATTTGAGTTCATGTTTTCATTTAAAGTGTGTTTAAAATTTAAAAATGCCGTGAAAAATTGAATTAACCGTGGAAAACGCGCTGCAATGGTTATGGAATATTATACCGGTGTTTCGGCCGCGGAACTGTCATAAGAACTATCAATATTCCAACAAGTCATTCCCAACTCAAAATTATGTAATGGGGGCATTAAGCAGCCTACACACGAAAAACTTGGTTGACAACCAAGTTGGCATCATGAAATATACAGACACTCCAACTAGATTGCCAACATCCACGAAGTGCACCGTTTTCAAAGGATGTCTGCTAGCCAAGTTCTCAACTAACCACACAAACATACAACATGGTAACCAACTTCTACTAAAAATCAAAAATTTTGCTCTCATTCCTACCGTGTCTAGTCCAGGAGAGATAGCGGAAAAAGATTTAAAAGTTGAAATAAATCTACCCTGCGATTTCTTGACGCTATAATTAAGAGAAAAATCGTAGGAATTCAATGAATGTGTTTTGGATAAAATTGGTCCAGGGCAACAGGTGGTAAAAAGCTAATAATTGTAGCGAAAACACGTTTTTCCACGTTTTGGGTACGAAAAGAATGTTGTTTTGGAAAACAAAAAATACTACATAATAGTGCTTAAAAAGACGAAAATTATGAGTTTTGGACCATTGAAATCGATCAACAGGTTTTTGCAGAAAAATTCAAAAACCATTGAAAATGGCCATTTTTTGACATTTAATTATAGGGAGTGTAATTATCGTAGAACTTTGTGTCAGGGCTTGAATTGTGGCCACTGATGGTGCCTACCTACAATAAAAAATTCATGGAGAAATAATGGTAACTTTTGGAGTAAATCTCAAAAATGTAAAAACACCTGTTTCACAAAAAAAGGTTGAACAAGGCCCACAATGGTCCTAGAAATTTTTTGATTGACCATTTGGCTCGCAAAGGGTTGCTCTACAACCCCATTTTCATGAAATGTATGTAAGGTTTGATTTAACACCTTAAAACCCCGTTCGAAAACCACCTTTTTTCCAGTTTTTTGAATTAAAAACTTTACTTTTGAGCTTTTTCGTGAAAATCGTTCTTCGACAGTTTTATTAGTTTGTTTTTCACCTGTTCTACAAGTCCAATTTTATTTGGAATATATTCATATAATTCCTACGATTTTTCTCTTAATTATAGTATTGAAAATTCGCAGTTTTTTTTTGTTTTTAAGAAAAAGCTTACAAAGAAAACTCAAAAGAAGAGCTTTTAATGCAATAAATTGGAAAAAGGGTGGTTTTCGAACGGGGTTTTAAGGTGTTAAATCAAACCTTACATACATTTCATGAAAATGGGGTTGTAGAGCAACCCTTTGCGAGCCAAATGGTCAATCAAAAAATTTCTAGGACCATTGTGGGCCTTGTTCAACCTTTTTTTGTGAAACAGGTGTTTTTACATTTTTGAGATTTACTCCAAAAGTTACCATTATTTCTCCATGAATTTTTTATTGTAGGTAGGCACCATCAGTGGCCACAATTTAAGCCCTGACACAAAGTTCTACGATAATTACACTCCCTATAATTAAATGTCAAAAAATGGCCATTTTCAATGGTTTTTGAATTTTTCTGCAAAAACCTGTTGATCGATTTCAATGGTCCAAAACTCATAATTTTCGTCTTTTTAAGCACTATTATGTAGTATTTTTTGTTTTCCAAAACAACATTCTTTTCGTACCCAAAACGTGGAAAAACGTGTTTTCGCTACAATTATTAGCTTTTTACCACCTGTTGCCCTGGACCAATTTTATCCAAAACACATTCATTGAATTCCTACGATTTTTCTCTTAATTATAGCGTCAAGAAATCGCAGGGTAGATTTATTTCAACTTTTTTGCTATTCTTCCTGGACTAGTCGGCAAACTTAAATTTGAAGTTGTTAACGAACCCATACACTTCAATTCTTTACTTATAACGGCATTGGCCCAATCGTTAGATGCATGGAAAAGATGAATTGGATAGTACCTGCATATTTTAAATGACGTTGAGATATTTCATCGTGCAACAAGATAACACACCGAATTTATTTCAAAGCACTTATCTGATATCAATCAAAAAAAGTTAAAATGGCCACCACAAAGCCCGGACCTTAATGTTATAGAAAACATATGGCACCATCTGAATGAAATCCAGGATTCCAAAAAAATGGGAAATTACAGAAAGAAGCCTGAGAAGCAATGTTGCAGAACCTGATAGACTCGATGCCTAGGCGGCTCTAAGAGGTAATTCTTTCGAAAGGAGGCCGCACCAAATATTAGGTAATGGTTTCATGCATCATTCAGGGTGTTATACCTATATAAAAAATTGAATTATTTGGCACGTTACGACCCTTCAATCACGGTGTACAAATAACTTTGGCACCAAAAATAAATGTGTAAATAATTGTGGGCACATTGTATTCCCTTTTTTGGCCCAAAATAGACTTTTTTTCTTAATTATATTTAAGAATGATATAAAATTGAATTTAATATAATAAACATTTTGGGAGATATTTGCATTTACTTTTATTTTTTGTGTGCAAATAATTGTGGCAATTAACCTCTATATCGTATGCACATAAACTTCTAAAAAAAATGCAACTGAAAATTTTCCAGCGGAATTCCCTTTATTTTGGGCTCACAAATGATCTCCCAAAAATCCATAAAGCCAACTGGCCGACTACTCGAGTTTTTCGCAAAATGCGCTAAAATTGATTTCAGTTGGCTTTATGGACTTTTGGGAAATTATTTGTGAGCCTGAAATAAAGAGAATCCCTCTGATAAATACTTTTAAAAACTTCATTAGGAGTACCAGTGTGACTATCGATATCGGTAAGTGCGTTTCCATTGGGTTGGTTCACGTCACTTTCATATTCATCGTCTCTATTTAATACAGTGGTTTCCAACCTTTTTGTACCTGCGCCCCCCCTTTAAAAAAAAGTTGTTGCGCCCCCTTAATTTGGATTGTGGATTACGTATATACATATTTTGCTGATTCATTTTTTTGACACCTATTCGACTTTTTTGGTTTGTATTCGAAAATGATATTTTGGAAACAGCTGCATGCACCCCTTACAACAGTCTCGCGCCCCCCTAGGGGGGCGCGCCCCACAGGTTGGAAATCACTGATTTAATAGCTCAATAAATTAACCCCCCCCCCCCCTCCGCCCATCTTTCTCAGACTTCTTGTTTTTGGATCAGGATATTACCGTTTTTGTCCTTGCACATAGATATTTTGATTTTAAACTCTTTACGTTGCTTGTTAATTTTCTCATAAGACTTCCTCGCCTTGTGTTATTGCCAAGTTCGTTTATCTCTGCAATTCCAACCAGGTCTTTTTCTTTCTTTTATGTGTACGTTTTTGAATCCATCGTTTTAGCTTTTTCAAAAAAAAAGCTTATACAGAGGCTCTGTCCGTCTGAAGCCTACTTTCATCTCTGAAAGTACTGCAGCTACAGACTTGGGAAATATCTCAAAATGTAGCTCTTGGTCAAAAGACCAAAAACTGAGAAAATGGTCTGGAAATTTCAACCAGAAGTATATTTAGCAACAAAAAAGAGATTTCTAATAAAGTCCATATATCGGTAGCCTAGAGGTAAGGCGCTGGAGTTCTATCTCAGGCGAACCAAGTTCAATCCCCGAGCGCAATATGGTGAAATAAAAAATTTTTTTTACTTCGGTGTAACATGTTTTAATTCTATTTCTTACTAAATTATATTATTTAATAATGATACTCAGGAGAACATAAACATTTATGATTTAAAAATCATTTTCTTGAGTTTTTATGGCTCTTCGGCGGCTTTATAAATCATTAAGAAATTTCGCGGAAATAATATAAATTATTTATTTGTTTATATGCATATTTTATATGCTGTTCATTTTATTATAGTTTATAGTCATTAGGTGGTGCTGTAGACCAAAACAAAAATTCAATTTTATCGAACTTCGCTGTGGATTTGTCACAAAAAATATGTATGATTTAAACGAAACATTTGGTAGGTTTAAAACGAAAAGTAGATATCTAATTTTTCCCAGGGCATATAAACGCTTACTGAAATGAATGAAAATTTATAAATTTAATTGCACGAACGATGTATTTAAGACCGTCCTTATAGTCCATCAATATAAGGAAGTGATTTTTCTCAGAATTTTTAATATTTTACAAAAATTTTACAAACGATTTGCCCCATATCTAAAAAATTTTGCAACCCTTTGTTTAAAAGCATATTTTTAAGTTTTTATTAACTAAATTTGTATGTATTAGGCATAAAAACTGTTAAAATTAGTTCAACCTAAACATTTCATAGGCACCGAACAAATTGCTTTATTGCTGCAAAACTGATAGAAGGTCGGTGTGAGAGTGCGTAGCGCGTTGGATCCTCGATCCAGCGGCGCGTAGCGTTGCAGGTTCAAGCCCTGGTCGGGCAAATTGTTTTTTTTTCTCTCTTTTTCTTCTTTCTGAAATGATTTATTAACATATTAGTCAACCACCGATAGTATCAGCCATGGCCCGAAGGTCTAAGGAGAAGTACCGTCGTCTGCGGACTGTGTAGGGCTGCGAGTTCGATTCCGGCTCGCGGTTCTTTTTTTCGTCATAATAATTTTTTTTAATTTCCTTCGGGGATTTGTTTCATATGAAACAAGTTTTTGACATGAATACGTCTCTAAATTTTCTTCCAGAACAAAAACCGATGATAACGAAATTATGGCATATAGTTTTTATTTGCAGCTCAAAAACTATTGTTTAGGTATATTGAATAAAGAAATATACCATGATGTGGGTGAAGAATCAAAGAATTTTATTGTTTACATTTGATTTCCTTTTTTTTAAGCTATGAAATTAAATACTTTGTTAAGTTTTAGATTACGCAAAGTCTTACAACTTATAACCTACATAAGCCTTTAACAAAAACTTTTCAAGATTAATTATATATAGCGTTGGTCAGTGTAATACTTATGAATCTCCATGGCCAAACGAGGATACAGCATTATGACAATAATTAAATCAATGCAACGTGAAATAAAAGTTCTAGTTAAGAACGGATTTGGCTTATTTAGCTTATTATAGATTGAGTTATAGCTCACAATTGAATATGTACCAAAAGTTTTAATTAGTCGCCGCTTTGAGATTTTACCATCAACGCAGGATTAGTTTATTATACTACAATAAATCATCATAGCTAAAAAAAGTACTCAAATTCATCAAGAATCGAACCCTGGTCCTTCGCACCCCGACCTAGCGCCTTTTTTTTATAAAAAGCATTTATTTCTCTTATTAACTATCTTGATATAAATTTAACTAAATGCTTAAAGTTAATTATTCTAACCTATTCTAGTCTATCTAACTTACTGGCCCTCAACAGGCACTCTAAATTAATCTATAACTTATATTAACTATGCCTTTCGGCTAAAACTTATCTATTTTTTTTTAATTATATTTTATTTAAAAACAAATCATTATTATTGTAAATCTAAGGAAAAATGTGAAAAAACTTAGAGCTATGCTTATATTATATAAAAATCTTACGTCTACTTAATAATTAACTTACTTGTAGAACTATCTGGGCGGGGGCAGCGGAGACGATAAAATCGTCTCAGGTGTCCCCCGTCCAGGCGACGGGCTTCCACAGACTCGAGTGATGCTAGAGCTCAAGTTCGTGAAAGCTCGCACCACTTACTTACAAGCTAATTAACCTAAACACAGAACTATCCGGACGGGGTACAGCGGAGGACCTGCCTCGGATGTACTCCGTCCAGGCGACGAGCTTCCACGGGCTCGTGTTAGAAAAACTAACAAAACAAACAAAGAACAGACACACAACAAACAAAAACAGACAGACAAAACTAACAAAAGCTCGTGGTAGCTCGCACGTAAGCTTACTTAAAACTAAATCTATTACTAAGTAAAAACTATAACTAATCCTATCTAAGCCCTAAGCTAATCATTAAAACTAAATTACAAGCTAAACTAGTCTATATCTAAATATTTTAGGGCGAATACGCAATATCTAGCTGTCCTCCAGCCACCAGTACAGAGTACTTGCAGTGGAGGCGTCGCGTCTGTCTCTTCCCGAGATTCGAGTACTGAACCTCAGGAGCTCCTGAACTTCCATATCTTCGTTGCTGAATAGGTAACGTTTATCTGTAGCAGAACGATGTAGGTGGTAAAAGAGGGGCACTCCCGAACCGTCTTGGACCAATCTTTTTCTATCCAGAAAGACAAATGCCTCTGGAGGGATAAAGCCACGTTCGCAAGCAGCTCTGTGATATTCAGCGTTCGGGTAGAACGCTCCCCGAATAAGAGGATTTTGGGTCTCCGTCGCTCTTGCAATATGTCTTCGAATCAACTTGATTATGAAGTTGTCGATCCTATTAACAAATGCCTTATCGTAAAGGATATTGTTGGCGTGAAACTTCGTGAAGCCAGATTCGGGTGTCCGATACAACCTTAAGCACGCCCGAAGCTTTTCCATATAGAAGGGAGATATGTTGAACCACACTGGGCAGCCATAAGTTAAAATCGGTCTGACCAAAGCTTGGTAGCAGATCACCTTTACCCGTGAGCTTAGGTGTCTGCTATAAAAAAGCCTTTTAGTCATGTGAAACGCCTTGTTTGCCTTGTCCAGAGCAACACTTACATTTCTATTGAAATACAAGTACTGATCCAGCCAAAGCCCAAGGTATTTCACTTCCGATTTGTGTTCTAACGCCTGTCCCGCGTAGTTCGAAGTTCGGAATGTTTTCCAGTTCCTCTGCACATCGTACGAAGCTCTGCGTAGAGGAGTCCGGAAAAGGATCGATTCGCATTTGCCAAAGTTGATCTTCAACTTCCAATCATCACTATAAGAGCGTCTGGATTACTCTAATCTTCGGCCCCGTCCTGTACACAATCAGGTCATCCGCATACGCTAATGCGAAGCGGAGTGAACTAATTAGGTCACTCGTAAAGATATTAAACAAGAGCGGCGAGTTCACTGCCCCCTGTTGCAAACCGTTTTTAATTTCAAATACCTTTCCTGATGTGAAGTTCCCACTTTTGACGATGAACTTCTTCTTGGAGATCATATTATAGATCATGTATAACAGAGGTCCGGTCATCCCGTATCTGACTAATTTATAAAGAAGACCCTCGATCCACACTGTATCGAACGCCTTCTCATAGTCGATCAGGCATGCTCCGGTGCACTGGCCTTTCATTAAGTTCCAGTGTATGTCTGATACCAATTTCGACGCGGCATGAATATGAATGGTGTCATGTCCCGCCCCGAAACCGAATTGGTTATCGGGTATTATGTTCTTTTCCTCAACCCATTTGGACAATGATCTATTAATTACTGATTCAAAAACCTTACTGATATTCGGGAGCAGACTTATTGACCGAAGATTAGCAGGGTTACTTTTATCTTTACCCTTTTTGGGTATTGGGTACACCACTGCCGTCTTCCAGTGTCCTGGAAAATGGGCGTTGTTTAATGCATTGTTAAACAGAGTGGTATATACATATGTCTATGGCCACCAGGGGCAAATGTTTCAGGACGATGTTTAGAACACCGTCCACCCCAGACGACTTCTTATTGTTTAGACGGCGAAAAGTTAGCAGGAGATCAGTTTTCGTAGTGAGAAGAGAGTTTGCTTGTGCCTCAGGAACATTGTTCGCTGGGCAGTCTTCATTGAACTCGATGATTCTTCGGTTCTTGGATTTCCAGACCTCGATCTCATTAGTTATTCTGAAATGGTTCAGCAGGGCCCTATTTTCAAGGTCAAAATTCGGCCGAACACAAGTGTTCACCGAATAAATTCCCTGGTAGTAGGCCCCCACTAAATCCACTTTCTCCTGCTCGTCCTCTATACAATAATTATCGTCGACAATACTGATTTCTTCGGGATCTATGTTCGCAGACCTCAGTAGTTCCTGGTTAGCCAGGGTCCTGGGGATACGCAACTTTTCCAACCGGTTATGTGTTTTACTCCTAAAGATTTTATTTATCTGTGGGAACATGCTCGCGCTATTAGTTTGAATAGCACGAATCTTTTTGTTCCAGTACAGATTCACAGACTGTGAGAATTGTTGTTTGAGGAGTTGTTGGAGGTTTTTCATAACCGATTTAAGAGTTACGATCTCCGGACTCTGTCTATCCTGAAACTGGCGGTGTAGGGATTTCAGTCTCGTCAATATTCTACTTTTATGTTTTTGTAGCGCGTCGATTGTAGCGTTTTTGTAACAGTCTGTACTGTTCTTTTTCTTTGTCCGTGGTATGGTTTTGTCCATAGTCTGCACAATGAGGTTGTCCATATCTTTCAGATATGCATCAATCTCATTGTTAGTCAAATTCCTAGTTGTGGGAGGTAATAGTCCGTTATTCTGTATTGCCCTCTCCATAGCCTTCTCGAACTTCGGCCAGTGCATCTTCTGGTAGGCAAAAGGATGCACTTCGCAATATTCGAGGAGTTCCATGGAGTCGTCAGGGACTTGTACTGTTATTTCCAGTCCTTGGTGGTCGCTGTCGTACGGCACTGTCGTTAGACAGTTTGTCACGTTTGTGTTTACCCCTAGTACGGCCATCCGAGAGTCTAACAAGCATATATCCAGAAAAGAACCGCCATTTGGGTATGATGGCATGTCCGTAGCGTAAAGATTTACTTTTCGCTGAATTCTATTCTGAGCCAACCAGTCATTCAGTTGGTTGCCCCTGATGTTAGCCGTTTGATTTCCCCATGCTTCGTGGCGTGCGTTTAAATCTCCGGCCAATAAGTAAAAGTTTTGCTCCGACTCCAGGTGGAGAGTTTGAAAAAGAGAGCTCATTTCCTCTATAAATAGTCTGGATTGGGAGGTTTGGGGTGCGTACGCGGCAATTATATACAGCCTTCTGCCACTAGACAGAGGGAGGTATATAACGCTCGCTTCTAACACCCGAAACTTTGCGATGTCCCTGCTATACATGATCTTGTGTTTAAGGGTGGTCTTTACTAGTACTAGTAGGCCCCCAGCTTGTGTGGCATTAGGTCTATCTCTCCTAATTACCACATAATCTTTGTAATCCACTTTGTGCTTCTCGCTTAGTTTGGTTTCACTAGCAAGAAGCACATCAGGATTTTCGTTTTGCAAAAGGGTCAGCAAATTCGCCCTTCTCTCGTTTCTTATCAACGAATTGACGTTCACCGCAATGACCTTGATCGTGTCCTCCCTGCGTAAAGCCATTAAACAGCTTACCCAGAGATGGTTTCTGTCGTAAAGAAGGAATATACTAAGTCTAAACGGGCGTTTTGCTCGTTTAGTTGTTTTTGTAGCTGAGCGATTTGCCCTTGAATTGATAGGAGAACCGCTTTCAGCTCGCTGTCCCCAGAACTTGCTGCAGGCGCAGCTTTTGGGGCTTGCTGTTTGGTTGTCTGGGCTCCAGCCGCCATTTGGGCGAAGGACATACCAGGTACAACTAAATTTTTAAACATTTGCCCCTTACGTTCTTGTTGGGCCTGTATTTGTTCTTTACGCGCCTTAATACGTTGCTTGAACTCTGCATATTTAGGGCATCCTCTATAATTAGTAGGATGTCCATTAGATCTGCAGAGCACACAGAATAACTTGTTTTTATCCGCGACTTTTTCCCTCCCAAGAGGACATTCGCCTTGATTGTGGGTTCTTTCACATTTGACACACCTAAAAGCGATTTGGCAGTTAGCTGCGGCATGTCCAAACCTTTGGCAGCGCATACATTGCAGGATGTCTGCTTTCTTATTTATTTTTTCCCAACTTATCACATGAAAGTTGAGATACCTAATCTTTTTTAAGTTATCCAACCGACTGTCGGGAGTTAATTGGACCAAGAATATCGGGAGCTGCCTCTCAGTTTGGCGCGAGTAAGTCGTGCTGAATTTTTTTACCGCGGCAAATTTTAAGTTTTCGACTTCGAGGGATTGGAGTTCATTCAAGAGCTCCTGGGTGTCAGAGTCGGGATCGAGACCTTTTAAGAGGACGCTTTGCAATTTTTCACTTTTTGCAGTGAAAGTAAAAAATTGCGTATTCGCCCTTTCTAATATTATTTTCATTTTATTAAAGTCTCCTAAACTATTTAAGACTAAGCAGTGCCTAATCCCACTAAGCCTTTTTATAAAAAAGTTAGTGTGCTTAAGCACTTGCTTCGCTAACCTTATTGTGTCCATTGGTTGCTGATGGAAGATGTTGATCGGCGGGATTTTCTCTTTTTTTATATATTGTTTTTGCTGCTGCTGTTGCTGGGGCTGCTGTTGGTATTGCTTTTGTTGTTGTTGCTGCTGCGGGGCTTGCTGCTTCAGGCTTTGCTGTTGAGTTGTTGCTGCTTTTGGTTTTGGGAGCCTAGGAAAATTTTTTTCCTTTAGCTCCTCAATAATTTTTTCTAGCCTAACTTCATCTTTTGTCTGTGGCCAGTTTTTTGAAACTGTTGCCCAGGCCTTTATATTTGCCTGGGACAGAATCGTAAGATGATGACTCTTCGTCGGAATCAGTCATCACTACGGTGCAAGTGGCCATTGTTCCAGACCCAGACGCTGTGGGACTTTTTTTCTGGTGAGACATGACACTTCCGTGTACATGCTCTACACTAGGACTTTTGTCCTCTATTTCTCTAATTGTTTCGTCTCAAAAGTTATTTTCTTTAAAATTTAAAAAGGAGAAAAAGAAAATCTATTTAACACCTTTTTTATAAAAACTTTATATAACGCACTGGAATTGAACCGTAATTCTTAAAAAAACTCCGACTTTTCTCGCGACCTCTAGTCTCAACGCACAGTCTGTCTGTTCTTGATAAGAGTACAAACGAGACTCCCCGATCTAGCGCCTTCCCATTACTCCAAACACTAACTTGTAGATAGGTGGCAATAAACATATTTATGCATGCTTACGTAAAAATGCTAGATATGTATAAAGTTTCGAAGAAACTAAACAACTGAATTATGACAACAGATTTTCTATTATTTATGAAATGTATTTTGTATATTTTATGGAAATTGATAATCACAGGTAAAACGAAGAGTAATGTAATATTGCCATAGATGGTGTTCACTATTCTTTGTCATAGATGGGGTGCAATTAAAATATATCAATTCTTTCAAATTCTTGGCGGGTAATTATTGGTGTTGGTCTCATTGCAAGGTGGGGGCACTTGTGTGTGTGCATGTGCATATATGTTATGGATAAACAGATGCCTATATTTTTCAGTAGATGTTCTACATTTAAAGAAAAGTGAAGTGCGTGCGTGATTTTTTCTTTAAAAATAAAAAAAAAAGTTACATTGAAGTGTAAATTAATACAAAAGGTGCGCGGTAAGCCGAATTTTTAACAATAATACATGTATGTTTAAGTAAAATCATACACCTAATTCTGTTGTGCAAAGTGCATCACATTAGATTTGCCTCCAAACCAAAGAAAAGTGTTTAGATTCGCTTTATATAGTGTTTACGTCTGTGATGTGCTTTTTTCAATTTGACACATTCGAATTATTGGCCTCGATTCCCAGATCCGGCGGGTTGGAAGTGAGTGCGGATCAATCTCCACTTAATATATTGTCATCCAGTCTGAAGTGTTATTCAACAGAAAGAACACCATGAAAAAGCGTAATTAGTGGCTAGTCTCTAGGCACAACATCCCACTAGTTTCTTTATAGGTCGCTACGGGATCTCTAGTTCTGTACCTTTGCAGCATATTAGCATTCTTGTAGGTAGTATTAGTAATAGGTTCATTCTTGTCTTTTGTCTTGACGCCTTGGTCGTGTTTCATAATCTAGCCTGCTCGCTGCGGCTTTCTTAGTTTAGCTCACTCCTCGCCAATAGGACAAACCTAAATGAAAAGTAACGCAGAAGTGAAGTAAAACTTACTTCCACTGATGTAAATGTAACTTCCACTTACTTCGATTTTGGCCACTTTCATACATTCTTATGCAATGCCAGCTAGCTTTACTTCACTTCACTTCCCATTTAGGTTTGGCCTAATATAGTATTGTACAACTTCGACATCCAATGAATCGAACCTTCTATTTAGCTCTGCGAAATATTCTTCCCTAATTTGTTCTTTGAGGGCCATTGTATTATATTTTCGCTCGCTCTCTTTTCTCCTTCCTCCTTTGCTGACGCATGAGATCCTGTCTCTCATTTTAGCACGCACCAGAAATTGGTTTGGTTTGTTCTAATTCCGGAGAGGGAAAATGTCCAACTATGGGGGATCCTTAAGTTACCGTTACATTGGCATTGGAAGCTTCTCAATTGGTCAATCTCTCTCTCTCTAAGTTTCGTGAGGTAAACCTCAGGGGATTATAAACATTCGTACGATTCACACCTTTATCATCAATAATGACTCGTTTATCAGAAGCTAAGGACCAATTGTTTGGACTTCTTTGTCAATTTTATTAACAAATACCTTATCGTAGAGATATTGTTAGCGTATAATTTAGTGAAGCCGATTCAGGTGCATGACCTTGGAAACAATCTTATCGACATAATGTTGGAACATACGTAGTAACCATAGGTCGAAATCGGTATGATAAAGGCGTTATAACATACCACCTTGACTTGTAGGCGTTTATTGTAAACTAGTGGGATGTTGTGCCTAGAGACTAGCCACTAATTACGCTTTTTCATGGTATTCTTTCTGTTGAATAACACTTCAGATTGGATGACAATATATTAAGTGGAGATTGATCCGCACTCACTTCCGACCCGCCGGATCTGGGAATCGAGGCCACTGCCCAAAACAATTACTCAAAAATTATGGAAAAACAAAATAATATGGCCTCGATTCCCAGATCCGACGGCGCGGAAGTGAGTGCGGATTTGACACTTTGCGATTCTCAAATTCGCAGTCGCGGATTTAATTAACTCAAAAATTCGGAGTAAAGACTCACACGCTAATGAAATACCCGATGTCGGATTATCTTAGGCGCATTTGTGGTTTCAAATCCTCAGAAAATTTGTTGCGGATCACACTTTTAAAGCACGGAAAATGTCAAAGAGAGATTCGCGGTTGCAGATTTGAGAATCGCAAAGTCTCAAATCCGCACTCACTTCCGACCCACTGGATCTGGGAATCGAGGCCAATAAATCGAAAGTGTCAAATTGAAAAAAAAAAAAAACAAAGCACATCACACATGTAAACACTATATAATTATGTAAAACGAATCTAAAAATTTTTCTATGGATTGGAGGCAAATCTAAAATCACTTTGCACAGCAGAATAGTGTATTATTTTACTTAAACATACATTATTGTTAAAAATTCAGCTTACCGCGCCTTTTGTATTTATTTACACTTCAATTTAACTTTATTTTTTATTTTTAAAGAAAATATTATCATGCACGCACTTCACTTTTCTTTAAATGTAGAACATCTACTGAAAAACACAGGCACCTGTTTATCCATAGCATATATGCACGTGCACGCACACAAGTACCCCCACTTCGCAAGAGACCAACACCAATAATTACCCGCCAAAAATATGAAAGAATTGATATATTTTAATTGCACCCCATCTATGACAAAGAATAGTAAACACCATCTATGGCAATATTACATTACTCTTCGTTTTACCTATGATTATCAATTTCCATAAAATATACAAAATACATTTCATAAATAATAGAAAATCTGTTGTCATAAATCAGTTGTTTACTTCCTTCTAAAGTTTATACATATCTTGCATTGGAATGTACCTTTTTATGAAAGCATGAATAAATAGGTTTATTGCCACATTCCTACGAGTTAGAGTTTGGAGTAATGGGTTGGTGCTAGCTCGGGGTCGGTCTTAAATAGGACGGTCTTAAATACATCGTTCGTGAAATTTATAAATTTTCATTCATTTCAGTAAGCGTTTATATGCCCTGGTAAAAATTAGATATCTACTTTTCGTTTTAAACCTACCAAATGTTTCGTTTAAATCATACATATTTTTTATGACAAATCCACAGCGAAGTTCGATAAAATTAAATTTTTGTTTTGGTCTACAGCACCACCTACATGACTAAAACTATAATAAAATGAACAGCATATAAAATATGCATATAAACAAATAAATACTTTATATTATTTCCGCGAAATTTCTTAATGATTTATAAAGCCGCCGAAGAGCCATAAAACCTCAAGAAAATGATTTTTTTGCACTTCTAATTAAATAAATGTTTATGTTCTCCTGAGTATCATTATTAAATAATATAATTTTTAGTGAGAAATAGAATTAAAACATGTTACACCGAAGTAAAAAAAAATTTTTATTTCACCATTTTGCGGTCGGGGATTGAACTCGGTTCGCCTAGGATAAGACTCCAGCGCCTTACCTCTAGGCTACCGATATTTTATTAAAAATCTCTTTTTTGTTGTTTAAATATGCTTCTGGTTGATTGTGACAAATCCACAGCGAAGTTCGATAAAATTGAATTTTTGTTTTGGTCTACAGCACCACCTACATAACTATAAACTATAATAAAATGAACAGCATATAAAATATGCATATAAACAAATAAATACTTTATATTATTTCCGCGAAATTTCTTAATGATTTATAAAGCCGCCGAAGAGCCATAAAAACTCAAGAAAATGATTTTTTTGCACTTTTAATTAAATAAATGCTTATGTTCTCCTGAGTATCATTATTAAATAATATAATTTAGTGAGAAATAGAATTAAAACATGTTACACCGAAGTAAAAAAAAATTATTTCACCATTTTGCGGTCGGGGATTGAACTTGGTTCGCCTGGGATAGGACCCAAGACCCTTACCTCTAGGCTACCGATAAATGAACTTTATTAGAAATCTCTTTTTTGTTGTTAAATATACTTTTGTTGTTAAATATACTTCTGGTTGAAATTTCCAGACCATTTTCTCAGTTTTTGGTCTTTAGACCAAGAGCTACATTTTGAGATATTTCCCAAGTCTGTATCTGCAGTACTTTCAGAGATGAAAGTAGGCTTCAGACGGACAGACGGACAGACGGACAGACGGACAGACGGACAGAGCCTCTGTATAAGCTTTTTTTTTTTTGAAAAAGCTAAAAAGGGCCTTTATGCTATGTAGCAAAAGGCCTTTGTAAAACTGGCACATCACAGATTGATTAGCAGTAATGAAATAAACTAATCTGAACTGAACTGATGATTTGTTGTGTTTGATTACTGCGAAGTCATTTTGAAGAACAGTAACAAGGAATGGCTCTAATCTTCGGTACTATTTTGCACACAATGACATTATTTGCGCAAGGAAGTGCCATAGGTCGAAATCGGTATGATAAAGGCGTTATAACATACCACCTTGACTTGTAGGCGTTTATTGTAAAAAAGGGCCTTTATGCTATGTAGCAAAAGGCCTTTGTAAAACTGGCACATCACAGATTGATTAGCAGTAATGAAATAAACTGATCTGAACTGAACTGATGATTTGTTGTGTTTGATTACTGCGAAGTCATTTTGAAGAACAGTAACAAGGAATGGCTCTAATCTTCGGTACTATTTTGCACACAATTACATTATTTGCGCAAGGAAGTGAATTTATTAGGAGATGTTAAACGAAAGTATAGTAAGTTTCTTCTTCTTTCAACTCCTTTAATCCCTCATGGGATTTGGGCACGTGCCGCAACTATTTCGGACTGATGGAAGTGCGATCATAACCGCCTAGCGGTGGCCACTGGTAACTATTCTATGAGAGAGGATAGGCTAATATGATCGGGCTAGTCCCTTCCAAGTAAGGTTGGCGTGAGGCTAATAACCTCACCCGTAAAAAACAATTATTACGGAACGAGCAACATGCCTCCGATACTGGAATAAACGACGACGACCACGGCAACGAAAAAGGCAAAACGATTTACGAATTTTTTCATGGAATGTTCGAACTCTGTACAGAACTCGAGCTACACAACATCTGGCCGATACCCTGTCAAAGTATAAAGCTGACATTACCGCCATTCAGGAGATGAGATGGACAGGGAATGGAGTTTTGCAAAATCCTGAGTATGACGTATATTACAGCTGTCATACAAAACACCATGTTCTCAGAGTAGGTTTTATGGTTAGCAAAAAAATGAAGCCTACCATTATCGGCTTTAAAGCAATAAACGAAAGGCTATGCTCCCTTCGTGTGCGAGGTAAATTTAAGAACATCAGCCTCATAAACGTCCACGCACCTACAGTCCCCGGATGATGATAAAGAAGAATTCTTTGAATTAGTTGAACGGCAACTTAATGCCTGCCCCAGGTATGATGTAAAAATCATACTGGGAGATCTGAACGCCAAAGTAGGCCGGGAGCCCATATACAGGCAATATGTCGGCAACCACGGCTTGCATGAAAGCGCTAATGACAACGGACAGCGAGTTATAGAGATGGCAGCAAGTAAGAAGCAAGTACTAGATTTGCGCGTAAAGATATCCATAAAGCCACCTGGGTATCACCTGATGGAGCCACTCGCAACCAAATAGATCATGTGTTGATAGACCGCCGCCACCTTTCGGGTCTGATGACGGTACGACTGATGGTATGGTGCTCCGAGAGCGCATTACAACCCTGAAAAGCTTTGTATCCGCAGATCAGGCTAGAATCACCACAGCTGCACTACGCAATGAAATGTCCAGAAACAGCTACGGTCATGCATTAGAACTCGCCCTAATTCCTGGGAATGAGATGCCGGGCGTCGACGAGAACTGGACCCGCCTTAAAAACAATGTCATTAGTACTGCTGATTCCATCTTAGGCAGAAGTCGTAAAGATCGGAACGACTGGTTCGATAATGAATGCAAGCTGGCAACTGAACGTAAAGGTACGTATCCACCAAGGCAAGCCAACATAAGCTCGCGAGCAAAATGACGTCACAATGGCGTAAAAAGCTTTTTGCTCGCCTGCAATTTTAAATTAGTATCCACCGAAAACAAATGACCGTGTGCAAAGCTTTGCACGAAAGAAACATTTTCTTGTATGGAGTGCTTATTTCGAGTTCTAGTGAGCAAATTTTTGCGTCCCATTGGATTTGGATAACATTTGCACGCAAGCACCTTGTTAGTTTGATTTTAAATGAAAAGTCTTTGATACATATGTCATTCGAGAAGGAAATTGAGAAATAGAAGCTAGACACTTTAAAATGAACACGTGCAATACCTAGAAGCAAAAGTTTGTACGCATGTTTTACTGCCTAGGAGCAAACATTGTTGATGTGCATAGCTGCGATGAGCTCTTTTTGGTGACGTCATTTTGCCCGCGAGCAAATGTTCGTTTGCCTTGGTGGATACATACCTTAAGAATGCTGCGTACCAAGCCATGCAGCAGTCTCAGAGAACACGGGCACGCGAAGAGAACTATAAAGAGCTCAGAAAAGAAGAAAAGAGAATTCACAGACGAAAAAAAGACGGGAAGTGCCATGGCTTCTCGATGGCACAGTAGACGTATGTCTTATCCCTGGGGTCTATTTGCTTCTTGTTCTTATTGGAAATCGCCTTCTTGTTCTTATTGGAAAGAACCCCCGGAGGGGGTCGAAAGGGATGCATACAACAATATATACGAGGTGTGGCAGTTAAGTAATGAGACTGATTATATTGCCGCGATTGTGGTAACCCTGCGACCTTGAAATTCCCTTTCCCTTCTCTCGGCATCCTTCTCCTCTCCATTGATATATTTGCCATCGCTCTAGCTTATTTAGTTCGCCTGCTCTGTCGTGTTGAGTAAACGTGTGTTCGTGGTGCTCGTCACGAAAATGGAAAAACGAAATCGGAGACAACCATTGTGGTTTCCAGGTCGTACCAGCTCTCATCGCCTGTAATAACTCGATCGAGCAGCGTGGGATCGTTTTCCACTTGTTCCAAACAGAGGTGATCCAGATCAGATCCGCAAACTGCGTAGTAAGAAAATTCCCTGATATCGACTCGGATTCCGCCCCGCTTCGAAAACACAAAAAGATCGCGCGACGGACGACTCAAGCACACCTTTTCTAAGCTGTTTAAAAAATCTCACACAAAGTAAAAAATCCCCGACACTTTTTCTCACTCTTGGAACAAGAACTCGCAGCGATTGAACAAAAAAAAGACCCCAGGGATAAGACATATTCATGTCAAAAAGGAAGCCTGGGAGAAAAAAATCTCGTCTGTGAGCTAGAACAGTACAGAGAACGACGGCCGCACCAGGCGCGAGAGTTCTACCAAAGAGTCAGCAGTATGACGCAATTCACACCACGTTGCACATACTGCAAGGACAAAGAAGGGAATCTGATCACCGATCCTAAAGGCATCTTGGAGCGATGGGAAGAGCACTTTCATGAATTGCTAAATGGCGAGCTAACTGAGGATTCGGAGGCTCCACCAATATCTGATGATAATGCTATGCTGCCGCTACCAAGCATAGAAGAAGTTAACAGAGCCATCAGCCGGCTCAAAAACAACAAGGCCTCGGGTGCAGACGGCATCGCAGCGGAGCTGGTTAAATATGGAGGGCCTACATTACACCAAGCGATTCATGAATTAATTGTGCAAGTATGGGAGCACGAAGTGATGCCAGAAGATTGGAGAAAAGGCGTCTTCTGGCCGGTACACAAAAAAGGAGAACCATAACGTCTAAACTTCTACTATATAAGACTATGGTCTTACCCGTTCTCACATATGCATCCGAAACGTGGGCGCTTAGCAAAAAGCACTCAAACCTCTTGGGCGTGTTTGAAAGGAAAATACTTCGGAGGATTGTTGGCCGCGTATGTGAGGAAGGACGATTCCGGAGACTCTACAATGACGAGATCTACGAGCGCTATCGCGACATAGATGTGGTGAAAAAAATAAAGTTCGGTAGGCTCCGGTGGGCAGGGCCAGGCCAGGCCAGGTTCTCTGCGGTAACACCTATGAAGTGTGAGGGAGTCCCAACCTTCGCTGGAAGGATGGCGTGGACCAGGACGCTCAGAGTTTAGGGATGCCAAACTGGATAACATCGGATCAGAATCGGAACCGGTGGAAGGAACAGTTGCGCGAGGCCAGGACCGGATCCCGGTTGTAGAGCCGTTAAAGAATAAGAATCCCTCATGGGAAAAAGTTGACCTCCAGCGGACTCTGTTTTGCGCGACAGCTCTTAGCTCCGACCAGGATCTCCCAGTTGTTGCGGATTCTTCTCCTCCACGTTGTTCTAGGTCTTCCTACTCGACGGGAACCTTGCGGATTCCAGTCAAGGGCCTGTTTGGCTAGATTTTCGTTTGGCGTCGCAAGGTGTGGCCAACCCAATTCCATTTCCTTCGCCTGATTTGGTCGTCTATCCTTTCTTGGCGGCACGGCGCCATAGTTCTTCGTTTGAAATTCTATCTTGCCAGCGGATTTTTAGGATACGACGAAGGCATCTTTTGATGAAGACATGTAGGCGCCCTGTGATGAATTGGGTGACTTTCCATGTTTCGCAACCGTACAAAAGAACTGCCATAACTTTGGAGTTGAACAGCCGCAATTTGGTGTTAGTGGAGATCAACGTTGATCTCCATATGCGGGACAGGCATGCAAAAGCCTTGTGCTTTATTTATTCTGCAACTGACATCTTCTTCTGCACCGCCTATGGTGAAGATGGACTCCCAGGTATTTCATCTTTTCTCTCGGAGTCAGCGTGTGCTCAGCTATCTTCAGCTCAATTAGTTTTGATTCCTTCGGTGCCTTTCTAGGTCCTTTCCCTGCGGGGTTTCTTATACAGATCACTTCTGATTTCCTATTATTTATTTCAATATTTCAATCATTAAAGTATGTTACTATGTTGTCTATGTGTGGTTGTAAAATTTGAGAAGCGGATTGCGGGGAATAGTCAGAGGCCCAAGCTAGGGTGTCGTCAGCGTACTGGATACAGACTGATTCATCAGAAATTTTGTGTGGGAAATCAAATATAAAAATATTAAAAAGTTTAGGGCCCAGCAGCGAACCTTGTGGGACTCCTGCCGAAATTTCAAACATTTGGGAGTTGGATTCACCTAACTGTATTAATCCTTTTCTGTCTTTGAGGAAATTATGTATTATCCTAGTTAGATAAAACGGACAATATACTTTATTGAGTTTATAAACCAGTCCCCCATGCCAGACCTTATCAAATGCCTTTCTTAGATCTATTGAGCATAGAACCGTGCATTTTTTGTTTCTAAGGTTATTTATTAGTTCTTCTTGTAACACTAGTAGCGCTTGTTCAGTGGAGTGACATTTCTCAAACCCAAATTGGTATTTAGGGATTACGTTGTTTTGAGCACAGAATTTCTCAAGCTCATTCAAAATTATCTTCTCAAAAATCTTCCCCACGTTCGATAACAGGGAGATCGGTCGAAAATCTTCAATGTCTGAGGCCTTTGCATGCTTAGGTATAGGAATTATCTTAGCTTTTTTCCAGGTTTCCGGGAAATACGAGTTTTTGATGCAGTTATTGATGATAACTGCTAAGTGCTTACTTGTTGGTTAAATTGATTTTTTAAGAATATAACTGGATATACCATCTATGCCTGCCGACTTTTTGTTTTTTAATTCCAGGCCTATTTCAATAATCTTATTCGGGGTAGTAAAATAGCCAAGGTCAGTCGCTGGAGCGGATGCTCTATTGTAAAGATTAAAAGAAGTGAGAGTCCCGTTTCCGAGTTCTACCATTGTCACTACTTCCTCCACTGACTGAATGGGTTATCTTCATTGACTTTATTATTAAACGCCCTCTCAAAGTGCGATTTGAAAGCTATAACTTTCTCAGGGGTTTCAGAAATCCTTCTACCATCTACCTCGATAAGAGATGTGTTTGGGTTGCTATTGGCCTTCTTCCTTCCTGTTAATCTATTGATTTCCTTGAATGCGGCCGGAGACGGTTTTATTTTTAAAAGATCTTGTTTGTACCAGTGATTTGAGTCCAGTCTAACTTTTTCCCTTATTATTACCTCTAAGCATTTTCCACGTGACGCTAGCCTTAAGTATCTTTCGGAAAATCTATTGCCATCTTTGTGAAATATTCTCTTTAGTGCCTGTGACCATTTCTTTTTCACGCGGATTACTTTAAGGGTGGAATTAGAGATATAAAAATATTTACGTTCAGTCCCTATTCTTTTTGCATGAATGTCGGAGACCTCTTCGAGTATCTTGGTCAGGAGCGCTATTTGATTTTCAATTTCAGCGTTAGTGAGGTTTCTTGTTTCTGGAGCCATTATCACTTGCAGCCTTCTATTGAGGTCAGAGTTGAAATCATCCCAGTTTGTGTCTTTAAAAGATTTGAATACCCTGACGGGGACAGTCTCTAGATCTAGATTAGATTGGATTTGTAGTTCGATTCCAAAGTGGTCAGATAGGTAATCGAATGTGTTGCACTCGCAATGTTTTGAAGCAATTAAAGGTGTAGATATCCAGAAAAAATCTAAATATGAACCGCCTCTGGGATACGTAGGGGTATCCGGTCTAATCATTTCTGAGTTAATATACGCTGATTTTTTGAACCAACTCATCAAGGTGTTGCCATTAATGTTATTCCTACTGTCACCCCATTCAGAGTGCCTTGAATTAAAATCGCCTCCAATGATGAAGTCGTCAAAATTTTTAGTTAAACCTTCCAGTTTGTCCAGGTCCTTGTCCCTAAATGTTTATGACCGGAATGTTTATTGATTGCAATTTGCTTATTTATATTTTTGAATAAAAGTTTTTCGTTTTCCCAGGAATAGATTACATAACAAATTACTGTGGGATGTGGAATACGATTTGTTCATAATACCATAGATAAACTATTCTATAGATGGGAAAAGTAGCATCAAAACTATAAATTGTTTCTTTCCACTTGCTTTTACGAACTAAAGCATAATGCCGCCTTATCTTACCATTATCATATTTTCTGTGTTAACGCAATTTGCGCGAAGTTTGGCCGACGACGATGGTATCTTATATGGCCTAACAACGGGCGAACACCAACCCTGATTAAAACATAGTCGTTGGGCATGAAATAAGAACATTCCCCACTAAAACAGAAACCAACAGCAGCTAGTACAACACACTTCCTGAAAAACAAACCCACGTCTGGCGAGCTGTTTCTCTTGAACACTCCAAAAGACGTTTGTACACAACGAAAATGATCATGTTCCCATTATGCACATTCAACAATACATTTTATGAAGATTCTTTGTTTGGTTCAAATTTACCGTCGTATGCCAATATGTACTGCTTAGCACTCGGCGATTTAAATCTTTTGATCAAGTTTAGCCGTCGGGAGCCTGTATGTGCTCCGCAGCAGCCGGTGCTCACTCATTGTAAGGCCATCTTTTATTTGTACTTGGGTGATTGTATAGTTTGGGCATAATAACATAAGTAGGTACCTAAAAAAAGTTAAGAACGCATAAAAATATCTCGCTCGGGGCGCTACAATACCTAAAACCGGTCCTGCGTAGGTGTTCAGTCCATTTTGTTCAGCCACCATTTGCTAATCGAGAATAGCAGAATGAATAACTCTGTAAATTTCATGTGCATAAAATTTTAGTTTGCTAGATAAATATGTTCTCAAGTTATTACCCCACGCCAAGCACAGCGTGCCCCAATAGCTAATTTTTTGAACAAACGATAATTCCCAAGCGTGGAGTTAATGAAACTTGAATATTTTCTTTAAACTATTCGTTTAGTTATAAAATTGCCTTAAATTCTGTCGAGACCAAATTTTTAAATTTAAAAATTAAATATGTTTCAATATGACGGATATATATTTTGTAAGTAAATTAAAATTACATATATCTAAAGATTGTTTAAAATTCTAAAAATTTAAGGCTGCCATTCGACATATTTAATTTTGTTAAATCAAGACGGATTCTCTGCTGTCAGCAGACCATTCCAATATACTTATGTTCCCGGAAGGTTTCATATATTCATTTATATGTACTAGGCGGAATGCATTTAGTAGGCAACCATCTTTGTATTGGCCGAATAGAGAGCGAATTAAATTTCTCTCATATATTTCTAAAAAAAGAGGATATAGGTATAATGTATGCATTGTGCTAGCAATTTCTTTTTTTCATTTTAAAATCATTTTCGAAAAGCTTTGCTATCAACGGAAACAAAGGGTGTTTTATCGATATGATAATTGAGTGTTTTCTTTTTTATTCCTGAAGTTTTTCGTTTTTTTTTATTACAAACTCTTTATATTTCCTCAACAAACCAGAATTATCGTTTGCGGTTGTAACATACTTTTTTTTCATCTTCCAAACATTGTTTGCAGAAAATTTTTGCGGGCTAAATATTTACTCTATCTTATAATACTATCTTACTTCTATGACTCTAAAACAGATAAATCCTGTAATTGCAAGTCCTAGATTAAATTCCTGCTTTCATACGTTTGCCCTGAAAAATTGACTGTAGCCTTTCCTCATATTCATTAATTGAAGAGTTTACAAATATCAAGGAAGGTATTGAGCCTATTTTTAATTTCTTTTTACCAAAACAACTACTACCGCAATGTTTTGATCAGACGTACGCATTTTTTATTGTGGACGGTCATGTTAATTTACAAGCATTTATGAAAAGGACTTGTTCCAGATTTTGGAAATCGAAAGAATTTCAGATATGGCTCAGCATGTTTATGCGCTTTGCAACTTTGGATGATGCAAACAACTCCCCAGGGTATGCGACTTTTTTGCATTTTTTACAAAAAACTGTGGCCAAAAATCTACACCCACAACATACCTACAACAAAAGACCTACTTAAAGCCAAAATCCAACATTTAAAGGTAAAAGCGAAAATTCTATAGATAAAATAAAATATAGAATAATTTCCTAAATTCGTTTGTAAAATCATTCTAGTTATACCGAAATACCAGAAAATAAAAAAAATTCGAAAATCCGTAACCAAAAAAAACCTCCACCAAGTACCTATTTTAAAAATATCGCAAACAAATTTAAAATCAAGAGAAATTAGAAGTCATTAAAAAAATACACTGAATGTTCTAGGAAATAGTTAAAATACAAAGCATCAGGGAAATCCTTCAATGTAGCGCTAGAGGCAAACGTTTGAAAGATGAGAAAGAAAGAAAGATGTTGCGAGAAACATTCTGTTGTCAGTTCCTTTCCTTGCCCCCCTAAAATTTTAGCTTCCTTATCAACAAACTCACCGCATGTCTTGTGCTGCGGACCATGACCACGTTCGCCTCCTTGTGTAGCTAGAAACTCGAATATGTTGCATGTTGCTAAGGGGGAGGCAATCTCAGAGGCCTGCCGAGGCAAAAAGCGTTCGGGTTTTTTGTTCTAGCTGTCGCATCTTTATACGGAGTATTATGTTATCTCTGGTACAGGTGTTCCATGCTATTTCTAGGATTGGTTGAAGCGCATCTGCTATGAGGCTTGAGTCGGCTTTCAATAATTCTGGCGGGATGCCATCTTTCCCAGCTGCTTTACTATTGGCCATCGCATGAATTGCGGTTACTATTTCCGTCTTGAATGGAGCCCGAGTGGCGATTCTTATTGGCTGTGCATTGTTGCTGTTTTCCTGACGTTCCTGTGTAAATGTACCATTCAGGGCGGCGAAGAAGTAATCTCTCCATCTTTGGAGTTGCTCCTCATCGCTGAACAGCAGCCTTCCATCCGCACTCTTAACGGCTTGCTTTTTAGTAGAGTGCGGCCATGTATTCCCGACGATTTTTGATATCGAAGCTCCTACTTGATGTGAAGTTCCCACTTTTGTCGACGTTTGGATATGACCAGTTTGTAGGGAAAGATATCCGTCCACACGTTATCAAATGTTCACAAAACCGGTCTGATATGCTACCGTATACCGTATACGTTCATGTGAAGTGGGAGGAGCGACTCCTGAATGCGCTTTTAGAGTATAACGAAATTCCTCTCAACTTCATAAAAATTTGCAGTTAGGATAAATAAATTATGTTTTTATTTAATGTATTCTTTTATTACGATTTTCCCGGATTCTCTTATTTTTTTTAAACATTTATTTAAGTTTTAAATTTAACGACTTTATTTTAAAACGGCGGTTAAATTATATAACCGAAAGTTTTTTATTATTTCATCAATGAAAACTTATACTACGACAATTAATGTATACTGACAATGAACACAATATAATAAGACTATTCAGTTAGACTATTAACGTAAAACTAATACATTTCTATTTTTTATTTTTCATGTCAATGAATCAGTGTATCTATGTTTGAATACATTTAATACTTGTACAGTGTAAGCGTACGTGATTGTGATTTCCCTAGAGTGTATTTCCAAAGTAGTAGTGAAAATGACGTAACGCACACTGTACTCCAAAATTGTAAGTACACGTATTTAAATTAGAAAATTAAACTCGCAATAAGATAACAACAAAATTAATGCGTAGCGACCGCTACATAACTCCCCCTTCAGCGTTAGCGTCTATAAAAAAAAATATTAAAATCATGATTGAAAACTTACTTTACAATCGAAACCGAACTCTTTTCTTCGAACTACGTGTTACCGGCTTATTACTGTCTTCGTTTCTTTCTATGTGTGCCGGTTTTAGTCTATCAATAGATACTTTTACTACCTTCCCGTTAACATCTATCGAAAAATTTTTTTCTCCCCTTTTGATCACTCTATACGGTCCTTCATATGGATTTTGCAATGAACCTCTCATCCTATCCGTCCTCAGGAAAACAAATTCGCAGTCCCTTAATCCCTTTGGCACAAAGAAATCTTTCTTTTGTTCACGAGAGTCCGTTGGAACAATATTTCTCATATGGTTTCTTAGCATTGCCACAAAATCTGTTGGGTCTGATACAATCTCTGTGTCTCTTATGAAGAACTCTCCTGGGATTCTTAGCGCTTGACCGTATACTAACTCTGCTGGACTACACTTTAGGTCTTCTTTTATTGTAGTTCGCATACCCAGCAAAATAGCTGGTAAATGCAGTAACCAGTTCGGGTTATTCATCTTGGCTCTCAATGATTCTTTAAGTTGTCTATGAAGCCTCTATACCATTCCATTCGCTTGCGGATGATATGCCGTTGTTCTGATCCTATGTGTACCCAAGAGCTTCGAGAATTCCTCAAACATTTTTCCTTCAAACTGACCTCCTTGGTCAGTGGTAACCGTCAATGGAATTCCGAATCTTGGAAAATACTGTTCGTACAATGTTCTAACTACCATCTGTGCAGTGATATTTTTAAGAGGATAGACTTCGGGCCACCTGGTGAAACGGTCCACGATCGTTAATAAATACGTGAATCCTTCTGCTGGCTGGAGTGGTCCAACTATGTCTATATGAATGTGTTCGAACCTTCCTGTTGGCGCCTTAAATTTTTCGACTGGGGATTTAGTATGTCTATAAATCTTGGCTTTCTGGCATTCTATGCATGTTTTCGCCCATAAATTAATTTCGCTGTTCATCCTAGGCCAAAAATATTTTCCTGTTATCAGCCTTCTTGTACTTCGAATACCTGGGTGTGCTAAATTATGTACAATGTTAAAAACTTCTCTTCGTAGAGTTTTTGGAATGAACGGTCTGTCTCTACCCGTTGAACATTCTAGCCAAATTTTATTACTTGTTGCAGGTACATCTTTTTCTATTAATATTATTCTTGAATTTCTACCAGAATCTTCCATTAAATACTTTAATTCTAAATCATCTTTCTGTTCTTCTGCAATAATTTCTAAATCTATTTTCTTTTCTTTAATCGCGCCACAATCCTTACTATCTGTCTCTACTCGGGATAATGTATCCGCTACTACGTTAGCTTTCCCTTTGATATATCTAATATCCGACGTAAATTGCGTAATGTAATCCAACTGTCTCGCCTGTCTTGGACTTCTTTCAGCTTTTGTCCATATTGCCGAAGTTAGCGGCTTGTGGTCTGTGAAAATTGTAAACTCACGACCTTCCAGAAAATGTCTAAAATGTTTAATTGCCAAATATATGGCTAAAAGTTCTCTATCGAAGGTTGAATATTTCGATTCCGCGGCGCTTAATTTTTTCGAATAAAATGCTAGTGGTTCAGGCCCATTCTTGCCTGTTTGCTCCAGCATTGCTCCTACAGCCACGTTCGATGCATCAACTGTTAAACTAAAAATCGCGTTCTCAGATGGATGAACTAATAGAGTTGCTGAAGTAAATGCGTTCTTAGCTTTGACAAAAGCGTCCTCGCATTCCTTTGTCCACTCTAAATTCTTCACTTTCTTACCTTTTTTAAGCTCTTTGGCTAAATGACTATGAATTGGACTTAAAATTTCTGCTAGTCGAGGAATGAATCTATGGAAGTAGTTTATCATTCCTATAAACTGTTGTGCCTCTTTTATCGATTTGGGTGACGGAAAATTTCTAATTAATTTAACTCTGTCTTCTGATGGAAGTATTCCGTCCTTTGTAATTTTGTGGCTTAAAAATTCCAATGTATGAACACCAAAAAGACATTTCCCTGGATTAATGTTGATTCCAAATTTTTCAAGTCTTCCAAAAACTTTTTCCAAATGAGCTTTGTGCTCTTCTTCGTCCTTGCTTGCTACAAGAATGTCATCAATGTAAACGAAAATAAATTCTAGTCCGTTTAGTACTTGATCCATAAAACGTTGAAAAGTTTGGGCAGCGTTCCTAAGACCGAAGGGCATTCGAGTAAATTCGAATAAACCGAAAGGTGTAGTAATAGCTGTCTTGAAAATATCTTCCTCTGCCATAGGTATATGGTGATATGCTCTAACCAAATCAATTTTTGAAAATACCGTGCACCCATTCAAATTCAACGTGAAATTTTGGATGTGTGGAATTGGGTACCTATCTGGGATTGTTATTGCATTAAGTCTTCTATAATCACCACAAGGTCGCCAGTCTGAACAGTTCTTTTTCGGTACCATATGTAAAGCGGAAGAAGCTGAGGAAGAGGATGGTCTACATAAACCTAACTTAATCATATGGTCAAATTCCAATTTTGCTATTTTGAATTTATTGTTGTCAAGTCTTCTAGGTCTGGAAAAAGGTAACTGACCTTTTGTTTGGACAGAGTGTACTATGTTGTGTAGTACTGGTAAGTCATAACGAGGTGGTTGGGTTAGTGAGGGAAATTTTGATAGTATTTTGCCGTATCCACTGTCAAAGGAACAATGCCTGGGTGATGGACTGTCTGCCTTAATCATAATTCCGTTAACACTCAACTCAGTATCGCCGTCGATTAAACGTTTCCTTTTAAGATCAACCAATAAATTAAATTGCGTAAGGAAATCTGCACCAATTATAGGTTTATTGACACTAGCTACTATAAATGGAAATGTTAAATCTCTTCTTAATCCGAAATCGATTTTCAACAGTTTATTTCCATATGTGTTTATCGTCGAACCATTAGCTGCTGAAAGAATAAAATTAGGATCTTTCTTGTATTTGCCAAAATAAACGTTAGGAACAACAGATAATTCAGCTCCTGTATCTATCAGAAATTTAAATTTATTTTCTTTATCAAAAACAAATAGTCTACATGACTTTCTTGGAATAACATTTTTACAACACGCTGAAGGGATACTTAGTTTTTTGAATTCTTATAACTACATGGTTTAACACATCTTTTGGCATTATCTCCAAATTTAAAGTGAAACCAGCAAAAAGGCTTATTATTTTCTTTATGTCTGCTATTTGAACGACTTCTACTTCTTGATCTAAATCCGTGTTGAAAATTATTATTTTTATTATTAATAGTAAGTCTCTTGATTGAATTTGCTAAATCTTCAATTTTATTCTCCAGTAAAGTTATTTTCTTTTTAACATCAAGGCTATTTATGCTGAAATCTTCTTTGTTCAGGAAAGGATTTGCCGAATTGTTACCGATTGCCGAAATGAATTTAAATTTAGATGCTTCGAAAATCTTGTCTGCTAACAAAATCAAATCTTGAATATTCTGCTTTCCAGATGCCATTAGAGCAATATTTATATCCGAAGTTCCAGCCAAAATGTCCATTGATCTGTAGAAGTCTGACGGTTTCCTGTCTCCCATCTCCGAGTTGGATAAGAGCTGCTCCAACTTATTCTCTTCAGATTCCGTGAAGCGTTGAATCAAGGTCGATTTAAGGGCCTCGTACTTGCCTTCCTGAGGTGGGCTTTGAATGAAATCCAAAACATTCATAATTATTTCTAAGGGAAGCGCCTGGATGACATGCTCATATTTCGTATCATCCAGCCTAACTCCCTTAGAATGAAATTGGCTTTCCGCCAAAACAAACCATGCTTCTGGACACGGTGACCAAAAGGAGGGTAGTTTAACGGCAGAAGCGTTGATTTCACTATTTGCAAAAGTATCCCCCGAATTTTGCACACTCATTATTTTCACACTATATAGGCACTAACGTAACACGAAATTCTTTTAAAATCAAAGAAAAGAGTTTCGATTCACTTAAAATTCGCGGAACTTCTTATAAATTAATTTCGCGGACGATAGCGTTGACGGAGGACTCAAACTTTAAAACCGTCCGTTAAATAAGGAAAATTTCGACTTTTAAAAGAAAAGATCATATAAATCAATTAAAGAAGAGAAATTAAATCAGAAATTCACTACTACCAGGAAAAGTTTTGTATTTTAAAAGAAAATTTTTGTGTTTTGTTTTTTTTTTTTAAAAAGAAATTAAAAATGGTGAAAATTATTAATTTAAAATGAACTTAACTTCCCTTAAAAGTTTTATTGAATTTTCTTTCTTCTCCTCTCTTACGTGTATTCTTTCTTCTTTTTTTAAAAACCTTCTTCTTAAAATTGTTCTTTTATTCTTTCTTCTTTCTTCTTATGAATTTTCTATTTTATTTTTGAATTAAAATCCTCTTCTTTTTTGTAATACCTCAATCTTCTTTTTAAAATTGTAGGAAAAACTACTTTCTTCGTTTCGGGGTCACCAGATGAAGTGGGAGGAGCGACTCCTGAATGCGCTTTTAGAGTATAACGAAATTCCTCTCAACTTCATAAAAATTTGCAGTTAGGATAAATAAATTATGTTTTTATTTAATGTATTCTTTTATTACGATTTTCCCGGATTCTCTTATTTTTTTTAAACATTTATTTAAGTTTTAAATTTAACGACTTTATTTTAAAACGGCGGTTAAATTATATAACCGAAAGTTTTTTATTATTTCATCAATGAAAACTTATACTACGACAATTAATGTATACTGACAATGAACACAATATAATAAGACTATTCAGTTAGACTATTAACGTAAAACTAATACATTTCTATTTTTTATTTTTCATGTCAATGAATCAGTGTATCTATGTTTGAATACATTTAATACTTGTACAGTGTAAGCGTACGTGATTGTGATTTCCCTAGAGTGTATTTCCAAAGTAGTAGTGAAAATGACGTAACGCACACTGTACTCCAAAATTGTAAGTACACGTATTTAAATTAGAAAATTAAACTCGCAATAAGATAACAACAAAATTAATGCGTAGCGACCGCTACACATGAAGTTTCAGCGTATTACACTACTCGTTCAGAATAGTGTTTTACACTGCCCGGAATCTAAATTAGTTATCGGAAATAATCTTTTGCTCAACCCATTTGGATGATAAAAGGAGTTATTGACCGGCGATTATCTGGGTTTCTTTTGTCTTTATCCTTTTTACGGTAAGGATACTTCACTGACCCCTATTAAACAATGTGATGTATATTAGGCCTGCAGCGCATCCCATTTTTTCTCTCGAAGTGATGGAAATGAGATAACCGGTTGAGACTAATTGCAATCGATAGAGGATGGATAAATGCATCTACAGTTGATTTTGACCGAAGTTTGGACATGGCCAACATACAAAAAAAGCATGAAAATACCTCTTTTTCGTAAGTGCGGTTTGAACGAAATTTTCACTTTATCTCGCCATATCTCAGTTGATATTGCAGATATCAATTTCAAATTTGAACATAGTCTAGTTTGACTAATTCCCTAAATATAAAACTTTAACCGAACTGGTTACATCATTTAAAAACAAAATGGCGAATGTTTAAAAAATTTCCAACAGATTCGTGAGACTTAGTTTTCTAATAAAAAAGTTGTGTTATAGATTTTTGAAATTCGCTTTTTTGGCTAAACTACATTGTAGCCAAATACTTAAGGCAGTTTTCTGTAAATTTTCAGATCAAAATGTCCTCCGGTTCAAAAGTTACATTAACATTTGTTGACACTCGACATTGTAACCGTTGCAAAGTACACGAGTACCAAAACTACATATAATTTTTTATCGTTAAAATAAAACAAAATTATATGCGTAATTAAACTGCAAATCGGATGGGTTCGGATATTCGAAAGTTTTAGGTATTTTATCGATATCTACCCTGATTTTTTCGACAGCGTGGTATAAAATTACTGAATCGTTTGTAGCATCAATTTTAAAATCACTTATATGCTGTGATTGCATTTGGCGGTTTTTTTCTCTTGTCAGTAATTCGTAGATGGTCCAATTTGTCGAACAAATAATGTCAGGACACTTTTTTTTTGAGTAAAATATAACACCATCTGAAGCAGTTTCCAAAAGAATTAATTTCACTTCATGGGGAGTATTTCTTGCGGTCAGGTAAAAAAACTATTTCTCCGTTCTGCAAGGAGCTTTCATTCTTTTTCCATATCTCGGTGGCAGCCATTTTCCACAAATGACGTTTTTTCGTCTCACTTTTGTTTGAGATTTCAGCATCCTTCGCTTCGTTACAAAATGTCGCGTAACACGGCTTGTGATACTTGGCATTGACCTCTAATAAATTCGGGGTTTTTGTAAGTACATCGCAGACATTTTGACGTGACGTCTATTAAATCGGTTTAAGATAGGACGCGCGTGTGAAAATGTCCCGCACAATGTCCCGCACACAAAAAAAATCATATCTCCGCCCCCATACATGTTAGGGGGTGGTTAATGGCTCAAAATTTTCGATAATTTATCCTCTACACGGGAAAAATACATGAGGCGTGCAGTTGCAAAACTCGTTAACTGCACTTTTTGAAAAAAATGAGTTAACGATGCCAAATTACTCTTTAGGTTATATTCTACCATTTGAACTATATTTTTGTTCAAAATTTGCTCATAAGGCGTATTTTTCCAGCTGTCAAACATCAATAGTTAATTCAAAAGCCAAAGAAAAGCCAAAGTAATTCAAAAGTTTTTGGCGTTTTTCTCAAAATTACTTAACTTGCAGTTAGCGAGTTTTGCAACTGCACGCCTCACATTCATTCACCTTATTGACGTGACAACGTCTATTAAATCGGTTTAAGATAGGACGCGCGTGAGTTACGTCCTTGAACTCCACTGATAACCAAAATCAAGTTGCATCGCGACACGATGCAACATGTCATTATAATTATCAAATTTAATTTCAACTTTCCCATGATTGAATTGCTAACCAAGCAATTAACCGGAAAAGGTTTTTCCTTTAAATATTTTAACTCCATATAAAAACTGAATATGATTTTGCAAACGAAGCAATTTACCGGAAATGGTTTTCCGTTTTCCAATTTCTTGAAATATTTTATAAATGCAGAATTATTGCTTATACCACAAAAATGTATATTTTGATTCTTTGTGTTTGTAAGCAGCGATATTTTGGTTGATCGTTACAAAATTAAATGTAATAATTCAGTCTTAAGACCACTGTTAGAAAGTAAAGATTGACTCCGAAGAGTTCAATCCATGTTTTAATAAAAAATTAATTAATATTATCCAAAGATAATAAATTATTGTGTTTTTATTTAACCGTATAACCTTATTTAACGCGCAGTCGCGGTAGAATCTACAAAACCCAAAGAATTTTTTTAAATTTTGTGTTTTAAATTGAGTGAAAATTGGATGTGTAAACATTTGTATGTGAATTAAATAACATTCTTATTTTGTGCTTGTCCGAGTGAATCCAGTAGTGTACAATAAAACAATTGAAGTGTTGAGAAGTGTAGTAAGAATAGAAACCGTGTGATATATGCCAAGGAACTCGAAAGATTACAACAGATTTGATCTAAACCGAGTTCATTTAAGGTGGCAAATACAATTATGACCTTCAAAAAATCGTTGTTTTTTTTCCTTTTGTTTTTGCTTGTATAACATCTCAAGAATGTGGAAAAAAAATTTTATAAAGATACATTGAATAATAAGAAAGTTATAGCACGTTTTAGTAGAGTAACTGAGTATACCGCTTGAGACGTATAATACAGAATTTATTACAGGCCCCTCTTTTTTATATTGTACGTTAATTCCAACTGCTGAAACCGATATTTTAGAGTAGGGGTACATTCCATAATATATTTCTCATACATAATATTGAACACGTGTAGTATTCATTTTGATTTTGTGCGGTGAAGTTATTACTTTTTTTTAAAAAGAAAAATGAATTCTTTCAGCAAAACTTTAAACACGTTTTTATCAAAAGTACGTTTTTTGGGTTTGCGGGACGTCTAACTCAAACAATAATAAAGATATCATTCTATAATTTTGACTATAGCTTTATAATACAATTCCTCATGAGATTGATGAAATTGTTTTTCAAAATAATGTGCCAAAATTGATTTATTGCTAAAAAACGCATGCAAAAAATGACTGTTTTTTAAAAAATTTGAATAATTTTCTTACAAATCATTTTTTTAAAATTCGAAGCCATCAATTTAATGTAAATATTTATAACAAATTTTTTTTCAAAATTTAGCCTGTTTCACATAAACGTGGTGGCCGGAATTTATCCCGCAATGAAAAATAAGTACTAACTTCAAGTAGTAATACTCGGCGTCATATTGGAAAAAACCCATAATTTTTTTTTTCGTGTATATTAATAAATAATATTTTAAATCACAAAATTTAGACCATTTAAATTATTTTCTTCTACCTAAACACTTGTCCACAAGAAAAGTTGTTTTTTGGCTTTGTAATTGTATTTGCCACCTTAATTGACAATGGCACAGCAGAACAATCCATCAAGGCAAGGAGGTAGCGGAACTTCAATTAATCTTAATGATATAATAAAAGACGCACAGCGTATACACGAGTTTCGAGGAGATGGAGAATACGCACTAACTTCATTCATCAGAGAAGTTGACACAGTACTTCCAATTTTAAATGAAAACCCTCAAGTGAAACAATACGTATATAAAGGTATTATAATCAACAAAATCCAAGGACCAGCGTTAAATACAATCCGTACTCTGGGACCCGAAGCAACATGGACAGAAATGAAGGCAGCATTAGTTCAAGAATATGGCGTTAAGGAGACTTACCATCAACTATTCCACGAAGCCCTATTAGCAAGAAATTTTCAAGTAAGAGAATATTATTTAACTTTAAGAAATATATTAGATAAAATTAATGAAAAGTATGAATTTGACATACAAAAACCTATAGAATTTAAACCGAAAAATAATGAAGAAATAATTTTAAGAGCATTTTTAAACAATATAGACGCGAATTTGTCTTCTATAATCATAAATAAAAATATAAAAAGTTTACGTGAAGCGTATAATTTATTAGAAACGTTAGGGTTAATTAGAGACAAAATTAAAATAAATCAAAATAAAAACGGAAATTGGAATAAGTATCAAGATAATTTCGTAAACAATAGAGAAAGATTTAGAAATACCTTCAACAACAATAATTTTAAACAAAATTTCGGTCGACCCCAACAAAATTATAATAATTACGTTTAAAGACAGAATTTTCGACAACCACAACAAAATTATAGTAATTATTTTCAAAGTCAGAACTTCGGACCATCGCGGCGAGATTATAACAGTGGACAGAGACAAAATAATTCTATACAGACTCGTAAAAGCCATTATAATAATTCATATGTTAACAAAGTAAATACCCATAGTACACCAGAGCCTATGGATGTAGATCATATCCAACATGAAGCAAATTTTCAGTCAACACCTCACAGTTTTACCTACCGATAGTAGAATTATCGATAGGTGACGATAAAATTAAAGCTTTAATTGATTCAGGATCTACAACTTCTCTGTTAAATGAAAATAAATTACCTCCAAATTACAAATATGGGTGTTTCTCACCAAAGTGGTAAAATCGCTGTCCTTGGCAAATATTACTTAAACTATGGCGAGAAATATTTATATTTCTGCAAATTTCAATTTATAACTATCTAAACTATAGTATACAATATAAAAAATATCTCACTTAAAAACCTATATGGTTTCAATAACGTATTTTTTAGGTCTAAAAACAGTCCCCTAGCCGGTCCCAAACCAAAATATTTTCTATTGAGTTCATTAATTGAACTGATATTTTAAAAACAATTAACTTATATAACACAATTTAACCAATATGAAATGATATGCTATTAGACTCTAATATCAATTTATTTAAACTATTTTTTGATTAGTTTAATTTAACCTAAAGTTGGTCCCCGAATTTCATGAACAGTCCCCTGCCAAAGTTTCGAGTTACGCATCAGGCCATCTACAGTAAAGACAGACTTGTTAATGGGCGTAACGAAACGTGAAGGACATGAAATTAGCTTTGTTACCCCCAAAAGTAGCTATACCTCATTTTGTTTAGTGTTACAAGAGTTAGAGGGGCACATGCGCGTATCGGTACGCAACATTCGACAGTCCCCTGCTAAGTGTTATTTTTCTTTTTTTAAAGTGTTCCAGTTTTCTCTATTGTGCATAGTTTTAAATAAGATGGCTTATATTGTTTCTATATAACAAAATAAAGTCATAATGAAGGAATTTTATGGTACCGTAACAATTACACAAATTAAACAGTCCCCTGCCAACAGTCCCCGGTCAACAGTCCCCCGCTACATACAGAAACAGGAGACTGTTTCATTTATTAGGGGACTGTTATTGTACTTTTGCCTTTGTTTTAGGTCTATAATCATCTTTTAATCATGGCGCGAGAAAGAAGAAAGTGTCTAAGGAAGAAATAAAAGTTCACAAGTTTACTTGGAACTACACAGAGAACTTGGAACTACCAAAGAAGACTGTTTTATTTTTATATATATGCGTCATGAGGAATGTTTTTAAAGTATATATACTACTAATAAATGCTCATTTCACTTATATATACAGTCCTCTGACATATGCAACGGTCCTCTGACATATGATTTTTTTAAATTTACTCAATAAGTCCGAAAATAAAACAAATATATTTGGGTCCCTTACTGTTTATTATCCACCAGATAGATATCTATTTGATTGTATATTTTTTTTTCATATTCACGTAAAAAAGTTACTGGGACAGATTTCTTGCAAAAATTTACCAGTTTACAGAGAAACACCCATATAAAAGATATTTTTTAAATAAACCACTAATTATCAATTCTGTTAATAATAGAACACCTATATACAAAGAAATTAAAACTAAATTACCTACAGAATTTAACGAAAATGCATTTATGATTTGGAAACTAACAAAATTCCATTATAAATCTTATGATGCAATAATCGGACAAAATATACTTAAACCATTGAACGGTACTGTTGATAATAAAAATGATATGTTAGAAATTAATAATACTTACATAAAATTTATCAATTCTTATCCTTATAAATTGGAACAAATTTGCCAATTAGAAGTTAATACCGTGAACGAAAACGAGTTTGAAAATTTTTGTGAAACTTTAAATTTAGAAGAAAAAACACAGTTGTTTAGGTTACTAAAATCGTATAAAGGTCTTTTTTACAAAGAAGGCGATCATCTAACACAGCGGTCGGCAAACTACGGCCCGCGGGCCGGATCCGGCCCCTTTTGGAATTTTATGCGGCCCGCATACCAATTTTTAATAAAAAATAAATCAATCCAACAAGATTGTTTTTTTGTTGTTTTACGAAATTATAGAATATAAAAATATTATCTTTCATTATTTTTATTAAAATTGTGTAGTATTACGATAAAATCGAATTAGAAAATCGAATCGAATCGAATTTATTACACACTTGTTTTCTATTATTATGTATATATACACACAAATCCGAGTTATCACCACACAGTTCTCATATTTTGCTTTGTTTTGTTGTTTTGTTTTCTTCTCTTTTTTCGAAATAGGGTGATTCAGTTTTGATGAAAATTAACTTTAGAAAATTATTGAAAAAATCTATTTTAGATTATCTTAAATTCTAAAAAAGATTTTCTTTCCTTTATTATTTAAATTAAAATATGTAATTAAAATAGAATAAAAATCAGAAAAAAACCTTTTCAGTTTACAAAATTTAAATTTTTGAATCACCCGGTTTGTAATTTTTTACGATTTGATTTTGTTTCTCCTTTGTCAATTCTTAGGCTCGATACACACTATCGTGCCCTTCCCGGTCCAGTCTCGGTTCAGTCAAATATTTTTATAGGAAAAGTCGGGAACGAAAGTGTGAACACGCCGATTGCTTTTCAGGTCGATACACACCTTTATTCGGCATTTTTTTCTCATTCTATTATTTGGCATTTCTTATTACATTTTCTGTTGGATTTCAAATCATAGCTGACCGGTTAGAAAAGTAAGTAGTACATATAATACAAAATAAAAAAAATTATATTACTCAGAAATATATTTTTTTTTGTCAGCAACCATAATTAATACAAAGTGGATAATTTGCAATTTTTTGGATGTGATTATATTTTTTTAAAATACCAAATTTTTTGATGCCCTAATAATGACAACAAAAAAAAGAAAGATCGATAGTGAAGCAAGAATTTTTAACGACAAATGGACATTGAATTACTTTTTCATTGAATATAACAAAAAAGCTATGTGTATTATTTGTAGAGTCGTAGTTTCTGTTTTAAAAGAGTATAATATTAAACGACTTTATGAAACCAGGCACAAAGAATATGATCGTTTTGAAGGCAATATAAGGAAAACCGAAGTTAATAAATTAAAGTTATCTCTTGCGGGACAACAAAATTGTTTAAAAATATTTCGTAATCAAAATGAGGCAAGTGCTCGTGCTAGTTATAAAATTGCTCACTTAATTGCAAAATCTGGAAAACCGTTTACTGAAGGGGAGTTTATAAAAAAGTGTATGAAACAAATTGTGGACGAAATCTTTCCAGAAAAAAGCAATATTTTTATGGATATTCCCCTATCAGCTCGAACTATCACGAGACGTATCGAAGACATAGGAAATAATCTTCTACTAATACTAAAAAAAGAATCAAATAAATTCGAATATTTTTCTATTGCATTGGATGAAAGTTGTGATATGAAAGACACTGCACAACTTTTAATTTTCATTCGTGGTGTCAATCAAAGCTTGGAAGTATGCGAAGAATTAGCTGGTCTTTGTAGTTTGAAAAGCACAACCACAGCACAGGATATATTCATAAAAGTTAAGGAAACAATTGATTCATTAGGTTTGAATTGGAAAAACTTAAGAGGCATTACTACAGATGGAGCAAGGAATATGACTGGTCCTAGAACCGGTGTTGCCGTTTGTCTTGAAAAGAAAGTGGTAGAGTCGGGTGGATTACCTCCAATTATATTTCACTGCATAATTCATCAACATGCCTTATGCATGAAAACTTTAAAAATAAGCTCTGTTATGGATGTAGTTGTAAGAGTTGTGAACTTTATAAAAAGACACAGCTTGAATCATCGGCAATTTCAAGAATTTTTGTCCGAAGTCGAAGCTGAATATGGTGACGTTATTTACTATACTGAAATAAGATGGCTTAGCAGAGGAAATGTATTGAAAAGATTTTTTTATTTGAAAGAGGCAATTCAAATATTTTTAATAGAAAAAGAAAAGGAAATAATTGAACTATCAGATCCGAGCTGGCTTTTGGATTTAGCTTTTCTTATTGATATAACTTCCTATATGAACGAAGTAAATTTAAAGCTTCAAGGTAAAGGACAATTGGTTCACGAAGCATTTTCAAATATCAAATCATTCGAAATGAAATTAGAATTGCTTAAGAATGACGTTAAACGTGAAGAAGTCCATCATTTACCATTCTGTGAAATTATTTTAAAGGGGTATTCAGATTCTGGATTATCTGTAAGCAAATATGAAAAATATATTGAAGAACTGCAAAATGAATTTGCACATAGATTTACAGATTTTCACAAGCATTCCAAGGAAATTCAACTTTTTCAAAACCCATTTATAATTAACATTACCGAAGTAAGTACTTATTTGCAAATGGAAATCATTGACCTTCAAACAAATGATACGTTGAAATCATTATTTCAAGAAACGGACCTGAAACATTTTTATTCAGAACTTTCAGTAACTGCTTTTCCTCGTTTAAAACAGTTTGCATTTGAAATTATTAGTCTTTTTACTAGTACCTATATCTGCGAGCAAACATTTTCCAGAATGAAATATGTAAAAAACAAATATCGTACAAAAATGACAGATGAACATTTGCATGCGGTCTTACGAACTGCAACGTCGAGTTTTAATGTTGATTTTAAAAATTTGGCCACAAACGGAATGCGCCAATTTCATTCATCCCACTGATAACATTCAAATTATTTTTATTTTGATAAATGAAAAATTATTATTTTACTTTTGTTTTACTTGTTTTGTAATTCTTTATAATGAATTCCAATTTAAAATAAAAATTTTGTAGGTACATACAAATAAAAACATAAACATTTAATTTTCGAAAAAGTGTGTTTATCTAAAAACCGATGTTATATTCCGGCCCGTCCAATATTTATAAAATTTTCTTTTGGCCCTTCCAAAAAAAAACTTTGCCGACCGCTGATCTAACAAATACTTCCGAAATAGAGCATCAAATAATTAATACTACAGACAAACCGATATTTTCTAAAATCTATAGATACCCCCAGGTACACGAAAACGAAATATCTACACAAATCGGGGAAATGTTAAAGCAAGGAATCATAAAGGAAAGTAACTCGCCCTACAATAGCCCTCTATGGATTGGGCCCAAAAAGGTGGACAAATCGGGAAAACGGAAATGGAGAATTGTTATCGATTATCGTAAACTTAATGAAATCACGATCGATGACAAATTCCCTATTCCAAACATTGACAACATTTTAGATAAACTGGGCAGAGCGCAATATTTTACAACCCTTGACTTAGCAAAAGGTTTTCATCAAATTCTGGTGAAAGAGGAAGACCAGAAAAAGACAGCCTTTTCTACCCCTCAAGGACATTATGAGTTTGTGAGAATGCCCTTCGGCTTGAAAAACGCACCGGCGACTTTTCAACGCCTTATGAATTCTGTTTTGAGAGACTATATTAATAAAATTTGCGTTGTGTACTTGGATGATATTTTAATATTCAGTACAACATTAAGTGAACATATAAACAGTATAAGAAAAATATTTAATAAATTGCAAGAACATAATCTGAAAATCCAATTCGATAAATGTAAATTTTTTCGAAGAGAAGCAGAGTATCTTGGGCATATTCTTACTTCTGAAGGAGTTAAACCAAATACAAAAAAATATAAGAAATACTTAAACTTAAATTACCTAATACACAAAAACAAATAAAATCGTTTTTAGGCATTACAGGCTACTATCGTAAGTTTATAAGAGATTACTCTAAAGTGGCACAACCAATGACCAAGTATCTTAAGAAAAATGCAAAAATAAAGAAAATTAAAGAAAATTATTACTGAGAAATTAAAGAAAATTATTACTGAAGGTCCTATTCTACGATATCCAGACTTCGGAAAAAAATTTAAACTAATAACGGATGCCAGTGATTTTGCTATTGGTGCTGTCTTGCAACAAGATAATCACCCAATATGCTATGCTAGCAGGACATTAAATGAACACGAGCAAAAATATTCAACCACTGAAAAAGAACTTTTAGCCATAGTATGGTATACAAATTATTTTAGACCATATCTGTATGGTGTAAAATTCGATCTGTTAACAGACCATCAGCCCCTTAAGTGGTTATATGCAAAAACAAAAGGAAAAGATGTTAATCCTCGACTTCACCGTTGGTTATTGAAACTAGGTGAATATAATATAAATATGGACTATATTGTCGGCAAGGAAAACAAGGTAGCCGACTTTCTCAGTAGAATAAATGTAGAAACCAACGAAATTAATGTAGCTGAAGTAAACACTCCTAATGAATTTATTGATATGCCCATACTCCAAAGACAAGACAGCGAATTTCAAAATATCAATGAAAATCGAGAAATGCCCATACTCCAAAGACAAGACAGTGAGTTTCAAAATATCAATGAAAATCGAGAAATGCCCATACTCCAAAGACAAGACAGTGAATTTCAAAATATCAATGAAAATCGAGAAATGTCCATACTCCAAAGAGAAGACGGTGAATTTCAAAATATTGATCAAAATAGAGAAATGCCAATACTAGAGAGACAAATAATTGAACAAGATGAAATCCCTGAAGAAATATCTATTATGTCAATGGAAAACAATATTAATGATAATGACATTGACAATACAATTCATTCTCAAGAGGAAAATTTACATAATCATATCCCTATATTACATACTGCTGTAAATCGTTTTGAAACCCAAATAATATTAACTAATAATAAAACAATAGAACACGAAAAAAAACATAAAAATATATATAAACCCCGAAGATGTAGAAAACAATTTGTCTGATATATTACGAAGATATATCAGAGTCGGGAAAATAGGTATATTCACTGACCTAAGTGATCATGAATATAATAAACTTCAACAGAAAATTATACAATTATATGTCAACATACAAACCATAAAATTTTTTAAATGTTCATATCATGCCAAAGATATAGACACAGAAGAAGAAGCTTATAGATATATTCAAAAATATCATAAATATGAAACGGGACACACAGGGATAAACGAGAACTATGAAGGGTTAAAGAAATTCATATATCACCCCAATCTTAAAACTTTAATACACAAATATATTAACAATTGCGATATCTGCAATCGCGATAAATACGACAGAAATCCGATTAAACAAAAATTTAAATCTACTGAAACCCCTAAAGATATCAAAGAAATTATACACATGGATATTTATACAAATTCAAAAGCTAACTTTTTAACATTTATAGATAGGTTTTCTAAATTTACTACAGCTTATTACCTTGAAGATAGGAATAACCAAACAATTATTGAAAAACTAAGAGAATTTAAATCACAAAGAGGTAATATAAAGAAGTTAATTACAGATAATGAATTTAAGAGTATCAATATTAAAGATTATATGAGGAATGAAAATATAGCATTTCATTTAGTTAAATCAAATAACCACACTGGAAACTCTGACATAGAACGTTTCCATAATACACTAAGTGAAAAAATTAGAATCCTTGGTATAGAAAATAAAGAACTGAACATAAAAGAAAAAATTAGTAAAGCAATTGAATGGTATAATAACAGCTACCATTCAACTACAAAAGAAAAACCCATCAATATTCAGGAGGGAAGATGTAATAAAGATACTATTTATGAAAATCTTTGTAAAGAAAAGGCTAGGTATATAGAAAAAAGAAACACAAGTAGAGAGAACTATATAGAAAATAGAGTAGAAGGATATATCAAAAATTATAAAAGTGTTAGGCATAAAGAACAACCTAGATTTGTTAAAAGTAACCTACATAACATACATTCATCTAATATTAAAAGACAAAATAAATTTTCAGGCGAGTTGGATGTTCGTAATATCCCTGTTACTGCTGATGTTCACCAAAATCCAGGGTCATCTCATAATTGAAAAAGTTGTCAGCAATTCTGGATATACAGAAATAAAACTAGAAAATGTTAACATAGTAAAAACCTATGACACTATTATACATATCGTTAACACTGCAGAAATTTTAACTATACTAGACAATTTGGAAGAAAACATAAAGAAATCAGACTTAAAAGAAAAATCAGTGGCTTTACTATATCAGGTAAATAGCATTAGAAATAAAATTCAAACAATAATTCCTCATCGTCAAAAGCGAGGTTTAATTAATTTTGTTGCAACAATACAAAAATGGCTTTGGGGTACTATGGACAGTACCGACAGATACGAAATTGAACAACATTTTCATGTAGTTGACACAAACAACCATAACCTAATACAAAATCTAAATTCTCAAGTTAAAATTAATAATAACTTTAACGAAACATTTATGTTGCTAAAAGAAACAATCGAAAAGGATAGGTCTACAATACTAAAAGCAATTAATGAAATTGACGATTCTAATAAAATGCTATACAAACAAACAATTTATATAGACTTTATATTAAAATTAAAGATATTGGAAGATAACATAGAACATATTCAAAACAATATAGCATCTTCGAGATTAGGTATTATTCATAGCAACATATTAACAAATGAAGAAATCTTAGAATATAAAATAGATTTCTACAAATTAGAAAATATTAAGTTGGGAACAGCAATTGATAACAACGGAAACGTAATTTTTTTAATTAGAATCCCAAAGGATATGATTACCTTACAAAAATCAATACTTATTCCAATAACCGACGAAAGCCGTAGAGAACTAATGTTTAATCCACAGGAAATCGTAAAATTTGAAGATCGAGTTTATAATTACGAAGCAAATAAAGATTTGAAAAATTTAAAACTATGTAATAACTGTTTGATTAAGAAAAATTGTTTAAAAATTTTTAATAACGAATCAGAAGTTATAGAAATAGACAGAGGAATAATATTAGTTAAAAACCAAAACAACACAAACTTTAATAGCAGTTGTGATGAACGTAAATTTAAATTACAAGGCAACTATCTAATTAACTTTATTAATTGTAGTATAAAAATTGATAATAATATTTTAAGTAATTATCAAAAGGAATTTAAGCATAGTTTTACAGTTACAAATTATATGGAAGATATGAAAAACTCTAATAGAAAGATAATATTCGATGACATTCAAATAAATCAAATTGACAATATTAAAGAATTAATCTACCAAAAGAATGATTATATATATGGAAGTATTTTTTCTCTAATATTTGTTATTATACTCATATTAACTGTAACGTTGACTTGCAAACACAAAAAATTGGGAATAAAAATTAAAAACATAACTCACGGTAGTCCTCGTTCAAAGGAGGGAGGAGTTACGTCCTTGAACTCCACTGATGACCAAAATCAAGTTGCATCGCGACACGATGCAACATGTCATTATAATTATCAAATTTAATTTCAACTTTCCCATGATTGAGTTGCTAACCAAGCAATTAACCGGAAAAGGTTTTTCCTTTAAATATTTTAACTCCATATAAAAACTGAATATGATTTTGCAAACGAAGCAATTTACCGGAAATGGTTTTCCGTTTTCTAATTTCTTGAAATATTTTATAAATACAGAATTATTGCTTATACCACAAAAATGTATATTTTGATTCTTTGTGTTTGTAAGCAGCGATATTTTGGTTGATCGTTACAAAATTAAATGTAATAATTCAGTCTTAAGACCACTGTTAGAAAGTATAGATTGACTCCGAAGAGTTCAATCCATGTTTTAATAAAAAATTAATTAATATTATCCAAAGATAATAAATTATTGTGTTTTTATTTAACCGTATAAAATAAAAACGAAATTCGTGTGAAAATGTCCCGCTCACAAAAAAAATTTGCTTCGAAATATATAATTTATTAATTGAGAAAATAGTACAAAACGTAATAACAGACGTTGTCACGTTCAAATTAATAGACGTTGTCACGTTAAAATACGGACGTGATACTTCACATCCAAGACCATTAATTTTTTAGTCACCTTGTTGCTTTGTAAAATATTTGGAATGGCCTTGATGTTACTGCAGATAAGTTTTTACCATGATTACATATAAAGCACAAATTCAACCACTGAAAAAGAACTTTTAGCCATAGTATGGTATACAAATTATTTTAGACCATATCTGTATGGTGTAAAATTCGATCTGTTAACAGACCATCAGCCCCTTAAGTGGTTATATGCAAAAACAAAAGGAAAAGATGTTAATCCTCGACTTCACCGTTGGTTATTGAAACTAGGTGAATATAATATAAATATGGACTATATTGTCGGCAAGGAAAACAAGGTAGCCGACTTTCTCAGTAGAATAAATGTAGAAACCAACGAAATTAATGTAGCTGAAGTAAACACTCCTAATGAATTTATTGATATGCCCATACTCCAAAGACAAGACAGCGAATTTCAAAATATCAATGAAAATCGAGAAATGCCCATACTCCAAAGACAAGACAGTGAGTTTCAAAATATCAATGAAAATCGAGAAATGCCCATACTCCAAAGACAAGACAGTGAATTTCAAAATATCAATGAAAATCGAGAAATGTCCATACTCCAAAGAGAAGACGGTGAATTTCAAAATATTGATCAAAATAGAGAAATGCCAATACTAGAGAGACAAATAATTGAACAAGATGAAATCCCTGAAGAAATATCTATTATGTCAATGGAAAACAATATTAATGATAATGACATTGACAATACAATTCATTCTCAAGAGGAAAATTTACATAATCATATCCCTATATTACATACTGCTGTAAATCGTTTTGAAACCCAAATAATATTAACTAATAATAAAACAATAGAACACGAAAAAAAACATAAAAATATATATAAACCCCGAAGATGTAGAAAACAATTTGTCTGATATATTACGAAGATATATCAGAGTCGGGAAAATAGGTATATTCACTGACCTAAGTGATCATGAATATAATAAACTTCAACAGAAAATTATACAATTATATGTCAACATACAAACCATAAAATTTTTTAAATGTTCATATCATGCCAAAGATATAGACACAGAAGAAGAAGCTTATAGATATATTCAAAAATATCATAAATATGAAACGGGACACACAGGGATAAACGAGAACTATGAAGGGTTAAAGAAATTCATATATCACCCCAATCTTAAAACTTTAATACACAAATATATTAACAATTGCGATATCTGCAATCGCGATAAATACGACAGAAATCCGATTAAACAAAAATTTAAATCTACTGAAACCCCTAAAGATATCAAAGAAATTATACACATGGATATTTATACAAATTCAAAAGCTAACTTTTTAACATTTATAGATAGGTTTTCTAAATTTACTACAGCTTATTACCTTGAAGATAGGAATAACCAAACAATTATTGAAAAACTAAGAGAATTTAAATCACAAAGAGGTAATATAAAGAAGTTAATTACAGATAATGAATTTAAGAGTATCAATATTAAAGATTATATGAGGAATGAAAATATAGCATTTCATTTAGTTAAATCAAATAACCACACTGGAAACTCTGACATAGAACGTTTCCATAATACACTAAGTGAAAAAATTAGAATCCTTGGTATAGAAAATAAAGAACTGAACATAAAAGAAAAAATTAGTAAAGCAATTGAATGGTATAATAACAGCTACCATTCAACTACAAAAGAAAAACCCATCAATATTCAGGAGGGAAGATGTAATAAAGATACTATTTATGAAAATCTTTGTAAAGAAAAGGCTAGGTATATAGAAAAAAGAAACACAAGTAGAGAGAACTATATAGAAAATAGAGTAGAAGGATATATCAAAAATTATAAAAGTGTTAGGCATAAAGAACAACCTAGATTTGTTAAAAGTAACCTACATAACATACATTCATCTAATATTAAAAGACAAAATAAATTTTCAGGCGAGTTGGATGTTCGTAATATCCCTGTTACTGCTGATGTTCACCAAAATCCAGGGTCATCTCATAATTGAAAAAGTTGTCAGCAATTCTGGATATACAGAAATAAAACTAGAAAATGTTAACATAGTAAAAACCTATGACACTATTATACATATCGTTAACACTGCAGAAATTTTAACTATACTAGACAATTTGGAAGAAAACATAAAGAAATCAGACTTAAAAGAAAAATCAGTGGCTTTACTATATCAGGTAAATAGCATTAGAAATAAAATTCAAACAATAATTCCTCATCGTCAAAAGCGAGGTTTAATTAATTTTGTTGCAACAATACAAAAATGGCTTTGGGGTACTATGGACAGTACCGACAGATACGAAATTGAACAACATTTTCATGTAGTTGACACAAACAACCATAACCTAATACAAAATCTAAATTCTCAAGTTAAAATTAATAATAACTTTAACGAAACATTTATGTTGCTAAAAGAAACAATCGAAAAGGATAGGTCTACAATACTAAAAGCAATTAATGAAATTGACGATTCTAATAAAATGCTATACAAACAAACAATTTATATAGACTTTATATTAAAATTAAAGATATTGGAAGATAACATAGAACATATTCAAAACAATATAGCATCTTCGAGATTAGGTATTATTCATAGCAACATATTAACAAATGAAGAAATCTTAGAATATAAAATAGATTTCTACAAATTAGAAAATATTAAGTTGGGAACAGCAATTGATAACAACGGAAACGTAATTTTTTTAATTAGAATCCCAAAGGATATGATTACCTTACAAAAATCAATACTTATTCCAATAACCGACGAAAGCCGTAGAGAACTAATGTTTAATCCACAGGAAATCGTAAAATTTGAAGATCGAGTTTATAATTACGAAGCAAATAAAGATTTGAAAAATTTAAAACTATGTAATAACTGTTTGATTAAGAAAAATTGTTTAAAAATTTTTAATAACGAATCAGAAGTTATAGAAATAGACAGAGGAATAATATTAGTTAAAAACCAAAACAACACAAACTTTAATAGCAGTTGTGATGAACGTAAATTTAAATTACAAGGCAACTATCTAATTAACTTTATTAATTGTAGTATAAAAATTGATAATAATATTTTAAGTAATTATCAAAAGGAATTTAAGCATAGTTTTACAGTTACAAATTATATGGAAGATATGAAAAACTCTAATAGAAAGATAATATTCGATGACATTCAAATAAATCAAATTGACAATATTAAAGAATTAATCTACCAAAAGAATGATTATATATATGGAAGTATTTTTTCTCTAATATTTGTTATTATACTCATATTAACTGTAACGTTGACTTGCAAACACAAAAAATTGGGAATAAAAATTAAAAACATAACTCACGGTAGTCCTCGTTCAAAGGAGGGAGGAGTTACGTCCTTGAACTCCACTGATGACCAAAATCAAGTTGCATCGCGACACGATGCAACATGTCATTATAATTATCAAATTTAATTTCAACTTTCCCATGATTGAGTTGCTAACCAAGCAATTAACCGGAAAAGGTTTTTCCTTTAAATATTTTAACTCCATATAAAAACTGAATATGATTTTGCAAACGAAGCAATTTACCGGAAATGGTTTTCCGTTTTCTAATTTCTTGAAATATTTTATAAATACAGAATTATTGCTTATACCACAAAAATGTATATTTTGATTCTTTGTGTTTGTAAGCAGCGATATTTTGGTTGATCGTTACAAAATTAAATGTAATAATTCAGTCTTAAGACCACTGTTAGAAAGTATAGATTGACTCCGAAGAGTTCAATCCATGTTTTAATAAAAAATTAATTAATATTATCCAAAGATAATAAATTATTGTGTTTTTATTTAACCGTATAAAATAAAAACGAAATTCGTGTGAAAATGTCCCGCTCACAAAAAAAATTTGCTTCGAAATATATAATTTATTAATTGAGAAAATAGTACAAAACGTAATAACAGACGTTGTCACGTTCAAATTAATAGACGTTGTCACGTTAAAATACGGACGTGATACTTCACATCCAAGACCATTAATTTTTTAGTCACCTTGTTGCTTTGTAAAATATTTGGAATGGCCTTGATGTTACTGCAGATAAGTTTTTACCATGATTACATATAAAGCACAAATTCTCATAAAGTCAAAGATCCCGTGCTTCGTATACATTTCTGTGAGTTACCATTCAAAACTTTCCGAGTCCCCGCCTTTTTATTGTATATATGTACTTCTACAATCATTATGAAATTTGATTTGATTCAAAGAGTTGCTATCACGGCAGCAAATAAATTTCTTGAAATACCATCATTATTTTGGTTAGTAGACTCAAGACAAGAAGAGTATCGATTCCTTTTTTGCTTACTTGTGCAGCAATGACAAAAAAAACACTTCACTTCTTTGCCATTAATAGACATTTTGAGATCTGTATAGAAATAAATATAATGAATTTAAATTAAATGAATTACCCAATAGGGAAATATAATCAAACCTTAATCGGATAAAAATTTATGATGAAAATCAAACACTTATATGTAACTTTTTAACAAAAAAATTAACTAGCAGGATATATTTTAAATCCGAACGTTTGTTGCGGACGAAGTCGAGTGTCAACAAATGTTAATGTAACTTTTGAACCGGAGGACATTTTAATCTGAAAATTTACAGAAAACTGCCTTAAGTATTTGGCTACAATGTAGTTTAGCCAAAAAAAGCGAATTTCAAAAATCTATAACACAACTTTTTGATTAGAAAAATAAGTCTCACGAATCTGTTGGAAATTTTTTAAACATTCGCCATTTTGTTTTTAAATGATGTAACCAGTTCGGTTAAAGTTTTATATTTAGGGAATTAGTCAAACTAGACTATGTTCAAATTTGAAATTGATATCTGCAATATCAACTGAGATATGGCGAGATAAAGTGAAAATTTCGTTCAAACCGCACTTACTAAAAAGAGGTATTTTCATGATTTTTTTGTATGTTGGCCATGTCCAAACTTCGGTCAAAATCAACTGTAGATGCATTTTTCCATCCTCTATCGATTGCAATTAGTCTCAACCGGTTATCTCATTTCCATCACTTTTTTCATTTCTAGAGCACTTTTTGGGGACTCGCTGCAGGCCTATACCTGACGCAAATGTGTATTTCTATTGTATTGTATAATCTAAAGTGATTTGGATGGACCCTATTCTCAAGAGCATGGTTTGCACATGGCCAACAAAAACAACAAAATTTATTTTCGCTAAACCCAACTTTTTTGGAGGTAATTATGAGCACCACAGTTTTAATCAGATCTATTCCCTTCAGAATTTCGAATTTGGCTTCTGTTAAATCAGTTTCCCTTCTACATTAGTAAATCTTGATCTGGACCATTTACAGAAATGATAGTTGAGGCAGATGCAGAATACTCATCGCTGTATTACAAAAAATAAGATAAGCTGGTATAGGAGCTCTAGATCGAAGATATATAACCAGCGGCAATAATGCATCAGAAGGGTACAAAGAACTGACATTTATTTAATGAAAAAACTGCTAATAAATAAAAATGAGTATTGGAATTTATTTCCGTTAATTACACTGGTCTGCAAAAAACAGGTCATTTTTTCTCCTTTCCAATGTAATAGTATCCTAAGTATTTTTTCGCGCTGAATCCGAATCCGTTGGCCAAATTGCCCTATCACGTCAGGATTTTGAGCAATCCTAACCTAAAAGTGCCAAAAAGCGTGTTTTTTGCACTTTTGCGCGTTAAATATCTCAAAACTATGGAATGATAGGGCAAATCGGACAACGGGATCGTTTTCAGCATGCCAAAATCTACAGAAAACCATGTCGAAAGCGTTAAATTTGAAAAAACTTTTTTTGTAATACTGAAAAGAAACTCACCCAATTAATATTTTGTTTGTACGTTTGTAAGAATTATGTTCTTTTGTACAATTTTAAATAAATTATTATTATTATTAATTCGGGCGCGTTTTGGATTGAAAATAAAATGGTGAAAAACGGTAAAAACACTTCCATTAATATCAGATCATTGGTGATTTATCACCGTGAAAAGGGAGAGACACTCCGTGCAATCGGTAAAATGTTTAATCTAAGCCATTCTACTGTGCAGTGCATTTGTAATAGGTACTACAAAGAAGATAGGATAGAACATAAGCGTGGTGCAGGAAGAAAGAAAGTGATAACAAGATCTGACGAAAAGTTTTTAAAGAGGGAAATTGTAGAAAACCCAAAACAAACCGCGGTCGAGCTTAACAAAAAATTAAAGTCCTTCAGTGGAACAACAGTTTCAGATTCAGCTATTAGGAAAAAAACTTAAATTACTTGGTTTCAGTTGCCGTGTGGCTAGGCGAAAGCCCCTGTTAAGTGAAAAGAATATTAAACGTAGGTTCGATTTCGCCAAAAAGTATCGCTATAAGTCAGTCGACTTTTGGAAAAAAGTAATATTTGTGGACGAAAGCAAGTTTGAGCTATTTAGAAGTGACAGTAAGCAACAAAAAGTTTGGAGAAGGAAGAATGAGGCATTGAAAGTAAGAAATGTAACATCGACCGTTAAGCACGGAGGCGGAAACGTTAAGGTTTGGGGGCTATGGGGTATTGTAGAGCTGGAAACCTTGTTTTCATTGAAGACAAAATGGATCATAGGCAATACCTGGACATTTTAAAGAATAATTTAAAAGCTTCAGCCGAAAAAAATAACTGTGCCGAGGATTTTTATCTATACCAAGATAACGATCCCAAACATACGGCATACAATGTTCGTCTTTGGTTGCTTTTAAAATGTCCACATGTTTTAGAGACGCCAGCTCAAAGTCCAGACATTAATCCTATAGAACATCTGTGGGCACATTTGGACAAAAAAATTAGGGAAAACCATGAAATAAGGACCAAAACCCAATTAAAAGAAGCAATTAAGATGGAATGGGAAAATTTGAACCCAAACGTTGTAAAAGGTTTGGTAGAATCTATGCCAAGGAGACTAGAAGCGGTTTACCAAAATAAGGGTCTCCATACGAAGTAAGTAGTAGGTAATAATAAAATCCTACCTTACCTTTAACGTGTATGAAAAATTATTCTCACTCTTTTTCCAGATAAAGTTAATTTATGCGGCGTAATTTATTCCCCGTGCTGAATTTTTTTTGTATTTTCATTAAAAATAGATTGCAATATTTACCTAATTATAGTATGTGTAAAGATTTAAATTAATTGCATTTAGCTACTTTTGAAATAAAGGTGGAGGTGGAATAGTGGAGCGATTACGGGAACAAAATGGCTAAAGTCGCCATCATAAGAAAGCTAAAAATAGCTACCACCTGGTTTAGCCAAAAGAATATACACATTACATGAACGTCATCAGATTGCAAACACCAAAACCAAAATGACGATGTTCCAGTTAGTATTCGACATCGTAGTAATATAATGGATTTAAGGAAATACGGAGCGGAAATGGACACCAATCACTACCCGGAGGCAAGGAGGATGAGGACGAAAAATCTAATGATAAGAATAGAATGAACAACACCAATTCGGTGTGCAATGATCAAAAAAAAATTACAGAAACAAATAATGTATTAGGTACCGAAGGAAGAAAGGCATTGGTTAGAAGAACAATGTAAGAAAGTTTTCAAGACAAGTGCATTTAACAAGCAGCCAGAGGTAACATGGAAGACTGATTGGAGAAGAAAAAACAGTAATTTAGAAATAGAATCAGCCCAATTAAACAAAGTTACAATAATAAGAAAAGCTACTTAGCAATCTGCACACTTGAGGTATAGGGAAAGTGCTTTAAAAACTTCTTCCAAGAAAAAATTACACTAACTGGAAGAATTAGACACTAAAAGTAGTGATAGCCCAGAAAACTTTGTGCAGAGCCTCTAATAGAAGTTTAAAATCTCATACGAAAACTCAAAAATTATCAAGCTTCAGGCTCAGGTGGTATAGCAACATTCAGGTCCAGATGGGAAAATATCAGAGCCGCGACAAGAGATGCAATCTCACCAATATGTTTTTAATGACGAAAATCCTATACGGGCAAAAATAATATTTAATAAATCTGCATTTATAAAAGAATTGTACACGTAAATCTTAAAGCCAATTCCAAAACAGTAAAAGTTTGGATGCTGTTAAAACAACACAAGATAACAATCGAATATCTCCAAAAAAAACTTTTTCAGTGTGCCAGTAACAGATTATGTACTTAAAGATAAATATGGAATTAGCACAAGTTGTAAGATAACATTTTCACAAAACAATTTAAAGTTAATATTAAAAAATTCATCAATTTTAATTTCTCAGCAACATATTATTATTACAATTAGAGAGAACAAAGAATGCCCTTGTTAAAATCCAAGGTAACTCTTTATTCCAGTCAAGGACAAGAAGTCAAAAAGTCAAGTTGGAAGCTTGATGCCGAAATGATTTATTATTTAATTTTTCTTTTGGAATAAATTTAGAAGATAAATGTAACGATAAAAACATAATTAATATTCGTCAAAAATAGTTCATACAATTCAAGTTGCTACAATTCAAGATATCTGAAGAAATAATTTACAACCAAATTTTAATGATAAGATGCACAACTCACCAGATTGATATCATTTCCAGCGTTCATTTACCGTAAATTGAAATCTCGTGGTAATTGAAAAACTTTAATCTAAAATCGATTTAAATTGAACCAAATCACAAAATTTCACCGAATCTGGAAATTATACATAACCTAAAAAAATTTTATGAGAAAACAATCGTGAAGTTAGTTCTGGTTAGTGTTTCATATAACTTTAAAGCTCTTTAGAACTTTTACAAGTACATTCCGATTTAAAATTTAATAAACTGATGGAAATTTAACTTAACCTTTGAGTTTTTAACATTTAAAAAAAAAAAAAAAAAAGACGAATTAAAATTTAGCAAAATAAATACATAGAAAGAAATTTAGAATAAATTAAATTGATTCACTTGTTTCAGGTGGCATAACACTCCAACGAGGGTGTCTCGCGGTAGCCCCGACGCATGTTTGCATTTGTGCCTAAGCTGGAAGTACATAATTGCATTGCGTTGACAGATCAAGTTTACTCTGTATATTTCAATGATGTAACTGGTTTGATTTTTCCCTCATACACACTTTATTTTATGTGTAAATTTTCGTAAATAACATATAAAATATGTAGAACACAGTTTGTTTAAATTTTTTCCCATATGAGAAAAATTTGTTTCATTAAAAATTATTTTATTTTTTCGTTTTAACTAAGAGATGTTAAAACTTCTATGTAGGTGTAAATGGGCCCTTTTAAGCCCAAGTTAATTTAACTAACAAGTTAACAAAGCCATAAGCAGATATTTTTAGCGATTAGGCTGTATCAGATCCAAAGCAGCGCAACAAAAATATCAGCAGCAAACTGTTTCTATTGGTCAACGCGGGTCACATGACCACAGAAGAAGCACTGAATGATGCCGCTGCATTTTGCTGCCCATCAAGGCACCTTTTTTGACGTTTCAGTTTTTTATTTAAGACGAAAAAGCGTTTGCTGCCTGCTGATGCTACAACGAATCTGATACAAGAAGCAGCATGCTGCCTCTTCCGCTGCTGCTGTCTCTGCTCAAAAATTTGATCTGATACGGCATGGCCTACGAAGTCGGTTTCAAGTACGCTTGAAAAACATGTAACTTCAGATCGACTTCAAGTAAGCTTGACTCAACTACATCCGAAAAATTGTTGGAATCGACTTGAACTAAGCCATGTAACCCCTGCTTCAGCACTTGAGTTTTGAAATTTATTCTCCGTTGATTGTGCAATTCACTTCCGGTGCAATACACTTTATTTTATTTATATAAGCTGCACATAAATGAGAAAAGAGCATTTGTCCGAACACGTAGTTCGAAGCAAACTAATGCGAAGTGTCAAGTATATTTCAAGCCGGCTTGAAGTCAAGCTCTCATGTTGATGAGTTTTCGCAGGGGATTGGACTGTCAGTTGGATCTCAAGTCAAGTTGTCAAGTCCTCAATCCGGCATGTAATCATAGTAACAGAGTCTATCTATCTCCTCCTGGGTCTACCTAGTAGTGATGAGCAAAAATGGACTTGTTCTTACAGTCTTGTCTTGTTCTTCCACATTTTGCAAGACTAAGAACAAGACTTAGCTATGCTTGTAAGAACAAGAGCAGGACAGACTGATCAAGAACCAGACAAGACCAAGAATAGATTAGTCTTATCTCGTTCTTGCGTTTGCTCATCACTACTACCTACTGGCCTACCGCCCAAAATAGAATGAATGCAGAAACTTCGACTTTGACTTCACCGTTGCAGTAAAGTCGACTTTGCCGCACAGCGCTAACACATTCATTTCAATAACTTCAAAGTCGATAATTTGACAGATAGTATTTGCAATTGCAATCACCATTTAATAACATACCAGAAATTATTAATTTTGAACAAAGAACCAATTTTTTTTTTGTATGTGGCCTTTACCTAGCGTCTGCACTTGCCATATTTTATTGAATTGCTTATGGGATTGCTATCAAATGTCTGGTGCGGACAGGGTAAACTTGGCCATATTTTATTGAAAGCAATATATGGAAAGAAATATTTTTTTCCATATCTGTTTCCATAAAGTTGGCAAGAAATGTGACATTTATCGTTACAAAATGGCGGAGTACAAGTTAACATCGAAATTTTGCCTTCTTCCTAAAAATGGACATACCCAAAATGATGGTTTCTTTCTTAAATTACGCATTTCTTCGAATTCCATATGCTGTAGCAATTCTAATGTTTTTTAATTAAACAAAATTGGTTGAAATCTTTGTTGTTGTCTCTTTAACGCCATCTTTCCAACTGAAATGTCCGACATAATTTGCCCACTACTCAAAATAAGCAATAAATCGTTGGCCATAACTGACAGATACTTTTCAATAACATATGGCAAGTGCAGACACGGGTTTACGTATATTACCTGCGAAAATTATATTTTTCATACAATAAACTTAATCAGTTTAAGTTTTCTAATTTGGCGAATTGACAAATTTGAAATGTTGTGTTGGTAATCTGAAACTTTTGCAGCAGCTTTAAAAATTTTCAAAGTCGAAGTCGGCGCAAAGTTTACTGCAACGCTTACTGCATAGATTATGTTAACTGAACGTGGCTCCTATGGGAAACTGTATGAAACTGTCAAAATGCAAAGTTGAAGCCGAAGTTTCTGCATTCATTCTGTTTTGGGCTTACTTCCCGAAATTTCCGAGGCTATAAGCCGTTTTGGGATATGGTTGTCTTCCATTCTGATTACGTGGCCGGCAAGTCTCAGTCTGTTAATTTTTATTAAAGTTGAGAGTTGTGAGTCGTCAAAAATTTCATACAACTCGTTGTTGTATCTCGTTCGCCATACTCCATCCTCTATGCGACGAGCCTATTATGCATCTGAGAATTCTTCTCTCAAACCTGTTGACTATGTCCTCTATGTCCTGGGTCATAGTCCAAGTCTCGCTACCATAACACAGCACTGGTCGTATTACTGTTTTGTACAGTGAGAGTTTCGTTTTCCTGTGTACAAATCTTAAGTTCAGGATTTGTTTTTGGGCAATTTGTTTTTGGGCTCTAATAGCCAGTATTATTTCTTCGTTTCTTTTTGTGGTTGTACACCGAAGGTACACTGTTTTATCGACTACTTCTAGATTATGTTCGTTGATGGTTACATTTTTTCCCATTCTAAATCTTCCTGCTCTGGGTTGTAGCATCGCCCTTCTTTTTTCTTCGTTTATCTTCAGGGCTATGTATTATGACTTGACGCCTCTTTTAATTCGACATAAGCTTCTTTCATAAGCTGCCAAAAAGGACCTTCCCACGATGTTCACGTAATCCAAGTAATTGTACCGACGGTGTAACTATTGATGCACTTCTCTGGACTGACGTTTTCCTTATTACTCATTCTAGGGCCAGGTTGAGAAGCATGGGGGCCAGACCATCTCCTCGTCTAAGTCCTTGACGTACTTCGAATTCCTCTGTTATAACTCCTCTCTCTCTCTCTGTTTATTGAGCCATATGCCTGTTGAAAGTCTAAATATCTGGTATATCTTTACATTCCTTTCCCAGGTTTTCCCCAGAATTTGCCTTAAGGTCAGCAGATGGTCCGATATTGACCTGTTTGTCCTAAAATTAGATTGATATTCTTCTATAAGGCCTTCCGCTATAGGTTCTAGTTTTTAGCTTTTCCAAAAAAAGCTTATACAGAGGCTCTGTCCGTCTGTCCGTCTGAAGCCTACTTTCATCTCTGAAAGTACTGTCGCTACAGACTTGGGCCATATCTCAAAATGTAGCTCTTGGTCAAAAGACCAAAAACTGAGAAAATGGTCTGGAAATTTCAACCAGAAGTATATTTAAACAACAAAAAAGAGATTTCTAATAAAGTACATATATCGGTAGCCTAGAGGTAAGGCGCTGGAGTTCTATCCAGGGGAACCAAGTTCAATCCCCGGCCGCAAAATGGTGAAATACATTTTTTTTACTTCGGTGTAACATGTTTTGATTATATTTCTCACTAAATTATATTATTTAATAATGATACTCAGGAGAACATAAACATTTATTTAATTAAAAGTGCAAAAAAATCATTTTCTTGAGTTTTTATGGCTCTTCGGCGGCTTTATAAATCATTAAGAAATTTCGCGGAAATAATATAAAGTATTTATTTGTTTATATGCATATTTTATATGCTGTTCATTTTATTATAGTTTATAGTCATATAGGTGGTGCTGTAGACCAAAACAAAAATTCAGTTTTATCGAACTTCGATGTGGATTTGTCACAAAAAATATGTATGATTTAAACGAAACATTTGGTAGGTTTAAAACGAAAAGTAGATATCTAATTTTTACCGGGGCATATAAACGCTTACTGAAATGAATGAAAATTTATAAATTTAATTGCACGAACAATGTATTTAAGACCGTCCTTATAGTCCATCAATATAAGGAAGTGATTTTTCTCAGAATTTTTAATATTTTACAAAAATTTTACAAATGATTTGCCCCAAATCTGAAAATTTTTGCAGCCCTTTGTTTAAAAGCATATTTTTAAGTTTTTATTAACTAAATTTGTATGTATGTATCTCTTCAGAATAACAAAACAAAAGTGGGATGTTGTGCCTAGAGACTAGCCACTAATTACGCTTTTTCTTGGTATTCTTTCTATTGAATAACACTTCAGACTGGATGACAATATATTAAGTGGAGATTGTGAAGAATCGCGAAAACATTCAAACAAATAACTTGGAAAACTAACGCATCTTTCATGGAGATGCTGCTGAAAGAATTATACAATAATTACCCGCCAAGAATTTGAAAGAATTGATATATTTTAATTGCACTCCATCTATGACAAAGAATAGTGAACACCATCTATGGCAATATTCCATTACTCTTCGTTTTACCTATCCATCCATCCATCCAATGGCGCTACAGCCCAAATCGAGCCTTGGCCTCCTCAAGGGCATTTCTCCAATTTTGACGGTCCCTTGCAGCATGTCTCCAGTTCCGGATGTTGAGCATTGACTCTGCGTCAGCCGTCACAGAGTCTATCCATCTCCTCCTGGGTCTACCTACTGGCCTACTTCCCGAAATTTCTGATGCCATAAGCCGTTTTGGGATGCGATTGTCCTCCATTCTGATCACGTGGCCGGCTAGTCTCAATCTGTTGATTTTTATTAAAGTTGAGAGTTGTGGGTCGTCAAAAATTTCATACAACTCGTTGTTGTATCTTCTTCGCCATATTCCATCCTCTCTGATTGGGCCTATTATGCATCTGAGAATTTTCCTCTCGAACCTGTTGACTCGTTCCTCTATGTCCTGGGTCATAGTCCAAGTCTCGCTACCATAACACAGTACTGGTCGTATTACTGTTTTGTAGAGTGAGAGTTTCGTTTTCCTGTGCACAAATTTTGAGTGCAGGATTTGTTTTTGGGCATAAAAGGCTCTATTAGCCAGTAGTATTCGTCTGGTTATTTCTTCTTTTTCTTCGTTTCTTTTTGTGATAGTAGACCCAAGGTAGACTGTTTTATCGACTACTTCTAGGTTATGTTCGTCGATGGTTATATTTCTTCCCATTCTAAATCGTCCTGCTCTGGATTGTTGCATAACCTTCGTTTTTTCTTCGTTAATCTTCAGGCCTATGTCCTTTGCCGCCTCTTTTAATTCGACATAGACTTCTTTTGCTGCCAAAAAGGACCTTCCCACGATGTTTACGTCATCCGCATATCCAAGTAATTGTACCGACTGGGTAGCTATTGATGCACTTCTCTGGACTGACGTTTTCCTTATCACCCATTCTAGGGCCAGGTTGAAAAGCATGGGGGCCAGCCCATCTCCTTGTCTAAGCCCTTGACGTACTTCGAACTCCTCTGTTATAACATTCTGGATCCTCACTTTCGCCAGTGAGCTATTTGTGGCGCATTTGATCAGTTGTACCAACTTTGAAGGGATTCCTATTTCCGATAGGATCTCATATAGCCTCTCTCTGTTTATTGAATCATATGCCTGCTGAAAGTCGACAAATATCTGATATACATCTACATTCCTTTCCCAGGTTTTCTCCAGAATTTGCCTTAAGGTCAGCAGTTGGTCCGATGTTGACCTGTTTGTCCTAAAACCAGCTTGATATTCTCCTATAAGGCCTTCCGCTATAGGTTCCAGTTTTTGTTTCACAAGGATTGTGAAGATTTTGTAGCTGGTGCTGAGGAGTGAGATGCCTCTGTAGTTTTTGCAGTTTAATTTATCTCCTTTCTTGTATATTGGACATATAATCGCTTTCTTCCAGTCCTCTGGTATAACTTCTTCCTCCCAGATGGTGCATATGAGTTCGTGTAAAGTTTGTAGCAGTTGGGGTCCTCCTTCCTTTAGCAGCTCAGCTGCTATTCCATCGGCGCCAGGCGATTTGTTGCTGCTCTGCCTTTTTACAGCTTCCCGCACCTCATCCAATGTTGGTGGTTCTATTGAGATGTTATCTTGGGGAATTACAAATGCCTCTGTCTCTGCATTCTCGTTTGATATGGAGATAGGGTTCAATAGGTTCTGAAAATACTCTCTCCTATACCTATAGTACAGTCAAATTAAGCCGAAAAAAGCGAAATAGCGGAAATGGTCGGGTACAGGCTGAAAATTGGCACAGAGCTTCCTTTTAGGGTTCTTAATAAGGGGTTATAAAGTCTACCGATTTTCTACCCCGGGAACCTTTCTTTCTAGGGGGTTTTAGGGTCAAAATATCTGTTTTTTGAAAATGCATCTGAAACCGTAAGTCCTACCATAAAAAAATGTTCACAAAGTTTGTAGCTCATAAGATTTTCTACAAAAAATGTTATTATACATTTTCCCGTACGTATTGCCATTCATGAGATATCACCGTTTTAAAGATTTAAAATATTCATATGAACTCATTCACGACTTGTATAGGTTTTCCGACGTTCAAGTCGGACTACTTTTCTAATTTTTTCAGGGGTCATTCCTGGATGTATTTGGAGGAAAAATGGGTTCTAGATGGGGGCTAACCACTAAAATACAGGGTGTTCGCGAAAAAACAATGTCCTTTTTTGTCATTTATTTAGAGTTGAATAACTCCTAGACCAATTATCGTAAACCAATATACTTAGACTCATCTTTTAGGTCAAAGTGTATTCTTTTATTTGATATAAAGATCAGGAACTTGAGTTGCTCCGTTTAGAAGATATGTAGGTTCAAAGCATGAGCGAAATGTTTAAAAGCCTAATGATATTTTTTATTCAATTTAGTTTTATGTCAGTTTGGATTCTTGTTATTGCAGTAGAAATTTCTAAAACTTCTTGTGGAATTTCTACTTATTTCTAATTAAATTCAATGTTTTTTTAATTAAATCATTAATATTTCTTATGCATTTTAGATTTGGCCGGATATTTTAGGAGTTTGCTGGATATAACCCGATAGGTATATTTTTATGTTTAATTTCATATTAATAAAATTTCTTTTTAGGTTTATTTGTGTTTTGGTATTTGTTTTTTAGGGTTTGGGGCCAAACATTCTCCTCCCCCTTGAACGGTCACGTTCAACGTAGACTTTAGAATTGCTAATGTGTTGGTCTGCCGTAAGATTCCAAGTTGTCTGTATGACGCCTGTTGATTATTGCTGATGAAGATACGGCTGGACTGCAAGCGACTTCTTTTGTTGTGGGTTGCTGATACTATGACCTGCCTGTGATATCTCTGGTAGCGGCGCAGTTGGAAAAAACACGCTGGAAAACTCTGGAACTCAGAAATGGCTGCCAGGTGGTAGCAATAAACCGTCTTCTGCCGCGGCTAAAACTCCTCAGTATACTGGTATTGATCTATCTACAAAGAATTGATTAGTTTGAGGATAGTTATTAGACAGGTTGTTGGGCAAAGGATAACAAACAACACATTTAACATGAAGATGATTGTTGTTCCATCATGGAGTCATGGTGTCATCTGGAGGCGTCAGTTGGTCTATAGGCAAGCGACAGATTTTTGTAACTGGCCTTAGAAAGGTATTGTGAGCCTTTCGGACTTGCACTACTCGTATCAGACCATCTTGTCCGGGGAATGTTTTTTCGACAGTGCCTAGAGGCCATCTCAGTGGTGGCAGGTTTTCTTGCTTGATGAGAACAATGTCACCAACTTGGATATTACGTTGTTCCTTGTGCCACTTCTGCCTTTGCTGGAGTTGGTTTAAGTAATCCTTGGTCCACTTATCCCAGAATCCTTTAACTGTTTGTTGGATTTGTTTCCAACGGCGTGAGAGAGATACATTTTCGTCAGGACTTGGCTCTGGTATGGCGTTGAGTGCATGTCCAATTAAAAAATGCCCAGGCGTAAGTACGAATGGATCATCTGGGTCATTTTTAACGTAGCACAGTGGACGTGAATTTAGGCAAGCTTCAATTTGCGTAAGTATTGTGGTATATTCTTCGAACGTGTAAACTGAATTTCCTATTGCTCTGCGTAAATGATGTTTGACGGACTTTACACCGGCTTCCCAAAGACCGCCGAAGTGTGGGGCGGCGGGTGGATTGAAGTGCCATGTAACTTGCTTCGATGTAAAGAAATGCGCAGCTTCTGGAGTAGCTTCTTTTATGGCTTGTTTGAGGTCTTTGTCGAGCACGAGCTTTCGTACCACAGTCGGAATCGATATTAGCACATAGACCTCTTCTAGAAATGAACCTCTTCAGAGCGGCGATGAATGCGGCTGTTGATAAGTCTGACACTAGTTCAATATGTACCGCCTTGGTTGTGAGGCAAATTATAACACAAATGTATGCCTTTTGTAGTTTTGCGTTTCTAATCGTGGACCTTTTCATTGTGATGGGTCCAGCGTAGTCAATGCCAATATTTGTGAACGGTTTGGCTATGTTGATCCTGGGTGCAGGTAAGTGTCCCATCAGTTGTGTCATCGTTTCGCCGCGATGTCTTGCACAGGTAATGCATTTATGAATACGATCAGTTATACACCGTCGAGCATCTAAAATCCAATATTTTTGGCGTAACGTGGTTAGTACGAGAGATGTTCCACCGTGAAGTGTTCCTAGATGCGTTTGGTCAATTATCATGTGTGTGACAGTGTGCTGTTGATGTAAAATAACTGGGTGTTTCGCCAAGATAAATAGAAACTAAGGTATAGGACAACGAACACATCAGCCCTAACCTTAAAATTTAGTTACGTCACAATGTTCAGTCGACTTGAAATTAATTTAATGAACAGTTCAAAGTGAAAAAGTTTTCCACTTAATTTAATATCCAAGATAAATAGAAACTCGTAAATAAACTAAAAAATAAGTTTTTAATGTATCATTTGAATAATTCAATTAATTCCATTTTAGATTAAAATGTGAGAGAATTGTTTTTTAAATGCAGAATGCATTTTAGGATTAGGTTCCTAAATAAAAATATATATAAAGACAAGAACATTATAACGTTAAAAAAATTAAATAAAACCATAAAATAATATATAGCATTATTTTTATTCACTTTTAAAATCAATTTTAAAGTTCTGTTGAGTTATGTGAAAATTTCTACTGAACAATGTGACGTCATTATCAAATGTCAAAATTTTTGTCCCATACCTTAGTTTTTATTTATCTTGGTGTTTCGCATTGAGTGCGTTCACTTAGTAGCACAATGTTACATTATGTGACTAATGTAACACAAAGTCGTTCAGTTAAGGTTCTATGTAAAATATTTCTGACGTTTGTAGCACAAAAAATCGTTCACTTAGCAACGATGTTATGTCGTTTATGTAACATAAACCGATGAAGCTATTTTGCTTCTCCAAACGTTGCATAATGACAGTTGAAAGCTGGTCATAGTAAATTTGACAGTTGTGGCATATTCCAACACATATCGTCCAGTTAAGTTTTGTTACAGAATGCAACATTCTACCCTTCTCTTTTCTTTTGTCATATTTTACATTATGTTACATTATGCCTCTAACTGAACGTAGCCATTGTATGACATCGTTGTGTTATTCAGTCTCCCGCCTACTCGAATCAGCCTATCTTCGCCCATGAAAGAAGTTAACTTAAGTAACCGGCTACTGTGTGGTAGTGGTTTTTTACTTAGCAGATTGGTGTATTCAACTGGAAATTCTGATTGTTGAATTAAGCGCAAAATTGTATTTTCTGCTTCTTGCCATTCAATTGCGGAGAGATGATTAAGCCTTTTACATTTGGAATGCTTGTAGTTATACGTGAACCTGAGGATTAGAGCGACGATGCGAACGAGTCGCGTTATTGTTGAATAGCGCAGCCACAAGTTGTCTTTTGATTGCACAAAAAAAGTAGTCTTGGTTGGGTTTTTTACTTCCAACTTAGTCTGCCCGTTGATTTCTCGAACTTTAGGCCATTCATCTTGTCTTTTAGTCAACCAACTTGGGCCGTGCCACCAAAGCTGACTGTTGACCACTTTGGAGGCTGGCACTCCTCTAGATGCCAGATCTGCTGGATTATCATTTGTTGTGACATGTCGCCATTGATCGTAGCGTATGACTTCTTGGATTTCAACTACGCGATTTGCGACATACGTTTTCCACTTGGATGGATGTTCTTTGACCCATTGTAGTGCTATAGTGGAGTCCGTCCATGCGAAGGTTGGAATGTGCTGTAGCTGCATGTCTTCAACAGTCGTTTTTATTAATCTGGCCAAAATCACGGCTGCGTTTAGTTCCAATCGAGGGATTGTGGTCGGTTTGGTAGGTGCTACTCGTGTTTTTGACGTGAGGATTCTTGAAGAGATTTCTCCGTCGCTGGACTCGACTCGTATGTACAAAACGGCAGCGTAAGCTTTGACTGAAGCGTCGCAAAACCCATGTAGTTGCATGTTTGCGTTATTAGAATATCCAATCCATCTGGGAATTTGAAGAGCTTCTATGGTCTTTAAGTCTTGTTTGAACTTACTCCATTGACGTTCTATCTGACTGGAGACTTGCTGATCCCATGAGGATCCTGTAATCTATAGGGATTGCATTAAAATCTTTGCCATAATGAGCACGGGTGATAACCATCCTAATGGATCATATAAGGATGCTATGTCTGACAAAATGTTTCGTTTCTTTGTAAGATTATGCTCCCGGATTGGTGTAACTACAAAAGTGAAGTAATCAGGCCCTGGATGCCAGTGAATGCCAAGTGTTTTTATGACATCGGTTGTAGTAAGCATCAAAGTTGTCTTTAACTCTCGGTGTTCCAGTGGCACATCTTCTAGTAATGCAGGATCGTTGCTCGTCCACTTTCGTAATAGAAAACCACCTGCCTTTGTTATGTTGATCAGTTCTCGTTGTAGTATTTTTGCCTCTTTGATGTCATCAGCCCCAGTTAGCAGGTCATCCACGTAAAAGTTTTTAAGGATCGCCTTGGATGCTAATGGCCAGGTTTTCTTTTCATCTTCTGCTAGTTGCTGCAGTGTTCGGATAGCTAAATACGGAGCACACGCTGTGACAAATGTCACTGTTTTTAGCTTGTAATTCTGTGGTAGAAGTGTTTGAGGATGCTGCCATATGATCCTCTGGTATGTTTGATGGTCCGGATGTACTTCTATCATCCGATACATTTTCTCTATGTCAGCATTCATAGTGATTTTGTATTTCCTCCAGTTAAGCAGGGTTGCGAAAAGTTTAGGCTGCAGTGTGGGTCCTATCAGAAGTTGTTCATTGAGGGATTTTCCATTTGATGTTTTGGCGGAGGCGTCGAAAACCACTCTCAATTTAGTTGTAGTGCTTTCTTTAAATACTGCGTGGTGAGGAATATAGTAATGATTTTCCTCGTTGCTGGGGGGATCCACTGCTTCCATATGCCCAAGATCAATATATTCATTTAGGCATTTACTATAATCTTCCTTGAGTTGAGGATTCTTACTAAGTTGTCGTTGCAAGGATAAGAACCGACTCATAGCTTGTGGTCTGGACTGTCCTAACGTTGGCTTCTTGTTGTGTGTGACTTGGTAACGTCCGTTTGGCTTACGAACGTGCGTTTCATTGAAGATCTGCTGGCAGGTCTCATCTTGTTTCGTGAGAAGCTGCTTTGGAGGTAATTCTTCAATCTCCCAAAAACGTTTGAGTTGCTCATCTAGACTTATATCTGCTGTACTTGCTGTGAAAGCTACGGTTTGCTTTTCAAATGTGTTTGCTGTTGGCCCAATTATAATCCATCCGAATAATGTTTTGATGGCTATGGGTGCTGTGTCTGGTCCTCGTCGGATACCTTCTTGCACGATTTTGGCATATATTCGTGCTCCCAATAATGCGTCGATAGTTCCAGGTTTCCAAAATGTTCGATCTGCTAATGGTAAATCTTTGAGATGTTTCCATTCTTTCCCTTGGCCTACCTTTGTTGGAAGAGGATCCGTAATCGTGTTTAGGACTAGGAAGTCGTCTGCTATTGACATCCTATTATTGCTGCGTGGTTTTAGTGTGAGCCTTACGTATTTATTTGATGTTGCTGCTGGGCTTGTGTTTATGCCTACTATTGATACAGCTGTACTCGTTGGGTTTGCACCCAGCTGCCTGCATGCAGCTTCTGTGATAAACGATGACTCCGAGCCAGGGTCTACGAGGCATCGCAATGTTCTTCTCTTGCCATGTTGAGTATGAGCAATGACCACTGCTGTTGATAACAGCGCATGATGGTTTTTCATGGCCAAGAAATTCTGAATTGTTGCTGCATCGCTGCTATTTGAGGGCGACTCTGTGGTTGTTGAAGACTGCTGTAGTATGGTGTCTTCTTCGTTGCGGACTTTCTCGTGAAATCCTGTGGATCCAGTTTTTTCTTGCTTGGAATCGTTGTGCAGTGTGGTATGATGCTTTCCGTCACACTTTCTACATCGATATTTGCTGGTGCAATCATTGGTTGTGCGATAGCTCGAGAGACAATTTAGGCAACGGCCAGCTGTATCTAGTACCTTGCGTTTGGCAGTAGTATTCATTGCATGATATTTCTTGCAAGTAGCAATGAAGTGCCTGGCGTGACAAGCTGGACAATCACCTTTTTTCTTCACATGATGTGTATATGTAGTCCTCAATGTGTTGTTGGGCTTGGGTTAAGCCGTAGGTTTGGATTCAATGATGTCTGCAATGGATTCCAAGACCCTTAATCTTGTATTTAAGAAGGACTTGAACTTGGTAAAGGTAGGTAGAGCTTGAGTGTTTCCTTGTTCTTCCTCCCATAACCGTAATGTCATGAATGGTAACCTTTGGACCAGCAAATATATCAAAATAGCGTCCCATGAGCTGGTGTCGACATCCAGACTCTTGAGTCGCTGTGGGCATTCGGATGTAGTGTCAATTAAAACCTTCATTCCCTTTGCTGTCTCAGTAGAGAGCTTGGGTATGCTCATAAAGGTTTTAATTTGATGATTTACAAGAACTCTTTTATTTTCGTAGCGCTCGTTTAGCTTTGACCAGGCTGGTTCATAGTCTTCATTGGTTGTTGGCACGTGCTTCAGTAGAGTTTCTGCTTCCCCAACTAGGCATTCCTTCAAGTAGTGCAATTTTTGCACAGGTGCTAACTTGGGGTTACTATGTACCAGGGAGATGAAGATGTCATGTAAGGAACGCCACATGTCGTAATTGCCATTGTATTTTGGCAGGCTGACCCTAGGAAGTTGGATATCATGTTGCGTCCCAGTTTGTTGCAGTTCTGGTGTTTTGGTGTTTGGAGCGATGACTGATCCTGACGAAGTGGTTGGTGCCTGTCTTTGCAATCCATCCATCAATTCACCCATATATTCAGCGTATTTGATCTCCGATTCACTATAGTGATCGAGAGCCAAATATTCCACGGGAATTTCTGGAGGATCTGCGAGTGCTGCTTTATTTAAGGCGAAGTCATTATCGCGGAACTCTTCCCACAATATTTTCAAGGCGGCGATTCTGGATTCGTAAAATCCATATGTGCGCTTTACTAAGGAAGTTTTCTTTCCATTTTCGATGAATTTGCTCAATCGATCTCGCAGCACTTGTTGGGTCTGGCACAATTGTTGTAGTGTCGTCATGTTGAAAATATGAAGCTACTCGAACACCGAAACTATAAAGCGAACTTGATTGTACTGCACGCGTATTCCTGGATGGAACCACCAAAATGTTAAATGCAAACTGAAGAGTTTAGGAATAGAAATTAAACGCGTCAGTTAACAACCAAGTTTTCTTTATTTATGAAAAAAATGTTAAATATATAAAACAAATTTAATATAATTTTATATACTTATGCTACTGGACTTTGAAATATAAGCATACAGCGCCAATATAACCTAATTGGCATATGTGTGACACAATCACTTAATATTTGTCTAAGTCCTTATTAACGTTTGAAGTTCTTGCAAATCTTTGAGCATATATAACTTCAATTACTATTTAGCATATAGAAGTTTGATCACTCAATTCGTTTGCTGCTACCAAGCGACTGGTGATGAGTGCTGTTGGTGCTCGGATTTTATAGCCAGGAAAGCAACGGTCCAAATTCAAACACCAATATTCTTACTATTTTTATTCAAAATGGCCACATATATTTTTATCAATGTATTTTTGAAAATATATGTATCTCGTTCTTTTTATCCTTTTTGTTTTCTTTCTCTTTCACTCTTACTACCATTTATGAAAAATTTTATTTATCTTAATATCTTTTTACACACAAAATATTTTGCCTTTCTGGCCACACCATTGAATTCCTCTTTAAATTTTACTGTGGTTTCATGTATCACACCATGACAATACGTAAAGTTTGATTTTGACGTTTGTTCGCCGGTGTTTTTATCGCGAAGTCGCGCGCGCAAAATTTCGCGTTATAAGTGCGTTATAAGTGTATTCCAGTTGTCTTCAGGTAGGTAAAAGCCTTTGCGCAAATTCTTTAGTGTTTATGCTGTGTGTTGGTGTTATATGTGCATGTGAACTATGTGTTTTTTGCTTGTTTCAATGTTTGTCCATAAAAGGTAGGTTATGTGTTATTCTATGTTTTTCATTTAATATTTCACCTGGAAGTTTAGTTTATTTTTATGTTATTACACAGGTGAAATATTCTTTAATATACTTTTCATTATTTCACTGCGCTATGTGTTTAATTTATGTTAATTGTGTTGATTTTTGCTTTGTTTACATTTTATTGTACTTGTTGTTGTTGTTTTTTTTGTCAGTTTGGATTCTTGTTATTGCACTAGAAATTTCTAAAACTTCTTGTGGAATTTCTACTTAGTTCTAATTAAATTCAATGTTTTTTTAATTAAATCATTAATATTTCTTATGCATTTTAGATTTGGCCGGATATTTTTGGAGTTTACTGGATATAACCCGATAGGTATATTTTTATGTTTAATTTCATATTAATAAAATTTCTTTTTAGGTTTATTTGTGTTTTGGTATTTGTTTTTTAGGGTTTGGGGCCAAACAATTACGGTTAATTAGTGAGAAATATAAAGTGCTCAAATTAGAAGTGTTAAATAGACTTTTTTTATTTAAAAAGAACTTTTAAGAAACTAGAAAAATTAAAGAAATAGAGGACAAAAGACTTAGTGAAGAGCATGCACACGGAAGTGGCATGTCTCAAATAATTAATATAAAAGGTGCCGCCGGCACAAGTGATAATGGCACTAAAACAATATCAAAAAATAGAGACAAGGACCAAGAAGGCCACAAAGTGATAAGTGATAGCGAAACAATTAACAAAGAACGGCGCCCCGTTAACAAAAGGCGCCGCAAAATTAAAATCATACCGAATTTGTTGCAGCGAACAAAAAGCAACAACAACACACAGAAAAAAAGCCCAACAGCGTCTGGGTCTGGTTCAACGGCAACATGCACCGTAGTGATGACTGATTCCGACGAAGAGTCATCCTCCTACGACTCCATCCCAGGCAAATATAAAGGCCTGGGCAATAGTTTCAAGGAACTGGCCACTGACACGAATGAAGAAGAGGCCAGGCTTGAAAAAATTATCGAGGAGCTGAAGGAAAAAAATTTCCCCAGGCTCCCAAAAGCAAAAGCAACAACAACAACTCAGCAACAACAAAGTTTGAAGCAGCAAGCTTCACAGCAGCAACAACAAAACCAGCAGCAGCCGCAGCAGCAGCAACAGCAGCAACCACAACAGCAGCAGAGACAACAACAAAAAAAAGGAGAAAATACCACCAATCAACATTTTCCACCAAAAGCCGGTGGATACTATAAGGTTAGCGAAACAGGTGCTTAAGCACGCAAACTGTTTTATTAAACGTCTGAATGGTATAAAGCATGCGTTAGTTTTAAGTAGTTTAGAAGACTTTCAAAAAATGAAGACGATATTGGAAAGGGCGAATACTCAATTTTTTACTTTCACCACAAAAGGTGAAAAGGTGCAAAGCGTCCTTTTAAAAGGGCTTGACGCGGATTCTGACCCGCAAGAGCTCCTGAATGACCTACAGTCATTAAATGTAGAAAATTTAAAATTTACAGCCGTCAAACGCTTCAGCACGGCCCACTCGCGCTCCTCTGAGAGGCAACTGCCTATCTTTCTCGCCCAATTGACTCCCGACAGTCGACTGGAAAATTTAAAATCCATTAAATATGTTAACTTCCACGTCGTCACATGGGAGAAAATTAATAAAAAAGCTGGCATCCTTCAATGCATGAGGTGCCAAAGGTTTGGTCACGCCGCAGCTAACTGCCAAATGGCTTTTAGGTGCGTGAAATGTGATAATAACCACAAACAAGGTGAATGTCCCTTGGGGAAAGCAAAAGTTGCGGACAAGAGCAAGCTGTTCTGTGTTCTCTGCAAATCAAATGGAGATCCTGCTAGTTATAGAGGATGCCCTAAATATGCAGAGCTCAAGCAACGCATTAAAGCGCGAAAAGATCAGTTAGAGGCTGAACAAGCGACAAAAAACGCAAATGTTCAAAAATTTCGTTGTTCCTGGTATGTCCTTTGCCCAAATGGCTACAGGAGCCCAGGCAACAAAACAACAAGCTCCTAAAGCTGCTCCTGCAGCGAGCTCTGGAGACGGTGACCTTAAGGCGGTTCTCTTGTCCATACAAGGGCAAATCGCACAGCTCCAGCAACATCTGAGCGAGCAAGCCGCTCGACTAGATATAGTATACTCTGCGTTCTTTTCGACAGAAACCATCTCTGGGTAAGCTGTTTAATGGCTTTACGCAGGGAGGACACGATCAAGGTCATTGCGGTGAACGTCAACTCGTTGATACGAAACGAAAGAAGGGCGAACCTACTAACCCTCTTGCAGAACCAAAATCCGGATGTGCTTTTGGCTAGTGAAACTAAACTAAGCGAGAAGCACAAAATGGATTACAAAGATTATGTGGTAATTAGGCGTGATCGACCTAATGCCATACAAGGCGGAGGCCTACTAATACTAATAAAGACTTCCCTGAAATATAAAATCGTGTATAGCAGGGATATAGAAAGGTTTCAGGTGTTAGAAGCGTGCGTCATATACATCCCTCTGTCTAGTGGCGGAAGGTTGTATATAATTGCCGCGTACGCACCCCAAACTTCTCAATCCAGGCTATTTATAGAGGAATTGAACTTGCTCTTTCAAACGTTTCAACTGGAGTCGGAGCAAAATTTTTACTTATTGGCCGGAGATTTAAACGCACGTCATGCGGCATGGGGAAACCAAACAGCTAATACCAGGGGCAGCCAACTGAATGACTGGTTGGTTCAAAATAGAATTCAGCGAAAAATTAACCTTCTCGCTACAGACATACCATCATATCCAGTCGGTTGGTCGTTTCTGGATTTATGCCTGCTAGATTCTCGGATAGGGCTACCAGGGATAAATACGAACGAGACAAATTGCTTAACTACAGTGCCCTACGACAGCGACCATTATGGACGACAGTACAAGTCCCTGACGATTCCGTAGAACTTCTGGAATATTGCGAAGTGCACCCTTTTGCATACTAAAAGATGCACTGGCCAAAATTCGAGAAGGCTATGGAAAGGGCAATACAGAATACCAGACTCCTACCTCCAACGACCAGGAAGCTAACCAATAACGAGATTGATTCATATCTCAAAAATATGGACAGTCTCATCATACAGACGATGGATACGACTATACCAAGAACGAAAAAAAAAGAACAGCACGGACTGCGACAGGAATGCAACCATCGACGCACTGCACAAATACAAAAGTCGAGTGTTGACGAGACTGAAAGCCCTTCACCGCCAGTTTCGAGACCGAACGAGTCCGGAGATCGTAACTCTTAAATCGGTTATGAAAAATCTCCAACATCTATTGAAACAACAATACTCACATTCTGTGAATCTGTATTGGAACAACAAGATTCGTGCTATTCCAACTAATAGCGCGAGCATGTTCCCACAGGTAAATAAAATCTTTAGGAGCAAAACCCATAACCGATTAGACAAGTTGCGCATCCCTCGGACTCGGTCTAACGAAGAGCTATTGAGGTCTGCGGGCTTGAATCCGGAAGAAATCAATCGCATAGACGACAATTATTGTATAGAGGACGAGCAGGAGAAGGTGGATTTCGTGGGGTCCTACTATCAGGGAATTTATTCGGTGAACACCAGTGTTCGGGCGAATTTTGACCTTGAGAATAGGGCCTTACTGAACCATTTCAGATTATCTAATGAAATTAGCTTGGAAATCTGAGAATCGATCAATCATCGAATTCAGTGAAGACTGCCCAGCGAATGATATTCCCGCGGCCCAACTAAATTCTACTTTCATTAGAAAAATTGATCTCCTGTTAATATTTCGCCACCTAAACAATAAGAAGTCGTCAGGGGTGGATGGTATCCCAAACATCGTCCTAAAGAATTTGCCTCTGGTAGCCATAGACACATACAAAACTTTGTTTAACAACGCGTTAAACAACGCCCATTTTCCAGGACACTGGAAGACGGCGGTGGTGTACCCAATACCCAAAAAGGGTAAAGATAAAAGTAACCCTGCTAATCTTCGGTCAATTAGTTTGTTTCCGAATATCAGCAAGGTGTTTGAAATAGTATGCCGATTTATACTACACCTTATTTTATTTGGGATTTGGGGATAAACTCATTTTACGTATAGACGGTATGTGGGATGATACACGATTCAACGTGTCTCTGCAATACACTGTCAGTTTGTTGAGCGGAGGTGATACACGACTCAACACGCTACACGCAACACTCTGTATAATAACATTGCGATTTCATATGTGTGGGTGTGGTGGGTGTGCATTCCAAATTATTTTCACCCAGAATCGCTTGACAGTCACGCATACATAAACATTTTTCAAGCAACTGGAGGAAAAATAGAAATCGTTTCTAGTTTCAGTCAACACCGCACACTTCACCCTGACCCTTCCCTTGGCCTACGAACTGCGCAGAAAAAGCTCGTGTTGCTCAACATGTTGACCCGTGTATCATCCCCCTATGCCATACAAAATTGTGAGCTTTACCCACACAAACTTAGTGGAATATGTATACAAAAACTGTTTATTTTAAAATATTATGCAAACATCAAAATTAATTCTTGGATATGGAAAATTCCTTTAGATCCCCAGATTTTTAGGTAAAACGGCTTTATATACAATTTGTTTCTATTGGAATTGAAAAAGCAGTTGTTTTGTGCAGTTTTAAAATGTGCGGATTCAGTTTGAAATAATGGTTGTTCAATGTAATGTTCAAAGATTTATGCGGGGAGGTAGACATGCCACCCTTTTATGTCATGCTTTTGTCAGGTCATTAGTGCATAATAATTGAATAATCCCACCGTTTTTGTTTTCTTGTGGTGAAGCGCTGACATTGTGACTAATCCGCATGCATGCCACGCCAATCTATCCATCTCCCGCTCCTCCGCGTATAGGTTTTTTATACCCTTTTCAGATATCTGTTACTGCTGCTACTTTTAATGATAGTAGAACTAATGTTTATTTACATATAGTTAATTGAGGTAACATTAGCTATTATGTTACCAAAAACTAAAACTATCTTCAATTTGTGATTTAATTTAATAATTCATGCATATCATAAGTGTTTGCCAATAATGAAGCCCCGGTTTACAAAAGAATTATTATTTTGTTTGTAAACAACTTCACACAACCACATTTTTTTAAGTTTGAATGTGTGAGAACATCATCATCCATCGCATAACCTCCCTTTTCTGGAAAATTATGCAAACTTCGCATAAAACTAATTTCTCATAACCTCACTTATATTTGAATTGTATGCAAACTTCATCCGCCAGAAAATTCAGTTGGAGCTCACAAGGGAAATATACGTAGCGCGTAAGATCAAATATTCACCCATAACCTCACTAATTTTTGAATTGCATGGAAACTTCGCAAAATTCACCCGCCAAAAAATTCAGTTTTGCCTAACAACGGAAATATGTGAAGTGCGCAAGACCAAATATGCACGCACACAAACCCAATTCGAGGAAAACCGCAGTGCGCATGCCCCAATCCCAAATTTACCCCCTCCACCATAAAAGCTCATTTATCCCGGATTATCTTTATCGTATATTCAGGCATATAGTGATTAATAGATCATTATCCAAATGGGTTGAGGAAAAAAAGATAATTCCCGATAACCAATTCGGATTCCGGGCAGGGCATGACACTATTCATGCCGTGTCGAAATTGGTATCAGACATACACTGGAACTTCATGAAAGGCCAGTGTACCGGAGCATGCCTAATCGATTTTGAGAAGGCATTCGATACAGTATGGGTCGAAGGTCTTCTCTACAAACTGGTCAGACTTGGCATGTCAGGACCCCAGCTATACACGATTTATAACATGATCTCAAAGAAGAAGTTCGTCGTCAAAAGTGGCAACTTCACTTCCAGTAGGGTCTTTGACATTAAAAATGGTTTGCAACAGGGCGCAGTGAACTCGCCGCTCTTGTTTAATATCTTTACGAGTGACCTAATTAGTTCACTCCGCTTCGCTTTGGCGTATGCGGATGACCTGATTGTGTACAGGACGGGGCCGAAGATTGGAGTGATCCAGACGCTCCTACAACGTGACTTCGAAACAATCGAACGCTATAGTGATGATTGGAAGTTGAAGATCAATGTTAGCAAATGCGAATCGATCCTCTTTCGTACTGTTCTAAAAAGAGCTTCCTATGATGTACAGAGGAACTGGAAAACTTTTAAAATTTCGAACAATGCTGGACATTAGAAAGGAAATCGGAAGTGAAATACCTTGGGCTTTGGCTGGATCAGTACTTGTATTTCAATAGAAATGTAAGTGCTGCTCTGGACAAGGCAAACAAGGCGCTTCACATGACTAAAAGGCTTTTCTACAGCAGACACCTAAGCTCACGGGTAAAGGTGATCTGCTACCAGGCCTTGGTCAGACCGATGTTAACTTATGGTTGCCCAGTGTGGTTCAACATATCTCCCTTTTATATGGAAAAGCTTCGGGTTTTCGAAAGACAATGCTTACGGGCGTGCTTAAGGTTGTATCGGACACCCGAATCTGGCTTCACGAAGTTTCACGCCAACAATGTTCTTTACGATAAGGCATCTGTTAATAGGATCGACAACTTCATAATCAAGTTGATTCGATGCCATATTACTAGAGAGACGGAGAGCGACAATCCTCTCATTCGGGGAGCGTTCTACCCGAACGCGAGATACCACAAAACAGCTTGTGAACGCGGCTTTATTTCTCCAGAGATATTTGTGTACCTGGATTCAAAAAGATTGGTCCAAGATAGATCAGGGGTGCCTCTCTTCTACCACTTGCATCGCAGGGCGTGTGACAAGCGATATACCTATACTGAAGAGGATGGGAATGTTCAGGAGCTCTTGAGGTTCAGTACCAGAATCTCAGAAAGAGATAAAAAAGATGCCGCCAACGCCTACTCATTGTACTGGTGGTTGGGCGACTAATTATTGCGTATTCGCCCTTAAATTATTAGATACTAGCTGGAACCCGGTGCGCCTCGCTGCACAAATAAGCCAATAGTATGGCGTGCGCCAAAACAATTGGGAATCTCAAAATCGATGGGCACTGAGAATCTCAAATCCCGGGATGCAAGTACATTCGTAAAGAAAAGTGTAACTCCGTTCGTTTAAAAACCAAAATCACTTGCTCATTTATATCCCTAATCACAATTCAGCGGTCTCACTGCCACTTTTGTCGTGGTCAGATGCTATGAGGGAGTGTTTTTGCCCGTAAATGAATTTCGAAGAAGAAATTACAATGCACGTCCGCTTGAACTTTATCCATACACAAAATTTTAATGAGGTGAAATTGTCAGTTCGCCGCCTGTGTTTATATTTCCAATTCTTTTGGTACGCGCTATAGCTTCCGTTTATTTTGCAGTTGAGGTGATAAGAATTTTAAAGTACAGTAGGAGCCACTTTCGTATTTTTGATTCCGAATAATATCGATGCTATCGATTGAAATTTCGCTATTTGAAACGACCAAAAGTTGGTTTTTTCAATACTGTTCCATAGATGTGATGCTTTCAAGCATGCATCCGTTCAGCTCATTTGCAGGCTTTGATCGAAGTATACCAGGCAAAGTTGAGCAAGTAGTGTCAGAGCGCCTACCATGGATTAGGTTTTCCTCGGAAATCTTGAAAAGCCCTGTCATGCGCTTCGACCTATTTCTTATAGGCCATGGTGCGTTCGCTCCAAAATAATAATTTTGCACGGATGTGGCAATACGGGAGTTTTTACTGATGTTACATGTAGGTGTTTCTCTCTGGTTCAAATTCAATAGGAACTTGGGTGCTCAATACACTAAACATCCACCATCAAGTAGCGTTGATGCAATTCCCGATGATGTCACACTTCACACTATGAATGGAGACAGTTAATACGTTCAATAAGCAACGTTTGGCAACATTGGGCGAACTTTTCAAACATTTAACGGCATGATAAAGAGTAATTTTTCCGTAAGAAATATGAAAAAAAATATGTCCCATGCAAAATTATTGTATGTTGAAAAATCAAGCACCTTGAAATCTATGCAAATTTCCAGGTACCATAGCTCAAAAAGGAAAGCGACGAACATCTGATTATTGAATTTGTCGTCTTTTTGGCCGACATATTTTTTATAGGCACATGCAGCCGAAGTTACTTCAATCCAAGTTCAGAGAACCGCGTCCTTCGCGATAAATCTGATTTTTTTAACAAAATTGTACGGCAACTATCCGTAAATTTACTCCGATCGATCTGAAACTTTGGAAATCGTATTTTTATCGGAAAAAAACCAAAACAAAATGGATCTGACTTCTTTAGCAGAAATTTGAAGAGTACCTCCCATAAAAAAGTTTCGGATTTTTCTATATCAGTACACTACAGCTACCCGAAGGTTTCGAGATAGCCTATATGTTATTCTGAAGTATGAGCTATATTATTGTAAAGTTTCATTAAAATCTATTCAGTAGTTTTTGCGTGAAAGAGTAACAAAGATCCATACAAACATTCGCGTTTATAATATTAGTAAGATAGCCTATAGCAAAAAACCTGTGTGCGTTGCAAGGCTTTTAAATAAAAAAAAATTATGTGTGCGTTGTACGCGGTAGGAAAAAACAATAAATCTGGAAAAAAATTCCCTCTTCCCAATCTTATCGGTGATTCAATTAGAACAGCGTTATGTATTCAAGTAGATGCATCTAAACATGTAACTTCTCGGTGAATTGGAATTTTAACTTTCTCTTTTCGGTTAGCCGTTACACTGCTCCCTTCTTACTCAGTATTCGTCCTGAACACAGCTTCCTCCAGGTCCCGTTTTTTCCGATCGAACTTTTTGGAAGCGATAGATGACATCGTTTAACCTCGTGATGACAATGTAGGGGCGCACAAATTTGCAAACTTCGACTCTTTCTACCGTTTTTACTGTTTCTATACTGGTTAGAGGGAATTTTAGAAATTTACTACATTTCAGAATGTGGCTTGGAAAAATTCGTGCGTCATATTGGACCCGCAATTTTGAATTTATAAGCTTTGATCATAAATTCGTTGTTTGCCCTAAAAGCCCCCAGATATCGATTTTCATTGCAATCGGAATACAATTGGAAAAATTCGTCGGCCATATTGGCGCGGCCATTTTGAATTTATAAGTTTTGATCATAAATTCGTTATTTGCAACCTTAGAAACCCCTAGATATTCACTTTCATTGGAATCGGAATACAATTGGAAAAATTCGTCCGCCATTTTGAATTTATAAGTTTTGATCATAAATTCGTTATTTGCAACCTTAAAATCCGCCAGATTTCGATTTTCATTGGAATCGGAACACAATTGGCAAATTCGTCGGCCATATTGGCACGGCCATTTTGAATTTATAAGTTTTGACCACAAATTCGTTATTAGCGACCTGAAAAACCTCTATATACCAACTTTCATTGAAATCGGAACACAATTTGTGTGGCCATTTTGAGTTTTCGGCGGCCATGTTGATTTTTTTTATAAATTATAGCCTATATGTTATTCTGATATATGAGCTATATTATTGTAAAGTTTCATTAAAATCCATTCAGTAGTTTTTGCGTGAAAGAGTAACAAACATACATACAAACATTCACGTTTATAATATTAGTAAGATAGACTAGTTTAGCTTGTAATTTAGACTTAACGATTAGCTTTTATCGTCTCCGCTGCCCCCCGCCCAGATAGTCAGGGCCGGATTAACAGTCTGTGAGGCCCTAAGCAGTGAATGATATGGGGCCCCATATTTTTTTATTATTTAATTTTTTTGTTAATAATTTTTTTTTGTTTATAAATGTAATAAATGAGACAGAAATTTTTCTTTTATGATGTACAGCCTTGGCCAAAAGTATTAAGCCACCTACTGAATGTCAGGTTTCTTAAGCAAATGAAATGTGGGAATGAAATTGAGTTACACATATTTATAAGTAAGTATTAAATATCAAATTTATTAATATTTTGTAGCCCCCCCCCCTTGCCCTTATTACAGCATCTATTCTGTTTGGTAAACTACAAACTAATTTTTTACAATCTTCTGCGGTAATTTTGTTCCATTCTTTTTGATATTCTTTTTGGACAGCCATGGCTTTTTCCTCGCCTTGCACCCTTTTAGGCCAGCTTCCAAAAGTCTTCTTCTGACAGTCCTTGCCGATATTTGTCGTCCTGTGACCTCCGATGCCTCAGCAGCCAACTCAGATGAGGTTTTTTTCCGACATCTTAGACTGGATCGAATTAAATTTCGATCCTCACGTAACGAAGTCACTTTTTTTCTGCCCGATTTTGGCCTGTTTTCATGAGAACCAGTAACCGCAAAACGTTTGAGAGTGTGCTCAACAGCGCCACGTGAACACTTTACGATTCTCGCAATCTCCCTCTGCGATTTACCTTCCTCGTGCAAAAAGTGGATCCTGCTCCTCTGAAGCAATGTCAACTCACTTGTTTTCGGCATTTTTTACTTTTCAACTACTCTATTCAACACTTCACTGACAACTAACCACGTTTTAAAATTAACCAGGGAAGTTAAGGCTTTTAAACTGTAGTTGATGCATTTATTGAGAAATCCTTAATTACCCTTTACGGCTAATTGGTTACCTGGAATCGTTTTCCGAGTAATTTTTATTACTTAATTTTGGCTAAACACCTGCGACGGAAGCAATAAAAGTAAAAAACCGGGTATTTTTGTCCTTAGTTTTCACAGAATTATAAAAAATTAGGGTGGCTTAATACTTTTGGCCAAGGCTGTATATTGTGATGATTATACGCCATCTGTTTGTCGAGAGGATGAATCAACGATTTTCGGTTGTTGTCTGAACTAAGAATTTATGTACTAAACAACTAAACTAACGAGCAATAAGCGAAGACAACTTCAAGCTGGTCGAAACTTAACGAAATAAAAGAACATACCACTAGGCTCGAGAAAAGGGACTCGAGAAGGTTCCAGAAAGTAGACAAAGGTCGAGCTGCCTATATAAAAGCGCCTGGCAGCCGCTATCGAGTCAGTTTTGATTATAAAGGCGATACAAGTGTTCCAAAGTGAAAAGTGGTGATTTATAGTGAAATAAAAAGCGATAATTAGAATTGAATAGTGCGAAATATTAAATTTGCTAGTGATTATAGTGAACTCTAAGAATTGTGTTTATTTTTAAATTGTGTTTGGTTTGTAATAAATAAGTTTTGTTTGGATAATTAAAAAGTGTATTCCTTAATTAATCCTACGAATCCGTTAAGCCGTAAAAACGTAACAATTGGTGTCAGAAGTGGGATTAATTAAGAGATAAGTGAAATAAGTGAATTTTTTTAAAAACAATTGTGACTGGAATTTAATTTTTGTGAGTGCGAACTAAGACATAATAATAAAATGGGTCGAAAATTAGTGGATTTGCGCATTGTGGAGTTGAAAAGAGAATTAAGTAAACGGTCGTTGTCGACGGTGGGGGCTAAAAACTCCCTAACCGCCCTGCTTCGAGAAGCTATGGTGAACGAAGGTAAGGATCCTGAAACCTACATGTTTGAAGCCGAAGTAGAAGCAGAACCAGAAGAATCGACAGTGAGTATGGCAGAACTTTTTAAGACATTAATGGTGATAAAGGAGGCGCAAGAACGGTCTTCAGCTGCGCAAGAACGTGCATCAGCAGAGATGAAGGAAGTGACAGCCGAGATGAAAGAGGCGCAAGAACGGTCTTCAGCTGAGGTGAAGGCAGATATGAAGGAGTTACAAGAACGTTCAACTATAGAAATCAAGGCGGAAGTGTTGGCGTTGAAGGATGAACAGAAATTGTTAGCAGTAGCTCATGAACGCTCGTTAGCTGAACTCAAAGAGTCTATGGAAGAGCAGAAGAACCAACTGGAGCAAAAAATCGAATCATTCTCCCTTTCTGTCGACAACAAGCTAGATAACATGAAAGAAAATGTAAGGAATGATCTGGAGAATCTCGAATCTTCCATCAAGGCAAATGTGAGGAATGATCTGGAAAATCTCGAATCTTCCATCAAGGCAAATGTAAGGAATGATCTGGATAATCTCGAAACTTCCATCAAGGCAAACGTAAGGAATGATCTAGGAAAACTCGAAATTGAACTAGAAACCGTCAGAGCCGATCTAGAAAGGGTAAAGATTCATCACCCAGTGACGGCATCTCACGAAGTCATCGGAGTTAGGAAACTACAGCCTCCAACTTTTGACGGGCAAAGCCCATGGCCTACTTATAAGCTCCAATTCGAAGCAGCAGCAGCCGGTAATTACTGGACCGAGGAGGAGAAAGCAATGTCCTTAACGTTAGCACTAAGGGGCACAGCAGCAGAAATACTACAGTCAATACCTGCAGAACATCGAAACAATTACGGGTTCTTGGTTCAGGCGTTAGAAATGCGCTACGGCGATCAGCACATGCAAGAGGTCTATCGGCTTCAACTTCGAAATAGACTTCAAAGGCCAGGAGAAACATTACAACAACTATGCGCCGACATCGAGAGGTTAGTGCATCTGGCTTATCCTAGCTTCGGCCAAGACTACATCAACGAAGTAGCAAGAGAGGCTCTTCTTAACGCATTTGCTGACCGGGACTTGCAACAGGCAGCCAGATTGGCCGGAAAGAAGAATACTGCAGAAGTTTTGGCATATGCTCTGGCATACGAGGCAGCGAAGCAAGCATCAAGAAGTGCAGTCCGCATCAGAGAGATCCACACAACAGAGGACATTTGCAGCAGAATGAATGCAACAGAAGTACGCGGTCGACTCCGATGCTGGAACTGTAGTGAACCGGGTCATTTGCAAAGGAATTGCAGAAAGCGAAGGAGAGCGGAGTCCCCCGAGAATAAGAGTGGCGCAAAGTGTTGTGAAAAATGCGGACATAGACAGAAAGGTGAGCAGAGGGAGGCCGAAGAAAATGACTCCGTGTCGCCCCGTAGACAGCAGCAGGGAAACGAATAAAGACTAACTCCATGGGGCGGGAGTTGGTCGGGGAAATCGAAGCCCCCGGTATCATCATCGTCACTATCAAACAACTGCAGCGTAGTGGCGACAGCCTTGTCATCGATGGAAAGATTGGAGCCGAAAAATGCACAATAACTGTAGATACTGGTGCTTCAAAATCTGTCATCCGGGCTGACTTGGTCGGTAATAAGTGGTTGAAAGACGCATGCCAATACAGACTGAAAACTGCAACAGGAGAGCCAGTACGAGTACACGGGGAAACTATGTTGGATGTGGTTCTCGCAGACATCGGATTTTCACACTCGTTCCTGGTAGCTGATATAACAGACGAGTGTATTCTGGGACTGGACTTTATGAAAACGCATAAAATTCTACTGGACATCGGAGAGGAAATACTGAGATATGACAACAAGGAGATTCCCATGGCCATAGGATCCACGTGTTTTTCGCAGCTGAAAGTCGTCGTTCGAGAAGATACCGTGCTTCCTCCGTGCGCTGAGAAATTGGTGCGAGCAATAGTCGATGGTGATCCCGGGAGCTACCGATTCTATCTTATCGAACCAGAGAAAACGGAACAGGCCAAAAGTATAGCAATTGGAAAATGTCTGGTGAGCATCGATGACAAAAGGGAGGTGTTCATGAGAGTGCTAAATACCAACGAGCGCGAAATACGATTGAAGAAGGATACGGTTTTGGGGAAAGGAGAACCGGCAGAACAGATTACATTAGTGGAGTGCGCTCACACGGAACCGGTGGCAAAACCAAAGCCAAAGGCCACGAAATTGGTAAACACAGTGCTCTCAAGTAGTTGTCTTGAACAAAACCAGTATCTCCAGGCAAGAACATTAGTGGAGGATTTTAGTGATATCTTCGCCATGAGAGATGATGATTTTGGAAAAACGAACATCGTCCAACATAGGATCGACACCAGAGATGCCCAGCCAATCAAGCAACCGCCGAGAAGACTACCACTAGCTAAGCGGGAAGAAGCAGCCAATATGATTGAGGACATGAGAAGACAAGGCCTTATAGAGGAGTCGAAAAGCCCTTGGATGTCTCCCGTGGTTCTAGTCAGAAAGAAAGATGGCAGCACAAGGTTTTGCGTGGATTATCGACGGTTAAATGACATCACTAAAAAGGACAGCTACCCATTACCTCGTATCGATGACACACTGGATACTCTCTCTGGAGCTAAATGGTTTTCTACCTTGGATCTTAAGAGCGGCTACTGGCAAGTCGAAATTCACCCGGAGGACCGAGAAAAGACAGCCTTCTCTGTAGGAAACGGCCTGTGGCAGTTTACAGTCATGCCGTTTGGACTGTGTAATGCTCCAGCTACATTCGAACGACTGATGGAATGCGTCTTGCGAGGACTGACATGGAAGACTTGTCTGGTTTATTTGGACGATATCATCGTCGTTGGAAAAAGTTTCGAGGAACATCTGGGCAATCTACGAGAGGTTTTCCAAAAGTTGAGAACAGCCCAGCTGAAACTCAGCCCTAAAAAGTGCGTACTGTTCAGAGACCAAGTCAACTATCTCGGACATGTGGTTTCATCCAATGGAGTTCAAACAGATCCGGAGAAAATAGCAGCAGTTAAGAATTGGCCCACACCGAAGGATAAACATGAACTTCGAAGCTTCTTGGGACTTGCCACCTATTATAGACGTTTTGTCAGGAACTTTGCCGACATAGCTAAGGAATTACATAAACTGACAGAAAAAGGAAGACCATTTATCTGGACAGAAAAATGCGAGGAAAGTTTCAAGACACTAAAACAAGGACTTTGCCAAGCACCAATACTTACATATCCGAAGCCAGGGGAAAAATTCATATTGGACACAGATGCGAGTAATGTCGGAATTGGTGCAGTGCTATCACAAAACTTCGAAGGGCAGGAAAAGGTCATAGCTTACTACAGTAGAGCGCTGTCAAAATCGGAGCGGAATTACTGCGTCACAAGGAGAGAACTGTTGGCAATCGTGGACTCAACTAAGCACTTCCACAAGTATCTCTATGGGCAAAACTTCATCCTTCGAACGGATCATGCAGCATTAAAATGGCTGATGCAATTTAAAAATCCTGAAGGACAAGTGGCAAGATAGATCGAGAGACTTCAGTCCTACGACTTTAATATAGGCCACAGAAAAGGAGGAAACCATGGAAATGCAGATGCACTCTCCCGGCGACCATGCGTAAAAGATTGCAAACATTGTGGGCGTATTGAGGAAAAGTGTCAAAGGACGACCGTTGAGCCAACGACAGGATGGGACGACCAGGGACTCCGAGACGCCCAACGCGACGACCCAGATATTTCTTCGATTCTGGCATGGAAGGAATACGAGGAGAAGCCTGAATGGAAGGATATTGCAGAGAGAAGCGAAACCCTGAAGAGCTATTGGGCCCAATGGGATTCATTGCACATCGAGCGAGGAGTGTTAAAGCGCAAATGGGAAACCGCTGACGGTACCTCTCACCGAATGCAGGTGTTAGTCCCTCGCAGTAGAATAAGAGATATTCTCGAGGAGTGTCATAATGGCGCATCAGGAGGACATCTGGGAGTCAATAAAACTTTGGCAAAAATAAGAGATAGATTCTATTGGCTTCACATGCGGGACGATGTTACAGACTGGTGCCGTAAATGCACAATTTGTGCCAGCAGCAAAGGCCCTCGAGTAAAAACAAAAGGAGAGATGCAGCAATACAACGTGGGAGCTCCATTTGAAAGAATTGCAATCGATGTGGCGGGACCTTTTCCAGCATCAGACCGAGGGAATCGTTACATTTTGGTGGTTATGGACTACTTCAGTAAGTGGCCCGAAGCATATGCCATTCCAAATCAGGAAGCAATCACTGTTGCAGAGGAATTAGTGAACAATTGGATCTGCAGATTTGGTGTTCCTCATGAGCTTCATTCTGACCAAGGGAGAAATTTCGAATCTCAAGTTTTTCAAGAAGTATGTAAGATACTCGGAATGAAGAAGACCAGGACGACGCCCCTTCATCCCCAATCCGATGGAATGGTAGAACGATTCAACAGGACAATGCTAGAGCACTTAAAGAAAGTCGTTAGCGAGCACCAGCGCGACTGGGACAGTTATATCCCTATTTTTCTAATGGCATATCGGACAGCAGTTCATAATTCCACAGGACAAACCCCTTCTAGTGTGATTTTTGGAAGACAAATCCGGCTGCCAAGCGACTTGAAATTTGGGACACCTGTGGAAAGCAACGAATCTACTGGCGGTTATACAGGTGAACTTCGCGATAGACTTGCAGATATCCACCAGCTCGCAAGGAGGAATCTCAAGATAGCCAGTGACAGGATGAAAACAAGGTACGACCTCCGAGCAAACTGTAGCGGATTCCAGGAAGGTGACCTCGTTTGGCTGTTCAACCCTCGAAGACGGAAAGGCAAGTCTCCGAAACTTCAGCGTCAGTGGGAGGGGCCCTATAAAATCCTAACACGGATCAACGATGTGGTCTACAGGATTCAACAAGGACCCAAAGCAAAGAAGAAGATTGTGCACATAGACAGGCTGTGCCCATATCATCAGCCGGATCCAGGATGGACAACTGTTCGGGACGAACAGTCCTAAGAAGGGGGCAATGTGATGATTATACGCCATCTGTTTGTCGAGAGGATGAATCAACGATTTTCGGTTGTTGTCTGAACTAAGAATTTATGTACTAAACAACTAAACTAACGAGCAATAAGCGAAGACAACTTCAAGCTGGTCGAAACTTAACGAAATAAAAGAACATACCACTAGGCTCGAGAAAAGGGACTCGAGAAGGTTCCAGAAAGTAGACAAAGGTCGAGCTGCCTATATAAAAGCGCCTGGCAGCCGCTATCGAGTCAGTTTTGATTATAAAGGCGATACAAGTGTTCCAAAGTGAAAAGTGGTGATTTATAGTGAAATAAAAAGCGATAATTAGAATTGAATAGTGCGAAATATTAAATTTGCTAGTGATTATAGTGAACTCTAAGAATTGTGTTTATTTTTAAATTGTGTTTGGTTTGTAATAAATAAGTTTTGTTTGGATAATTAAAAAGTGTATTCCTTAATTAATCCTACGAATCCGTTAAGCCGTAAAAACGTAACAATATTTATTAAATCTGTAAATTTGTAATCTGGGGAAGCGTTGTTAGATCTAACAAAAATCTAACATCTAGAATCGCGGGGATAATTTGCGTTGATTCATTACCTTCAGAAGCTGAGCTAAACACAGCTTCTTCGGCACCCAACAACAGAAATTGGGTAGTCGAAGATAGAGAAATTTTCTGAATCGCCCAAATTCTCTTTGTTTTCTTGATTTCGTTTTCTGGTAATCTGTTCCGGCTTCGAGTAATATTAAATTTGCTCTTAACATTTTGCTTCGAAATTTTGTTTTTGACTCTTATTAAAATATGAATTTTCGTTTATTGTATATTGAGAAAAAAGAGATCGAGGATAAGGGAGGTTTCTCTTTATCTTTTGTTTATTCTATTGGGGTGGCAGGCGGTGTGTGTTGAATAAAGCTGATAACTTTGTAGCTTCCATTATGTTTTTTAAGATTCTCTTTAAAGATGATTTAAAGGGATAGACAATATTTTTATGAATTGTATTTTTGAGTACGGGTTGCCTGAAGTTTTTTTTTTCAAGGAGAATGTAATAATTGTAGGCGGTGGGTGGTATAGGGGCTGTTTGCGAGGTGTGCAGGGTTTTATTATTACTATCTTTTTTAAAGTAGAAATTTAAAAAAAAAAACTTTTTTTAGACTGGAAACAATTCCTTATGCTTTCCTTATCTGACACCACTATATGTTGTTTTCCAGGTTTTTTAGTTATGCCTTCGATACTTTTAGTTTTACCGTTCGCCTTGAGCATTGCTTCCCTTATCCTGAACCTTACGAACCGCCACTGAATTGTATCTCCAAATTCGCACAAATTCGCACTTTACTTCTTGTTTTTTCTTTAGACTATGACAAATGAAAAAAAAAATTTTTAGAAAACGAGCGAGGACGACTAATAAACTTTAAGTTATTTGAAAAAATAGTTTTTCTCTGCGTTTTGCAAAGAAGTTGATTTATTTAAATTCATATCAATAATTCTGCAATGAATATTTCACGATTATACGCATTCGATTTAATTCCACTTACCTTCACGAACAGAATCCATTTTTAAACTTCTCATAAGCACTAATTGGCACTATTTAACAAATCGTTCATGCAACTTCAATATGTCGCAAGCCACAGAGTGGTAATTTTTCAGGAGGCAATTAAAACTTCATCATTTCAGTTTTATTTATAATTAGCTTGTACTGTTTTGCAAATTTAAGCATATTGGCATTTTATAGAATATTATTTTTGTAGATTACGATATATTGCAGGCGGCTGGACAATTATGACCTCTATCCAATGATCCCACGAAGTCAATTTTCAAATTTTTGTGGTTTACGACAAATCACCGTTGGATGAACGAAATAGTTATTTTCAATGCACAATATGAGTTAGAAACTTCGACAGCTCGTGTAACGGCCACTTTCAGATTTTCTGTGACCCTCGGGGCCCCTACTTAAAATTCCGCAAAGAGAAAGTCCCGAAATAGAATCTTCAGCGCCAGTGTTTTGGCAACTGTGCGAAAAAAAGGTGTCGGTGAATAATGTAGGTATAGCATTTCAGGTAGTAAAAGTCATTAGCCCAACTGCTTTCAACTGGCGAACAGGCTCATTTTATGGACATTATGATGTTGTTTTGATTCCAAACTGTTGTAAACTAAGAACAAATAATACGCCTGATCTTGGGGGGCCCCTATATTAAAGTCATTTTCCCAACTTCTTCTAACTGGCAACGAAAGACTCATTTCAGGGAAATTAAGATTTTGTTTTGTTTAAAAATTTCTTTTTAAAAATTAGAAAAAATTATACGCCTGATCTTGGGGGCCCCAATTTTTCGGGGGCCCTAAGCAGCTGCTTAGTTTGCTTATAGGTTAATCCGGCCCTGCAGATAGTTAGAAATAAGTTATTGATTAAGTAGATTTAAGTTTTTATATATAAAATAAACATAGTGTCTAAGTTTTTTGTTCTAATTTTTCTTAGATTATTATAAATTGAAATGATATTTTAAAATAAAATAAAATTAAAAAAGATAAGTTTTAGCCGAAAGGCATAAGTTAATATAAAACATAGATTAATTTAGAGTGCCTGCTGAGGGCCAGTAAGTTAGATAGATTAGAATAGGCTAGAATAATTAACCTTAAGCGTTTAGTTAAATTTATATTAAGATAGATGTTAAGATAAATAAAATGCTTTTAAAACTGAAACTGCGCTAGATCGGGGTGCGAAAGGACCAAGGTTCGATTCTTGGTGGTGAGCATGCTCTTTTTTTAACTATGATGATTTTTGTAGTGTTTGTTAAATACTTTGTTAAGTTTTAGAATACGCAAAGACTCACAACTTATAACCTACATAAGCCATTAACAAAAACTTTTCAAGATTAATTATACATAGCGTTGGTCAGTGTAATACTTTTATGAATCTCCATGGCCAAACTAGGATACAGCATTATGACAATAATTAAATCAATGAAACGTGAAATAAAAGTTTTAGTTAAGAACGGATTTGGCTTATTTAGCTTATTATGGATTGAGTTATAGCTCACAATTGAATATGTACCAAAGCTTTTAATTAGTCGCCGCTTTGAGATTTTACCATCAACGCAGGCTTAGTTTACTATACTACACTAAATCATCATAGCTAAAAAAAAAGTTTGCGGCCATCACCAAGAATCGAAGGTCCTTTCGCACCCCGATCTAGCGTTTTTTTTAAAGCATTTATTTCTCTTATTAACTATCTTAATAAAAATTTAACTAAATGCTTAAAGTTAATTATTCTAGCCTATGCTGATCCGTCTAACTTATTGGCCCTCAGCAGGCACTTTAAATTAATCTATGTCTTATATTAACTTATGCCTTTCGGCTAAAACTTATCTTTTTAAATTCTTTTATTTAACTTACACTGTTTGTCGTCAAATCTTGGAAGTTAAATTTGACCCACTTCCCGATTTCGGATAGAGCTGAAATTTTGCATACACGTTTAGTTTGGATGACAATGCAATCTGGCCATTTTGTAAAAATATCAAGATGGCGGTTCCAAAATGGCGCCCGATTTTTGAAATTGTGCTCCGCGGCCCTCTGACATGGGTATCAAATGAAAGGATATGACAGGTAGAACACAATAAGCTATGTGGCGTCATTCCAAATTCAAAATGGCGGCCAACACTTACACTGTTTGTCGTCAAATCTTGGAAGTTAAATTTGACCCACTTCCCGGTTTCGGATAGAGCTGAAATTTTGCATACACGCTTAGTTTGGGTGACAATGCAATCTGGCCATTTTGTAAAAATATCAAGATGGCGGTTCCAAAATGGCGCCCGATTTTTGAAATTGTGCTCCGCGGCCCTCTGACATGGGTATCAAATGAAAGGATATGACAGGTAGAACACAATAAGCTATGTGGCGTCATTCCAAATTCAAAATGGCGGCCAACACTTACACTGTTTGTCGTCACATCTTGGAAGTTAAATTTGACCCACTTCCCGGTTTCGGATAGAGCTGAAATTTTGCATACACGTTTAGTTTGGATGACAATGCAATCTGGCCATTTTGTAAAAATATCAAGATGGCGGTTCCAAAATGGCGCCCGATTTTTGAAATTGTGCTCCGCGGCCCTCTGACATGGGTATCAAATGAAAGGATATGACAGGTAGAACACAATAAGCTATGTGGCGTCATTCCAAATTCAAAATGGCGGCCAACACTAAATTGCGGAAAGCTTATAATAGACTAAAAAGTAGAAAATATAACCGATCAACTTCCAATTTTGCACACACTCGTAGTTCGGGTGGTTAATGTGTATGAATGATGAGATGAATAGTTGAGTTAAGGGTGAGTTGATAATAAAGAAGCAATACACGTTACAAAAAATCACAAGCAAACACAGACATGCTGCTGCCAACTAAATTCAACTACTCAAATACTGAACTCATGTCCGTATGCATAATTTCAACCAAACCCAGGTAGCAGAGCTGAGTCGAGTTCAATCAACCTTAACCCAACTCGACTCCCGTTTACATGTAGTTAGACTTGGGTTCAACTTGAGTTCAACTCATCATGTATAAGTAGTAAATGCAATCTGACCTTTTTGTAAAAAAAATCAAGAAGACGGTTCCGAGATGGCGGCCGTTTTTGCAATTATGTTCCACCGAGCCCACGACATGGGTATCAAATGAATACAGTAAACTGTGTGACGTACTTTTAAATCTAATAGAATTGCCATCATAAAATGGCGGAATACATATAATAAACTAAAAAGTAGAAAATAAAATAAATGGTTAAAAAAAAATTTTAAAAAAAATTCTTTTCATTAACTAAAAAATGTACTGAAAAGTAAAAAATATTTTAAAGAAAGCGTGAAATTTCAATTTTAATGAAAAAGTTAATTAAAAGAATGGCGCATTTTTCATCAAAAAATTTTGTTAGAATTTGAAATTAACAAAGCAAAAAATTGAGGGTTATTGTAAATCTCACGCGATTTACAGTTATATTTTCAATTTTTGATGAAAAATGCGCTATTCTTTTAATTAACTTTTTCATTAAAATTGGAATTTCACGCTTTCTTTAAAATATTTTTTATTTTTTACTTTTCAGTACATTTTTTAGTTAATGAAAGGAATTTTTTTTAAAAAATTTTTTTAACCATTTATTTTATTTAATTTTATTTTATTTTAAAATATCATTGTAATTTATAGTAATCTAAGAAAAATTAGAACAAAAAAACTTAGACACTATGTTTATTTTATATATAAAAACTTAAATCTACTTAATCAATAACTTATTTCTAACTATCTGGGCGGGGGGCAGCGGAGACGATAAAATCGTCTCAGGTGTTCCCCGTCCAGGCGACGAACTTCCACAGGCTCGAGTGATGCTAGAGCTCAAGCTCGTGAAAGCTCGCACCACTTACTTACAAGCTAATTAACCTATTAACAGAACTATCCGGACGGGGTACAGCGGAGGACCTGCCTCGGATGTACTCCGTCCAGGCGACGAGCTTCCACGGGCTCGTGTTAGCAAAACTAACAAAACAAAAAAGAACAGACAAACAACAAACAAAAGCAGACAAACAAAACTAACAAAAGGTCGTGGCAGCTCGCACGTAAGCTTACTTAAAACTAAATCTATTACTAAGTAAAAACTATAACTAATCCTATCTAAGCCCTAAGCTAATCATTAAAAACTAGATTACAAGCTAAACTAGTCTATATCTAAAGTTTTAAGGGCGAATGCGCAATATTTAAGTATCCGCCAGCCACCAGTACAGAGTACTTGCAGTGGAGGCGTCTCGTCTATCTCTCCCCGAGATTCGAGTACTGAACCTCAGCAGCTCCTGAACTTCCATATCTTCATTGCTAAATCTGTAGCGTTTATCTGTCGCGGTCACAAGCAGCTCTGTGATTTTCAGGGTTCGAGTAGAACGCTCCCCGAATAAGAGGATTTTCGCTCTCCGTCGCTCTTGCAATGTGTCTTCGAATCAATTTGATTATGAAGTTGTCGATCCTATTAACAAATGCCTTATCGTAAATAACATTGTTGGCGTGAAACTTCGTGAAGCCAGATTCGGGTGTTCGGTACAACCTTAAGCACGCCCGTAAGCATTGTCTTTCGAAAACCCGAAGCTTTTCCATATAAAAAGGGGATATGTTGAACCACACTGGGCAGCCATAAGTTAAAATCGGTCTGACCAAGGCTTGGTAGCAGATCACCTTTACTCGTGAGCTTAGGTGTCTGCTATAAAAAAGCCTTTTAGTCATGTGAAACGCCTTGTTTGCCTTGTCCAGAGCAACACTTACATTTCTATTGAAATATAAGTATTGATCCAGCCAAAGCCCAAGGTATTTCACTTCCGACTTGTGTTCTAACGCCTGTCCCGCGTAGTTCGAAATTCGGAATGTTTTCCAGTTCCTCTGCACATCGTACGAAGCTCTGCTTAGAGGAGTCCGGAAAAGAATCGATTCGCATTTGCCAAAGTTGATCTTCAACTTCCAATCATCACTATAGCGCTCGATTGTTTCGAAGTCACGTTGTAAGAGCGTCTGGATTACTCTAATCTTCGGCCCCGTCCTGTACACAATCAGGTCATCCGCATACGCTAATGCGAAGCGGAGTGAACTGATTAGGTCACTCGTAAAAATATTAAACAAGAGCGGCGAACTTACTGCTCCCTGTTGCAAACCGTTTTTAATTTCAAATACCTTTCCTGTTGTGAAGTTCCCACTTTTGAAGATGAACTTCTTCTTGGAGATCATATTATAGATCATATATAACAGAGGTCCGGTCATCCCGTATCTGACTAATTTATAGAGAAGACCCTCGATCCACACTGTATCGAACGCCTTCTCATAGTCGATCAAGCATGCTCCCGTACACTGGCCTTTCATTAAGTTCCAGTGTATGTCTGATACCAATTTCGACGCGGCATGAATGGTGTCATGTCCCGCCCTGAAACCGAATTGGTTATCGGGGACTATATTATTTTCCTCAACCCATTTGGACAATGATCTATTAATTACTGATTCAAAAACCTTACTAATATTCGGAAGCAGACTTATTGACCGAAGATTAGCAGGGTTACTTTTCTTTACCCTTTTTGGGTATTGGGTACACCACTGCCGTTTTCCAGTGTTCTGGAAAATGGGCATTGTTTATCGCATTATTAAACAGAATGGTGTATATGTCTATAGCCACCAGGGGCAAATGTTTTAGTACGATGTTTGGAACACCATCCACTCCAGACGACTTCTTATTGTTTAGACAGCGAAATGTTAGCTAGCAGGAGATCAGTTTTCGTAATGAGAAGAGGGTTTGCTTGTGCCTCAGGAATATTGTTCGCTGCGCAGTCTTCACTGAACTCGATGATTCTTCGGTTCTCGGATTTCCAGGCCTCGATCTCATTAGTTATTCTGAAATGGTTCAGCAGGGCCCTATTTTCGAGGTCAAAATTCGGCCGAACACAAGAGTGTTCACCGAATAAATTCCTTGATAGTAGGCCCCCACTAAATCCACTTTCTCCTGTTCGTCCTCTATACAATAATTATCGTCTACAAGACTGGTTTCTTTGGGATCTATGTTCACAGACCTCAGTAGTTCCTGGTTAGCCAGGGTCCTGGGAATACGCAGCTTGTCCAACCGGTTATGTGTTTTACTCCTAAAGATTTTATTTATCTGTGGGAACATGCTCGCGCTATTAGTTTGAATAGCACGAATCTTTTTGTTCCAGTACAGATTCACAGACTGTGAGAATTGTTGTTTGAGGAGTTGTTGGAGGTTTTTCATAACCGATTTAAGAGTTACGATCTCCGGACTCTGTCTATCCTGGAACTGGCGGTGTAGGGATTTCAGTCTCGTCAGTACTCTACTTTTATATTTTTGTAGTGCGTCGATTGTAGCGTTCTTGTAACAGTCTGTACTGTTCTTTTTCTTTGTCCGTGGCATGGTTTTGTCCATAGTCTGTAGAGTGAGGTTGTCCATATCTTTCAGATATGCGTCAATCTCAATGTTGGTCAAGTTCCTAGTTGTGGGAGGTAATAGTCCGTTAATCTGTATTGCCCTTTCCATAGCCTTCTGGAATTTTGGCCAGTGCATCTTCTGGTAGGCAAAAGGATGCACTTCGCAATATTCAAGGAGTTCCATGGAGTCGTCAGGGACTTGTACTGTTATTTCCAGTCCTTGGTGGTCCCTGTCGTACGGCACTGTCGTTAGACAGTTTGTCACGTTTGTGTTTACACCTAGTACGGCCATCCGAGAGTCTAACAAGCATATATCCAGAAAAGAACCGCCATTTGGGTATGATGGCATGTCCGTAGCGTAAAGATTTACTTTTCGCTGAATTCTATTCTGATCCAACCAGTCATTCAGTTGGTTGCCCCTGATGTTAGCCGTTTGATTTCCCCATGCTTCATGGCGTGCGTTTAAATCTCCGGCCAATAAGTAAAAATTTTGCTCCGACTCCAGGTGGAGAGTTGGAAAAAGAGAGCTCATTTCCTCTATAAATAGTCTGGATTGGGAGGTTTGGGGTGCGTACGCGGCAATTATATACAGCCTTCTGCCACTAGACAGAGGGAGGTATATAGCGCACGCTTCTAACACCCGAAACTTTGCGATGTCCCTGCTATACATGATCTTGTGTTTAAGGGTGGTCTTTACTAGTATTAGTAGGCCCTCATCTTGTGTGGCATTAGGTCTATCTCTCCTAATTATCACATAATCTTTGTAATCCACTTTGTGCTTCTCGCTTAGTTTGGTCTCCCTAGCAAGAAGCACATCAGGATTTTCGTTTTGCAAAAGGATCAGCAAATTCGCCCTTCTCTCGTTTCTTATCAACGAATTGACGTTCACCGCAATGACCTTGATCGTGTCCTCCCTGCGTAAAGCCATTAAACAGCTTACCCAGAGATGGTTTCTGTCGTAAAGTAGGAATATACTAAGTCTAAACGGGCGTTTTGCTCGTTTAGTTGTTTTTGTAGCTGAGCGATTTGCCCTTGAATTGATAGGAGAACCGCTTTCAGCTCGCTGTCCCCAGAACTTGCTGCGGGCGCAGCTTTTGGGGCTTGCTGTTTGGTTGTCTGGGCTCCAGCTGCCATTTGGGCGAAGGACATACCAGGTACAGCTAAATTTTGAAACATTTGCCCCTTACGGTCTTGTTGGGCCTGTATTTGTTCTTTACGCGCCTTAATACGTTGCTTGAACTCTGCATATTTAGGGCATCCTCTATAATTAGTAGGATGTCCATTAGATCTGCAGAGCACACAGAATAACTTGTTTTTATCCGCGACTTTTTCCCTCCCAAGAGGACATTCGCCTTGATTGTGGGTTCTTTCACATTTGACACACCTAAAAGCCATTTGGCAGTTAGCTGCGGCATGTCCAAACCTTTGGCAGCGTATACATTGCAGGATTTTTTTAAATTCTTTTATTTAACTTACACTGTTTGTCGTCAAATCTTGGAAGTTAAATTTGACCCACTTCCCGGTTTCGGATAGAGCTGAAATTTTGCATACACGTTTAGTTTGGATGACAATGCAATCTGGCCATTTTGTAAAAATATCAAGATGGCGGTTCCAAAATGGCGCCCGATTTTTGAAATTGTGCCACTGTTTGTCGTCAAATCTTGGAAGTTAAATTTGACCCACTTCCCGGTTTCGGATAGAGCTGAAATTTTGCATACACGTTTAGTTTGGATGACAATGCAATCTGGCCATTTTGTAAAAATATCAAGATGGCGGTTCCAAAATGGCGCCCGATTTTTGAAATTGTGCTCCGCGGCCCTCTAACATGGGTATCAAATGAAAGGATATGACAGGTAGAACACAATAAGCTATGTGGCGTCATTCCAAATTCAAAATGGCGGCCAACACTTACACTGTTTGTCGTCAAATCTTGGAAGTTAAATTTGACCCACTTCCCGGTTCCGGATAGAGCTGAAATTTTGCATACACGTTTAGTTTGGATGACAATGCAATCTGGCCATTTTGTAAAAATATCAAGATGGCGGTTCCAAAATGGCGCCCGATTTTTGAAATTGTGCTCCGCGGCCCTCTGACATGGGTATCAAATGAAAGGATATGACAGGTAGAACACAATAAGCTATGTGGCGTCATTCCAAATTCAAAATGGCGGCCAACACTAAATTGCGGAAAACTTATAATAGACTAAAAAGTAGAAAATATAACCGATCAACTTCCAATTTTGCACACACTCGTAGTTCGGGTGGTTAATGTGTATGAATGATGAGATGAATAGTTGAGTTAAGGGTGAGTTGATAATAAAGAAGCAATACACGTTACAAAAAATCACAAACAAACACAGAGATGCTGCTGTCAACTAAATTCAACTACTCAAATACTGAACTCATGTCCGTATGCATAATTTCAACTAAACCCAGGTAGCAGAGCTGAGTCGAGTTCAGTCAACCTTAACCCAACTCGACTCCCGTTTACATGTAGTTAGACTTGGGTTCAACTTGAGTTCAACTCATCATGTATAAGTACTAAATGCAATCTGACCTTTTTGTAAAAAAATCAAGAAGACGGTTCCGAGATGGCGGCCGTTTTTGCAATTATGTTCCACCGAGCCCACGACATGGGTATCAAATGAATACAGTAAACTGTGTGACGTAATTTTAAATCTAATAGAATTGCCATCATAAAATGGCGGAATACATATAATAAACTAAAAAGTAGAAAATAAAATAAATGGTTAAAAAAAATTTTTAAAAAAAATTCTTTCATTAACTAAAAAATGTACTGAAAAGTAAAAAATAAAAAATATTTTAAAGAAAGCGTGAAATTTCAATTTTAATGAAAAAGTTTATTAAAAGAATGGCGCATTTTTCATCAAAAAATTTTGTTAGAATTTGAAATTAACAAAGCAAAAAATTGAGGGTTATTGTAAATCTCACGCGATTTACAGTCATATTTTCAATTTTTGATGAAAAATGCGCCATTCTTTTAATTAACTTTTTCATTAAAATTGAAATTTCACGCTTTCTTTAAAATATTTTTTATTTTTTACTTTTCAGTACATTTTTTAGTTAATGAAAGAATTTTTTTAAAAAATTTTTTTTAACCATTTATTTTATTTATTAATTAAATTCTTTTATTTAACTTGCACTGTTTGTCGTCAAATCTTGGAAGTTAAATTTGACCCACTTCCCGGTTTCGGATAGAGCTGAAATTTTGCATACACGTTTAGTTTGGATGACAATGCAATCTGGCCATTTTGTAAAAATATCAAGATAGCGGTTCCAAAATGGCGCCCGCTTTTATTTTACTTACACTGTTTGTCGTCAAATCTTGGAAGTTAAATTTGACCCACTTCCCGGTTTCGGATAGAGCTGAAATTTTGCAAACACGTTTAGTTTGGATAACAATGCAATCTGGCCATTTTGTAAAAATATCAAGATGGCGGTTCCAAAATGGCGCCCGATTTTTGAAATTGTGCTCCGCGGCCCTTTGAAATGGGTATCAAATGAAAGGATATGACAGGTAGAACACAATAAGCTATGTGGCGTCATTCCAAATTCAAAATGGCGGACAACACTTACACTGTTTGTCGTCAAATCTTGGAAGTTAAATTTGACCCACTTCCCGGTTTCGGATAGAGCTGAAATTTTGCATACACGTTTAGTTTGGATGACAATGCAATCTGGCCATTTTGTAAAAATATCAAGATGGCGGATCCAAAATGGCGCCCGATTTTTAAAATTGTGCTCCGCGGCCCTCTGACATGGGTATCAAATGAAAGGATATGACAGGTAGAACACAATAAGCTATGTGGCGTCATTCCAAATTCAAAATGGCGGCCAACACTTACACTGTTTGTCGTCAAATCTTGGAAGTTAAATTTGACCCACTTCCCGGTTTCGGATAGAGCTGAAATTTTGCATACACGTTTAGTTTGGATGACAATGCAATCTGGCCATTTTGTAAAAATATCAAGATGGCGGTTCCAAAATGGCGCCCGATTTTTGAAATTGTGCTCCGCGGCCCTCTGACATGGGTATCAAATGAAAGGATATGACAGGTAGAACACAATAAGCTATGTGGCGTCATTCCAAATTCAAAATGGCGGCCAACACTTACACTGTTTGTCGTCAAATCTTGGAAGTTAAATTTGACCCACTTCCCGGTTTCGGATAGAGCTGAAATTTTGCATACACGTTTAGTTTGGATGACAATGCAATCTGGCCATTTTGTAAAAATATCAAGATGGCGGTTCCAAAATGGCGCCTGATTTTTGAAATTGTGCTCCGCGGCCCTCTGACATGGGTATCAAATGAAAGGATATGACAGGTAGAACACAATAAGCTATGTGGCGTCATTCCAAATTCAAAATGGCGGCCAACACTTACACTGTTTGTCGTCAAATCTTGGAAGTTAAATTTGACCCACTTCCCGGTTTCGGATAGAGCTGAAATTTTGCATACACGTTTAGTTTGGATGACAATGCAATCTGGCCATTTTGTAAAAATATCAAGATGGCGGTTCCAAAATGGCGCCCGATTATTGAAATTGTGCTCCGCGGCCCTCTGACATGGGTATCAAATGAAAGGATATGACAGGTAGAACACAATAAGCTATGTGGCGTCATTCCAAATTCAAAATGGCGGCCAACACTTACACTGTTTTTCGTCAAATCTTGAAAGTTAAATTTGACCCACTTCCCGGTTTCGGATAGAGCTGAAATTTTGCATACACGTTTAGTTTGGATGACAATGCAATCTGGCCATTTTGTAAAAATATCAAGATGGCGGTTCCAAAATGGCGCCCGATTTTTGAAATTGTGCTCCGCGGCCCTCTGACATGGGTATCAAATGAAAGGATATGACAGGTAGAACACAATAAGCTATGTGGCGTCATTCCAAATTCAAAATGGCGGCCAACACTAACTTGCGGAAAGCTTATAATAGACTAAAAAGTAGAAAATATAACCGATCAACTTCCAATTTTGCACACACTCGTAGTTCGGGTGGTTAATGTGTATGAATGATGAGATGAATAGTTGAGTTAAGGGTGAGTTGATAATAAAGAAGCAATACACTTTACAAAAAATCACAAACAAACACAGAGATGCTGCTGTCAACTAAATTCAACTACTCAAATACTGAACACATGTCCGTATGCATAATTTCAACTAAACCCAGGTAGCAGAGCTGAGTCGAGTTCAGTCAACCTTAACCCAACTCGACTCCCGTTTACATGTAGTTAGACTTGGGTTCAACTTGAGTTCAACTCATCATGTATAAGTACTAAATGCAATCTGACCTTTTTGTAAAAAAATCAAGAAGACGGTTCCGAGATGGCGGCCGTTTTTGCAATTATGTTCCACCGAGCCCACGACATGGGTATCAAATGAATACAGTAAACTGTGTGACGTAATTTTAAATCTAATAGAATTGCCATCATAAAATGGCGGAATACATATAATAAACTAAAAAGTAGAAAATAAAATAAATGGTTAAAAAAAAATTTTTAAAAAAAATTCTTTTCATTAACTAAAAAATGTACTGAAAAGTAATAAAATAAATGGTTAACAAAAAATTTTTAAAAAAAATTCTTTTCATTAACTAAAAAATGTACTGAAAAGTAATAAAATAAATGGTTAAAAAAAAAATTTTAAAAAAAATTCTTTTCATTAACTAAAAAATGTACTGAAAAGTAAAAAATAAAAAATATTTTAAAGAAAGCGTGAAATTTCAATTTTAATGAAAAAGTTAATTAAAAGAATGGCGCATTTTTCATCAAAAATTGAAAATATAACTGTAAATCGCGTGAGATTTACAATAACCCTCAATTTTTTGCTTTGTTAATTTCAAATTCTAACAAAATTTTTTGATGAAAAATGCGCCATTCTTTTAATTAACTTTTTCATTAAAATTGAAATTTCACGCTTTTTTTAAAATATTTTTTATTTTTTACTTTTCAGTACATTTTTTAGTTAATGAAAAGAATTTTTTTTAAAAAATTTTTTTAACCATTTTTAAATTCTTTTATTTAACTTGCACTGTTTGTCGTCAAATCTTGGAAGTTAAATTTGACCCACTTCCCGGTTTCGGATAGAGCTGAAATTTTGCATACACGTTTAGTTTGGATGACAATGCAATCTGGCCATTTTGTAAAAATATCAAGATAGCGGTTCCAAAATGGCGCCCGCTTTTATTTTACTTACACTGTTTGTCGTCAAATCTTGGAAGTTAAATTTGACCCACTTCCCGGTTTCGGATAGAGCTGAAAGTTTGCATACACGTTTAGTTTGGATGACAATGCAATCTGGCCATTTTGTAAAAATATCAAGATAGCGGTTCCAAAATGGCGCCCGCTTTTATTTTACTTACACTGTTTGTCGTCAAATCTTGGAAGTTAAATTTGACCCACTTCCCGGTTTCGGATAGAGCTGAAATTTTGCATACACGTTTAGTTTGGATGACAATGCAATCTGGCCATTTTGTAAAAATATCAAGATGGCGGTTCCAAAATGGCGCCCGATTTTTGAAATTGTGTTCCGCGGCCCTCTGACATGGGTATCAAATGAAAGGATATGACAGGTAGAACACAATAAGCTATGTGGCGTCATTCCAAATTCAAAATGGCGGCCAACACTTACACTGTTTGTCGTCAAATCTTGGAAGTTAAATTTGACCCACTTCCCGATTTCGGGTAGAGCTGAAATTTTGCATACACGTTTAGTTTGGATGACAATGCAATCTAGCCATTTTGTAAAAATATCAAGATGGCGGTTCTAAAATGGCGCCCGATTTTTGAAATTGTGCTCCGCGGCCCTCTGACATGGGTATCAAATGAAAGGATATGACAGGTAGAACACAATAAGCTATGTGGCGTCATTCCAAATTCAAAATGGCGGACAACACTTACACTGTTTGTCGTCAAATCTTGGAAGTTAAATTTGACCCACTTCCCGGTTTCGGATAGAGCTGAAATTTTGCATACACGTTTAGTTTGGATGACAATGCAATCTGGCCATTTTGTAAAAATATCAAGATGGCGGATCCAAAATGGCGCCCGATTTTTAAAATTGTGCTCCGCGGCCCTCTGACATGGGTATCAAATGAAAGGATATGACAGGTAGAACACAATAAGCTATGTGGCGTCATTCCAAATTCAAAATGGCGGCCAACACTTACACTGTTTGTCGTCAAATCTTGGAAGTTAAATTTGACCCACTTCCCGGTTTCGGATAGAGCTGAAATTTTGCATACACGTTTAGTTTGGATGACAATGCAATCTGGCCATTTTGTAAAAATATCAAGATGGCGGTTCCAAAATGGCGCCCGATTTTTGAAATTGTGCTCCGCGGCCCTTTGAAATGGGTATCAAATGAAAGGATATGACAGGTAGAACACAATAAGCTATGTGGCGTCATTCCAAATTCAAAATGGCGGCCAACACTTACACTGTTTGTCGTCAAATCTTGGAAGTTAAATTTGACCCACTTCCCGGTTTCGGATAGAGCTGAAATTTTGCATACACGTTTAGTTTGGATGACAATGCAATCTGGCCATTTTGTAAAAATATCAAGATGGCGGTTCCAAAATGGCGCCCGATTTTTGAAATTGTGCTCCGCGGCCCTCTGACATGGGTATCAAATGAAAGGATATGAGAGGTAGAACACAATAAGCTATGTGGCGTCATTCCAAATTCAAAATGGCGGCCAACACTTACACTGTTTGTCGTCAAATCTTGGAAGTTAAATTTGACCCACTTCCCGGTTTCGGATAGAGCTGAAATTTTGCATACACGTTTAGTTTGGATGACAATGCAATCTGGCCATTTTGTAAAAATATCAAGATGGCGGATCCAAAATGGCGCCTGATTTTTGAAATTGTGCTCCGCGGCCTTCTGACATGGGTATCAAATGAAAGGATATGACAGGTAGAACACAATAAGCTATGTGGCGTCATTCCAAATTCAAAATGGCGGCCAACACTTACACTGTTTGTCGTCAAATCTTGGAAGTTAAATTTGACCCACTTCCCGGTTTCGGATAGAGCTGAAATTTTGCATACACGTTTAGTTTGGATGACAATGCAATCTGGCCATTTTGTAAAAATATCAAGATGGCGGTTCCAAAATGGCGCCCGATTATTGAAATTGTGCTCCGCGGCCCTCTGACATGGGTATCAAATGAAAGGATATGACAGGTAGAACACAATAAGCTATGTGGCGTCATTCCAAATTCAAAATGGCGGCCAACACTTACACTGTTTTTCGTCAAATCTTGGAAGTTAAATTTGACCCACTTCCCGGTTTCGGATAGAGCTGAAATTTTGCATACACGTTTAGTTTGGATGACAATGCAATCTGGCCATTTTGTAAAAATATCAAGATGGCGGTTCCAAAATGGCGCCCGATTTTTGAAATTGTGCTCCGCGGCCCTCTGACATGGGTATCAAATGAAAGGATATGACAGGTAGAACACAATAAGCTATGTGGCGTCATTCCAAATTCAAAATGGCGGCCAACACTAACTTGCGGAAAGCTTATAATAGACTAAAAAGTAGAAAATATAACCGATCAACTTCCAATTTTGCACACACTCGTAGTTCGGGTGGTTAATGTGTATGAATGATGAGTTGAATAGTTGAGTTAAGGGTGAGTTGATAATAAAGAAGCAATACACTTTACAAAAAATCACAAACAAACACAGAGATGCTGCTGTCAACTAAATTCAACTACTCAAATACTGAACTCATGTCCGTATGCATAATTTCAACTAAACCCAGGTAGCAGAGCTGAGTCGAGTTCAGTCAACCTTAACCCAACTCGACTCCCGTTTACATGTAGTTAGACTTGGGTTCAACTTGAGTTCAACTCATCATGTATAAGTACTAAATGCAATCTGGCCTTTTTGTAAAAAAAATCAAGAAGACGGTTCCGAGATGGCGGCCGTTTTTGCAATTATGTTCCACCGAGCCCACGACATGGGTATCAAATGAATACAGTAAACTGTGTGACGTAATTTTAAATCTAATAGAATTGCCATCATAAAATGGCGGAATACATGTAATAAACTAAAAAGTAGAAAATAAAATAAATGGTTAAAAAAAATTTTTTAAAAAAAATTCTTTTCATTAACTAAAAAATGTACTGAAAAGTAATAAAATAAATGGTTAAAAAAAAATTTTTTAAAAAAATTCTTTTCATTAACTAAAAAATGTACTGAAAAGTAATAAAATAAATGGTTAAAAAAAAAATTTTAAAAAAAATTCTTTTCATTAACTAAAAAATGTACTGAAAAGTAAAAAATAAAAAATATTTTAAAGAAAGCGTGAAATTTCAATTTTAATGAAAAAGTTAATTAAAAGAATGGCGCATTTTTCATCAAAAATTGAAAATATAACTGTAAATCGCGTGAGATTTACAATAACCCTCAATTTTTTGCTTTGTTAATTTCAAATTCTAACAAAATTTTTTGATGAAAAATGCGCCATTCTTTTAATTAACTTTTTCATTAAAATTGAAATTTCACGCTTTCTTTAAAATATTTTTTATTTTTTACTTTTCAGTACATTTTTTAGTTAATGAAAAGAATTTTTTTTAAAAATTTTTTTTAACCATTTATTTTATTACTTTTCAGTACATTTTTTAGTTAATGAAAAGAATTTTTTTTAAAAATTTTTTTTTAACCATTTATTTTATTACTTTTCAGTACATTTTTTAGTTAATGAAAAGAATTTTTTTAAAAAATTTTTTTTTAACCATTTATTTTTTTAGGTTATCCAACCGGCTTTCGGGAGTCAGTTGTACGCGAGTAAGTCGTGCTGAATTTTTTTACCGCCGCAAATTTTAAATTTTCGATTTCGAGAGATTGGAGTTCATTCAAGAGCTCCTGGGTATCAGAGTCGGGATCGAGACCTTTTAAGAGGACGCTTTGCAAGTTTTCACTTTTTGCAGTGAAAGTAAAAAATTGCTAATCTAATATTATTTTCATTTTATTAAAGTCTCCTAAACTATTTAAAACTAAGCAGTGCTTAATCCCACTAAGCATTTTTATAAAAAAGTTAGTGTGCTTAAGCACCTGCTTCGCTAACTTTATTGTGTCCATTGGTTGCTGATGGAAGATGTTGATCGGCGGGATTTTATCTTTTTTTTATGTTGTTTTTGCTGCTGCTGTTGCTGCTGCTGTTGCTGGGGCTGCTGTTGGTATTCCTTTTGTTGTTGTTGCTGCGGGGCTTGCTGCTTCAGGCTTTGCTATTGCTGAGTTGTTGCTGCTTTGGTTTTTGGGAGCCTAGGAAAATTTTTTTCCTTTAGATCCTCAATCATTTTTTCAAGCCTAGCTTCATCTTTATTATTGTCTGTGGCCAGTTCTTTCAAGCTGTTGCCCAGGCCTTTATATTTGCCTGGGACAGAATCGTAGGATGATGACTCTTCGTCGGAATCAGTCATCACTACGGTGCAAGTGGCCGTTGTTCCAGACCCAGACGCTGTGGGACTTTTTTCTGGGTGTAGTTGTTGCCTTTCGTTCGCTGCAGTAAATTCGACATGATTTTGATTTTTCGGCGCCTTTTGTTTACAGGGCGCCGTTCTTTATTAGTTTTGTCACTATCACTTGCAACTTTATGGCCTTCTTGGTCCTTGTTTTTATGGTTTGTTGTCACTGTTATCGTGTTATTATCACTAGCGCCGGCGGCACTTTTTATATTATTTTTTTGAGACATGACACTTCCGTGTACATGCTCTACACTAGGACTTTTCTCCTCTATTTCTTTAATTGTTTCGTCTTAAAAGTTATTTTCTTTAAAATTTAAAAAGGAAAAAAAGAAAATCTATTTAACACTTTTTATATATAACGCACTGGAATTGAACCGTAATTCTTAAAAAAACACCGACTTTTCTCGCGACCTCTAGTCTCAACGCACAGTCTGTGTTCGATAGGTGGCCTGGTGTAGCGGTATAAAAAATGCACGACAATTTATATTTGTTCCGTGATTCAAGACAAGATTCGTGAAGAACCACTAACTAAAATAATTTACAGCGCTACGGTCAATTAATGGTTTCCACAAGAGAGTGTAGCGGAAAAAAACACTGGAAAGGATCTCCAATAAAAAAAAACGCACGTGGCTTTCGATTTACAATTTCTATATTTTCCCCAAAAAAAAAAATACTATGCACAGAACTTTAATGATTTTAAATTCAAATTAATAAATATTAACAAACAACTTCAAAAAAAACTAATTCCTTTACTTTCACTAATAAAAAAATATGTATTTAAATTCATGCAAATTTTATTTTAATTCACAAAAAAATCTCATCTATATATATAAAAAATTAGAAAAAAATAATAGCACAACACAAAATATCTATATCCAGCGCTGATTCAAGGGAATAAATATAAGAAATTTCCAACACCGTGTATACCTCCACCAACCAGAACCACATTTCATGTAGAAATGTCCTAAAAGGCATTACTTCTACTGCATGCGTTCTTCAGCTGAGTTTCCGTACGAGTGCCCGAGGATTGTTAAGGTGCCTTCCTTTATACTCTTCACGTCTTAGGTCGATTTGGCAGCGAATTCATAATTTGTACTGCCAACATTATCCTTTTTCCTTAAATTATGGCTTCTTAAAAAATACCCTTTTTTAGCGAAGCCCTTGTTGCATTTGTGGGCAGACGTGCTAACTTGGCTACTGGTCGTCTCAAAACGCTGGTTTGTGTTTTAATTTGCGCGACTCTAACAAGACCGTCTGCGCCTGGATAGACTTCTTCGACAATCCCTAATGGCCATTTTGTTGGCGATGTATTTTCACTAGTCACTAGTACTATGTCGCCAATTTTAAGATTTTGCCTTTCTTGTTGCCATTTTGGTCTAGTTTGTAATTGGTGCAGATAGTCCGTTGACCATACCTTCCAAAATTTATGCACCCTTTGTTGGAGTTGCTTCCATCTCTGATGTAATGGTGTATCATTAGAATAATCTGGTTCTGGCAGAGTGTTCATCGCCTGCCCGATTAAAAAATGTCCTGGAGTTAGAATTTCTGGATTTTGTGGGTCTGTGCTAATATAACACAATGGTCGCGAGTTTAGTATAGCCTCAATTTGAGTTAACAACGTGGAGTATTCCTCGAAAGTGTATGTCGTATTGCATAAACTTCTCCGCAAGTGGGTTTTTACGGATCGGACACCTGCCTCCCAAATTCCTCCGAAGTGGGGCGCTGCTGGAGGGTTGAAGTGCCAATTAATTCCTTGGTTAGTCGCGTACTTTGCTGCTTCGAGGTTGGAGTTAAGAATTGCTCGTTTCATTTCTCTGTCTAAGATCACCTTTGCTCCTACGAAATTAGAACCGCAGTCGGAATATAGGTCGGACGGTAATCCTCTTCTAGCAATAAATCGTTTAAGAGCAGCGATGAATGCTTCTGTGGTTAATGCTGAGACCAGTTCTATATGTATGGCTCTTGTTGCCATACAAACGAAGATAGATAGATAGGCCTTAAACAACTGCGCTTTTCTAAGGTGTGACGCTTTAACACTTATGGGTCCCGCATAATCTATGCCAACCTTACAAAAAGGTTTTGTCTCCACAATAAATGTACTTTTATAATTTATTATTTCAATTTCAAATTACACAAATTTCCACAATAATGCACCTTTAAAATTTATTGTTCCAATTTCATCATTTTTTTTTATTTTTACATAATAACCTTAAATATTAAATTCCTTAAAATTACAATACACCTTCACTTGAAATTTGCACCTTGAAATTTTCTTCCCTTTTTCTATCGCTCAATGTACCGGCGTTGATGGCTGAAAACAATATTAACGTGCTTGATGCGATGCAATGATTTGCATGTTTACACCTCCCACGTTAATGGTTAATTTATATCGGGCTTGATGCCAATTAATAGCATGTATGCCACAAATAAAAAACAACAAATTGTTACCTTTTATAATCTTGGATACCTTTCTATAATTTTCTTATTTCCTCACGTGGATCCTGCCTTGAATTTGGTCACTCACTTCACTAGATCTTCCAACTCACTATGATTTCTCAAACAAACTAAGAGGTCCAATCGCTGGGTGCTGCCGCTTTTTATAAGCAAAAAGGCATCCATTAGAGAAATTCCAATTTCCCTGGAAAAACTGGGATGAATTTCCAAAAATTGCTCTAAAATTGACAAAATTGTTGTCATCCCTTTTCAACATAATGTCCTTTTTTTTCTTATTGTCATTAAGGTAAAAATATCTTTTTGGCAATATCTTTTAATTTCGAAAAAATACTACCTTTCTGGCATCACCATTGTTTTCGCCGGGAAATTTGGTATTGTTTTGACAGCTCAAACGTCGCGAGATGTCAAAGTTAGCTCGAGTTGAAGTTCCTTGTCGCGAGTGTTTTGCCTACCTGTGCCGGTTAATTAACGCAATTTTGTTGCGTTTCAGGTGAGTGTCGCATAAGCTACAGTGTTTAATTGTGTTTCTGCATGGTTGTTTTCAGTTTTAATGTAGCCTTTTATATTTTTTATTTTGGGGTTATGTTTTATCAAAACCCTTATAATTCATTCAATTTTCCCCTTTTTTACTAATCTAATAAGACTAATTCGCGATTAATTCATGTTATATGTTATATTTAATTCATTTATGTATGTTTTATGTGGAATTCATGTTTATTTGTTTTAATTATGTCATTGTTATTGTTGTGGTCTTTGTTGACATTTTGCCCCTTCGAGTGTATTAATTTCATTTTCATTTCAGATATTAATTGTTGGATTGTGCCTGTGTAACACCCAGGCACCAGGTATTACTTAAAAATTCAAAAATTCATGTTACTAATTTCTTTTTTCATTTTAGGATTCAGGTTGAACATCCTCCCCCCGTTGATCGTTCTCGATCAACAAGTTTCGTAATTTTGAAATTCCTCTTTTCCGATAGTGGTGAAAGAGGATGTTTCCGTCGGCCTTTACCTTAACCTTCGCTTGATAACGGCCGGGGAGGTTAATCGTCTGCTCCCTTCCCCTTCGTCGTTGGATTTTTTCGAAATCTATTTTGCATAATACCTGTTTGGACAGAAAAATGTCGACACCTTCTCTCGTGGTAAAACGTTGAAAATCGTTGTTTTCTCTGTCCTTATATTCCTTTAGCGTACGTGTTGGTCGCAGTATTCGTAACGAAGAGACGGGTCTCCCATTAATGTTTGCCGGTTCTTCGACAGCTGAGACAGTATACCTGGTTTGCTCCGGTAGCGCGGGTGGATATTCCTGGGTAGTTGTAGAACCTTGTAATGCTTGATTAAGAGGGCTCGTCGAACCATCCGGTGTAGGAGGCGATAACGAGACCTCTTCGTCGATGTAGAGGTAACTGTCCCAGTTGTCCCAGTAGCCTTGTTCTTCGCATTCATAACGATTACCCATCTGAAATATTTTGATTTTAATTGTTTGCTTTTAACTACATGACATTAAGAGACGACACTTTGGACGAACATGACAATTAAAGTTTCTTATGCCTGCATGGGCAAGAGACATAGTTTGGTGACTGGACGTTTAAAAGGCCCTAACTGAGTGCGAACTTGCACCACCCGTACTAAACCATCATTCCCTGGGTAGACTTCTTCAACTATTCCAAGTGGCCAAGCTGTAGGTGGAGTGGTGTCGCCTTTCAACAGAACAACTTGTCCGGGCTGGATGTTACCTTGTTGCTGTTGCCACTTCGGACGTTGTTGGAGTTGGTTTAAATAATCCTTCGACCACTTGTCCCAAAAATGTTTCGTCTGGTTTCGCGTATGTTGCCATCGTTGTTTCAATGAAGCGGTGCCTGCATCTGACTCTGGTAGAATTGTTAGTGACTGACCAACTAGGAAGTGACCAGGAGTTAAGATGAGTGGATCCTCAGTGGTATTTGGTACATAACACATTGGTCTGGAGTTGAGGCAGGCTTCAATTTGTGTAAGGATGGTCGTAAATTCTTCGAAGGTGTTGATTGCGTTTCCCATTGTTCTTTGGATGTGGTACTTAATTGACTTGACACCTGCCTCCCAGAGACCTCCAAAGTGCGGGGCTGCTGGTGGATTAAAGTGCCAGTTTATTGCCAAATTTGTTAAATATTGACCAACTGCTGGACTGGATTCCTTAATTGCCTGTTGTAGTTCTTTCTCCAATAGCTTTCGCCCTCCTACGAAGTTGGTGCCACAGTCGGAATAAACGTCGGTACATTTGCCCCGTCTGGCAATAAATCGCTTGAATGCCGCAACAAAGGCTTCTGATGTTAGGTCTGATGCCAGCTCAATGTGAATCGCCTTCGTTGTCATGCATACAAAAATGCAGATGTATCCCTTTGATACCTTGGCATTACGGAGTTTCGATGTCTTGATGTTAAACGGACCGGCGTAGTCAACTCCTGTATTCGTGAAAGGTTTGGACACATTGGTTCTGCATGATGGTAAGCTGCCCATCAGTTGGTGGGTTGTAGTCTGACGATGTCTGGCGCAGATGATGCATTTGTGCAGTCTCGTGGTGATACATTTCCTACCATCCAATATCCAATATTTATTCCTGGTTGTGGCTAAAACCAACGATACGCCACCATGCAGTGTCTCAAGGTGTGTTTTATCGATGATTAGCCTTGTAACATGATGATCTCGTGGTAACATGATTGGATGTTTCTGCGTGTAAGGTATCATAGCATTTGTTAATCGTCCTCCAACTCGAATTAGGCCATCTTGATCAAGAAACGGATTCAATTTCAGTAAGTTGCTTTTTGACGAGAGTGGTTTATTATGTTGTAAGTTGTCGTAGTCACCTCTGAATGCGAGTTGCTGAACCTGTCGAAGAATTATTGTTTCCGCTGCCTTCAATTCATCTGTTGTTAATAATTGTGTTTTTTTGGCTGTAGCATTCCGTACGTTGTATATAAAACGAGATATCGTGGCTATTATGCGAACTAAACGTGTGTACGACGAGTAATGAAGTGTTACATCATCTTCAAGTTTATTTAGCAGGACTGTTGTAGCTTCCTTCGACTCCAAAGTTGTTTCCTCCTTTATAATAGCACCGATTGGCCAGTCGTCTGGATTCTTGATCAACCATGGTGGACCATTTAACCAAAGTTTGTTGTTTATTAAATTGCTCGCAGTGGTCCCTCTACTTGCTAGGTCCGCGGGATTCCATTGTGTGGCGATGTGTCTCCATTGATCATATTTAATAAGTTCCTGAATCTCAACGACTCGGTTTGCTACGTAGGTCTTCCATCGAGCCGCATGCTGTCGAATCCATTGAAGGACAATCGTAGAATCCGTCCAAGCGAAGACTGGAATATCTTGAAAATGCATAGTCGATACAATTTCCTTCATTAAGCGAGCTAAAAGCAGTGCACCGTTTAGCTCAAGTCGAGGTATGGTAACTGGTTTTGTAGGCGCGACCCTCGTTCGTGATGTTATTAATGTTGATGTAACATTGCCCTTGTCATCCATAACTCGAAGATATATGACCGCTGCAAAAGGCGCGTACAGACGCATCGCAAAACCCATGTAGCTGCATGTTGCATTGTGGTGAGTAGTGAATCCATCAAGGAATGGAAAACTTGTTTAGGCTTTGTAAATCCGTTTTGTATTTTACCCAGTGTCCTTTGATGTGTTCTGAAACGGGTTGATCCCACGAGCATCCGGTTACCCACAAATCTTGTATAATCATTTTAGCTAAGATAATCACAGGCTGAATTAATCCTAGGGGGTCGTATCGGGAAGCTACATCTGATAGTATCGTTCGTTTGGTTATGGTGCTGTGCTCCTTGAAGGCCTTGTAGTTGAATGAAAATTGATCAGAATATGGTTGCCAGCGTACACCTAGTGTCTTAATGGAATCTGCTTCGGAAAATGATACGATGTCCTTGTGTTCCCTGTACTCGGTTGGCAGATGTTCCAAAATTTTCGGATTGTTGCTGCTCCATTTCCTGAGATTGAAACCACCCGATTTCAACATAGCAATTAATTGGGATTGCAAGTTTAGTGTTGTGTCCACGTTGTCTGCACCCGTCAACAAATCGTCAACATAAAAATCACATTCGGTTGCCTTCGCTGCGAGTGGAAAGGTTTACTCTCATCCATTGCGAGTTGTTTAAGTGCACGTATTGCCAAGTATGGAGCTGCTGTAGTTCCGAAGGTGGCTGTAGTTAGCTGGTAATCTTGTACATTATGTGAGGATGAGTTCCGCCAAAGAATTCTCTGGTATGTCTGATGTTCAGGTGCCACTTGAACCATCCTATACATTTTTTCTATGTCCGCGTGTACAGCAATTTGATGTTTTCTCCACTTCAATAGAGTACAAAATAATTTTGGTTGTATCGTTGGACCAGGTAACAACCAGTCGTTTAATGATTGACCATTTGTTGTTGTTTACGCAGCGACGTAATTGTACCTTTGGTGGAAAGTGTAGCGGTGTATCCAATTCGACGCACAGAACCTTGGTTATACCAATTCTATTATTTTTCACTCAATTCAAATTTAATAAAAACACACACAATAACACTCCAATAAAAATGTGTTTTATTTTTATTCCTTATTTACAGATGTCCCATAAAATTCAATTTTTTAAATTTCAATTTACTCAACTTCTTATTTTTAATTTCAAAAAAAAACTTAACACGATTTTTATTTGGACATAAATTTAACTTGAAACTTAATCAAAAATTCAATTTGCAAACATAGTATATATTTTCATACAAGCCTTAACGGATCTTAAAAGAATTCACTTCACAAATTTATATATATATTTCCCACGATGAACACTAATCTTAATGTATCTTAACCACTATTCCAATTTGCAAACTCGATATGTATTATGTATTTCCCACGTTGAATATGAATCTTAAGGGATCTTAATGCAATTCTAATTCACAGATCGAAATATATGTCCCACGTTGAGTGCGAGCTTTAATTCCTAAATGCCACCACCATACATTAAACAACATGAAGGAAAGACCCTTGCCCTGCATGCATGCATTTCTAGGAAAAAATGACTTGAAGCATTACTTTTTCCTGATACATGTACGCTGTTATAATATTTCCAAACCAATGGTTTTAGGGCCGCTAATGTCGCGCTTAAATAGGGTGGCCGTGTCGATATGGTAGAAACTGCTATAATTTTCGGGTTTCGTTATCGATTTTGCAGAATTTTATCGACCAACTTATATTTTTTGTCTCCCTTTTTTGTTGCCATCTCTCTTCCTCTTATTGGTTAAATTGTCGTTTTTTAATTTCCTTATTTTAGCCCTTTTCGCGATAATTACGCGAACACCTGGCATTGCTGTCGAAAAAAGCTTTTTAGCGCCAGCTGACAATGGCATCAGAACATGGATGCCAGTATTCATTTTCTAGTTTTCGCGATCGCGGTCGTTGGCCCTTTTTAAGGGAATTCGCGCGAGTGAAGTATTATGCAGGTAAAAAAAGGGATAAACTCTACTCAGGTATGTATCCTTTGTGTATTTCGCATGTTTTAGTTGTCCTACTGACCCTTTTTTGTGCGAAATTTGAACAAATATATTTGCCGGTAAGAACTGTCAAATTCCGATTGTTTGTTCATTTTTTTTTCTGATTACTTAATTTCTTTAAAAAAGTGATACGCAGTTCGGTTTTCGCTCCCGACCGGGTCGGTCGCATTTCTTGCGGCTGACCCCTAACTTCCAATCTCAGTAATCATATAACAGTGTCTAATTTTACTGTTAACCATAGTGCGATATGAAACCTCGTGGTTTCTTACTAATTTTTTAGTATTATTAAATATATTCAAATGTCTTTATTCTGTTATCGAACAGAAAACGTGAATTTTTACAAAACTAAAAACAGTTTTTCTAAATCGAGTGAACAATTTTGATTTTAAATCAGTCGTAAAATCGAAGTATATAAGCTCTTGCGAGATGTTAAGTTAATCAAGTGCTTTACAATTTACTAATCAAAAGAACAATTCTTAATATTATTAAGAAATTAAAATAGATCAACCTGACAGAATCACACGGATCATCCAGATTTTTTAAGAATATCCTTTTGAAACAATTACATCCAGAGAGACCGCAATTCCTCATCAAAGATCTACACACGTGGAAGTTCCTCAATCATAGTAAATCGGAAGTTAGAATCTCTTAAACCGACATATCATATCCAGCATATCAATCATCGTATTTTTTATCAATGGACAGCATATTAAATAAACTAATACTAATCAATTAGGCCAAAATATTAGGATCATCGAGATTTTTCAAGATAATCTCATGGCTGTACGACGCAAAAATTTTCAGCTAGTCTTATCATGCATGCGGGACAGTGGAATGTACTCAACCATCCGTTCACCCAACTACATTTTTAATCACAGTAATTTGATTCGGACAATGATCTAGAGTGCTCCATTTTTGACCGGAAAATTTATACACTCAGTGAACACCGCTTGGATTTGGTATCAGTGGCGTTGAAAATGAGCTGATACCGCAATCCGTGTCTAGTTGAGGATTTGGCAACTAGTCATAGCAACTGGATGTATGAAGTTTCTTCTTTAAATGAATCAAGAGGGTTATACATTAGGTTTGGCTGAATTTACTTTCTGCTGAACTCATCATGGTAAACTAACTGTAGCATGGGGTTATAAAACAGGAACACCATCTATGATACAGGCCTAATATACAATGACTTAACTTTTAACACCGGACGAATTAAATATCCAGAAGAGCTTAAAAAGTTTTTACAATCATAGTTCTTATAAGCAGCCATCTTGTGAATCCATCTTAGCAACCATTACATATAGAAGGGCTAATAACCATTTAAATCAAGTGAATTCATGTAAGCAGAAGGGCCAGTTCTGCCAGGAAATGTTGTGAAGTGGAGCTGGATGGGCTGCTGAAAAATTATTTTAGTGCGACTTGGACTTTAAGTGTCATGGGCAATATCATCACCGGACGTACCTAACAATACAGAACACAGTGTTTTCTATCAATTAGAACAGTTAAAGATTATAATCATTGTCATAACAACTTCTTATATATAGAAGAGCTAAAACTTTTAATCAATCAAGTGTCACGCAATTAATACACCTTGTGAACTGTTAATTAATCTAGTATCTTTTTATGTCAAGTTGAGTCAGCTCACCAATTATGGCTTTGCATCAGATGTGACAATTTTTTGAGCTAAACAATTCTTAGAATAACAAATGAATTAGTGGTTGATATGGTTGAAAAACCTTATACCAGTTATAACCTTTGGGGTTATACCATCTCTTAGGAGATGGGAAGTCTAATAATACAACAACAACAACAATAAAAAAGTGATATAAATTCATTTATTTGTTTTGTTTGTAATATATTAATTCAATAATTTCTTATCTTAACATAAAATTCATTTGGATATTTTAATTCTTAATTTTTAGTATTGTTGTTGTTGTTGTACATGTTTTGTTTACATTCTAAGGCTTATACTATGGCTCTAAATTTATAATTCATATTTCATTTTAGGTCTTTGAATTAGACGCGATGAAGGAGGAAGACGTCCAGGATGGAGTTTATTTCAATGGTATTGCTTTAAATTCATTGTTTTGGAAATTTTTTAATTATATCTTTTAGCTTATAACGCCTGTGCTAGACATTCTCCCTCCCGTTGAACATCTTTGTTCAACAATTTCCTGACCACTCCTCTTTTGTGGTAGTGAAAGAATTTAAGGCTACCGTCTGCTTTCAGCTTGAGACGTACCTGGTATCTATCCGGCAAGTTGAGCGTTTTTTCTCTGGTTTTCGTCTTGGCGATCGCTTCGAAATTTATTCTTTTCAAAACTTCTCTGGTGAGAAATATATCGACGCCTTCTCGAGTTATAAACCTTTGGTGCGTATTGTCTATCCGCATTTGTAGTTCCTTGACTGTTGTAGTTGGTCGCAGTAGAAGGAGTGAATGTTCTTTCGCCCCATTGATTGTAGCTGGCTCTGCTAATGTGGCCTTGGTGTGAACGGTTGTACCCTTGAGATGTTTGGTGGGATGATCCCGGAAAGTCGCACTAGATCGTGATGCCTGATGTTGATTGGCCCTTTCATTAGTAGTGGTAACGGTACAGCTGCCTCCACCTGGCGATGATTCATGGACCCCTTTGCTGACGGGATCGGCGTAGAACTCTGGGTCCGGCTCGTCAGTCATGGAAAAGAATATCCTTTCGGACAAGATTAACACATCTTCATCGTAATCCATCTGAAAGAATACATATGAAATTAATTTGTTTTGAAAATGAGGACACCACAACATAAAGACGAACAAACAGATATGTCTGTTAGTGTTTGGACAATGTTATGTTTCCGCTATGGGTAAGCGAACCAATTTTACAATTGGCCTTCTAAAGGTACTAGTGTGAGTTTTGATCTGAGCCACTCGAACTAGCCCATCTGCTCCAGGAAAGACTTCCTCTACGATGCCTAATGGCCATTTTATTGGCGGCATGTGCTCATGAGTAACAAGTACTACGTCTCCGATTTTGAGATTCTCCTTTTCTGATTGCCATTTGGATCTTGTTTGCAGTTGATTTAAATAGTCCCTTGACCATTTCTTCCAAAATTGGTGTATCCTTTGTTGCAAGAACTTCCATCGGTGTGTAAAGGATGGTTCGTTGGAATAGTCCGGCTCTGGCAGCATATTCAAGGCTTGGCCTATCAAAAAATGTCCGGGTGTGATTATTTCGGGATTACTAGGATCTGCACTAATGTAACAAAGCGGTCGCGAATTTAATATGGCTTCTATTTGAGAGAGCAATGTTACGTATTCTTCAAAGGTACATATCATGTTGCCTAAACTTCTTCGGAGATGGCCCTTTATGGAACGTACCCCTGCTTCCCAGGTTCCTCCGAAATGCGGCGCTGCTGGGGGGTTGAGATGCCAATTAATTGAACGAGTGGAAGCATATTGAGCAGCTTCTTGAGTTGAGTTGACAATTGCGTTTCGTAAGTCCTTATCGAGTGTTGATATTGCTCCAATAAAATTGGAGCCGCAGTCAGAATAAATATCGGTGCACAGGCCCCTTTTGGCAATAAATCTTTTCAAAGCTGCTATAAAGGCATCGGTGGTCAATGACGAAACGAGCTCTATGTGTATGGCCCTGGTTGTCATGCAAACGAATATGCATACATATGCCTTCAGGAGTTTTGCCCTTCTGCATGGTGACGACTTGACGGTTATAGGTCCTGCATAGTCTATGCCAACTTTACTGAATGGTTTTGTGACATTGACTCGAAATTCTGGTAAATCACCCATACGCTGCTGACAAGTTGTTTTTCGGAAACGAACACATGTGATGCATTTATGGATTCTGCTTGAGATAGTTCTCCTGGCATCCAGAATCCAATATTTACTTCGACTGGTGGATAACACTAGTGACGTTCCACCATGAAAGGTGTCTTGATGAATTTTGTTAATCAATGCTTCTACCACATGGTGATTTTTTGGTAGTATGATTGGGTGTTTGTTGTCATAGGCTAAGGATGCATGAGATAGTCGTCCCTTTAATCGTACAAGTCCTTGGTCATCGAGAAAGGGATTTAATTGTATGAGTTTGCTCTTGTGCGAAAGTGGTTGACCGTTTGATAAGCTGTGATATTCGTTCGGAAAGCTTGCCCTTTGGACTAAACGCAGTATAATAGCTTCAGCATTACACAATTCGCTGCGAGATAGGACTCCAACTTGGTTAGTTGATGAAGGCTTGCAGTTCTCTATGAAGCGCAGTAAATATGCAGTTATTCGAATTAATTTATCAAAGGAGGAATATCGCATGAGGTAGTCATCTTGAATTGCTGTTGTAAGGGTTGCCGTGGTGTTTCGTTTAGCCTCTAGCTCAGTACCTTCTTCACTTTTTTTTAATTTTGGCCAATGCTCTTCACCCTTGGTTAGCAAACCTGGACCATGCCACCATATATCCTTCGATAATAAATCATCTGCGGTAGTGCTTCTCGAAGCAAGATCGGCTGGGTTATCTGCTGTAGGAACATGCTGCCATGAATCATACCTTAAACTTTCCTGGATTTCAACGACCCTGTTCGCCACATATGTTTTCCAGCGAGACGGGTGTTCTCTTATCCATTGAAGTACAATAGTGGAGTCTGTCCAAGCAAATATGGAGGCGTTTTTCAGTTCCATGTCTTCAACCGTTGTTTTGATAAGCCGAGCAAGAATTACCGCGCCATTTAACTCCAATCTGGGAATGGTGGTTGGCTTCGTGGGAGCTACTCTGGTTTTGGCCGTTAACAGCATTGATGAGATGCTACCATCTTCGAGTATTGCTCGTAAGTATAGGACAGCTGCATATGCCTTGGTTGAAGCGTCGCAAAAGCCGTGTATTTGAATTTGTGCTGTGCTGGCATATTGGATCCAACGTGGGATTTTTAATCGAGGCAGGTTACATAAGTCCTCCTTAAATGTATCCCACTGTTCCTTTATTGAGGTAGGTACTGTAACGTCCCACGAGCAGCCTGTAATCCACAGTGATTGCATTAGTATTTTCGCGACGATTATTATTGGGGCTATCCAGCCGAGCGGGTCATACAGAGACGCGATCTCTGATAATATAGCTCGTTTGGTAAGAGCAGATTGTTTTGATTTTAAGGAAATTTTGAAGGTGAAAATGTCTTCTGCAGGATGCCATTGGATACCTAATGTTTTAATGGCTTCCATCTCTCCAATAGTAAATGATTCCTTAATTTCTCAATACTCAGATGGTAAATGAAATAGTAACTCTAAGTCATTGCTTGCCCATTTCCTCAGGTTAAATCCTCCGGTCTTCAACATTTCGATTAATTCCCTTTGCAGATTTTTAGCACTTGCAACATCATCTGCTCCTGTTAATAAATCATCAACATAGAAGCTCTTGAGGGTTGCTGTGGAAGCGAGGGGCCAATTGTTCCTTTCATCCTCTGCTAATTGCTGCAAGGTTCTAATGGCGAGGTAAGGAGCCGCTGATGTACCGAATGTGACCGTTTTCAATTGATAATCCTGTGTTTCATGGGTAATTGGATGCTTCCAAATAATTCGTTGAAACGCTCGTTGATTTGGATGGATCAAAATCATTCGGTACATTTTCTCTATGTCCGCTGTTATGGCTACCTTGTACCTCCGCCAATTCATCAAGGTGGCAAATAGCTTCGGTTGTAGAATAGGTCCCTTCAGCAGGTAGTCATTAAGTGATTTTCCGTTGGTTGGCTTACAGGATGCGTCGAACACGACTCTTAATTTTGTGGTTGTGCTTTCTTTAAAGACCGCATGATGTGGAATGTAGTAATGTGGCTTGTTAGTTACACCGGGAGCGATCATTTCCATATGGCCGAGTTGTAGATATTCATCGAGACACTTGGTATAGTCTCTGGCTAGATCTGGTTTCTTCCTAAATTGTTTTTGCAGGGATATGAACCGCGTAAGGGCCTGAGGGCGAGATTCACCCAATTTAGGAATTTCATTGTTTATAAATGGTAAGTGGACTTGATATTGTCCATTTGGTAGACGTTGGTACGTAGTTTGAAAGATGTCTTGACATAATGCATCTTCCATTTTAAGAACTGGGTTCGAAGGAAATTCTTCAGTCTTAAAAAATTGTTGAAGCTGACAGCTGAGATCATCTTCAATTGTAGTCATAAGGGATACTGCATGATTATGACGTTCGTTGGTGGTTGGTCCGAGCAAAATCCAACCAAATATTGTATTAATTGCCACTGGGGCGTGCTTGGCTCCCCGTATAATTCCATCTTGTAGAATTTGAGTATAAAGATTTACTCCGAGCAAGGCATCTATTTTTCCGGGTTGCCAAAATGTTGGGTCAGCTAGATTTAGGCCGACTAAGTGTTGAGCGTGTTCCTTAGACATTCGTTGCTGTGGTAGAGGGTCGCTAATTCTTTTTAGAATTAGAAAAGTTTCCTCCACGATCGGTCCATTCAATTGACTGGATTGTAGTTGTAGAGTTATTTGTTTCCCAGAGTTTCCTGCCGTGCAGGTGCCGATGCCTATGATAGTAGTGGAAGCAGGAGAACATGTTGCACCCAGTCTCTTGCAGGCTTCCTCTGTCAAGAATGATGACTGAGATCCTGGATCAATGACACATCGTAGGGTGTGTGGTTGGCCATGTTTATCTCGTGCAGTGATTAAAGCTGTTGCTAGTAAAGCTCGTAAGTTTTGCCTTGTGATGAAGGCTTGAGTAATTTCAAGCTGAGCAGCGCTGTGGCTATTGGTTTCTGGATTGGATTCGGCTGGACATGTGTTAGAATCCTTTGACTGGTAATTGGATTTGTTATGTGGCGTTGAGTTTTCCTTAGTAATATGTAAAGAGGTATGGTGACGTTGATTGCACGTGAAGCAATTGTGTTTGCTAGTGCATTCAGGTTGAGCATGGTGACCGGATAAACAATTGAGACATCGTCCTGCTGATGAGATAGCCTTACGTTTGGCTTCCGACGACATTCGCTTATATTTTGAGCATTTTAAGACATAGTGTTTTCCTCCACAAGCAGGACATCTTCCTTCCCTTGTACTGTGATACGCGACTATTTTTTCCCTTGGTTGAGGTTTGGGTTTCACTGATACACTTCTGGGGCCTAGAACGTCAGCAATCGAGTCGAGTACCTTCAAGCGAATATTCAAAAAATCTTTAAACTCTTCAAAGGTGGGTAAGTCATCGGTGGATCCTTGGTCTTCTTCCCAAAGCTTAAGTGTGTAATACGGAAGCTTCTGTACCAATATGTAAATTAATAACGCGTCCCATGAGCTGGTGTCCACATTCAAACTCTTCAATTGCTGCAAGCATTCTTCAGATGTGTCTATTAATGATTTTATTCCCTTATTGGTCTCTGTAGCTAACTTTTGTTGATTGACTAGCAGTTTAAGTTGATGGTTAACCAAAATGCGAGTGTTCTGGTAACGTTTCCTCAATTTGTCCCATGCTGGTTGATAGTCCGCATCTGTTATAGGAGTGTGACGTAACACTCTTTCCGCTTCGCCTACTAAACAAGACTTTAGATGATGCAATTTTTGTACCGGAGATAATTTTGTGTTACTATGCACGAGCGACGTGAACATGTCTGAGAACGATCTCCACATGTCGTAATCTCCATTAAATTTAGGAAGAGAAATCCTTGGAAGGGTTGTATCTTGATGGACGATGATGGATGTAGCTGATTCGTTAGCGCTGGGATTGATGACTGTTGCCTCTGCTTTGAGTTTACGAAGACCTTCATATAAATCACTCAAATAATCTGAATATTTGGCTTCCGTGTTGCAAAAATGATCTTCCTTAACGTATGGATGGCCAGCGGTTTCAGAATCTGCACTTAAAGCTTGCATTATCTCTACATCTAAAACGCTATATTGTTCCCATAACCTTTTTAATTCCACCATTCGAGATTCAAACAAACCTTGAGTACGTTTGACTATAGCAGTTTTCTTTGAATTCTCGATATATTTTTCGATGCGATTCCGAAGGATGAGCTCCTTATCAAATAATTGCTTGTTGGTAGACATTGTAAATAACCGTAATTTAAATGAAGCGTTAACCTAACTGTGTGTTTTTTTTGAATTGCAGTAACCAACGGTATACTTGTTGGCAGAGCCGGCTTTAGGCATTTTGGCGCCCCGGGCGAGATATTTTTATGCGCCCTTAACTTTTTAGACATTTCTTTTCGGTAGATTACCTATATTATAATGCACAAATTATACCATAACCCGAGTAAAAATAAAAGATGGCATAACAACGACCAAACACTGGCCACTTGGGAGTACATAAGGGTTTGCAACGGCCAAACGTAAGGTTCAAATGGCCGAGAACTGGGCCACGGGCATACGACGGCAAATTTGAACTAAAAAAGAATATGCACCTAATATACTGTTGAATGTGCTTTTTGTGAGAGGCGTATAGAATTTTTTGTTTAAAGGATTCTTTGGTGAGAAGCATATACAACATTTGTTGACGGACTCGTTCTTTGCATATTCTGTCCGATGAGGGTATTTCTTAAACATTTGTATGAGTATATGCCTATGGCATCGAACTTGATTCTATCGGACACGAACAAGCACGAAATAAGCACTTCCCTCCTTTTTGACAGCAGCGGCATGCAATCTATTTTCTCGAATCTGTCCATGGAGGGCGGAAAGGTGCTAAAATCGCGCGGGTCATGAAGGTTTCTCAGAGCGAAGAGGAGAAATTTCTTCTATACTGTTTTCAACCTAGGTACCACTACTTACCTGATTGGCGGATGATACAGGTCGCCTGCTGTCATGTTTATACTACATTGTCAGCCGCTGCTTCTGAGCTTATAGATGCTAACTTCCTCTCAACCATGATGACTGCTCGTTCATCTAAGCGCTCACAGAGCTCTTTATCGGAGTCAGCCTCTTCGTTAGGTGAAGCCGTTTTGGAAACCTTTATCCATGCCTATCTTAGTCCAAAATGGAGTTTATAATCAACTCTTCCGAGCCACTCTAGGCACTCGTCGTTGAGTAGCAGTACCAGTGTTTTACTATTTCTTTGGGTTGCTCGGCATTGAGTAAATTTTAGTTGCCCATAGGGATGTCCCGGTTGTGGCGTTGAAGCTACTCAGCAATTTGTCTGAGTCTGCTTTTATTTTTGGGAGCCAGATCCTCGCCCTTGATATTTTGGTAATATCTCTCCCCTTTCATCCCTCCCTTTTGGTTATATCTCTCCCCCGGAATCAAAAGGGAGCAGCGGCACTTCTGACGACTCTTACCTCATCACGAACTCCATGAATATCCCTGATATTTTGGTCTTGATGTCGGAGAAGGTCCAGGAGTGTGCTGCTACTAGAATTGGCATAGGTTAGTGCCACTAGAAGGTGGTCCTTCACTACTTCGCTCATTGTCCTGTTACCCGTTGAGCCTGATTGTTGGGTTCCTGAAGTAGAAGCATCCCGAACTATTGTTGGTCTTGAGAGCTTTTTCCTTTTTGGTAATTATTTGAAGGCTCTGAGCTATCTTCACGGGAATGAATGAACACATTATTGGATCGCGGCGGCGCCCCTAGGACATGGCGCCCTCGGGCGATCGCCCGGGTTCGCCCACCCCTAAAGCCGGTACTGCTTGTTGGGAAGGAACGGTAAACGGGTTCTGTACTGTTTCCTGGATGGAACCACCAAAATGTTTACGCAGCGACGTAATTGTACCTTTGGTGGAAAGTGTAGCGGTGTATCCAATTCGACGCACAGAACCTTGGTTATACCAATTCTATTATTTTTCACTCAATTCAAATTTAATAAAAACACACACAATAACACTCCAATAAAAATGTGTTTTATTTTTATTCCTTATTTACAGATGTCCCATAAAATTCAATTTTTTAAATTTCAATTTACTCAACTTCTTATTTTTAATTTCAAAAAAAAACTTAACACGATTTTTATTTGGACATAAATTTAACTTGAAACTTAATCAAAAATTCAATTTGCAAACATAGTATATATTTTCATACAAGCCTTAACGGATCTTAAAAGAATTCACTTCACAAATTTATATATATATTTCCCACGATGAACACTAATCTTAATGTATCTTAACCACTATTCCAATTTGCAAACTCGATATGTATTATGTATTTCCCACGTTGAATATGAATCTTAAGGGATCTTAATGCAATTCTAATTCACAGATCGAAATATATGTCCCACGTTGAGTGCGAGCTTTAATTCCTAAATGCCACCACCATACATTAAACAACATGAAGGAAAGACCATTGCCCTGCATGCATGCATTTCTAGGAAAAAATGACTTGAAGCATTACTTTTTCCTGATACATGTACGCTGTTATAATATTTCCAAACCAATGGTTTTAGGGCCGCTAATGTCGCGCTTAAATAGGGTGGCCATGTCGATATGGTAGAAACTGCTATAATTTTCGGGTTTCGTTATCGATTTTGCAGAATTATTATCGACCAACTTATATTTTTTGTCTCCCTTTTTTGTTGCCATCTCTCTTCCTCTTATTGGTTAAATTGTCGTTTTTTAATTTCCTTATTTTAGCCCTTTTCGCGATAATTACGCGAACACCTGGCATTGCTGTCGAAAAAAGCTTTTTAGCGCCAGCTGACAATGGCATCAGAACATGGATGCCAGTATTCATTTTCTAGTTTTCGCGATCGCGGTCGTTGGCCCTCTTTAAGGGAATTCGCGCGAGTGAAGTATTATGCAGGTAAAAAAAGGGATAAACTCTACTCAGGTATGTATCCTTTGTGTATTTCGCATGTTTTAGTTGTCCTACTGACCCTTTTTTGTGCGAAATTTGAACAAATATATTTGCCGGTAAGAACTGTCAAATTCCGATTGTTTGTTCATATTTTTTTGACGTGACAACGTCTATTAAAACGACGAAAGCCGGCTCATGCACGAAAAATGATGACTCATTGTCCCGATATGTCCCGTTAGTCCCGTTAGTCCCGTAAGTCCCGTAGTAATTTTAATAAAAATTTGATTGTAGTAATCTTAAAAATTTGATTAAAATTGTCAAAAATTGTCAACAATAATATTTGTTGTGGATTCTCGATTGTGAAAAAGCGCAGCAATGTGATGTCAAAGCAGCAGTATTGCGAGTTTCTTCGAACCACCAATCCGGAACAACGGGAGATCATCCTTGAAGTCATTCACCGATTACATGGTTGTGGAGATGGCATTTTGGAAGCGCTACAAATTTTCTTCACCGGTCCGGCGGGCTGTGGAAAAACTTACACATTAAAGTGCCTTATGGAAACGTACAACCGATACACTCAGGAGCACAACTCGATGAACAACACCTAAATTGCCTGTGCAAGCACAGGTAAAGCTGCTGTACCTCTTGGTGGCACTACAGTGCATTCAGCGTTTCGTCTCACAACTTCTCGCGTGACAAAACTCTTATCCACAGAAAATTTGCAAGCCTACAGAAACATGTTCGTTGGCGTCAAAGCTGTTTTCGTCGACGAGATCAGCATGTTGAGTTCAGCCATTCTTTAAAAAATCAACTACCGACTGCAGCAGATTACCGGCTTTTATGACAAACCATTCGGAGGCATCCACGTGATATTATGCGGAGATTTCAGCCAGCTACCACGGTCTCATGACGTTGTCACGTTAAACTATCGTCCGTAAACCCTCTTTACAGACAACAAATTTTATTATTAATTATAATTTTATTTGCATTTGTTATATATTAATAAAACTCAAGACTTCACTTTGCCCGAAAATCGCCCGCCGTCGGTTATATTTAAAACAATACCCTTTTTTTCTGATTACTTAATTTCTTTAAAAAAGTGATATAAATTCATTTATTTGTTTTGTTTGTAATATATTAATTCAATAATTTCTTATCTTAACATAAAATTCATTTGGATATTTTAATTCTTAATTTTTAGTATTGTTGTTGTTGTTGTACATGTTTTGTTTACATTCTAAGGCTTATACTATGGCTCTAAATTTATAATTCATATTTCATTTTAGGTCTTTGAATTAGACGCGATGAAGGAGGAAGACGTCCAGGATGGAGTTTATTTCAATGGTATTGCTTTAAATTCATTGTTTTGGAAATTTTTTAATTATATCTTTTAGCTTATAACGCCTGTGCTAGACAGTTGTCTTGGCCGACGCATCAAATACCACCCTCAATTTAGTTGTACTGCTGTCTTTTATTACCGCATGGTGAGGAATGTAGTAGTTTGGTTCATTGTTGTTCGGAGGTCGTGTTTCGATCATGTGTCCTAATTGGATGTATTCGTTGAGACAAGCTGTGTATTTTTCCTTTAGTATTGGGTTATTGTTAAATCGCCTTTCTAAGCAGTAGAGCCTTTTTAGAGCTAATTCACGTGAATCGCCCAGGATGGGTTCCTTGCGTTGTCTGAAAGGTAGCTTGACTTCGTACTGCCCAGTTTTTAACCGCTTGTGTGTTTCTGTGAAATGGTCAGAACATTCTTGCTCGTTCTGAGTTAAGGTTGGCCTTGTGGGAAGTTCCTCTTCCTCCCAAAATTTTTTAAGTTGATTCCCGAGGTCTTGATTTGTTACTTGTATACTAAAGTTGTGTGAATCGAACTGTGTCGTTTGGGTTACATCTCCTCTAACGATCCATCCAAGGCTGGTGTTGATTGCCACAGGGCTGAGTTCTGATCCTCGACGTATACCTTCTTGAACAATTTTTGCGTAGGCGCTGATGCCAAGTAAAATATCCACGTTGCCAGGTTTCCAAAATTCTGGATCCGCTAGTTCGAGATCCTGAAGATGGCTGCATTCCTGTAGTGATATCGTAAACCTAGGTAAGGCGTCTGTGATTTTGTTGACTACCAAAAGTGTTTCTGTTATTAGGAAGTCCTTAACAATGCGTGATTGTAGGGTGAGCCTCGTTTGTTTTGTAGACCTTCCCGTTGCAATTGCTCCCATGACTATTATGTTGCAGTCAGCAGGACTATAATGTACTCCTAGTAGTTTGCAGGCGCTCTTGGTTATAAAAGATGACTCTGATCCTGGATCCACTAGACATCTGATTGTGTGTTGTTTTCCGTTTGTTCCCTTTATCAGTACTAAGGCTGTTGACAGCAATGCACGTGAATCCTCCCTAGTGCAGAAGGCTTGGACATCATTTGGTTCGGTACCACTACAGGCTGGCTGGTCAAATTGCTGATTTGTTGTTGTGTTCTCATCATTTGTTGTATGCCTCACAAGATGTGCTTGTATGTTTGAGGTGTGTGTGATTGCGTTCTTGGATTGTTGAAGGGTCGAATTTGCGTTGGAAGAACCAGGTTGAATCTCATTGTGGAGAGTGGTATGGTGTTTCTCCTTGCACTTTAGACACCTAAATTTGCTTTTGCAGTTTTGTGATCCATGTTCCTTGGACAGGCAATTGTAGCAGTGACCAGTGGTTGTGACCAATTTTCGTCTGGCGGTTGGGTCCATGCGTAAGTATTTGGAGCATCTCTGAAGCCAGTGTCGTTCGTTGCATGCTGAACATCTGTTGTCCTTAACTGTGTGATGAACCCTTGTATTAAGTTTTGAGTGACTTGTGTGTGGCTGTTGATTCGTTGAGATGATATCTGAAATTGATTCCAACACCTTGAGTCGCTTACACAAAAATGTATGAAATTGTTTGTATGAAGGAAGATCTTGCGAAGCTCCTTGTTCTTCTTCCCACATCTTCAGTGTAATGAGTGGTGGCCTTTGAATGAGCATTTGTACAAGCAGGAGATCCCACGATTCTGTGTCTATTTTCAAGTTGTTTAGTTGTTGCAAGCAGTCATCGGTTGTGGAGATAAACGTTCTAAGGCCGCTAGCAGTTTCTGTAGTAAGTTTGGGTTGGTTTAACAGCGTTTTTAAATGGTGGTTTGCTAAGATACGTTTGTTTTCGTAACGTTGTTTCACCTTGGCCCATGATGCATCGTAATTGTCGTTGGTAACAGGTATATGCCGTATTAATTTCTCAGCATCTCCAATTAAACATGATTTAAGATGATGGAATTTTTGTACCGGACTCAAATGCGCGTTGTTGTGCACCAATGATACAAACAGGTCATGGAATGAATACCATGAGTCGTAATTTCCGTCAAATTTTGGTAGATCGATCCTAGGCAGAATTGTGTCATGCCTAATTGGCGTTGTTTGGGTCGATTGCACTTCCATTGATGTAAACTTCCTAAGTCCTTCAATCACTTCACTCAAGTAGTCAGAATATTTACACTCTAAATTAACGTAGGCATCATCAGGGATTGCGGTGTCCGGTTGCTCGATTATGAGCGCTTCCGACAGCGTTTGATCTGCTTCCTTGTATTCCATCCATAATTCCTTGAGTTCTTCTAACTTTACTTCATAAAACGATCTTGTCCATTTAGCCGTAGCTGTTTTCCTTGCATTGTCAATAAGCCTTTCGATGCGACCTCTTAATGACTGCTCCCGCAGCATAGCCTTCTTTGATGCACTCATTATCGAGAAAAATTTTTTTGAAATTCACTAAACAAATAGATTGCCGAATCCTGGATGGAAACACCAAAATGTTCGATAGGTGGCCTGGTGTAGCGGTATAAAAAATGCACGACAATTTATATTTGTTCCGTGATTCAAGACAAGATTCGAATGTACACTGAGTTTCAGTAAAAAGACAAAATTCCTCACTCCACTGGATATTTATTTATAAAAAAAATGTCTCCACAATAAATACACTTTTATAATTTATTATTTCAATTTTAATTTAAACAAGTCTCCACGATAAATACACTTTTATAATTTATTATTTCAATTTTAATTTAAACAAGTCTCCACAATAAATGTACTTTTATAATTTATTATTTCAATTTCAAATTACACAAATTTCCACAATAATGCACCTTTAAAATTTATTGTTCCAATTTCATCATTTTTTTTTATTTTTACATAATAACCTTAAATATTAAATTCCTTAAAATTACAATACACCTTCACTTGAAATTTGCACCTTGAAATTTTCTTCCCTTTTTCTATCGCTCAATGTACCGGCGTTGATGGCTGAAAACAATATTAACGTGCTTGATGCGATGCAATGATTTGCATGTTTACACCTCCCACGTTAATGGTTAATTTATATCGGGCTTGATGCCAATTAATAGCATGTATGCCACAAATAAAAAACAACAAATTGTTACCTTTTATAATCTTGGATACCTTTCTATAATTTTCTTATTTCCTCACGTGGATCCTGCCTTGAATTTGGTCACTCACTTCACTAGATCTTCCAACTCACTATGATTTCTCAAACAAACTAAGAGGTCCAATCGCTGGGTGCTGCCGCCTTTTATAAGCAAAAAGGCATCCATTAGAGAAATTCCAATTTCCCTGGAAAAACTGGGATGAATTTCCAAAAATTGCTCTAAAATTGACAAAATTGTTGTCATCCCTTTTCAACATAATGTCCTTTTTTTTTCTTATTGTCATTAAGGTAAAAATATCTTTTTGGCAATATCTTTTAATTTCGAAAAAATACTACCTTTCTGGCATCACCATTGTTTTCGCCGGGAAATTTGGTATTGTTTTGACACCTCAAACGTCGCGAGATGTCAAAGTTAGCCCGAGTTGAAGTTCCGTGTCGCGAGTGTTTTGTCTACCTGTGCCGGTTAATTAACGCAATTTTGTTGCGTTTCAGGTGAGTGTCGCATAAGCTACAGTGTTTAATTGTGTTTCTGCATGGTTGTTTTCAGTTTTAATGTAGCCTTTTATATTTTTTATTTTGGGGTTATGTTTTATCAAAACCCTTGTAATTCATTCAATTTTCCCCTTTTTTACTAATCTAATAAGACTAATTCGCGATTAATTCATGTTATATGTTATATTTAATTCATTTATGTATGTTTTATGTGGAATTCATGTTTATTTGTTTTAATTATGTCATTGTTATTGTTGTGGTCTTTGTTGACATTTTGCCCCTTCGAGTGTATTAATTTCATTTTCATTTCAGATATTAATTGTTGGATTGTGCCTGTGTAACACCCAGGCACCAGGTATTACTTAAAAATTCAAAAATTCATGTTACTAATTTCTTTTTTCATTTTAGGATTCAGGTTGAACAGTCTGTCTGCTCTTGATAAGAGTACAAACGAGACTCCCCCGATCTAGCGCTTTCCCATTACTCCAAACGCTAACTTGTATGAATGTGGCAATAAACATTATTTATTCATGCTTACGTAAAAAGGTACATTCCAATGCAAGATATGTATAAAGTTTCGAAGAAAGTAAACAACTGAATTATGACAACAGATTTTCTATTATTTATGAAATGTTTTTTTGTATATTTTATGGAAATTGATAATCATAGGTAAAACGAAGAGTAATGTAATATTGCCATAGATGGTGTTCCCTATTCTTTGTCATAGATGGGGTGCAATTAAAATATATCAATTCTTTCAAATTCTGGGCGGGTAATTATTGGTGTTGGTCTCATTGCGAAGTGGGGTACTTGTGTGCGTGCACTTGCATATGCTATGGATAAACAGGTGCCTGTGTTTTTCAATAGATGTTCCACATTTAAAGAAAAGTGAAGTGTGGCGTGCGTGATTTTTTCTTTAAAAATAAAAAAAAGTTAAATTGAAGTGTAAATTAATACAAAAGGTGCGGTAAGCCGAATTTTTAACAATAATATATGTATGTTTAAGTAAAATAATACACCTAATTCTGTTGTGCAAAGTGCATCACATTAGATTTGCCTCCAATCCAAAGAGATGTGTTTTTTTTTTCAATTTGACACATTCGAATTATTGGCCTCGATTCCCAGATCCGGCGGGTCCGAAGTGAGTGCGGATTTGAGACTTTGCGATTCTCGAATTCGCAGTCGCGGATTCAATTAAATCAAAAATTCGGAGTGATGACTCACACGCTAATGAAATACCCGATGTCGGATTATCTTAGGCGCATTTGCGGTTTTAAATCCGCAGAAAATTTGTTGCGGATCACACTTTTACAGCGCGGAAAATGTCAAAAATAAATTTGCGGTTGCGGATTTGAGAATCGCTAAGTGTCAAATCCGCACTCACTTCCGACCCGCCGGATCTGGGAATCGAGGTCATTATTTTGTTTTTCCATAATTTTTGAGTAATTGTTTTCGGCAGAAAATAGCCGAAACTGCAAGCGTTTGTGCTCGATGCGTAAAAACTGAACTGACTGGTTGGCCATCTAACTAACAACCGGAAAAACTTTATGCTAAGGCATCGGACGTACACTTACAGTAGAGGTATATGTAGCTACACTAAAATTTTTCTTAGGACCACGGCCCTACATTAGAACGTCCTTGGGTTCGTTCATTGGTCAAATATGTTATGCGTTAGTTTTTCAAGTTATTTGTTGGATTGTTTTCGTGAATCTTCACAATCTCCACTGAATATATTGTCATCCAGTCTGAAGTGTTATTCAACAGAAAGAATAATATTTTTGCAGACAAAAACAAGACCAGTTTGACAGATTATTGAATGCGTTGTATGCGTAAAAGTTAAAAAAACGTTTTAAAAGTTGAACAACTGTTGCATTGCATTGCGTTGCACTGAAGGTAGTGCCGCATTAATAGATCTGACATCATTGAAATATACAGTGTAAACTTGATCTGTCAACGCATTCATGCAACGCAATGTAATTATGTACTTCCAGCTTTCGTGTAAGGTTCGCAATAGTTGGGGTCCTCCTTCCGTTAGCAGCTCAGCCGGTATTCCATCGGCGCCTGGCGATTTGTTGCTGTTCTGCCTTTTTGCAGCCTCCCGTACCTCATCCAGTGTTGGTGATTCTATTGAAATGTTTGTAGTAGGAATTTTGGAATCTAAAATAAAATTAAATCTAAAAATGTAAATAAACTGGCAACAGCCAAAAATCAGCAGAAAAACACTAAAGCCATTAGAAAACAATTATATAATAAATTGGCAACAAGGCAGAGAAATGTAAAAACCCATAGTTGGCCTAGATTACGCCTGAAATCCTTTGTATGTAAAATGACCGACGAACTTATGTAAGAGGGTAATGTTGTGTTGTTGTTGGTTTCGGCCGAAAGGCAATAAAAATTTAGCTCGGAAGAAGTGAACAAAGAAGAATAGAAAAACAACGCAACAATATTCTGAGAAACGATATTTGATTGTATTTTTGAATTTATATATAAAAGACGGTTATTATGTAAAGAAGATTCGGTTAGATTTTGAATTAGTTTGAGCGTCAGTCTGAGTTTGAGATTTGTTGAGGATAGACGTTTAGTTTAGGTTTGCGCAGAAACGGGAGTTTAGTTTGTATTAAGATTTGTCGTGGAATAAATAATTTGTGGCAATAACCACAGTGTTTTAATTAGTTAACAAATGTGATTTACAGCACCCCATCATCCTGACCCCATACTACAATTTTTTCAGAAGTGGGATTACCTGCAATTTTGTTGAGAAAAGGCCAAGTGTTAGATCAAATTGAGGAAAAGATAATTAAATAGTTGTGGAAGAGAATTTTAGAAAAATTTTGTTGAGAAAAAGGCCAAGTGTTAGATCAAATTGCGGAAAAGATAATTAAAATTGTGGAAGAGAATTTTGGAAAAATATTGTTGAGGAAAAGGCCGAGTTCCGAGTGTTAGATTAAATATAAATTGTGGAAAAGAGAATTAAACAGTTGTGGAAGAGAATCTTAGAAAATATTGTTGAGGAAAGGCAAGTATTAGATTGAAAATAAATTGCGGAAAAGAGAATTTTTGAAGAACCGGAAACAAAATGGAGAACATAAGCTCCTATGACAATTGGACAGCGCGGGCTTTGAGGAAGGAATTAAAGCGGTTGGTATATCTAAGCGTCGAAGGAAGGAAGAACGAGTTGGCAAAACGATTGGAAGGGGCACAAAGGCAAGTTTCACAAAATATTAATGAAGTAATTACGACGAACTTGGTTTCTACAATTGAGGAAGGAGAAGATGGTGCTGCTGGAGTAACAGAGATTAGTTCGGGATTGAGCGAATTAGAACTAATTAGAAGAGAGAGAGATGTGTTGACAAGAGAGAAGCAGTTGTTAGAAAAAGAGTTAGAATTTGAAAGAAAACGAAAGGAAAAGTCAATCGCGATAACCGACCATCAGTTATCGTTTATTAAGGGGCTAATTCCAAATTTTTGCGGACGTACAACCGATTTTGAAAATTGGAGGTTGCAGTTGGAAACAAGTGGGGAAACATACAACATTGGGGAAGAATTAATGAAAGTGATTCTGATAAATAGCCTGAGGGACCGAGCCCTAAGTTGGTTGAGATCAAAGCCGGATCACATAAAGATGACATCGGAAGAGATTATAGAAAAATTGAGGAGGTTGTTTGGTAGTGCGTCTAACAGAATAAGTCAACGGAGAGAGTTTGAGGCAAGACGTTGGAAGGCTAACGAGGAATTTTTGGACTACTTCTATGATAAATTGGAATTGGGTAATAAATTAGGAATATCGGAGGAAGAAACATTGGAATATATGGTGGATGGAGTAAATGATTCCACCATAAGGAACCAAGCACGGATGGAGCGGTTCGAAACTTTGGAGGAATTTGTGGAAGTGATGAACACGCTTACGGTGCAACGATCAAAGAGAGGAAAGAAGAGAGCAGCCTAGAAGGAGAGAGCGGATATTTGTTACAATTGTGGAAGGAGTGGTCATTGGTTATCGCAATGCAGAGAAAAGAAACGAGATTGGGGAAGCTGTTTTGTTTGTGGAGATAAGGGTCACAAGGCCGGAGACTGTCCTAATAAAAAACCACCAGTAATAAGGATTCAACGGGACTATAAAGTTTGGGTGAAGTTCCCCCATCAGCGCATCAGCATAGCAGGTGTTATAGATTCGGGATCTCCAGTATCTTTGATGAGGAATTCATCAGCAGGCAATTTTGTTGTTACAAAATACAGAGGAATTTTGGGGCTGACGGGCGTCAATGAATCGCCAATAGACATACTTGGGGCGATTGAAGGAAGCGAAATCATCGTACACAGACAAAAAGTGCATCCGGATTTTGTTGTTGTGGCTGATCGGACCATGAAGGATGAAATACTATTGGGGCGAGATTTTATTAATAATCCGAGGATTCGACTCCTCATAGAAAAGGGTAAAGCATTTGTTGGACGAGCAGGAGAGGAAATCATCGACGTACTATGTAATTGTAGTTCAAGCAGCTCAGATGAAGGATGCCAAAACGAAGGAGGGTTCAAGGTAGGCAGTTTTGATGTCGTGCGTAATATAAATCCTTTAGAGGCGTTAGATATAAGTTTAGAGTTAGATCAAAGAAATGCAAATAAAATTAAATGCTTGTTTGAAAATTACATTAGTTCTTTAAATGATAGTAGATTAGAATGCTCTTTAGATTTTCAGTTAAAAATAAATTTGAAAAAGGATGAAGTTTTCTCATACAAACCACGACGAGTGTCATATCAAGAGAAGGGACAATTACAGGAATTAGTTAACGATTTGTTGGAAAAAGGAATTATTAGGCCAAGTGATTCGCCATACAGTAGCCCAGTTGTGTTGGTTAAGAAGAAAACTGGTGATATTAGAATGTGTAACGATTACAGACATTTGAATAAAATAACAGTTATGGAGCACTTCCCAATTCCTTTGATAGAAGATTATTTAGGTACAGCTTTTGCAGGGAAAAACTTATTTTACAAGTTTGGACTTGAAGAGCGCTTTTTATAATGTAAAAGTTGCGGAGAATTCGATAAAATATACCTCATTTGTTACTACGTTTGGGCAATACGAGTATTTAAGAATGCCGTTTGGACTAGTCAATGCGCCTTCGGTGTTTCAGAGGTATATTGCAAAAATATTTAGGAAACAATTGGAAGAGGGTCGAGTATTAATTTACTTTGACGACATATTTTTCGGAACGAAGACACTGGATGAACATTTGGAGTTGTTAGAACAGGTATTAGGGGTATTAGCAAAGTACAAGTTGGAACTTAGGATGGATAAATGCCATGTTGGGAAAACAAAAATTGATTATTTGGGATATGAAGTTGGACTTGATGGGATAAGACCCTACAAAAATAATTTGAGGGATATTTCGGAATTTCCCATTCCAAAAAATGTTAGGGAAGTCCAAAGCTTCATTGGTATGTGCTCATACTTCAGAAAGTTTATAAGAGACTTTTCACTGATAGCCAAACCTTTGTATGATTTGACGAAGAAGGATACTACTTTCTTATTTGGGGAAAATTGTTTAAAAAGTTTTGAGGCGCTAAAAGCAAAATTATTGGAACAACCGTTGTTGGCAATATACTCGCCTAAAGACGAGACGGAGTTGCATTGTGATGCGAGCTCCTTAGGATTTGGTGCTATACTTCTTCAGAAGAAGTCTGATGGGAAATTGCATCCCATCTTCTATTTTAGCAAACGAACAAACCCGGCAGAGGCTAAATATCATAGTTTTGAGTTGGAAACTTTAGCCATAATTTATGCCCTTAAACGGTTTAGGATATACCTGCACGGTATACACTTTAAAATTATGACCGATTGTAATTCTTTGACGATGACATTAAATAAAAAGGAAATTAAACCTAGAATAGCCAGATGGGCGTTGGAATTAGAAAACTATGACTATGAAATAGTGCATAGAGAATCAAAAAGAATGAGGCATGTCGATGCTCTTAGTAGAATTCCGAGTGTGTTGGTATTGGAAGAGAATACGTTGGAACAGACGTTAGCGGTTCATCAACATCAAGATGAAGTAATAGAAAAAATTAGGCAAACATTGGAAAAAGAAGAGAAGAAGAATTTTGAATTAAACAACGGCTTAGTGTATAGAAAAACACAAGGGGGAGAATTATTGTTTTACGTGCCCAAGGTTCTTTTGGATAATATAATTAGGACGAGTAATGACGAGGTTGGACATATTGAGGTAGATAAGACAGTCGATATATTTTTATTGGTATCCAAATATGTATTAGAGAGGAGGTTAGAAGATATATTGGAAATTGTTTAAAGTGCATTACGTTTCAAGCAGTTGAGGGAAAGAAAGAGGGAGAACTGCATTCAATACCAAAGGGGTGTTGTCCATTTGATACGATCCATATTGATCATTTTGGACCTCTAAAGAGGTCAAGGAGGAAAAATAAATTTCTGTTTGTGGTTGTCGAGGCTTTTACGAGGCATACTAGGTTGTACCCTATGGTTAGTACCAATGCTAGGGAATCAATAAGGAGTTTGGTAGATTATTTTAGAGCGTATAGTAGGCCGGTTAGGATTATCTCCGACAGGGGTAGTGCATTTACCTCTAAAGAATTTGAGGATTTTTGTAGGGATAACAATTTGAAGCATATTTTGGTTGCAACGGCTTCGCCACAGTCTAATGGGGCTGTAGAGAGAGTAAATCGAACGATTAGACCAGCGTTAGCGAAATTGGTAGATAGAAACAAGGGAATGGATTGGGACGAAGTAGTCGTTGAGGTAGAGTTTGCGATAAATAATACTAAGAATCGATCAATTGGAGTCAGTCCTAGTAAATTATTGTTTGGGGTAGAGCAAAACGGTAGAAGTATTGATTATCTAAGAGAATATTTGTCAGAAGAATTGGGGAAAAGTAACGATGAGAAGTTGGAACGAAGTAATCGATTAGAAACATTGGAATTAGTTAGAAAACAAGCAGCAAAACGGAATAAGAATACCCAAGAATATAATGAAAGGAGATATAACTTGAGGCATAAGAATCCGTATAAGTACAAGATTGGGGATTTGATTATGATAGTGAACATTGATACAAAACTTGGAGTAAATAAAAAATTAATTCCTAAATATCGGGGTCCGTATCCAGTAACGAAAGTATTAGGAAACGATAGGTATTGGATAGAAGACCCGAAGGGGTATCAGAATAGCAGTAGACCATTTGGAGGTGTGTTTTCTTCGGTTAATATGAAACCATATCGATTAGCGAAGTAGAAGAACGTTTGACAATTGTTTGGTTTGATTGAGAAAATAAGTAACGTAATTTTGAGTTTAATAATAAAGTATAGAATGTCGTAGATATGAAGAGAATTGGAATCATTAGGTAAGTCGAGGACGACTTATGGTCAGGATGGCCGAATTGTAGTAGGAATTTTGGAATCTAAAATAAAATTAAATCTAAAAATGTAAATAAACTGGCAACAGCCAAAAATCAGTAGGAAAACACTAAAGCCATTAGAAAACAATTATATAATAAATTGGCAACAAGGCAGAGAAATGTAAAAACCCATAGTTGGCCTAGATTACGCCTGAAATCCTTTGTATGTAAAATGACCGACGAACTTATGTAAAAGGGTAATGTTGTGTTGTTGTTGGTTTCGGCAGAAATTCAATAAAAATTTAGCTCGGAAGAAGTGAACAAAGAAGAATAGAAAAACAACGCAACAATATTCTGAGAAACGATATTTGATTGTATTTTTGAATTTATATATAAAAGACGGTTATTATGTAAAGAAGATTCGGTTAGATTTTGAATTAGTTTGAGCGTCAGTCTGAGTTTGAGATTTGTTGAGGATAGAAGTTTAGTTTAGGTTTGCGCAGAAACGGGAGTTGAGTTTGTATTAAGATTTGTCGAGGAATAAATAATTTGTGGCAATAACCACAGTGTTTTAATTAGTTAACAAATATGATTTACAGCACCCCCAGCATCATCATCCTGACCCCATACTACATGTTATCTTGGGGTATTACAAATGCCTCTGTCTGTGCAGTGTTGTTTAGTATGGGGATAGGATTCAATAGGTTCTGAGAATACTCTCTCCACCTTTCCTTTATCCTATCAGGATCTGCCAACAAGTTCCCATCTATGGCCCCTGTGCTGAATGTCGAGTCGTGATTTGTGACAAGTTTTTTCAGTTGAAGAAAGTGGCGTTTCAGACGAATTGCGACTTTCAGCATAGGGGGCTAAACTCGCACTTAGCACTTCCACTCTAGGCCACTATGCTGAAAATCGTAATTCGATTAAAACGTCACTTTTTTCAACTCAAAAAACTGTCACAAATCACGACTCGACATCCGGCACACTGGCCTATGTCTCTGCAGAAAAATTGAGGAGGTCTTCCTTTATCTGTACGATCCTCATGTTTACATATTCCCTCTTCTTCTTTCTGCAAAGCTTGTCTACGATTTTTCTCTTTTCCTTGAAGACTTCCATCCTTGCTTTTGTTGGCCTTGCGATCAGGGCCGGATTATCCATAAGGCGGATTAGGCAACTGCCTAGGGGCCCCGCATCGACTTCGGGCCCCGTGCACGCACCAAAAAAAAGTGTTTCACCGAACGAATTTTTTTAAAAATTAGTATACTTCCTCAGTAGCAATATTACTCCCTTTTTTCGTCGCCTGTTGTCAGTTGATGAAATACTTCATACATAGTAAATCAAAAAATAGCTGCATTTGACGATATAGCCGGCGTGCGGTCATCTGATGACTACTAGCACAGATAGTAAAATACAAATGCTTAGTCGCTGTATAAAATAGTGTCCCAAGTCAACCTTTTCCCTTGAATGTAGCTGGCTAGAGCATGGCAACTTTTGTCGAGCTCCAGCAACAGACAGCAGCGTAAAATTCTACGTTGCCCGAAGCACGTAGGGACGAGGAGTGGGAGGTGCTGCGTTTCAATATTGCAATGCAGACGTCACTCTCAACATTCATTTCCTACCCTCCCACTCCTACTGCGCACTGCATTCCACGAATTTGGTAGGAGCTCGTGCTGCGGAGAGCTGCGTTGGAGCAATCTCATTCTTCGGATTTGTACAGGAACTATACAACTTTTTCCAGAGTCAACTCATCGCTCAAAAATCTCGACACGAGTGTCTGACACGAGGTGGTGTGCCCGATGCGACTAAGGCTTTGTCAAAAGATTATAAAGCTGGTGACAGAATTTCGCTCAAACGCGGTGCGGACATTGGCAGATAGAATAGTGTATTTCAATGCGAACTAACGAAATCTGGCTTGAGCGCTACGCAATTTATTTTATTAAATTAAAACACATTAAGTTTTTTTATTAAAATAAAATTATAAACTTTATTAAAATGAATGAAGAGTGAAAATTATACCGTTTATTCCGCGGTCAAGTCAGAACTGAACTTACATAGTTGTAATAATTTTCTTATCCTAAGGTACCTATTAAGGCCCTAATACACTCAGCGACGAAGTCCAACATGAAATTCAGTTCCAACAACAAAATATTAAGGGAAGCTTAAAAAAATGCAGTCACAAAATTAAACTAACCCAATCTCAAAAACCTCCTAACACAGTCAAAATTATCTGTTGTGCACTGCTTGCAAAGCAGGGGAAGTCTTTGCACAATAAAGCGGTTCGGCTGCATTCGTATGTCTTGTTGGGCTTTACTTTATGAATGCGTGCCCGAGGTAAATTTTCTGGCGATTTTCAAGAAATCTCTTCTGCGGTGTCGCCGGCTAGATATTGAAGCCAGTGTTAGATAATTATGAATGGAAATTGAATTAATGTCGCAGTAATGCACTCTACGAACTTGTTCCTGTCATGGGATATGAGAATAGATCTTTTTTGTTGGATATTTAAATTTTTCTTTCATGTGAAATTTTTATATCGCTGCTTTTGCTGATTTGAAATTTAGCAGCAAGTGCGGCTAATAAACAATAAAAAATCGAAATACAGGTAACCCAAGGAAGAACACGATTAATTGGTTCCGTGTTCTTTGAAACCGTGTTGTTCGAGACTGTAATAAACGAGAATCGGTTTCAAGTGTGAAAAGAAAAAAACGTTAGTTTTTAAATTGGTTAAATATAAAACTAAAAATTTTTATTTTTTGAATTCATATTGGTAATAAACACTTTTGAGGAATCTTGTATTACATAAAAAAATTAATTTGAATTAGTTAATTAGTAATTAACTTTGAAATGAATTTTGATTTTATCTTAAATTTTTTTTATCAAAATACGAAAAATAAAAAATAAAACAAACAAATTTTCCAATGCATCACTTTTTTCAATTAAAATTCTAGTCATCATCACTGGAGTCATCTAGGTACGTTATGATTCTAGGATATTTTCTTGTAGGGGGCCGAATGTCCACATCGCTTGGTTCGTCTTCATCTGATTATCTAGCAGTACTACATGATGGTTTATTCCTGTGTTGCAATTCCTCTAAATAATTTTCATACGGCTTAATAAATTTCCTGAGTTGTGCTGCAAATGTTGTCTTCCGTACCTTGGAAGGATCCCTTTCTGTTAAGAACATCTCCAATTTGTTTGCCAAATGTAATGCATATTGAACATCATTAATAGAAAAGTTCTGTTTAAACACATTCTCATAATTTTCTGTATCCTCTGTAGTCATTGAATTTGAATTGGATTCTTGTACAAGCCTTACCAGATCTTCTTCATCCAATGTTTTTTTCTAAAAACAATTCCTCAACCTCTTCAGCAGACATATCATCAAACCCTGTACCAGATATCGAACGTGCAATATTAATTATCTGATTGTACTCGGTGTGCTTACATGGAATATTGGAGTCTTCACAAACAATATTCGGTAAAAGAGCATTCCAACTGGCATTCAATGTTGAAACTTTAAGCTCACTTATAGCTGAAGATACAGTATTAATGCAATCCAAGATTGAAAATTCTTTCCAAACTTGGATAAGTGTCTTATTTTCTGCAGCTTCTAACTTATCTAAAATGGACTGAAAAGAAATTCGGATGTAATATGCTTTAAATGTTGATATTACACCTTGATCCAGTGGCTGGATTAGTGATGTACAGTATCCCGCCATTAAATTATGACCGACTAGAAAATTTTGAGATTTTTCTGTTTTCCTCCAAATTAAACAAATTCAATTGGATTTTTTGCACATATTTATTTATAATTTTATTTTTCACATTGTTATTAGTTTATATAAGTAATAATTAATTAATTTTCTAATATTTTGTGGCTAAGGGGGGCCTTTACCACAGCCTTAATTCTTAGAGGCATGCTGTTGATGCAAGGTTGGATCATTTGCTTGATTCCTGCATCATTTTTCCAGACATCTTGGATGTTTTGCTTAAGTTGCTCGATGGTGTTATTTCTCCTGGCGTACACCTTCGATTTTAAGTAGGCCCAACAATTCTCGATAGGATTGCAATCAGGAGAATTGCCGGGCCAAGGTAAAACCTGCAATTCCAAGGAGTTGAGGCAGTCCATGCTAGCATTTGCCGTGTGGCATGGTTTTTTCTTAATAACGGTAATTTAGGATTCCCCCCATTCAGTGTGTAAAAAATGCAGGTTTTACCCAACAGAATCATAAATAGTCATTTTTCCAGGAAAATGGGACTACAGGTGTCGCCAGTACACATTAAAAGATAAAAAATTTTCAGAATTGCGATCGGTCATAATTTAATGGCGGGATACTGTAGTATTTGGTGGTAGAAATATAATCTTGACATTTGGATGTTCTAACTCCTTCGGATGTCCAGGGGCGTTGTCTAGTAGTAGTAATACTTTGAAACTCAAATTTTTCTTTTTTAAATATCTTTCTACATCAGGCACAAAACAGTTGCGAAACCAATCTGAAACATAGATGAAGTGATCCAAGCTTTATTGTTAGCTCGCCAATAAACCGGTAGCTGCTTTTTATCTAAGTTTTTCAACGAGCGAGGATTCATTGATTTGTTTATAAATAATGGTTTGATACAAAAATCTCCTGATGCATTACTGCATAAGAGAAGAGTGATCCTTTCCTTAGATATTTTGTATCCAGGCATAGAGTTCTGGCTTTTTGAAATATATGTACGAGATGGCAGTTTTTTCCAGTTTAAACCAGTCTCATCGGCATTAAAAATTTGGTCCGCTCCATAACATTCATCTTTAACAATTGTGTGCAGTTTTGTTGTAAATTGACGAGCAGCCTTTACATCTGCAGAAGCACATTCTCCGTGGAGCCTGATATTGTGTAGGGAGTACCTTGCTTTAAACCTTTCCATCCAGCCTTTACTTGCACAAAATGATTGCGATTGTTGGTCTGTGGTAGTTTCCTGGTGTTCTTGTAAATGTTTATAAATCTTAAGCGCTTTTTGTTTGATGATGCTCCCGCTCAAAGGCACTCTTTTATTTACACAATCATCAATCCATATTGAAAGTGCTTTCTCAGTATTGATAATATTTACATTTGTTGAACAAAAACTTCGTTTAACACCTAAAGGTATTATTGATGCATACTCTCTTATTTTTTCTTCATTCTTTCTTATTGTACGAATAGAAGCTTCGTTCAAGTTCTCTGTCTTTGCAACAACTGATAATTTTTCTCCTTTCTTTAGTCGGTCCAAAAGTTTTACTTTTGTTTCATTTGAAATTGTACACCTTTTTTTAACTATCTTTTGATTTTCGGCAGACATTTAGTAAATTAAGGATTTAAAAAACACTAGAAATTAATTGAACACTATAAAAACTTGGTTGAAAATAATAAAAAATTCGAAACTCAGGATCTTCTGTACTTTATACTCAAATAACTTCAAACTACCCTTTAATGAAAATTTCAATAAATCCATTAAAAGAAATATCGCAACGATGGTCGACGGGTATTCCCCTTAATTTTCACAAAAGAATATAACGGGTAAAAGTAAACAAGATGAAATTTCAAAGAAAACTCGCAACGAAATTTGAATCGTAACGGTTTACCAGCTAGGGTCCGATGAAATTTTTTGTTAGACTACATACACATATCTCCCTGTATTTTTCTAACCCTATAAGCTATAAGCAAATTTGAAGATATAAGCAATTTTGATGTTAAAATTGGCTTTATTTGGTACATTTTTAGTACTTGCCTATGTCGGAAAGCACCAAATAAGACCAATTTTAACATCAAAATTACTTATAACATTATTCATATAGAAATATTCCAAGCTTTCTAATTATGAAAAAATGATAAGGTACCTACAATTTTTTTAGAGAAAAGGTTAGTTTTGCTTGAAAGTTTTGTTAAAAAAGACAACATTTTTACTTTGACGACTCACAACTCTGGAAGTTGGTAAGATGGAACCGTCATTTTTAGAACAATAGATAGGTGGGAGTATTCTGTGTACAGTGGTATCTTATTCATGGAAATTTGTTATAGGATTACAAAAATATTAGGTGATATGTAAAACATTAACAAACAAATTTCATCGGGCCTTAGCAGCTAAACCGTTACGAATTCCCCCACCCATACAATTTTTTATTTGTCTGACCAAATCCAATCGCCAGCCAGGCACTTTGTAAACTTAGTGTATACACCGGTATGTTTTTTACTCTTTTTCAAAAGAATTACTTGAAAATCGTGTAGTTTGAAATCGTGTAATTCGGGGGAAGGTATACGTGTTCTTCGAAACTCGTGTTCTTCAAGTACCGTGTTCTTCGGGGGTTACCTGTAAATGAATTCTAATAAAATATATTTCTAAAATTAGAGTCATAAAACTTAATTATTACATGAAGGTAGTATTTGCCATTAAAATATTTTCTTGGGTTTTTCATAAAGCCAAGATAATAAACACCGATTGATCACTACCTGACCACCGGATAAAGGCAAGAATCCCTAAATTCTCAAATCAAGGAAATCACCATCAAGCAAGTCATTAAAATTCTTGCCAAACAAACCGATTTTTCCTCAGATTTTATTTTTTCCCGAAAATACGATCACCATCCATGCCTGCAACAAAAAAGGTTTGAAATTTCCCCTGCAAAAGCCGAAGCAGAAGCTCTCACTTATACAAACGCATCTCATGTAAGATTACGCAAATGCTTTATACAGAATACAACTAGCGCAGAGATTTGCTTGGAGCGGAAATTTGATGTATTAAAACTGAAGAATTTTAGGGAATTTTCGTTCTTAAATTTTGTCGAGAATTTTTAAAACATAATTTACTCATGAAAGAAGGCTAAAATTCAAAAAATTTCCACCATGAATAGCTAGATAATCGATTTAAGTTTATCGTACATTAAAAAAATTTTAAAATTTTTCCACCTAAATAGGAGTATTTTCCGGGCGCAGGTACGGAACTTTGAACCATTATAACTAATATACTAAAAAAAATATTAAAATTTTCCACCATGAATAGCTAGATTTATGTTTTCTTAAAAATACCTAAGGGCCTAATACACTCAATCGAGCAATTATAGGGTATCGCGCGCCCGCGAATATTAAGAAAACTATCCAACCAAATGAAATAATTTAAATTAGGTATTTTTAAGAAAACATAAATCTAGCTATTCATGGTGGAAAATTTTAATATTTTTTATTAGTATATTAGTTATAATGGTTCAAAGTTCCGTACCTGCGCCCGGAAAATACTCCTATTTAGGTGGAAAAATTTTAAAATTTTTTTAATATACGATAAACTTAAATCGATTATCTAGCTATTCATGGTGGAAAATTTTTGAATTTTAGCCTTCTTTCATGAGTAAATTATGTTTTAAAAATTGTCGACAAAATTTAAGAACGAAAATTCCCTAAAATTCTTCAGTTTTAATACATCAAATTTCCGCTCCAAGCAAATCTCTGCGCTAGTTGTATTCTGTATAGCATTTACGTAATCTTACACGAGATGCGTTTGTATAAGTGAGAGCTTCTGCTTCGGCTTTTGCAGGGGAAATTTTCGGGAAAAAATAAAATCTGAGGAAAAATCGGTTTGTTTGGCAAGAATTTTAATGACTTGCTTGATGGTGATTTCCTTGATTTGAGAATTTAGGGATTCTTGTCCGGTGGTCAGGTAGTGATCAATCGGTGTTTATTATCTTGGCTTTATGAAAACCCCAAGAAAATATTTTAATGGCAAATACTACCTGACATCCTTGTTTTTCGTTATTGTCGTTTTAGCCGTAACAACTTCCCGGAACTAGATTCGCAAAAAAGGTGTATCCCTTGCACAGGTATTTTACAACATGAATGTAGATAAATTTAATTCATTTTTTATGGTTTTTATTATTTTTGTATGTAAATATGGGCTTTGCTGGACCTCTGGGTTAATTTGGTAGGAGGTCCAGAAATTCGGAAAGTCGGGGTGTGGGAGCCAAACAAAAAAAACTAGTATCTATATGCAAAGAAACAGCTCTATTCATTTTTACGATGACTTATCAGTATTTAAAAGCGATACCTCAGCCATTGGAGTTCAGATCAAATTGAAAGTGAAAGTAAGAAGTTATTGTTTTTGAATTTGTGTTTTTTAAAAATTTAATATGGTGAAAAATTGCAGAAAAGAAGGAACAATTCAATACGGATTAAAGAAAAATCGCGCCATTCAAAGATTGCGGAAATGGTAAGTACACACCGTGTTTGGTAATTTATGAATAGAAACGAAAGTTGAATATGATCCTCAAGACATGTTTTTCTTTTCTGAGCATATATTATTACTATTTTGTTAAACAAATCGACAACTGATTTTTTTATATAAAATTAATTTTTGTTTTATCTATTGTAGCGGTAAATTTACAGCAAATATTACAAAAAACCTGACGCAAAATTGTAATAGAACGGATCAAACATCAAGATTATACCCAAGCAGCAACAATACCGAAAGTACTTCACGGCAAGAAGATTTATCTGATCCAAGTAAGTATACTGCGTTCTATTTAAAAATACTAAATCATTAATAAATTTTAATCCTATAGGAATTTTGATCGGCGAGAGCGAGACAGGGTGTTATTTGCAACAGGAAGCTGTAGAAAATGAAACCAATTTGAAAGGGAAAAGAATTGTCGACATTCACTTCTTTTTTGAGGAAATAAAGAAGCTGTACAACCACGCAAAAAATTTTGGGTGTTCATGGGATAATTTAGAAATTAAAAAAGAAAAAAGGAAAGGGCTCCAATCCACATTCTTCTTCACATGTAACATGTGCAACAAAAAGGTACACCTCAACACAACAAATGAAGAAAATAAGGACAATGCCGGACTTAATTATTCATCAGTTTCTGCTGGAACTGCTGTAGGAATTGGATTTAAGCAGATTGAAGAACTATTAGGTGTGATGGATATTCCGTACATGTCTCCTACAACATTCAATAAAATTCAAAAAATCGTTCAAATGGACATCGCTGCAGCTTGTGAGAAAGAGATGAAATTAGCTGCCCTAGAAGCCAAACAAATCGCGATAGATGATGGCGATTTAGACTACGATGGTGTACCACTTCTCTGTGTCGAAGTAGATGGATGTTTCTCCAAACGGACATATGGACCAGGTAGTAACTACTCATCCCTATCTGGCGTTGGCTCCATTATTGCTCATACAACAAAAAAAGTTATTTGGAGCAACGTTAAAAACAAGTTTTGTTACATCTGTTCAAGCATGAAAAATAAGAACATGAGTGTGCCTCAGCACGTATGCAACAAAAATTATACAGGTAATAATATTTAAAATGTATACATAAATGAAAAAATATACCTAAAAACAAATAATTAATAAACATTTATTTTGCAGGACCATAAACAGGAATGGAAGCCGCTGCTATCGTCGAAGGGTTCAAGTTGAGTGAAGCTCTTTATGGAATTAGGTACAATAGAGTGATAGGTGATGGTGATTCAAGCGTTTATAAGAAGATTTTGGATGCGAGGCCCTACGAGAAGACTCACATTGAAAAAATTGAATGCCGCAATCATTTAATGCGCAATTTGAGGAAAAAACTAAGAGAATTAGTTGGTAACACGGCATACACCTTAGCAGCCCGAAAGCATCTCGGAAAGAACTTGGCACGCATTGCGATTGGAATTCATATGGCCATCAAAAATCGGAAGAACAGCACACTGCCTCTGAAGGACAAGATTCAACTACTCTCGAAAGACATCGGAAATACACCAAACCATGTATTTGGCAATCATGACGGCTGTGAAAGATACTTTTGCGATGGACCCAAAGATACACAAACGGATTGCTTGGCACTACTCAAGGAGAATGGATTTTTAGAAAAAATAAAGGCAATTATTTACAGAATTCAAATGAACTCAAAAAGTTTAATTTATGATGTAGACTCGAACACCGTCGAACGATATCATTCCATAGTAGCAAAAACTGTTGGAGGAAAACGGGTCAATTTCTCTCGTGGGCAATCGTATACCGCGAGAGCAAAATTTGCGGTATTGCAACATAACACGAAAAGAGCACATTTCTTCCTGCAAAAGACTGCAATACAGAAAAGTCCGTCCAGCCGTATTGTCAAAATGGAACAACAAAGACTTAGAAGAGGAGCATCACAGCAAGCAAATTCTAAAGGTAGTTTTATTACATCGATTTAAAATTAAATATTTGAATTAATGACAATTTTTTTTCTTTTTTCAGAAATTCGTCGACGAAGAAAAATTGTATTCTCTGGTCAGGATGGAGACTATGGGACGGACACATGTCAAAGGGTTGATATTACAGAAGAGGAACTTACTATAGAGAAGAGAAAACTTTTAACTAGTTTTCAAATGGAGAGAGACGAACGTGAAAATATTCAAAAATTTACAAGAAACCAAGCAGACAACCCCCGTTGGCATGAGATCAGGAGTCGGAGATTAACAGCTTCTAATTTTGGACTAATTTGCCGTTCACGAAATACAGGCAGCTACAAAAATAAAGTGGCATCTTTATTATACAACAGGACGTTTAGCAGCAAGCAGACAGATTATGGAAAACAACATGAAGCTGAAGCCATTAAACAGCTCTCTTTAGAACAACACGTTCTAATAGAAGAATGCGGAATTTTTATTTACGAAAAATATCCTTGCTTTGCAGCAACTCCTGACGGTATTATAAATACTGATGGACTAGTGGAAATTAAATGTCCTTATGCGGCGAGGGAAATGACTCCAGTAGAAGGTATAAAAAGTAAAAAAATTGATTTTTGGTCATATAATAAAAAAAGTGGCGAAATTAAAATAAATAAAAATAATAAATATTTCTACCAAATTCAGGGACAACTCGAAATTGCAGATAAAGAGTGGTGTCTATTTGCAGTTTGGACGCCATATGGGATAAAGGTTGAAAGAGTGGAAAGAGATCGAGAGTTTTTTCAAGTTGAAATTTTGCCCACAATCTTATCTTTTTATTTTAACTCTTTTATTCCAGAACTGTTAGACAGCCGAAAAGAGAGAAATATGGATCTGAAAGAATTTCCATCAACTCCTGAAATTAATTTTGAACCATTTTAATTTAATTTTGTATTATTGTAAATATTATATGTAAATAAAAAATAGGTAAATGTTTAGAATTGTGGCTCTAGAGTAAAATCGCTCCAAAATATTTTTTTAGGGTCATGTTTGAGCTCCCCAATAGTAATTTAAAAGCGGGGGAGATGTATTTTCCTTTTTACAACAATTGAAAATACATTATAATTTCAAATACCTTTATCGTGAAAAGTAAGGGAGATGCCAAACAATTTTATTTTACATTTTCGTGTTTCATCAAAATCCATCGTCAAACTGCGACCCCACTAATAAGGAAAATATGTCTCCCCGCCCTGAAATTACTATTGGGAAACTCAAAAAAGACCCTAAAAACCACAAAAAAAATTTTTGGAGTGATTTTACTCTGGAACCGCAATTATATATTATTTACAAAAAATAAATAAAAATCTTCCATCAAATTTTTAACTTTTTAATAAAACTTTCAAATTGTTGTAAATATTTTACCATAAATTTTAATTTTTGTACATATTTTATGTCTTCCCAAATAAAAATTTTACAAATATATTTTATTAGAATTCATTTATTTCGATTTTTTATTGTTTATTAGCCGTACTTGCTAAATTTCAAATCAGCAAAAGCAGCGATATAAAAATTTCACATGAATGAAATATTTAAATATCAAACAAAAAAGATCTATTCTCATATCCCATGACAGGAACAAGCTCGTAGAGTGCATTACTGCGACATTAATTCAATTTCCATTCATAATTATCTAACACTGGCTTCAATTTCTAGCCGTCGACACCGCAGAAGAGATTTCTTGAAAGTCGCCAGAAAATTTACCTCGGGCACGCACTCATGAAGTAAAGCCCAACAAGACATACGAATGCAGCCGAACCCCTTTATTGTGCAAAGATTTCCCCTCCGGCGGCCGTGTTGTGCACTGCAAGCAGTGCACAACAGGTAATTTTGACTGTGTTAGGAGGTTTTTGAGATTGGGTTAGTTTAATTTTGTGACTGTATTTTTTTTAAGCTTCCCTTAATATTTTGTTGTTGGAACTGAATTTCATGTTGGACTTCGTCGCTGAGTGTATTAGGGCCTTAAGCGAAAGATCAGCAGATTTCTATCTGATTTCCTAGAATTTAGTCTAGCAAGTGATTTAAGATCACATGGAGGAAAATGTGTGTGACGTGTTTAGTCAACAAATATTGTAGACTAAGAAATATGATTCTAAAGGAATTTATGTGGGAAAGGAAGTTAGTTACATTGTTTGTGTAGTTGGTCAAAGTAACGAGGCGTTGAATACAATAACATATAAATGAAAATTTATTCATACTGAAATTACAGATAGTTCATAACATTAACATAAAAGAAAATATATAATAATAAAGATTACAATTGTCCCTCGTCACCCTCAGGACCACTACTGTTGTTGAGGCTGGCTAAGAATATTCTGGCTTCCTAGTTTTTGGCGTCTTTCCTGATTTCCGATTTGTGGCGGCTTTTACTTTCTGGCGTCCATTTTATTTTTGCTTCTTTTCGTCGTGGTGTCTTCTTCTTCTTAGCGCAGTTGTCGTGTCAGAATGGATGTATTTGAATGGTGCGTTGCTCAGTTGCAACATCCTCCCCCCCCCGTGAATCGACCGCCCAGAAGATTCACACAAAACATCTAACACCGCTAATTTATTAACTGGTCTCTTAACGTCGTTCCATTACTAAGTTTGATCTCGGCGATTCGTATTATACTTTGTCCGGTCCTGGACACAATTTGACGACCCTTGCTTTGCACCATTCGCTTCTAGGCTTATCTATGTCCACTAATATAACCACACTTCCTTCTTTAATCTGACAGCCTTCAGCTGTCCGATACCATTTCGTTCTCCTGGTTAGATCTGGTAAATATTCCAATATCCATCTCCGCCAGAAGTGGTTCTTTAATTGTTGGGCTATACGCCACTGTTTTCTAGAACAGAGTAGTTTCTTTTCGAAATGTGCAGGCGTTTGGGTAGAATTTATTCTTCCTAACAAGAAGTGATTCTGCGTTAGTGGTTCCTCTTCTTCTGACTTTATCGGAATATGTGTCAGTGGCCTCGAGTTTAGTATATTTTCCGCTTCTACTAATAGACTGTACATATAGGACCAAAATAATCGAGCCCGGTATAGGTGAATGGGATGAATGGGACGACGGTCTTCTGGATGACTCTGGTAGAATTGTTACTAAATCTATTCTACTCTCATTACCCGTTCCTCGTCTAAATACGGCGATAATGCAAAGATTGAACTATTCCTATTTATATTCCCTTTATTCAATAACGTGAAATATTCTTCTGCAAATGCTGATTGTTGAACGATTCTACAAATGTAGTGCTCAGCTCCCTGTAACTCCGTTACGTTAAGTTCACCCTTTATTAGCTTTTCAGGATTTTTCATCGATCTGCAATTGTTTATAAAACGAAACATCCAGGCTGTAGCTCTCTTCAATCTTTCGTACTTCGAGAATCTTTTAAAATCTGGTGTGCTAGTGTTTTCCTTTGTTTGTATTACATGCACTGTTTGCCGATATGCTGCTCGTGTTTCTTCTGTATGTCGGCTGGGTATTAATTTGTTACTCGGCTTTGGCCACAGTGGTGGTTTTTCTTTCAAAAAATTAGGTCCTTTTAACCACCGTCTATCAGTATTATAGTCTATGGGATATTTCGCTCTTGTGGTTTCATCCGCTACGTTCAACTTTGATGGCAACCATTTCCAATCTTTAGCTGAGCTGTGCTCTAAAATTTCAGCCACTCGGTGGGCCACAAAAGGTTTATACTGACGATGATTCGAATTTACCCAATTTATGACTGTCATCGAATCACTCCAAAATGTAAAACTGTTTATTGTAACTGAATGATTTTCGATTACTAGATTTTTTAGTCGTATTCCTAGTACTGCTGCTTGCAACTCCAATCGGGGTATCGATAATAATTTTTGTGGTGCGCAGCGAGTTTTCGAAACGATGAAACAGACGTTTATAATATCTTGTTTATCTACAATGCGCCAGTATGCTACTGCGGCGTACGCAACCTCACTTGCATCGACGAAAACATGTAACTGTATTTCTTTAGCTGTTAATAAATCAGCTGAATAACATCTCGGCACTTTAGTCTTCTCAACCAATTGAAGTTCTTTAAACCACTTTACCCATTTCTCATAGATGGCGTTCGGCAATTCCTCATTCCATTCAACTCCAGATCTCCATGTTTCTTGTAAAATTAGTTTGCCGTATATTACTATGTTGCCCAAAAAACCAAAGGGGTCGAAAACTGACATGACGACACTCAAGAGTTCTCTTTTCGTTGGCTTTCTTTCATACCGTAATATTTCAGTTGACGTGCGGTGGAATCTGAGACGAAACCCAAACTCGTCAGAATCAGTTTTCCAAAACATACCTAACACTCGTTCTTCTTTGTTCATCATCCTTTTTTGGGTCACTTCACTTGATGGCCCTTCGTTCATACATCCTGTAAGTTCAATAGAGTTAGACACAAAACCTCTCAACTCGAATCCACCGGCGGCGTGTATATTTTTCACTTCCGATGTTATTCTTATGGCTTCTTCTTCACTGGCGAAGCTAGCGACATAATCGTCAACATAATGGTTCTCACGTATTGCTTTCACAGCTTCTGGATAATTCTCTTCATAATCAGCAGCGTTCTTATTTTTCACGTATTGTGCTAGGCTTGGCGAGCATGTAGCACCAACGATCATAACTGTCATGGCATAGGTATTCACGGGCAATTTTGAATTTGTTCCTCTCCATAGGAACCGTTGATAATGTTGGTCTTCCTTTATAATTCTCACTTGATGAAACATCTCTCTAATATTGGCACAGACACCTATGGCGGTTTGTCTAAATTTAAACAAAACTGACAACAACGGCTGGTTTATATCTGGACCTGGTAATAGCGCATCATTTAAACACACACCTTGGACTTTGGCGGCGGCATCGAAAACTAACCTTATTTTTTCGGATTATTGGGGTTTACTACTCCGAAGTGCGGTAAGTACCATACATTGTCCTTTCGTTCTTCTAGTTCTTCCTCACTGAGTTTTCTGGCGTAACCCTTTTCGATGTATTCCTTCAATTTATTTTCATATTGTGTAGCGAATTCGGGCATCCTCATCATTTTGCGTTCCAATGTTTTTAGACGGCTTCTGGCAAGTGGAATACTGTCTGGCAAGTTGGCGTTTTCATTTTTCCATAAAAGCCCCGTTTCGTAACCACCTTCGACTCTGCGCGTTGTTTTCTTCATAATTTTGTTGGCCCGGCTAATATCTTCGGATTCCATTACCTTTTCACTACATATCGTTCCAAATTCTTCCATTGTTAAGTAATCTTTGACTACACGATTAAGTTCATTATGTTCTATTTGAGATATCGTTAACATATGTGCCCCTCGTTCTGGCTTTGCATTAACGGGCCTATAAACTACCCAGCCTAACGGAGTCTTGACTGTTATTGCTCCTGACTCGGAAATTCTGGCAGCGTTTTTTGGATCCCAAGATGACAATTATCTACTCCAACTAATATTTTTGGTTTAACATCAAAATAATTAAAGGCTGCTAAATTTTTTAAATAATTACATCGACTACCTAACTCTTCTATGTTTAGACTTTGTGGCGGTAAATCTAAGTCCTTCACAGTGTATACATTTGGCACATAGAATCGCTTGGCTGCCTTTGCTATTCCTGATATTTGTAGCTTGACTGAAGTTGATTGTTCGAGTGCCACCACCCCTCTTATCCAATTCAAATTTAGAGTTTCTTTCTTACCTTCTAGTTCGAGCTCTTTAGCTAATTCTTTATCTATAAGTATCACTGAGGAGCCGTCATCCAAAAGGGCATATGTGTCCACAGTTTTATTTGGCCCATATAATTTTACTGGCAATATACGAAGTAACACTCTTCGCTTCGACTCGTTTGTATGACTCGTTTGTTAAGAACTGGTTGAGAACTATTTTCATTCGAGTTGTTGTTCAATTTGCTGGTTGGATGTTGTCGACTGTCATCTTCATGTAATGATGCGTGATGTTTTCGTAGGCAACCGTTGTCCTCGCACTCTCGGCGATTTTTGCAATTAAATACGTTGTGGCCGTACTTTAAGCACGAAAAGCATAGATTGTGACTTTACGTACCTCCATCGTTCATTCACTGACATTTGTTGATACCTCAATCATGCTGTTAAGTTGTGATTATTCCGGCACATTATACACTGCAGCCTTTCGTTACCACTAGACGCATGAAACACTCCCTTTTTCGGATTGTCGTGTCCACGTGCAGATTGACTACTGCTGATGCTTGACAGGCTCATAATGAGTTTTGACTGCTCTTCTATCCAACATCTGAAATTTTTTATTGACGGCCATGGCTTAATATTTATTGCATATTGGGCCTGTTGGAGTTTGACACCACCAACAATTAACATCATACAAAAATCATCGAACATCAAACAAAAACAACAAAAATAACATTCATACAAAAATCATGAGAACGGGAAAAGCCCACAATTAACATCATATAAAAATTATTTTGGAAGAACGGGAAAAGGAAATAAAATCACTGTGATCGACGATCACCACCACCACCACCATGAGAACACCGTTCCAGCATCCATAGGACCCTTTATCAGCCAAAGTTCTCAGTTCGAGATAAGAGACGCAGCCGACAACATTGATCACTCGAACATTTTGAATTCATCCAAGTTTTTTTTGTTACTCTTTGCTATACCCGTTTGAATTTATAAGTACTCATAAAAATTGAAGTCATGTTAGTTGAATTTATTGCAGTTGAAGTTACCGAATTTATATATATAAATAAAGAATTAAATAAGGAACTACGCGTTGTGCTTTTAAACCCGAAGATCACGTCACTAATGTTCATAGGGAACATCAATTAAGGACATCACTCACCTGGCCCAATCATTGTGGATACCTCAAATAAACATTGGTCCTTCGAGCCGGATTTTACCCATTCCCCGAGATCCCAGGTTTGTGATAATTTTGTAAAATTACACTCATTAGTAAAGAATTTAAATTATATTTCTAAACATATAAAATTGGTGTTGAAAGTGTGCATTATCTCAGTTCATATTAAAGAAAGTAAGTGTATTTGGTAGTGGGACGCTGCAGTGATCATTAAATTTCGTACGATATACATATGTACATAAATGTACCTTGAAATATTCGGCAAAGCATTCATCTGAAAGTGTAACGGTCACAAACGGAAACCGAATTTTACAGTTTATGGGACTTAGTTAATTATTATTACAATACCCTAGTAATGTGTATTCTTGAAAGGTGTGTTCCTCCGGTCATAATTCGCTAATACCATAATTATTTCGCGTCTAACTGAAAGAAAAGGAAATTTTATGTACAAACATTTGCTCATTGCTATTCTAGCTTATACACATGCTGAATGTGCAACAGTTATGTGTCAAGACAAAAAAAAGTTGTCGAAAATATTTCTATCCCGTTGCTTGTGTTAACTGATATCCAGTATCAGCTGTGTGAGTCAGACTCTAAGACAGCCGTTAGAGGTTATTATATTATGTGATACCCCGTATCAGTGATTGAATTTTCGACAATTCCATTCTATTTTAAAGAAGTAACTGTCGCAAATTCAACGTCTTACCGTTGCTTTATTACGTATACATATTCGATATCAATTGTTTGCGTTAGAAATTTCAAGGAAGTTATTTAAAAGGAAATTAATGGTTTTGAGACTTTAGTCAAATTTTCGGGTGATAATTTTGGCTAAATAATAAAAATTTGGAAGTTTGTTTTGAGTATTATTGTGCTAGTGTTTTGTTTATTCTTAAGGTTATTATGCAATGAAAACTTATTGTTGTTAGTGTGGATGTTTTCGCTGATAATATAATTTATTAGCATTATGAAATGAAAATTATTACAGTTTTATGTGGAATTCTTGCAGTTTTATGTCGAATACACAATACAGAGCCCTAATGCATCCTAGTAGAATTTTCTTGTAGTTAGACTCCGAATAAAACTAATTTTCTTTGTTATTCTGATGAGATTAATTGAATATTTAGGTTGAATATCAAATGCAGAATCAATTAGGTGTGCAATTCCGTAGCTATAATCTGAAGATATTTCGAATTCCTATTGTCTAGATTAGAGGGCAACCTTGTAAATTGTATATAACTGTGCAGTGTTTAAAGAGGATTATTATAGATTATCGCATGCACTATTACTGTCGCAAGATTGCGATATTATAAGGAGATTACCATCTTCAGGGTACAGTTCCATTAAATACATGTGGCTGCAACTGTTAATTTATCAGACCACCTTTTGTTAATACTCATTTTAAGGTGTTTGTTGGTCAATACTCTTCACTCTCATATCCCATTCTCCGAGACCATATCAAATGGCACAAAATGTAGTTGATCTAATAAAGACCCAGTGGAGCATTGTTGGTCAGTTAAAACAGCTGTGGTCTAATTATAAGAAGTCCCCAAAGGATCGTTTAACCCAGGGCTACATACAAGGAAGGGTCAAGGAATTAGAGCGTCTATGGAGCATGTACATCGCGAATGATCAGCGACTTGTAATATCTGCAAATGATGAGGAGAAAAAGGCTTTGGATTATTTTATAAATGAGGAATACAGTTCTTCAGAAGAACTATATTCAGAGTATCACGGCATTCTACTAGAACACCTAAGCTCCGTGTCTAGCCCCAATTCCCAAATTGCAGCACCCATACCCTCCACTTCACATCAATCAAAGGAAGTACCCATGTCACACAAGGAGGCAAGGAAACCACAACCCATTAACCGTCCAGCGACTAGTATTCGATCCGAGCACAATCTTTCAGATAGTGATGAGGACGACCCGCCACTGACCTATGATGGACCCCTCACACCACCATCAGGCTCAGGTAGGCAATATGACCCGATAAAGTTACCTCGGATAAAATTATCCACCTTTAACGGGGATTATCGAGATTGGATGTCTTTCCGCGACCTCTTCTGCTCGCTTGTGCATAACAACGAAACCATCCCCCCCGTTCAGAAGTTACATTATTTAAAATCCTGTCTAAGTGGAGATGCATTGAACCTCATTCGCCACTTAACCACCGTCAATGCCAATTACGATATAGCTTGGAGTCTCATAAGTCAAAGGTATCAAAATGATCGAGCTTTGATCAATGCCGAAATTGGCACCCTTCTGTCGCAACCTGTCATACAGAGCGAAAACCCCCATCAAATCCGTAAAATGTTAGATACCAGCAACGAATGTCTGGCTTCACTGCGAGGTTTACAAGTCGATGTGGAGCATTGGGGCCCCATAATCGTTTATGTACTAACGAATAGATTGCCTCACGAAACCCGAACCCTATGGGAACAGTCATTAGGTCACTCAACCAGTTATCCAACAACAGAAAGATTATTCTCTTTTCTCGATAGTCGCTTTCGAGCCCTAGAAGCAGTTGCTTCGGGAAAACCTCTACGAACGTTTTCAAAACCCAAGGCGTTAAGCACCCAGACCGAAAGACAAACTCGAATGTTCCACATAACTTCAACCCTGAAGTGCCCACAGTGCGGCGAGCCTCATGCCCTACGAAAGTGTCGCCGATTCAAGCAACTAACCCCCCAAGAAAGGGCGGACTCTGTCAGCAAAAAGCGACTATGCTACAATTGTCTGGCCACAAGTCACATGGTTAGCGCGTGCCCTAGTGCCCAATCTTGTTTTAAATGTCAGAAGAGACACAACACTCTCTTGCACGTCGAGCGAGAACCGAATCTTCACAGTGCCAACACATCTCGTGCTGCACCACCCCCTACTAGTGTCAGCTCACCTCGCGCTGCGCCACTAGATCCCACAAGTTCTACGTCCGACGTACATTCATTTTTTTTGTTTAAACCTAAACAAACCCTTCTTGGCACGGCTATGATAAAGGTGCAATCCCAGGATGGTGGCTGGGTAAGGCTAAGGGCCTTAGTAGATCCCGGGAGTCATTCTACATTCATCTCGAATGCAGCATTGCAACTCTTGAGGTTGAAACGAATTCCTATAGACGTCACGATCTACTCCATACAAGAAATACCAGCGGGCAAGGTCACATCGGTCGTTAATCTAAAGATTTCCTCCACCACCGATCACTCAAAAATTATTCAGACAGATGCCATGGTCGTACGCTCCGTGACAAAACTTATGCCTACGGATCGAGTGAAATTTGATCATTGGCCCCATATCAAGAACCTGCATTTAGCAGACCCCACATTCCACTACCCTGGACACATTGATGTCCTCCTCGGAGTCGATGTGTATGCGAAGGCCATTGAAGGCGAGGTAATAGAAGGGCCAGTGGGTACACCAGTCGCGCAGAAAACATGTTTCGGTTATGTTATCTTCGGTGAGCTCGATCAACCCCGACCTAAGCTTCCAAGGCCTGAGGAGACTGTGATCAGTTTACACGCGTGTTGTGCGGTTAATGATACATTAAAACAATTCTGGGAATTAGAGGAGGTACCAGAACAGAGAGAACTATCCGCTGACGAGCTTTTATGTGAAAACATCTTCGCCACCACACATCAGCGTGACCCAGAGGGGCGTTACATTGTGCGCCTGCCGTTCCGGCCTCTGCCGCCTCGTGAACTCAGATTCGGCGCCTCACGCCCGATGGCAATTAAGCGCCTCGAACAGTTGGAACATAGACTGTCCAGAAATCCCAAGCTGTACGAAGCATATTCCGCGTGTATGGAAGAGTACCTCTCTCTGGGACATATGCGAAGGCTTACTCCCGAAGAGCTCAATACTCCGTCAACTGACCACTGTTATTTACCTCATCACGGGGTCATCAAGGAAGAGAGTGTAACGACGAAACTTCGCATTGTATTCGATGCATCGAGTCGCACCGCCAACGGTTTTTCGTTAAATGAACGTCTGCTTACCGGTCCCACCTTGCAAGTCAACATCTTCTCCCTTCTGTTGGAGTGGCGTCACAAAAAATTTGTGTTCAACGGGGATATCGAAAAAATGTACCGACAGATCAAGGTATTCCCGGAAGACGCCAATTACCAAAGGTTAATATGGCGTAAGGATCCAGAGTTAGCCGTCGAAGACTACTGCTTGTTGACGGTCACCTTTGGTACATCGAGTGCACCATTCACTGCAATCCGCACGATTCATCAGTTAGCTCGTGATGAGAAGCAGAATTACCCTAAGGCAGCAAAGATTCTTTTAACAGATGTATATGTGGATGATGTATATTCAGGGGCAGACGATCTTGAGGAAGCCATTCGGTTACAAGAAGAACTAATTAATATCTTGCGAAAGGGAAAATTCGAATTGCGAAAGTGGACGGCGAATGACCCGAGACTACTGCACCATATTCCGGAGCAGTGTCGATTACTAGATCCTTCCCTTGTTTCCGTACCGAACCCGTTCATGGTCAAGGCCTTAGGTATATATTGGCAGCCAAGCTCAGATTCATATAAGTTTCGTATTAGCTATGAGCCCACATTACCACCATATACCAAAAGGAAGATCTTATCAGCGATTGCTAAACTTTATGACCCTTTGGGATGGCTCGCTCCGTTAGTTATTGTCGCTAAAATTCTGCTACAAAGGCTGTGGCAATCTGGTGTATCCTGGGACGAACCCATATCTCATGATCTAAGCTCTGACTGGGATAACTATTCAAAAACGCTTCCTTTGATTGAGAAGATTTCTCTACCCCGTTGGTTGCAAATGTCACCAACCTCTTCCATTCAACTTCACGGATTTTGCGACGCTTCCGAGCGTGCAATGGCAGCAGTCGTTTACGCAAGGGTTGACAATTGGGGAATGGTCCACACCTTCCTTCTTTGTGCAAAGACAAAGGTAGCCCCGTTGCAACCGGTAACATTACCCCGGTTAGAGCTGTGCGGAGCAGTGCTGCTCTCCAAACTACTTCGCACTGTCAAATGCAGCTTCCCCAATTTAGTGGAGAAGACGGTAGCATGGAGCGATTCAACCATCGTGCTGGCTTGGATAAAAAAGCCCCCAACCATGTTCAAAACTTTTGTACGCAACCGTGTCGCTGAAATACTACGAAACACTGAGGCGGTGCCTTGGCGCTACTTACCGTCTGAATCGAACCCCGCAGACCAAGCAAGCCGAGGAACCTCCGCCCACAAATTCACATCAGACATGTTATGGTTTCAAGGACCTTCTTGGCTCCGAGAAGACCCATCAACCTGGCCTATGCAAAAACGAACTGAGGTAGCTCAACATAAAGATCCCGAAATGCGGGAAGTCCAATCAGAAACCTACCACCTAACGGTCGGTACCGATTTCGCATCCCTGATGCTTAAATTCTCTTCGCTAACTCGATTGTTAAGAGTCAGTGCTTATATTTTCCGTTTTGTTGCCAAATGTAGGCGTCAGCCGATCCCGTCCAACTTCCTCTCTCCAGGCGAGCTCTCTAAATGCAAACAGTTTTGGATAGCCCTAGTGCAACGAACCCATTTCCCAGAAGAGATCGAGATGCTACTCAGTTGCAAACCAGTTGCCTCCAATAGTATTATCCTCTCCTTGCAACCCTTTCTGGATTCCGAAGGCATTCTTAGAGTCGGGGGTAGACTCACAAGATCCGCCTTACCGTATAATCAGCGTCATCCAATCATCCTCCCCTCGGCCAATCACTTTGTAAAGTTACTTATCAAACAAACACATCTTATTACACTACATGGCGGTCCTACTCTCATGCTCGCGACTTTACGACAACAATTTTGGGTAATAAGAGCACGACATCTGATTAGACAATGTGTACACCAATGTGTACAATGTTTTCGACAGGCCGGCCGCACTCACAACCAATTAATGGCCAATCTCCCATCTGAACGAGTTACCATCAGCAAACCGTTCACTTATGTTGGTGTTGACTATACGGGCCACATGAGTATTCGTACATGGAAGGGGCGCAGTGCACGCACCTACAAGGGATATATATGTGTCTTCGTATGCTTCTGTACCAAGGCTATACATTTAGAGGTGGTAAGTGATTGTACCACAGCCGCATTTTTAGCCGCCTTTCGGCGATTTGTAGCCCGACGAGGATTATCCCGAACAGTCTTCTCTGACTGTGGGACCAACTTCGTGGGAGCCAAAAGAGAATTAGATCATGATTTAAGAGTATCTTTGCTCAATGCTTGTCGTGCCACCGCGGAAATTTTTAGTAATCAAGGTGTCGAATGGAAGTTCATACCTCCTGCATCACCCCATTTCGGCGGACTCTGGGAGGCCGGAGTGAAGTCACTCAAGTATCACGTAAAGCGAATCCTGGGAAATGTGGTGTTAACTTATGAGGAACTATCGACGGTCACCGCTCAAATCGAGGCATGTCTCAATTCGCGACCGCTTTGCCCGATGTTAGATTCCTCGGATGACTTATCTTGTTTAACCCCTGCCCATTTCTTAATTGGTAGATCACTCTTACTTCCCCCTGAAAGAGATTATTCCAACACCCCTACGAATGCATTACAAAGATGGAAATTGCTTCAGAAACTCCAGCAAGATTTTTGGCAAAAGTGGAGTTCAGAATACTTGTCGAGACTCCAGCAAAGACCAAAATGGAACACTCCTTCTAAGAATATCGCAATCGGTGATATCGTACTGATTAAAGACGAGAGACTACCACCTCTCAAATGGATGCTTGGCCGAGTGACGGCAACTCACCCGGGTAGTGACGGGCTAGTACGTGTGGTAACACTGCGCACGCAGACAGGAGAACTGCAGCGCCCTATAACCAAATTATGCATCTTACCATGTTTAGAACCAACTAAGGAGCTCCCAGCTCCCCCAACACACAATATGAACTAAATAGATCCTCGAGCACACGAATGAAAGGGTATAAATTAATGTTAAGGTTTTATATAAAAATTGGGTGTAACTTTACATAATTATTAACAATATCCCTCCTCCACATTAGTCCTATCATGCACGTCCCCGCAGCAAGGTTAAATCCCTCCAACCACTCACAAGAAGAGGACGATGACGACAAGTGCACCGGACCATTAACGTGATGTTGCAAGAAATGTTGAAATCCGGGGATTTCAAGGCGGCCCAGGAAATGTTGGAGTTTGACACCACCAACAATTAACATCATACAAAAATCATCGAACATCAAACAAAAACAACAAAAATAACATTCATACAAAAATCATGAGAACGGGAAAAGCCCACAATTAACATCATATAAAAATTATTTTGGAAGAACGGGAAAAGGAAATAAAATCACTGTGATCGACGATCACCACCACCACCACCATGAGAACACCGTTCCAGCATCCATAGGACCCTTTATCAGCCAAAGTTCTCAGTTCGAGATAAGAGACGCAGCCGACAACATTGATCACTCGAACATTTTGAATTCATCCAAGTTTTTTTTGTTACTCTTTGCTATACCCGTTTGAATTTATAAGTACTCATAAAAATTGAAGTCATGTTAGTTGAATTTATTGCAGTTGAAGTTACCGAATTTATATATATAAATAAAGAATTAAATAAGGAACTACGCGTTGTGCTTTTAAACCCGAAGATCACGTCACTAATGTTCATAGGGAACATCAATTAAGGACATCACTCACCTGGCCCAATCATTGTGGATACCTCAAATAAACAGGGCCCATTCCATCCGTTTTGTCACTGGTAATTTGTTTACTAATTCAGCGAGTAATATCGGATTGCACATATGTTGTTCAGCCTTTGCTGCTTCAATGAATCCTACTAAATTTTTGACTTTTGTGGCAAATGACACTATTGCACCCAGTTTGTGTTCGTTTATAGGCATTATCTCTTTAAGTTTCTCGATTTGCAGTTGAATTAGCTTATCAGGCCATATCTTTGTTGTAGTTGATCAATTACACACGCGACATTTTGCGGATGTATTAATAAATATTCTACGTCGTCTCTGGCTTCTCCGAATAAAACCTTTTGAAGGCGAATAGAATTCTCTAAATTGGTATATTTATATGCTTTGGTTGTTTCGTCGTGGCTGGCTATAAAAATAGGCCAGTCTTCAAGTTTACCCCCGAAGCGGGGCAAGTCGTGCAACATTCTTCTCGTGTCATGTATGGCACTTAAACCTTCAGCTGGCGTGTTTCCATTATTTACTTGTGGGCTCTGTTTCGCGACGTTTTCATTTATATCTTGTTGATTTTTCGGTGACACCTTTTCTTTCTTCATGTATTTTATTTCCGTTTTGAGCTGTCCTATTTCAGACCTTATGTCATTTTGTAATACTTGTACATTTTTTGACATATTTAGCATTTCACATTGAATCCCTTGTATCATTTCGCTAAGTAACTTTAATGCATCGGCCTCCCCTTTATTTGTAGTATCCACCACGGTTTTCTCGAGCTCACCATCATCTGAGTCGTCACCATTTTTACTTTTGTCGTTCCGTGTCCTCGGCATCGTTATAGCATTGATTCAATATAAAAAATTTATGAATAAAAACTGTAGTTGGTCAAAGTAACGAGGCGTTGAATACAATAACATATAAATGAAAATTTATTCATATAAATTACAGATAGTTCATAACATTAACATAAAAGAAAATATATAATAACTAGCTGGGACCCGGTGCGCCTACGCTGCACCCATAAGTCAATAGTAAACAATAAAAACCATCCATTGACTTAATATTTTTCGAGATATGAATTTTACACAGATGAAATGCCTCAAAGAACATGGGTCTTGCGTCGGCCGCCATGAATCGGTATATTAAGTCTACTACATTGCTTATTGTATTCTACTTATCATACCCTTTCATTTGATACCCATGTTGAGGGGATTGTGAAGAAAGTGGTAATCCGGCCTCTTTAGACGGCCGCCATGGATCTAAAGATATATTTTGTATACTACATTGCTTATTGTATTCTACTTATCATACCCTTTCATTTGATACTCATGTCGAGGTGGTTGTGAAGAAAGTGGTAATTCGGCCTCTTGAGACGGCCGCCATGGATCTAAAGATATATTTTGTATACTACATTGCTTATTGTATTCTACTTATCATAGGGAGCGTTCAAGTAATACGTAACGCATTTTGGGGGGGGGAGGGGGTTTGTAAAACGTTACGATGTGTTACAGGGGCGGGGGGGGGGGGGTTCGAACAATGCGTTACGTAACATTGTTTTTTTTTTAAATAAAAAAATAGGGCATTCAAATCTCCCAACTTAGCAACCCTTTTCGTTTATGTTTTACGGGTAATCGCGATTAAAACAATAAATAAGCTATTTTAGCGGCTTTCTGGTACTTTGCGTCATATAATTGTCACTTTCAGGTAAAAGTGTTGGCTGTTACGTAACGTTTAGGGAGGGGGGGGGTACAGAAAAACGTTACGGCGCGTTACAGGGGGGAGGGGGGGGGGGTCAAAAAATTTCAAAAATTGCGTTACGTAATACTTGAACGCCCCCATACCCTTCATTTGATATCCATGTCGAGGTGGTTGTCAAGAAAGTCGCCCTCTTGAGACGGCCGCCATGGATCTAAAGATATATTTTGTATACTACATTGCTTATTGTATTCTCCTTAACATACCCTTTCATTTGATACCCATGTTGAGGTGGTTGTGAAGAAAGTGGTAATCCGGCCTCTTGAGACGGCCGCCATGGATCTAAAGATATATTTTGTATACTACATTGCTTATTGTATTCTACTTATCATACCCTTTCATTTGATACCCATGTCGAGGTGGTTGTGAAGAAAGTGGTACCCCGCCCTCTTGAGACGGCCGCCATGGATCTAAAGATATATTTTGTATAATACATTGCTTATTATATTCTACTTAACATACCCTTTCATTTGATACCCATGTTGAGGTGGTTGTGAAGAAAGTGGTAATCCGGCCTCTTGAGACGGCCGCCATGGATCTAAAGATATATTATGTATACTACATTGCTTATTGTATTCTACTTATCCACCTTTTCATTTGATACCCATGTCGAGGTGGTTGTGAAGAAAGTGGTACCCCGCCCTCTTGAGACGGCCGCCATGGATCTAAAGATATATTTTGTATACTACATTGCTTATTGTATTCTACTTATCATACCCTTTCATTTGATACCCATGTCGAGGTGGTTGTGAAGAAAGTGGTACACCGCCCTCTTGAGACGGCCGCCATGGATCATTTTAGTTTCAATAGCGTCATGGCCTACCTATTGTTTGACAGCTGCGTAAATTTGAAATTTTCATTAAATGTAATGATTCAACTTAATGACAATTTTACATTTGTCAAACAATAGGTAGGCCATGAAGCTACTGAAACTAAAATGAAGTGAAAATTCCTAAAATTACCATTTTTGTTTGGATTTTGCAGCTGTTGTAATGAGTCCCCTCATACTTCATTACCAATTCCCATTACCAACTCATTACCCACAACCTTTTTACACATAACCAAGAGCATTAATTATCATTCATGAAATTCTATACCCCATCCATATTTTACCTCAAAATAAGTTTTCACTTATTTTCCTCTCCAATATAAACTATAATCCGACACCTCCGCTCGAGGCCATCCAAACATAAACATTCAAAATAAGTTCCCACTTATTTTCTCTAACAGCTGAAAACCATAAAACAGCATCTCATATCATGAAGGGCCCAAACTCTCGACCCTTTAACAAGGTCTAAATTCTGAGAACCTAAAAATTCTCGGTGCACACATGCCATCATGTGTAGAACGCCCTGAAGTGCACTTTCACCCAAGAGGCAATAAATTAAAACAATGGTCAATGCCATTGTTTACATTTCCATTACTTGGCATAAAACCCAAGTAAATTTCGTAATACGTTTTCCGGCTGCACCGACTGAAATCTTGGGTAATTAACCGGCGCATAGCCATATGCAGAATGTACAAAAGTCATGTACAGAAAAAACACATGACTTATGACAAGTGACCCATATTCTGATCACGTACGATCACCCCGACTCGAGCACTAAGAACATGTGCAGAAGTTCTCGCTGCACTTGTTCACCGAGAGAGAGAGTTTGCAGGAATTTCCCCTGCATGAATGCATGAGAGCGTAAAATGTTTCTTGAGCTCCTCCCTAAAATGCATTCAAGAAAATTAAATGCGATGACCAATGAAAAGCCGCGATGAATGTCCAATAAGGAATTTCCAATACCAAGGGAGATTATAAAATGTGAAAGTGATCCGAGAAGTTGATCAGTAAGAATAGTCAATCAGTAATGAACAGTAATATTCAATCAGTCGATGAGTAACAATAGTCAATCAGTCAAGCTGTTAAGAATTGTTTAAGAAAAGTGTTGGAGTTCTTTTAAGGCGAATGCTTAGAGACAATCTCGGAAGGCATCCGATTTACCTACGTGAGCCGGCGTAGGGGGATTGTTCATTCTACAGCTTAGCCCAGTGAGAAAGTAAATTAATTAAAGTATGTAACAGAAAAGTATATTTTAACATAATAAAACAGAAAGTGTAAAGTGTTTGAAGTGTTTCAATTAAGTAAAAAGATAAACTACAAGGGCTAGTGGTCATCTCTCGTTCTGAGAATGTACTCCACGGTCCTGCCGTAACTAGCATACGGTTCACGGCTTAACATTTGGTGGCAGCGGTGGGATGCTGCGATAAAATCAGTATCCGCTACCGATAAATGAGGTTGTCCTGAAATAATAGGCACCTCCAACTTTAAAATCAGCAACGCACCAAACATACAACTATTAGCCCCTCCAGAGGCCAGGAGCCGGAGTTAGGGTGGTGCCAACAAGAAATTAAGCACATCAAATTCAACGAGGGATCCACATCAAATTCAACGAGGGATCCACATCAAATTCAACGAGGGATCCACATCAAATTCAACGAGGGATCCACATCAAATTCAACGAGGGATCCACATCAAATTCAACGAGGGATCTACATCAACACTACAATTCAACGAGAGAACCTCTTAAAGTCTACAATCAACATGGAAACTAGAACCAGTTTCAACAAACCCAACGCGGGAATGTACAAGTAAGATAGCAAAACTATTTTTTTTTGAATAATGAACAAAAATTGCTAAGAAATACCATCCAAATTTTTTTTTTAAAAGTATAAAATTTTAAATACCAACTAAAACTTTTCCGATGAAATATAAATTTAAAATCAAAAATTAGAAAAATAAAAAAATTTTTTTTTATAAAATTTCCTTATGTTTGATAACTAAACAACAGCTTTAAAATATGATCAAATATTTTTTTCAAATTAAATATATAAAATAATAATAAAGTAAAATTAAATTTTTTGAAATTACGAGGAAATACCTAGATAAATTAAAAAATTAGTGAAAAAAAAAAAAAATTTTTTTCCTTATGTTGAAGACGAAAATTTCGCGTATTAATTACTTAACGGTGTTCAGTTTTTCTTTTTCTGGTGCTCGAATTTTATTGGTGCTTGATTTTTTTTTCTGTGCTCGATTTTGGTTCTACAATTGCCTATCTAAAAATTTGATGACCTTAGATTTGTTCTTATTTTTATTATTCTCCCTTCATAAAAGAAACATTAATCCTCAAACATTGAGCTAAGAAGCTTGAGAAAGTTATTACCTTCTGCCCCAAAGCCGCCCAGAGTAAAGAAAATGGCTACCGGCAGTGATTCCCAACCACCTTCGATAGGTGTCGAATCAGCGTCATTACGGATAACAATATCCGACGCCAGAGAAATGATACCTGATTTCTCTGGAAACAAAAATGAATTAAACAGATTCATATCCTGCTGTGATGAACTTTTCAACATCACTAAGAGTGAGCGGGATAGGGCATTATTCTTCCATATTCTAAAAACCAAAGTCTCTGGCGCCGCGTACGACATTCTTGATTATGGAGGTGTAACCAATTGGGAAGAATTTAGAACTCACCTTCTTAAGCGATATAAACTGTCTCGGTCCACCATTCGTGAAGACCTAAGGCGGTTAAAGCAAAGCTCCAAGGAAAGCGTGAGTGAATTCTCACAAAGAGTAATAAGAACCTTGGGAGAGCTAAATAAAGCCACCCAGATAGCAGTTTCAGATGCTGGGGCTAGGCGACTTTTCGTAGAAGAAAACGAAAAGGAGGCAATCCGAGTATTTGAAGCCGGATTAAAAAATGAACGACTCCAAACATTGGCACAGGCAAAGAATGAAACAGACCTGACAGCCTTGATCGATTATGTTTTGGACCGCGCTTCTCTCATTGAGGAGAAGTATTCAAGGGACCAACTGAACGATGGATCCCATAGACAAAGCCTAATCTGTGAGCTATGTCACAAAAAGGGACACGCCCGGGAGACGTGTTATAAAAACAAAATGATTCCGTCATTTTCGACTCCCCAAATTAAGAGGGAAGTTCGGAGATTACAATGTTCATATTGTAATCGACAAAATCATGAAATCAGCGAATGCAGAACTAGACGTTCTGACATTGAGCTAAAGAGGGATCTGCAACAAGCCCGACAGGGACCCTCCAACAATTGGAAGCAAAGGAATAATAAATTTAGGCAATCAAGCCAACCACGTGATAATTTCCAACAACGAAGACAGGAGCAGCCATATAGACAAGGGCCTTCTGCAAACCAAGATGAGGGATACATCCGACAAGTTAGGATGTTAAACCAAGAAGAAGTAGAATCGGGAAACGAGAATTCGCGGGACGGGATCTACGGTGGTTCCAACCCGCACCAGCGAAACTCAAGCCGACGTCCACAACTAAGGACAATAGTTGAAGTCCCCGTCACCATCCATGAACGCTGTGTCACAACTAGTCTACCTTTTTCTATTGCAAGAGAAGGCAGCTCCACATTTCTCATCGATCCAGGTTCCGAAATTAGTCTGCATAAGCTCCCATCGACTTCCGATGAAGCCTGGGTGGACGTTAGTCGAAAGTGCATAGTTACCACTATATACGAAGACGGCCTCCCCTCCGTAGGTTTAGCTCAAGCGAGTTTGGGTTTAGACAGCAGTAATACCGGACTAGAAATATCTCACCCCTTTCATATTATTAGGGGCGAGGAAAATCTACGCTGCGACGGGATATTGGGGCATGATTTTTTTAAAAAATACGATTGTGACATCTGTTATTCAAGGAGCGTGATGGAAATGACACTCCCCTCCGACAGTATATATTCTCTACCGAAGCAGAATATCAACAATATTTACTCACAAAATAAAATAATAAATGAAGGTAAAGCGCGAAATAGTATGAATCGCAGTAACCAAATCACGCCGACAGGTGATCTTCTCCTTCCGAAGAAAGCACTCCCTGATCGCCTGTTGTTTGAACCAGTCCCCCATTCGGATAAAAAGGTTAGCAACAGGGAAGCTATAAATTTAAACTGCAATATTACAGGAAAAAATAACCTGAACCAAAATGAAGTAAAAAGGGAACCTCCCAGGAATAAAGTAACCTGCGGGGATGATCTAATAAAAAGAAAAAATGGAAAGGAAGTAATTACGGAATTACCCCCATGTATAAGCGGGGAACAGCAAGGGGAAGATAACGAGATATTACCTATCAGTGAGATAGACGAAAATCGCGAAGAGAATAATGAAACGATAAAGGAAACATTAAAAACTCGCTGCATCATAGCGAATAAATACGGAAATACCGTACACGGAGACTTGGATGACATAAATCCACTAGAGGAAGAGGAGGAAATGATAAATAAAATAATCAAATTACCAAATACCAACCAGAAGGAAGATGGAGGGAACGAAACAAGAGTGTTGGTCATGAAAGATGACGAACGCGAAAATTTTAGGTCAAATTTTAGAAGGGATCTAGTGATTCCACCCCGAACAGAAGCCATTGTAGAAATTCCAATGCAGGGCAATTCAGCAAAACTATGCAATAAAAAGGAAATAAAGCCGGGTATATTTTTAGGAAATTGTATAACGCGACCAGTTGAAGGGTATGCCAGAGTGGCAGTTTTAAACGTAAATGAGGAAGCGACAAGAATATCTTGTGAAGACGTTAATCCTTACTGGTCCGATTTAAGCGAATATGATTTATTGACGCCAAATTACGAAGGGAATACAATAAATAAAAGATTGGAAGAACTCAATAAATTAATTAATTTAGATCATTGTAATGAGGAAGAGCGTGACTCAATAATAAAAATTTGTAGGGAATTTAATGATTTGTTTCATCTAGAAGGTGATTATCTTACGTGCACAGATGCAATCGCACACACCATACCAACATTGGCAGACAAGCCACCTATATACACTAAGCCTTACAGGCTTCCTGAATCCCAAAGAAGCGAGATCGACAGACAAATTAAAAACATGCTGAACGACGGAATTATCAGTCCAAGTAGTAGTCCTTGGAATTCACCACTATTGTTAGTCCCTAAAAAACCGGACGCAAATGGTAATAAAAAATGGAGAGTAGTAGACTTTAGGAGACTAAACGAAATTACTATTGGTGATGCATATCCACTGCCTAACATCACGGATATCTTGGATCAATTGGGTAAATCTAAGTATTTCACTACTCTAGATTTGGCCAATGGTTTCCACCAGATACCCATGGATGAGACAGATAAAGAGAAAACAGCCTTTAGCACTCCATATGGACATTACCATTACAATAGAATGCCGTTTGGACTCAAAAGAGCTCCCGCCACTTTCCAGAGGCTAATGAACACGGTATTAGCTGGACTACAAGGTCTGCGCTGCTTCGTGTATTTGGACGACATCGTCGTCTACGGTTATGACCTACACGACCATAATTCCAAACTCATGGAAATATTCAGCAGACTAAAGGAAAATTGCTTAAAGCTCCAACCAGAAAAATGTCGTTTTCATAAGGAGTTAACTTACTTAGGCCATGTTGTCAGTTCAGAAGGAGTACACCCAGATCCATCAAAAACTCATGTACTCAAAACATATCCCCAACCAAAGAAAACAAAAGACATTAAAGCATTCTTAGGATTCGTGGGATACTATCGCAGGTTCATACCTGATTTCGCTCGACTCGCTAAACCTTTAACAAAATTATTAAAAAAGGATACACCTTTCATATGGGATCCTTTCTGTGATGAATCATTCAGATTATTAAAGCAAAAATTAGTTACCGCACCTATCTTGGCATATCCCGAATTCGATAAAGAATTCCTAGTGACTACTGACGCAAGTGATGTAGCGTTAGGAGCTATTTTGTCCCAAGGAGAAATAGGACAAGACCGACCAATATGTTATGCTAGTCGCACTTTAAACCCTGCAGAGACCAGGTATTCTACCATCGAAAAAGAACTCTTAGCGATTGTCTACGCAGTTACGCAATTTCGACCATATATCTATGGGAGGAAATTCACGATCATTACTGATCATAAACCTTTAGTATGGTTGATGAATCTGAAAGATTGCTCCAGTAGACTTACGAGATGGAGAATTAGGTTAGAGTACGACTATAAAATAGTATACAAGGCAGGGAAACTCAATTCTAACGCGGACGACCTTAGTAGAATTAATACTAATGGGATATCGGAAAATGAAAAAATCGTTAACGTTATCACTAGAAGCCAAGCAAAAAGGACGGAAAATCAAGATGCTCCATTACGAATTTCTAGAGATATCACAAACTCACCCGAAGAATATGCTCAGAAGATCATATTCCAAAGAAGGAATCAAACACTCCTTCACGAAAAGAAAATGGGTGTCTTCGAAAATGCATCACTGCGGTATCACTGCAATATTCAGCTACAGAGTTCTAATTGCTGAATATTGCAGTAATACCGCAGCGATGCATTTTCGAAGACACCCAATCCCTCATAAATTTTATTTGTTGCCATTAGTCACAGGCGAAACCGAACAATTATTAAAGGCAAAGTGCAAAGAATTACCGATAGATTTAGAACTAGGCCAAATATACAAATATAACCTAGATAGTCATTATGTAATATGTAAATGCCCATTACCCACTAGGACCGATAAAGATAGAGAAATAGTTAGGAAAGTAGTAGGTGAAATAGCAGCAACTAGCCAAACAGCGGGTATAAGTAAAATTTGTCTATCAATACCTCCGCTGAATAATGAAGACTTGATCCATTTAGAGGCTCTCTGTCGCGAAATATTTACGAACAGAGAAGTCGAAATCATTTTCTATTTAGGAAAAATAATAAAGATAACTGACCCCGAGGAGGTACAAGAAATCCTTCGAGATTATCACGAATTACCCACTGGAGGCCACCAGGGCATCTCAAGGACTCTGAAAAGGCTCCAAAGAAATTTCTTCTGGGAAAGCATGCGACGTGACGTGAAAGCGTACATTAAAGCTTGCCCATCGTGCCAAATCAATAAGTTGGTACCAAACCGAAAACTGCCCATGAAAATAACCACGACTAGTTCCTCACCTTTTCAAAGGGTATTTTTAGATATTGTGGGACCCTTACCCACAAGCTATACAGGGAATAAATACCTGTTAACATTCCAAGATGATCTTACAAAGTATTCAAGTGCGATCACATTGGAAAACGCGGATGCAAGCACAACCGCGAGGGCCTTTGTAGAAAATATAATCTGCAAACATGGTATTCCAAAATCTCTGCTTACTGACCAGGGCACCAATTTCTTAAGCGATATGTTCAAGGAGACTACCAAATTGCTTAATATTAAACAATTGCAAACAACTCCTTACCATCCCCAAACAAACGGAGCTCTCGAAAGAAGTCATAGAACCTTAGCTGAATATCTCCGGCACTATATAACTAGAGATCCACTCACCTGGGACACGTGGATCCCATACGCCATGTTCGTGTATAACACAACTCCCCACTCCAGTACCAACTACACTCCACACGAGTTATTATACGGTTTTCCAGCCGAAATACCCTCAAATTTCAAAAATAATCCCGATGCCTTATATAACTACGAAAGTTTTGATTGGCTACATTCAAAACTTATGCAATAAAAAACGCACGTGTAGACCCCGGGTAAGATTAGTCCTAGATCTATCTCTGATATTTCTGAGGCTGATTTTACAATTTTAGAACAGCTGTCATAGGAATTATTTAATATGCTTGATGTACAATTGTTTGTAGGTTTTAATTTTTTTCTGTACCTTTCTTGATCCAAGAAGTATGATTTGTTTTCGAAAATAATGACATCTGAAGTTTTTATATCAACTTGTTGATTGTTTGAATCTGGAATTGGTATAGTATTTTGTCGGATTGTCGCGTATCCAGCTTCAGTATCTAGTTTTTCTATACTAATTAGAGCTTGGGATGGTTTTATTACTGTTGTTACCGCTAATATTATTATTAAGATTATCTAAAAAATATTTGAAATTTCTTTTAATTCGTGTGGGGTGAATTTTCTTGTTTCTACTATCAAATTTCTTCTGTTTATGTCATTGAACCGTCGGGCACAGGGGATGCTGAGTCTTCGGACAACTGCGCCAATTTGATAACGGTACCCAGACCGCGAAATATTTTCATTTCCCGTTTCTCTCCTGAAACCACGTGCGAGGCAATTAAAGAATACCTTAGGGCTAAAGCTATTAATCCTGCTACAGTTTCCTGCAGGAAGATCAGCAATGTTTCCAACCCGGTTGCGTCTTTCGTCCTGACTGCACCGCCCAACACCGCTGAAAAGCTTTTAGACTCGACGTTCTGGCCTCCTGGTGCCTTTTCAAAGTGTTTTATTCCCCGCACGCGTGTACAGCGTATTTCTGACACTTTACAGGTTTCAAAAAACTTAAGACGCTCCCTCTATTACCAAAACGTGAGGGGAATCAGATCCAAAACCCAAGATGTGTTTCTGTCGACTTCGGCCAGCGATTTCGATATAATCGCTTTTACAGAAACATGGCTATACAGTGGGATTCTTAATGCCGAACTTTTCGACTCTTCTTTCCAAGTTTTTCGGAGGGATAGATATATTGACTCGGAGGCTCGTGGAGGTGGTGTACTACTTGCATGTAGTAACCTTCTCAACTGTTGCTTAATAACGCTTCCTGATTTTTCCAATACTTTAGACATTGAGGTCCTCGCTCTCAAAGTCTCCCTTGTTCATAACAACTTATTTTTAATCTGTTGTTACATCCCACCAGATATGTTCAGCACTCTTGACGATAGAGGTCAAAATCTCTATGATATTCTAATCGCTTGCATAAATCATATCCAAGATATGATGGATTCCAAAGATGAACTCCTACTTGTAGGTGATTTTAACTTACCCAATGTTAAATGGGTATCTTGCGATGATGACGATAACTACCTTCCTGGAAACAACCTTAACTCTAGGGAATCCAACTTTCTGAATTCCTTATTTTCCTGCGGCTTGTGCCAAATGAGCGGTGTGAATAATATTTTAGGAAGGCGGTTAGATCTTGTATTCTTTTCCGACTCAGACAACATGAATGTTGAGCCTAGCTCAATTGTCTTGTCACCTGTCGATAATTATCACCCTCCTCTCCTACTGAGCTATTGTTCTGTCTTTAACAATAAGCCAATCCCAAAGGAGACATCCTTTACCTTTAACTTTAAAAAAGCCAACCTTGAGGAACTCTCATCCAAGCTCACTTCGGTCGATTTCAATTGGTTGCTCTCACCTAATGAGTTGGATGTCGATGTAGCCAGATTTTACTCCATCCTGTATGAAACTTTCGCATCCTGTGTACCTATCGAGCCGTTAAAATCGCCCAGTTCATCCCCACCGTGGTACAACAACGAGTTTAGACGTACCAAAAACCTGAAGAATAAACTCTGGAAAACCTATCTGAAGAAGAAAGACACTGCGAGTTTCGAAGCATTTCTCAATTGCTATGACCAATTTCATGCTCTCTCCGAAACCCTCTATAAAGAGTACCTCAGAAACATGGAAGGTAAAGTGTATGGTGATCCCAGAGCATTCTTTCAATTTATCAACACAAAGAAAAAAGTTGATAATTACCCTTACACCATGCAATACGAGAACTCCCTTAGTTCTAATCCAGCCAAAATTTGTGAAAATTTTGCATCGTTCTTCCTCAAATCTTTCTCGTCCTCTGTATTCCAACCAGATGAAGATAATTTTCGACATATCAATGCAATCCAAACGGCTCAAAACTTTTCCCTGTCTATAACCAGGGATGATATCTTGAAGCATATAAATGAACTTCCACAAGACTTTTCGTCCGGCCCTGATGGAGTCCCTCCAGCTGTTCTAAAATCCTGTGCAGGAGCCCTACTGTCTCCTCTTCTATGTTTATTTCAAAAATCCCTAAATAAAGGGCGCTTCCCAACCTTATGGAAGAACTCTTTTATAATACCTGTCCGTAAGAAAGGCTGTAAAAACGAAATATCTAATTATAGGCCAATTGCGAAGTTATCGTCTATACCAAAACTCTTCGAATCTATTATTTATTCTTCTATCGCCCCTATCTGCAAGAGGCTTATCTCAACAAACCAACATGGTTTTCTTGCAGCCCGTTCCACTACCACTAATTTACTGGAGTTCTCTTCACAAACAATTAGAGGCTTTGTCACTGGCTGCCAAACTGACTGTGTCTATACAGATTTTAGTAAGGCTTTCGACAAGCTCTCCCACTCTATTATAGTTCTTAAACTAAAGAAATTAGGCTTTCCTCATGCCCTTGTGGATTGGTTCCAGTCGTACTTAGCCGATAGAACCTACCAGGTTCTATTCCGCGGAGTCAAATCGAAGAATATCGAAGCGTCCTCTGGAGTCCCACAAGGCAGTCATCTTGGCCCTCTTCTTTTTATTTTATCAATTGACGATATCGTTACCCTGCTAAGGCACTGTAAAATCCTTATTTACGCTGATGACATCAAACTGTATCGCCACATAAGGAGTATAGAGGATTGCAAACTTCTGCAAGCAGATCTAAACACCTTCTATTCCTGGTGTTCCAACAACAACCTTGTGCTTAATATTAGTAAATGCGAGATCATGACTTTTTGTAGGAAACGTGGTGTTATAACTTTTGACTATACTTTCCTTGACAACAAGGTCTTCCGTACTGAATCTGTTATCGATCTTGGGGTTAGGTTAGAAAGTAAGTTGGATTTCTCCACCCACATCAATTATATCTCCTCCAAGGGCAATTCAGTCCTGGGATTTATAAAAAGATGGTCCAAAGAGTTCAACAACCCCCTCGTCACTAAACACCTGTACGTATCTTTGGTTAGGCCTTTGCTTGACTACGCTTCCCAGGTATGGTCTCCTTACTACTCCTCCCATGTTAGTAGAATCGAATCGGTTCAAAGGAAGTTCGTCCGGTTTGCACTCAGCCACCTCCCGTGGGATGACCCACTCGCTCTTCCGCCTTATGAGAACAGACTTAAATTGCTCAACTTAAGCTCCCTCCATAAGCGCCGTGAGGTCGCTGACGTTATATTCGTTCATCGACTGATGAATGACAAAGTGGACTCTGGTTTCTTAAGAAACCGCGCGTCATTTAGAGTGAATAACTACAACCTGAGAGGTGAACCTCTTTTGCACATTAATTCCTCTAACACCAATTATGGCATGTTCGAACCCGTTAATCGCATGCTTATAAATACTAACAACAATAGGAGTGTGTTTAGCTTGCTAACCAGAGAAGTTGTCCTTAAAAGGACCCTTCTCAATGTGGCGTGACTCTCTGCGTGCCTCACTCCCTTTTTAGTTTTGCACGCTTCTCTGTTTAATGTTTTTGATCTTTTATGTTTTAATATTTTATGTTTGCATGTCTCAGCTGAGCCACGGCAGTGGTAAATATTTCTGAGCTCTGCTGGGAAGTGCGCCTTCTGTCTTAGAAGGGAAACTCTATATATATGGGTGATTGTCATGAAATGGGAGTTTTTGAGATTTGCTGGTGAACAAAAAAAAAGTGCTGAAAAAAAATTTTCTCATGTGTTTTCAACATTATTTTGAAGTACTTTCTGTATATTTCCACATAAATACACACGAGGTATAGACAGTGAGAAGTTTATATCGAAAAGCCGAAATTATATGGCTTCGGAGGCGACAATTACGGTAGCGACATTTCATCGAAAAATCCGTCGCTTTCATGATCAATGAGAGCAAACAATTTTTCCGAAAATTTGCTTGCTCTACAAATGCAAACAAATATACCGAACCGAGTTAAAAGAGATTTGCAACACATATCACAACGAAAACACACATTACGGAGGCGACAGTTTTTTTTTCTTCGATAATTTTCTTGAGGGTTGCTCTCTTGTTTATAAATTGTTCACAGTCTAAACGTCCGGCGAGGATAAACATTCATAAAGAAACTTGTGACGATTCGTTTTCACTACTTAGTGCCACTTGACAACCAATTTGTCGTTGCGTGTGCGCTATTCTTATAGTTTTTATTGAAATTTGCAACAAACAATAGTCAGAATGTAAACACTGACATCTAACTAAGCAGGTATCCGCCCGCGTAATACATACCGGTGATCAGTTTCGGAACACTGCTGCTATCGTTTGAGACCCTAGGCGCGTGGCAGTAATGCACTGTTTTTCCGTAAACGTAGTGCCGTGATGTAAAAGCGGAAAATGGACAGGTTACGGAGGCGACATTTTCGGAGGTCGAAGGGCCGCCATTTTGTTCAAGAGTGCTTGCCGCGGGAGGCGATGAAGGAGAGAATGTTTTATTACTGGATGGAGATTTTCACCCCAGAAAAATTTGTTTGAGGCGTTGTAGCTAGAGAACAACGGCCAGCCAGCCACAACCCCCATTTCATGACAATCACCCATATATCTTACTAATATTATAAACGTGAATGTTTGTATGTATGTTTGTTACTCTTTCACGCAAAAACTACTGAATGGATTTTAATGAAACTTTACAATAATATAGCTCATATATCAGAATAACATATAGGCTATAATTTATAAAAAAATTCAAAATGGCCGTGCCAATATGGCCGACGAATTTGCCAATTGTGTTCCGATTCCAATGAAAATTGAAATCTGGGGGATTTTAAGGTTGCAAATAACGAATTTATGATCAAAACTTATAAATTCAAAATGGCCGTGCCAATATGGCCGACGAATTTGCCAATTGTGTTCCGATTCCAATGAAAATCGAAATCTGGGGGATTTTAAGGTTGCAAATAACGAATTTATGATCAAAACTTATAAATTCAAAATGGCCGTGCCAATATGGCCGACGAATTTGCCAATTGTGTTCCGATTCCAATGAAAATCGAAATCTGGGGGATTTTAAGGTTGCAAATAACGAATTTATGATCAAAACTTATAAATTCAAAATGGCCGTGCCAATATGGCCGACGAATTTGCCAATTGTGTTCCGATTCCAATGAAAATCGAAATCTGGGGGATTTTAAGGTTGCAAATAACGAATTTATGATCAAAACTTATAAATTCAAAATGGCCGTGCCAATATGGCCGACGAATTTGCCAATTGTGTTCCGATTCCAATGAAAATCGAAATCTGGGGGATTTTAAGGTTGCAAATAACGAATTTATGATCAAAACTTATAAATTCAAAATGGCGGACGAATTTTTCCAATTGTATTCCGATTCCAATGAAAGTGAATATCTAGGGGTTTTTAAGGTTGCAAATAACGAATTTATGATCAAAACTTATAAATTCAAAATGGCGGACGAATTTTTCCAATTGTATTCCGATTCCAATGAAAGTGAATATCTAGGGGTTTTTAAGGTTGCAAATAACGAATTTATGATCAAAACTTATAAATTCAAAATGGCCGCGCCAATATGGCCGACGAATTTTTCCAATTGTATTCCGATTGCAATGAAAATCGGTATCTGGGGGCTTTTAGGGCAAACAACGAATTTATGATCAAAGCTTATAAATTCAAAATTGCGGGTCCAATATGACGCACGAATTTTCCCAAGCCACATTCTGAAATGTAGTAAATTTCTAAAATTCCCTCTAACCCGTATAGAAACAGTAAAAAGGGTAGAAAGAGTCGAAGTTTGCAAATTTGTGCGCCCCTACATTGTCATCACGAGGTTAAACGATGTCATCTATCGCTTCCAAAAAGTTCGATCGGAAAAAACGGGACCTGGAGGAAGCTGTGTTCGGGACGAATACTGAGTAAGAAGGGAGCAGTGTAACGACTAACCGAAAAGAGAAAGTTAAAATTCCAATTCACCGAGAAGTTATATGAATACATAACGCTGTTCTAATTGAATCACCGATAAGATTGGGAAGAGGCAATTTTTTCCAGATTTATTGTTTTTTCATTATACTTTTTTTCCTACCGCGTACAACGCACACATAATTTTTTTTCCGATAGGTGGTGCTCAACCTCGAATTTTAATAAATTTGAAGCATATTTTTTATAGGTAACTCTAAATTCTTTTATGTACCTTTTATGTATGCTTCATTATAACCATTTCCTATCCCGGAGTATGCCCACATAATTTTTTTTTATTAAAAGGCGTTGCAACGCACGCGGGTTTTTGCTAGTATATATATATATATATATATATATATATATATATATATATATATATATATATATATATATATATATATATATATATGAAGACTCCAATTCCAAAACTGCCTACATCCGTACTAAACGATTTTGTAAAAATCGCGAAAAACTAATAACTCCTTTCCTTAATGGTGACATTGGTCAACTTTTTTCGGTTTTACAGGTGGATAAACACACATTTATTTTCATCATAATTACAAAAATCAAGGCCCGATATTTGTGATGTTATTAAAGATTTTTGATTGGATGTAGAAAGTTTTGGAACTGTACATTGGAATGAGAGAGTTTTGAAAGTGACTATCATTTGTAAGATTATCGATTTGAATAAAAAGAAGCAATATTTATTTGAGGGAATCATTTGAATGGATTAGATTCTCCAAACTAACTGAAAAATATTGTAAAGGCTGGAAATCCTGGTATCAGACATGTTGATAACAAACAGGAAGTAAAACAGAAAGCATGTAAAGTAAATGTGCAAAATAAAAGATTTATTTAAAAGGAAATAAAAATTATTTTGAAAAAAGATGCAAATATTATAATTATGTACATAAGTAATTATGTAAGCAAGTCATTACATTAAATCAAAATGAACACAACAACTTCTTCAGTCTTCTTCAGTGGGAAAATGTAAATCCTCGTAGTCTTCATTCGAGTCTGAATTGTCCTCCATAGCATCTTTATAGAATGACAAATCATTAATATTTCTCCACTCGGCCCCGAAGTGTTTCGTCAGTAGAGCGTCCACATCCGAAAGCTTCTCTTTCTTCAAGGAAACTTGATGTGAGAGTGTTTCTGGTTTAATCTGAGATATTTTTTTTCCTCTCTTTATGACTGATTTGAATGTTCCTACATCTGATTTGTACTTTACTTCTCCCTTCACAACCACACTATTTTCAGAAGCAGTTTTCTTGAGAATGAGTCGCTTTGAGACAGAAAATTTGAAGTGCCACTGACCAGGAGGTTTTATTACTTGCTGTATAGAACTCTTCCAATCAAAAATGACAAAATCCTCTCCCAGTTTCTTCACACTAGCACTTTGTCCTATGATATCTCTGTACTCACATGGTGTTATAATGGTTTCTCTTTTCCTAATAACTTTCTCTATTCTTCCAAACACCCTGTCTGGCGGAAGAAAAGAATGACCAACAATGGGGAAAATCAGTTGTACTTCTTTGATTAGTGATTTAGTGGAATTCAGCCAATACATAAGCATTCCAATCATGGTTACATTTTTGTTTTGCCCAGGGCATCCATCAGCATACAGTTTGAGAACTTCAACATCCTCTAAATCTAATGAAATTAGTTTGTCATACACCATTGATGAAATCTCGTTTGATCCCTTGGGTCGTTGATTTTCTGTCCAGGTATAAGACGTAACTGATTTTTGACTTTGTTGAGATTTAGAGTGTCCCTCACAAATGGTGAAATTATAGAAATTCAACTGCCTAGAAAAATAGGCAGATTGATCAGGAACTCGGGGAAGCAGCATATTCTTCTGACAATCAAATGACAATTGAACTGTTTTTTCTTCAGGAGTTTTAAGGTCTTCATAAAATGCTTTTGCTTTTAGAGTATGTACTCTAAGCTTTGTCATAAGTTCAGTTTTCTCTTGAGGCACTTTACACGCAACAATTAGGCCATTAAGTCGGATGCACTCAGAGCAGGCATCCGTTGCTGGAGTTTTGAAGCTAATATTGAAGGATGTAACAAACACTTTTCTAAAAAATTCATATTTAACCGACAGATCCTGGTTTTCTGTGCAATAAATTTTCCACAAAGTTGCGATGCTACAGTCACTAGGAAGATACTGTCGTGCTGTCCTTTCTCTACCATAATGCGAATCAACACATTTTAAACTGGAAATGAAAGCAATAACTGACTCTTTATGGCTCTTGAAGACAGTACTACGTTTATCACCACCTCTATTTTCTTTAGGTATGCTGCCCGTGTTTATAAATTGACGACTAAGATTCTGTATTCGAAATCTTGAGATTCCAAGTATTTTCAGAAAGGCAGTACTGCAGACTGAAGTCATACCTTGTTTTGTTTTCACGAAATAGCGAATACTAACTGAATTTCCCAGTCGAGTGCCATTGACGGAGCGCCTTCTTTTAGGAATACTTTGAGAAGTGTGCTTCAATATGAATTTATCTTGTTCTGTTTTTGAAGTGTTGGCATAAAAGGCTGCATGAAATTTTCGTACATCCTGCATTTTCAAACCGCCACAACCATAAACACTTTTTTTGTGGTTGCATCCTGGTAGATTAGGGAGAGAAGTAGGCCTATATCTGAAAAGAAATAAATTAAAAGTAACTAATACTAACATAATTTTATATTAATTATGCCAACTATTAAATTTTCATGAATTTTTTTCAAAGCATAAGAACCATTACCTCTTATATTTCTCTTGGTTTTTCTTCCATTTTGACTTATCACTAAATTTTTTACGTCCTTTCCCTGGAACTGATACCAATATATCAGTTTCCATTTTTTTTAGTAATATAACAAAAAGAACACTTTGCACTTATCTCTTACACAAAACAGTATTTATTTTTTCGGTGCCGAAATTTTTAATGAGCTTTGACAACGAGTAAATGCAAGCTACAACGCTATTAAAGAAAAAACCAACGGAAGAAAATGAAGCGTGCATGAGTGAAAAAGCTGCGCTTTCCAACAACCAGAGCGAATGGGAAAATCGCTTTCTTCTTTTTTGGTTTTTCATCTAGTAATGCCAATACAGTGCTAGTAATTCGTGGAAACCTTGTATGACACAAATTAAAAGAAGAATGGAGAGAGTTTTGGAATCCAAACAACAATAATCTTGCTTATGTATTGAAGAAGTTCTGAAAATGATTCTTGTAAGGGAAGGAGATAGTTTTGGAGCAGTAAACGTATTGGAATGATAAAGTTTTGAAAAAATACATCATCTTTGAAGCTAAGTTATGCAGCTAAAGAGCAAGGTTAGCCATGAAATGGGTAACAAATATCTTAGAAGAGTTTGTTGAGAGAAGGAAAACACCATTATCTCATTTTCAGTTTTGGAATTGGACTCTTCATATATATATATATATATATATATATATATATAATATATATATATATATATATATATATATATATATATATATATATATATGTATATATATATATGTATATATATATATATATATATATATATATATATATATATATATATATATATGTGTATGTATATATAGATTTTCATGCTTAGCTGAAAAGTGCGCCTTCTGTGCTAGAAGGGTTAACTCTAGTAAATATATTTTGGTTTGTTTTTAGACATTTAATTTTCTTATACCAAGGTAATTCCTTATACATATCTTAATGCTATGGGGTTTTTGATAAGTATTTCCGTATCATTTGGAAGAACAAACTATTTCCTATTCTTGTTCAGTTTCTCTATAATTGTGATTTTCTTTTCTTGAATTCTGTTTCTTATGGCTTCGAAACCTATAATTTTATCATTAATAAAATCTAAAGGTTTTGTTTCAGTCATTGTATGGATCGAATTGTTATAGCATTCTACAGCTTTTATTATTTTACTTTCTATGTCTAACTCAGGGTCTGTTACATGAAGAATTCTGATATGTTCATTTATTGTACCATGAACTCTTTCTATATCCGAATTTCCTGTATGACTTCGAGGAGAAGTGAAGTGTATTACTATATATTTTCAATTCTGCAGAAATCTTTTAGGTTTAAACTATCGAAATCGTTGTCGAAAATGTACTTTTTTGTTTTCCCAAGTAACGAATTTCTAAGCTTTAGTGCTTGTACTATTGTAACACTATTTCTATCGCTTAGTTTAGATATATAGAGGTGTTTGGTAAATCGGTCTATTGTTGTTAGAAAAACTTGTTTCTTTAGATAAAACACATCCTCATGGACGATTTCATTGGGTTCGGATGGTGTTTCCGATAACTGATATTTATGTAGAACTGGACTTCTATCATATTTGCTAAGGTGACACTTCACAATTTGTTATATGTAAATATAATCTTTTATTTTGGGATAGTAATATAATTCTTTAATTTCCAAGAAGTTTTCAAGAATACCTCTATGATTGATACTCTCGTGAATTTCTTTAATTTTTTCCATTAATTTACTCTCATCATCTATATTCTCTGCCCTTTTGGAACATTTTACAAATTTAATCCTGGGCTCGTTGCCAAAGAGGCTTACTATTCTATTTTGTAAAATTGAAAACTCATTATAATCTAACTCTGAATATATTGCTGTTATTCCTTTTTTTATCAATCTTCTTAAAAGATCGTTGAGGTAATTCTCGTTTTTTAAATCTTCCCTAGAGATCAATATGATTCTGTATTTTTTATATTTTGTTATTAATTCTTCTTGTTTTTCTTTGACCAAATGTATTTGTGTAAGGTATTTATTAACAATGGTACTTACAATTGGAATGTGGTCGCCCAAATTTTCGACACCACTATGGATTGTAGCAGCATTGCTTTCGTTATCGGAGGGGTTACGATTGTTATTTTCTAAGGTATTAATTTCATTATTATTTATGTTGATCCTACTTAGAAAATCAGCTACTCTATTTTCTTTCCCCTTAACATAATTTATTTCAAAATCAAACTCGTTCAACTTTATCTTCCATCTTTGAAGCTTTGAGTTTGGTTCCTTTAAGGAATTAAGCCAAACTGAAGGTTGATGGTCAGTTTTTACTGTAAACTTGACTTCGTACAAATATGGGCGAAAATATTTGGTGGATCATACAATTGCTAGGAGTTCCTTTTCGATGGTACTATATTTAATCTCATGCTCGTTAAGAGTACGACTCGCGAAAGATACTGGGTGGCCATTTTGTGACAAAACGGCTCCAATAGCTTATTGGCTCGCGTCTGTTGTTAACGTAAATTTTTGATTGAAATTAGGGTACTTTAACACCGGATCCTTGGTCAGTATTTCCTTTAGTTTTTCGAAGGCCGCGATATAATTTTTATCGTTTATATTGATTTTTCTATCTTTCTTTAAGCATTGAGTTATTGGTTGAGCTATTTTCGCGTAGTCCTAGATGAGCTTACGATAATATTCGGTGACACCAAAAAAAACTTTTTATTGCTTTCCGATCCGTGGGAATTTTTTAATGATTTAATTATCTGAATTTTACTAGAGTTCGGTTTGATGCCTTCACTAGTAAGAAGATGGCTTAAATATTCTGATTCCTCGGAGAAAAATACGCACTTATCGATTTGTATTTTTAAATTGGATTCACGCAACTTCTGAAAAATTCTTTTAACAGCTTCCACATGCTCTTGAAGAGAGGTGCTAAAGATAAGTACATATATCATCGAGATATACTACACAATTGATATTTATAAATTCCCTTAATACATGATTAATCATTCTTTGGAATGTCGCAGGAGCATTCTTTAGCCCTAATGGCATCCTGACATATTCATAATGACCCTGTGGGGTCGAAAATGCAGTTTTTGCTTGATCTTTTGCATCAACTAGGATTTGATGAAAGCCCTTAGCCAGATCGATTGTAGTGAAGTATTGGGCCTTACCTAACTTGTCAAAAAGTGACTCGATATTAGGTATAGGGAACTTATCATCAATAGTTATATCGTTAAGCTTCCTATAATCCACAACAACGCCATTTCTGTTTGCCAGATTGCTCCAATTTTTTTTGAACCCAGATTGGAGAATTACTTGGTTTTATAATACCTTGAAGTAACATCTCCGAAATTTGTTTTTCCACTTCTTGTTCGTGGACTTTAGGAAACCGATATATTTTGGAGTAAACAGGCTGGCTGTGTTTTGTTATAATTTGATGTTTGGTCGCAGTTATACTGCTTAGTTGCTGCCCTTCTTGAAAAAATAAATCCTTATATTCTATCAAAAGTTTCTTTAGGACATTGTATTCTTCTTTATTTAGGTGTTCGACGTTTATAAGATTAAAAATATTTTCTTTACTAAGATCCACATAATATAGTTCGTGAATCCCGTCATAAGCGCAAGAGTCCTTAAATTTAGTCCTTTTATTCCTAATTTCTAAGTAGTTTTCACCTAGATCAATTTTTGCACGTACTTTGGTCAATATATTTTTCCCTAATATCGCGTTAAATTTTTTTTTGCTTAGGTCTAATAATTTCCATGTCATCGTAGCTTCATGGTTAAATTCTTTTGGTACTTTTGTAATTTGTTCGTGTGTTATTTCACCGTTGTCTAATAGAGTTGATATTTTGATTGGTTTTTGCAATTGTAAAGGATTTATATTAGGAAACAATTTGCTATCCATTACTGCAATTGTTGCCCCAGTGTCTATTAAACGATCTACTTTGTTATTATTAATGGAGAGTCAGTGGCGTAGCGTGGGGGGTGCCGAGGGGGCCATTGCCCCGGGCGGCGTAGTTGTTGGGGGCGGCGGCCAAACTGGACAGAGCAAGAGATCTTGCCGGCAACATGAAGCCCTAACCATTGGCACATCCAGCACGATGTCCTGGCTGATGGTGTCTGCAGGTCAAACCCAAATGGGAAGGGAAGTGAAGTGAGGTGAAGTTTGGTACTATTCCATATAAATGTATGAGAGCAAGGGCGGCGCTTTCATAGGTGAAAATGGTGCACTTGCACTGGGCGCAATTTCAGAAATTAAGATTTAAAAAAAAAAATTTAAAAAATTGAAAAGTGATCCCATTGTCATATATTACACGAAATGCACCTTCTGTGAGTTTTACCTTGCAAAAGGTGTGGCCAATGCAATTTCATTTAGTTCGCCTGATTTTGTCGTCTATCCTTTTTTGGCTGGCACGGTGCCATAGGTCATGATTTGTAATTCAAATTAGTCGTACTATTAGTCCATCACTACTTCGGCGAGAAACACCTGGGTCGCCTCTGTTCTGAAGTTTTTGAAAGCGGCTTCTATGTCCGGTAAGGCTGTTAAGTAGACTGCTTTGTTATGCAAGACTCTACCGTAGAAACCAGTACTTGCAGTGCAGTGACCACCTCTTATCCTTCGAAATATAAAGGAATGGAGAACGACATAGAGACCTCCGTTATGGAGATTCGAGTTTATAGCATTATTAGTGCTGGAAATAGTTAAGGAAGTGCAGCTTACAATGAAAATAATCGGAGAGTATTATTCAGCATTAGCGGGAGAATTTAGTGAACTTAAAGCGTAAGTAAACTCAGCACAAAAGCAAAATCGCGAAGCAAATCCTGATTGGACAAAGGCCGGGGCACGCTTTCATAGGTGCAACTGGTGTATTTGCAATGGTCGCAATTGGACAGGGCGCAATTTCAAAGGAAGTGAAAGAAAAATTCCGTGCCTTTATTTTCAATGAGTATTTGTGTCTTCTTTCATTTTCCTTTACTGCCATCAAAAAATGAACAAACATGTATATGGCATGCTGCACCGGGCGCAAAAAAGCCAAACGCCGGCCTAGTATGAGAGTGACCAATATGGAAGTAAGTGGATGTTACATCTACTTCAGTGGAAGTTACGTCTACTTTACTTCTGCGTTACTTTTCATTTAGGTTTGGCCTTATTTCTGGCCTATATAAAGTCGATGCATCAAAATTATCCAACCAAACTCTCCTATTTGACGGATTATCAAAAAAGCGTATGCCTGTGATGGAAGACAACCCCTTTTCTATTATTCAATTATTTGGCGTAATTCTTTCGATTATTTGCAGGGCATAATTTCCCTAGTTGTCCATATTAGAGTTGAGAATGAATCGTCTTATTAATTGGAAATACAGAACACAGACAAACAAATCTATTGAAATTTGGACTGGACAATGAATGTCGAGCCAGCTAACTGAAAATATAAATGAGCATATTGTATGAGACTCTCAATGTGCATGGAAACAGCGATTTTAAGATTCCCTTTTTTTATGACGCGGGCTGTAAATGCTGAAGTTTGAGAAGGGCTCCAACAGCTGCCGCATTTGTCGTTAAAATCCCCTGTAATAGTATTGGGCTACGATGCTGGGAAATAAAACCTTTATTGGATATTGGACAGAGAAGAGTTTAAGCTTAAGCTCGGGCGTCTACGAGGCTTTCTATCTAAAGACAGACTGAAGAAGTTACTGATTCCAGCTCTCTGGGTTTGTTAAAGTTTATAATTTAGGCCAACCTTGAAGGCACGGATATAGCCTGCGCCAAAACAATTGCAAATCTCAAAATCGAATTTTTGATGCCCAGTGAAAGTCTCAAATCCTCACCACGAAAGTAGATTCGAAAAGAAAAGTGCACCTCGTCATTCTGTTCGTTTAAAGCCCCAAATCACCCGCTCATTTATATTTTCAATCACAATTCAATCCGTCTCACTACGACTCTTGTCCTGGTCAGATGCTATGGTGGAGTGTTGTTCCCAGTAAACGAGTTTCAAAAGGGAAATTAAAATGCAAATACGCTTGAATTTTTCTCCATACACGGAATGTTAATGTATGTGGAGTTGTCATTTCCTCGCCTGCGCGTAAAATTCCCATTTATTTTGGCGCGCACTATACCGAACTTTCATTGAATTCTTGGATTGAAAATTAGAAAATTAACGAATATTTTATTTCCTTTTAAAATATGATATAATTTTCAACATCGCAGACTTTTTACCAATTCAATTCGAAAGTAGGGGGCAGCAATTTTATGGTTCGCCCCGGGTGGCAGACCTCCGCGCTACGCCACTGTGGAGAGTTCTACTACGGGTAATGTGGTATTTGAGGCGGTGGTTGAAAATTTTCTTCTACATTATTAATATCTACATCCATTGATTCATAATTTCGGTTATTATTATAATTAGATAATCTTGAATTTTGAGAACGGTTTCGATTAAAATTTCCACTATTATTATAGTTATTGCGTGAAGTGAAATTATTGCGTCTATTATGGGTTTGAAACGATCTATTATAAGAGTCATTGAAATCTCGATACCTATTAGGATTGGACTCGTTATTTCTATAGTCATTGTGATATGATCTTTGGTTAAAATTATTGCTTCTAATAGTGTTAAAATTTTGTGCGTTACTATAATTATTATTTGTCCGTATATTGTTATTATTATGTCTTTGAATATGTGTGGGAGGATTACCAATTCCAGTTTCAATCAATTCAAAGTAAGCTTCCTCTAGGCTATTGACATTTTTAATTCTTAAATAGATGCTGTCAGATCGAGTAAGTTTGTTTAGATTTTTCTTTAATATACTTTTTTCGTTATTGCTTGTTTTAAATTCTTCAGGGGAGCTATCGTCTAATCTATATTTTATGTTTAACTTATCTAAAATTTTTGAAAGACTGAAATAATATTGACTTACATTAATGAATCTAACTGAATTTGCTTCTTCTTTTAATTTTAAATATGATTGTTGGACTCCGAAAGACTTCTTTAGTTGATTTTTAATTTGATCCTACGTAGCACTTTCTAGTCTTCTTATAGATGACGCTGCTGGTCCTTGAATTTTGCTCAGGAAAATGTTGAGTAAATATCCCTTCAGTCCTACATCTGGAGTCATTCCTACAATGGCTTCGACTTCCTTGATGAAATTAGATAGCTCAAAGGTGTCGTCTCCTCGAAATACTGGCACCGCTCTAGCCTCCACAATGAAATTTTTAGGAGCGATTGTACTGTTGCTGGTCATGTTTACGTTGAGAGAACTCTAGATGGTACTAAGAGTTTCGTTATAATTTACTTCTGTATTTGAATCGAGTTCTGATGTTCGGGGATCCCGTTTTGGTTTAATGTATGGTTTCATTCATTGAACGCCAATAAATTCTTGGTAGAAAACTAGTCGATAATTTAACTCACTTTTAATTTATTTTCTTACCTCCTGCACCTCTTTTTTGTTATTTAAATTAACATCACCTTGATTTCACAAAAAAAAATTCTTCTTTTCTTAAGAAAGCCCTTTTTTTGTAACAATTTTTCCACTGTGGAATTTACACACAGAAATATTTATATTTTTTTTTTTTTGATATTTAAACAAGTAAAATTTTCCCGACTATATAGTTTGACGATCCTACCGACTGCGCCATTTATTTTATTAATTTAAAAACACATTAAGTTTTTTTATTAAAATAAAATTATAAACTTTATTAAAATGAATGAAGAGTGAAAATTATACGGTTTATTCCGCGGTCAAGTCAGAACTGAACTTAGTTGTAATAATTTTCTTATCCTAAGGTACCTATTAAGCGAAAGATCAGCAGGTTTCTATCTGATGTCCTAGAATTTAGTCTAGCAAGTGATTTAAGATCACATGGAGGAAAATGTGTGTGAAGTGTTTAGTCAACAAATATTGTAGACTAAGAAATATGATTCTAAAGGAATTTATGTGGGAAAGGAAGTTAGTTACATTGCTTGGATGGGGTTTTTGTGGCAAAGGAAATCAGTTATCCTATTTCAGTTAAAAGCTGATTATTTGGATATATAACTCGCACACACCGCGTAAGTTGCTTTACTTTCTACTTCTTGCGCGTTGACGCGCGGTCCAGTGTAAAAAACGTTGTTTGTGTGTTTGTGTGTTTGTGGTATGTTTTGAGTCGTGTTTTGGTGTTGGTGGGAATTTTGTTTATGTTTTGAATCGTGTGCTGGTGATGGGGATAAGAAATTTGTTGAATTTCATAATTATTTCGAAATTGTGGTGATGAAATTAGTACCTAGAACAAATACAAGTCCTGTAGGATAGAAAATTAATACGCAAATCATATAGCTATTTCAATTTATTTTGTACCACGTCCACTTGCCACTTTGATTTTTAGGTTGTGTCAAAGTCGGAACGCGACACCAGCACCGCGACTTTGTGTCAGTGAAAAATCTGCACACACCGCGAAGCCAATGTCCGCACCGCCATTGCGCGTAATTCTGTCACTAGCTTAAGAGTTTTCAGAAAGCTTTGCAGTCTATTGCTGATAAGACTCAGACATCGCAGGCGATTCACGAGACTAGATGCTTATTAAACGATTCCGAAAAAAAGAAACTGCCGTAATGGTAATATTCTGGGCTGCCATACTTGAATCAATGGAGTTGGTATTTCTTTACAAAAACCAAATGTTGAACTTCGAACTAGAGTTGAGCCGGACTTACAAGAGGCAGGTCATTTGTTCCGTACACGATAGTAAATTGTACTAAGGCTTCAACTTTTTTAAATGTCCCGGTTCAAAAATAATGGAAGTAGGTATTGCGTCGGTTTGGGATGGGAAAAAACCGGTTTTGGGATTTAGGTCAAGGTGATTAATCACGTGTAATTATGTCAATTGGTTGACAGGTCATTAACCTGTAATTATGGTAAGTGGGTGACCTTGGAATGTGTGCCAGACGTATTAATTGTTTGTGTAGATCAAGGTCATCGCTGTTATTGTTGTGTGTGTGAGGCACGTCCACTTGTGGAGCCGCGAAGGTGAAAGTTGGAGTGCGGAGGTGTGGAGGGGAGTGCGGCGGAAGTATTAGCGATGACGATGGTGACGACGGGGTGGGGGCGGGGCTAGGGGTTTTGAAACTCTGTGGGTAGCATTGAAAGTAGAACTGGAAACCTGAAAATGACTACAATTTGATACATTAAAAAAAACAATTATTTTAACATTTTTATTTTTTAAATCAAATATAAACATCGAAATTTATTTTTAAAATTTTAGTTTTTACATGATTTAATATTTTTTTCTGTTTTGTGAAAAAATAATGTTCCCTTTACCGTCGTCCACATTCAGTTCATGGGGATTTCCTGATCTTTTTTTAAATATGATTTCGAAGGAATTACCCTTCTCTCTCAAATTCTCAATGGCATATTTCCCCTTTTTTAATAAATTAATCCCCCTATCGGAGAAGTCAGTGTACCTTACCGGTAAGTATATATTACTATCCTCCAGCTATACCAGCACCATTTCCCCGAACTTGGTATTCACCTTCCTAGCATCAATTATGTTATACGCTTCGTTGACTTTCATGTCTTTCAAAGGCATGTTTTTCTTATATTGAAAATTGTTGATTTCCTCTAGTATGCATTCCTCATCCTCATCGACATCAGTACCATCATCATCATTCACAGAGTGATAGGGGACATGTTTTTCTTCCTTTTGCTAAGAGTCGACTTAGAAAAATCCTCCTCCTTCTTCTCTTCGAAACGTCGCCTCTTTACCCCTTTGCTAGTTGACGATTTCCTAGCTGACTCCAAACTATCAGCACCAAACTTCAAATTATTAATATTCATGCTGCACATATCTGAAAAGAATAAAGTGGAATGGTAAAATAATCGAAAATTTCAGGGATCGTAACTGTTATAACTTATATCGAAAAAATCAGAAAATAATCATTATTTTGAAACTTATATGATATAAAACAACAGTAACAGTTAAATTTTACCAAAAATATTTAAAGTTATTTTTAACTATTATCTTTGACTAGTATTGTTTTAAATCTTTTAAAATTGTTATTAAAGATTTTTTTCTTTTTTTGTTCGAAATAATAATTAAAATTGACTTTTATTTTTAAAATCAAAAATAACTGTTAAAAAAGACTTTTATTTTTTTCGGTCTTGCATAAAAGTCTTTCTAAGATTTTTATTTTTCCAGTTTTTTCTATAAAAGTCTTTGAAGACTTTTATTTTTAAAATATAAAAATAAAAGTCTTTTGCTGAAAACAGATAAATAGTCCATTCAAACCGTTAAGAAAATCGAACCCTAAAGGATTTTGGGGTCGCTGATCACAAAAATCGGGGTCCTGCGGTCCTAAAACTTGGGCGTCACCCTTAAAAATGCAAAAAACACCCCTTTTTAGGGGTTTTTTCGCGATTATTTCGATAATAATGAAAACTAATGCAATGAAATACACTTTTTTTAATATTTATTTGCGAAGGTGGTTGATTTGTACTAAATCAACGCGAACTTTATGATAAGGGGTGATCCTAAAGGGTTGAAACCACCCCTAAATCGGCTACAAATAGAAAAAATTGTAAAAAAATTTTTCTTCAAGTATATGCTTCAAATACGATTGTGGGCGTACTGTCAGGCAAAACTAAATTATTTTCAACCCTTAAGGGGTTAAAACTACCCCCACAATTATAAAAATCAACTTTATATAAAAAAAATTAGAAAATTTTTTTGTTTTTTGCTTTTTGCTTGAAATTTGGTTCAAAAGGTATTATCAGCCATAAATTTATTATATTAAACCCTTAAGGGGGTGAAACTACCCCTGCATTAAAATTGTAATTGAAAAAAATTGACATTTATTGTTTTGCATTAAAATTTTATTTTCCATTTTTATTCACTGAAACATTTGGAAAATTTCACTTTAAACCCTTTTTTAACCGAAGCAAAATAAAAAATACATGGAGAAATATTTCTTTTCGTGGAATTTTTAAATAAAGTCAAAATGCAGGATAAAAACGACAATCACACAATAATTGGAAATATGTACCCTAATGTATTTGAGTTACTTCTGAATAAAGGAGTGTTCCGTTTTTTTACAATGACATTTAGGCAGGTCAGTCTTTTGCTGAAAACAAATAAAACAGCTATCGTAGTTCGAAAATTACACTATAAAAACAATTGTGATATTGTGCTTAAAGCCTAGCACGTTGATCAGGCTATAGAAATTCTAACTAAAACTATGTAAAAAATGATTTATTAGGTGGATAAATTGGTGCGACTGATTTTATATTTTTGAATTTTTTGGCTCCCTGTTTAATTTCTACTTAAATTAGTAGTTTGGTAACCCCATTTCACTCCGTTAGGGGATGAATTTCGAAAAATCGATTCTTAGTGAATGTCCACGTCATTATAGAGATGCACTGTCAAAATTAAAGCCCTTCAGCTCCAGCGGTTTGGGTTACCCCATTTAACCCCCTTAGGGGATTAATTTCAAGAAATCGCTTCTTAGTGGATGTCCACGTCATTAAAGGGATGCACTGTCAAAATTTCAGCCCTATAGCTCCAGCGGTTTGGGTAAACCCTATTTCACCCCCTTAGGGGATGAATTTCGAAAAATCGCTTTATAGTGGATGTTCACGTCATTAAAGGGATGCACTGTCAAAATTACAGCCCTATAGCTCCAGCGGTTTGGAAAAACCCCATTTCACCCCTTTAGGGGATGAATTTCGAAAAATCGCTTTATAGTGGATGTCCACGTCATTAAAGGGATGCACTGTCAAAATTTCAGCCCTATAGCTCCAGCGGTTTGGAGAAACCCCATTTCACCCCTTTAGGGGATGAATTTCGAAAAATCGCTTTATAGTGGATGTCCACGTCATTAAAGGGATGCACTGTCAAAATTTCAGCCCTATAGCTCCAGCGGTTTGGAAAAACCCCATTTCACCCCTTTAGGGGATGAATTTCGAAAAATCGCTTCTTAGTGGATGTCCACGTCATTAAAGGGATGCACTGTCAAAATTTCAGCCCTATAGCTCCAGCGGTTTGGAGAAACCCCATTTCACCCCTTTAGGGGATGAATTTCGAAAAATCGCTTTATAGTGGATGTCCACGTCATTAAAGGGATGCACTGTCAAAATTTCAGCCCTATAGCTCCAGCGGTTTGGAAAAACCCCATTTCACCCCTTTAGGGGATGAATTTCGAAAAATCGCTTCTTAGTGGATGTCCACGTCATTAAAGGGATGCACTGTCAAAATTTCAGCCCTATAGCTCCAGCGGTTTGGGTAAACCCTATTTCACCCCCTTAGGGGATGAATTTCGAAAAATCGCTTTATAGTGGATGTCCACGCCATTATAGGGATGCACTGTCAAAATTTCAGCCCTATAGCTTTAACGGTTTGGAGAAACCCCATTTCACCCCCTTAGGGGATGAATTTCGAAAAATCGCTTTTTAGTGGATGTCCACGTCATTAAAGGGATGCACTGTCAAAATTTCAGCCCTATAAGCTCCAGCGGTTTGGGTAAACCCCATTTCACCCCCTTAGGGGAAGAATTTCGAAAAATCGCTTCTTAGTGGATGTCCACGTCATTAAAGGGATGCACTGTCAAAATTTCAGCCCTATAAGCTCCAGCGGTTTGGATAAACCCCATTTCACCCCCTTAGGGGATGAATTTCGAAAAATCGCTTTATAGTGGATGTCCACGCCATTATAGGGCTGCACTGTCAAAATTTCAGCCCTGTAGCTCCAACGGTTTGGATAAACCCCATTGGAGCCCCTTAGGGGATGAATTTCGAAAAATCGCTTCTAAGTGGATGTCTACGTCTTTATAGGGATGCACTGTCAAAATTTCAGCCTTATAGCTCCAGCGATTTTGAGTGGACCCTATTTCACCCCCTTGAGTTGATCGTGTGGACCGAAAGGGTCGAACCCACATCCCAACTAGTTTCTATTTGTAGCCGATTTAGGGGTGGTTTCAACCTTTTAGGATCACCCCTTATCATAAAGTTCGCGTTGATTTAGTACAAATCAACCACCTTCGCAAATAAATATTAAAAAAGTGTATTTCATTGCATTAGTTTTCATTATTATCGAAATAATCGCGAAAAACCCCTAAAAAGGGGTGTTTTTTGCATTTTTAAGGGTGACGCCCAAGTTTTAGGACCGCAGGACCCCGATTTTTGTGATCAGCGACCCCAAAAACCTTTAGGGTTCGATTTTCTTAACGGTTTGAATGGACTATTTATCTGTTTTCAGCAAAAGACTTTTATTTTTATATTTTAAAAATAAAAGTCTTCAAAGACTTTTATAGAAAAAACTGGAAAAATAAAAATCTTAGAAAGACTTTTATGCAAGACAGTCTTTTTTAACAGTTATTTTTGATTTTAAAAATAAAAGTCTTCCCATAAGAGTTTTGGAAGACTTTAAAAATAAAAAACAAAAATAAGAGTTTTTAATGACCTAAAACTTTTTTAGTTAAATATAACTGTTATTGTTTATTTAAAAAATTTAAATTAATTTTAACTATTAAACTTGACTTTTATAATAAAAGTCTACAATTTAAAAGTAACCCCACCACCGCGTAGAACTCGCTACTCTGAGTATCCAGTATAAATTTTATGCAGATCAGACAACATTTACTATTTGATTTTTTAAGTCAAAAATACAAATATAACAGTTATTTACGATCCCTGGAAAATTTATTTATTTAAAAACATTCTTACCCAAATGTTTCTTTTGATTTTTCAGTAAAAAATTCTACTCCCCTCTTGATTTAACTTTTGAAAGTTTCTTCTGCCTTCCTCTAAAACTGGTGAAACTCTACTTAAGAATCATGAGCCAAAGTGGAGTTTGTATAGGCCTGAACTACCCATCAATGGATACTGTTAAAACAAGTCGCTTTAATAATTAATTACGATCACGCAAGCGGATGTACTGCGCAATTGCACAAGATCTGGTCGCAGCTGCAAGATCCTGTTATATAATATTTTTTGTTATATTTTTATAGTTATTGTATAATATTTTTTTTTTATATATCTTGTTAACACTTTTTACTCACTTTGTTTTTTCTTCTCCCCTTTTTTCTGTTTACCAAATGTATATTATTTTCTCCTTAGCTAACGGATATTAACTAGGGATAATTAACACCACACTAATGAGACTTATTTTGATCTTTATTTCATTTTATCTTTTATGTCCTTTAACTTTAGTTGTTTCACAAAACAACAGGACAAGGAAACAACAAGAACTAAATTCTATCTTGAACCATGAAACTTAACATTCTTATTTAATAATTTTTCGCACTAAAATAATAGATTTCCTTGTGTTAAATAGATATTACTCAGTGATAATTTACACAACACTAATGAGATTTATTTCGATCTTTATTTCATTTTATCTTTTATGTCCTTTTACTTTAGTTATTTCACAAAACAACAGGACAAGGAAACAACGAGAACTAAATTCTATCTTAAACCATGGAACTTAACATTCTTATTTAATAATTTTTTCGCACTAAAATAATAGATTTCCTTGTATTTAATAGGTATTACTCAGTGATAATTTACACAACACTAATGAGATTTATTTCGATCTTTATTTCATTTTATCTTTTATGTCCTTTAACTTTTGTTATTTCACGAAACAACAGGACAAGGAAACAACGAGAACTAAATTCTATCTTAAACCATGGAACTTAACATTCTTATTTTATAATTTTACGCACTAAAATAATAGATTTCCTTGTGTTTAATAAATATTACTCAGTGATAATTTACAAAACACTAATGAGATTTATTTCGATCTTTATTTCATTTTATCTTTTATGTCCTTTAACTTTAGTTATTTCACAAAACAACAGGACAAGGAAACAACGAGAACTAAATTCTATCTTAAACCATGGAACTTAACATTCTTATTTAATAATTTTTCGCACTAAAATAATAGATTTCCTTGTGTTTAATAGATATTACTCAGTGATAATTTACACAACACTAATGAGATTTATTAGATCTTTTAAACTCTCGCCTCGCCCGAACTTTTGAAAAAAGAACACCCGTCGGCGCTCATGGTTTAGACAACACTCAACTAACTCAAATTTTCACCCGCCGGTGGTGGTATGGAAAATTGTCCGCCGGCTGGGAAAAACGCGCCCTTGAACTTTTTCCCACCTGCGCAACTTGCTTACCGCGCGTTTCTCACGCGGCGCATTGCAAATTGCGCTAGATCGGGTGGGCGAAGTTACGTTTCCCAGATTAAGGTGAAAAACTATCCCCTTTGGAAGGTGGAAAGTCAACGATTCTCATGCGGATCGTGACGGATTTTTTGCTTTGTTTGGGTTTTGTTTTTGCTTTTGAGCCATGTGGGAAATATCTGTGGATATTACCATTTCAATGACTTAAAAGATGTACGTGCACTTCACCCAGCGTAACCCGATACCTTTGCTGATAAGGCGTTGGGTTTTCGTTCGGGACTTGTGCGATTTCGAGTCATTTGTTTTGTTTAGAGAGATTTTTTTTTGTGTGTCTTATTTTATGTAACACTCCTTGGGGGTACCGAAAAGAACAAGGCGTCGTCGTGAAACAAAGGCGTCTTGTTCGTTTGAAATTCTTTGGTTTTGTTTACGTTGCCCTTTTTGGTGTGATAAGGGGCTCTAGATTTGCCCCGGTTATATTGCGGGTGTTTAGTTGGATTTTAAACTTTGAAGATGAAGTAAGTAAATTTTCTTATTTTTATTTTATATTTATTTTATATACCATATTTTTTTTATATTAATATAGTGGTATTTTTATTTCATATTACTTGTTATATATTTTAAAACGGTTTTATTAGCTCGCTTTCCTGTCTGTCTGTTTGTCCGGTACAAATCTTGCAATCGATTTTTTGACTACTTCCGGTTACCCGATCACCCTGAAATTTTGCACACAGCTTCAGCTCCGATGACAATGCAATATGGTATACTCATTATACCGTTAGATCCATGGCGGAGGACTATAGAGGACGGATTACTATTTTCTTCACGGAACAAATTTTGCATTCGATTTTTCAAATACTTCCGGATATCCTATCATGGTGAAATTTTGCACACAGCTTTAGCTGTGATGACAATGCAATATGGTACATACCTTTAGTCCATGGAGGCCGTCTCAGGAGGGCGGATTGAAATATTCTTCACAAACCCTTCAACATGGATATCAAATGAAATGGTACGTTAAGTAGAACACCATAAGCAATATAGTATACTCAATTTATCGTTTGGTCCATGGCGGTCATCTCCAGAGGGCGGATTACCATTTTCTTCACAACCCCCTCTATATGGGTATCAAATGAAAGGGTATCATAAGACGAATGCAATAAGCCATGCCCTTAGATCCATGGCAGACTCCTCAGGAGGGTGGGTTACCATTTTTTTCAGAACCCTTTCGACATGGGTATCAAATGAAAGGGTCTCGACATGGGTATCAAATGAAAGGGAATCATGTGTCGAATGCAATAAGCTATGTCTTTAGATCCATGGCGACCTCCTTAGGAGGGCCGGTTACCATTCTCTTCAGAACCCTTTCGACATGGGTATCAAATGAAAGGGTATGATAAGTAGAATACCATAAGCAATATATTATCCTCAATATTTCGTTTGGTCCATGGCGGCCATCTCAAGAGAAAGGATTGACATTTTCTTCACACCCCCTCGACATGGGTATCAAACGAAAGGGCATCAAAAGTAATGCAATAAGCTATGTCCTTAGATCCATGGCGACCTCCTCAGGAGGGCCGGTTACCATTCTCTTCAGAACCCTTTCGACATGGGTATCAAATGAAAGGGTATGATAAGTAAAACAACATAAGCAATACAATATACTCAGAACCTCATTGGGTCCATGGCGGCCTACTCAGGAGGGTGGGTTACCATTCTCTTCAGAACCCTTTCGACATGAGTGTCAAATGAAAGGGTATGAAAAGTAGAATACCATAAGCAATATATTATCCTCAATATTTCGTTTGGTCCATGGCGGCCATCTCAAGAGAACGGATTAACATTTTCTTCACACCCCCTCGACATGGGTATCAAACGAAAGGGCATCATAAGTAATGCAATAAGCTATGTCTTTAGATCCATGACGACCTCCTCAGGAGGGCCGGTTACCATTCTCTTCAGAACCCTTTCGACATGGGTATCAAATGAAAGGGTATGATAAGTAAAACAACATAAGCAATACAATATACTCAGAACCTCATTAGGTCCATGGCGGCCTACTCAGGAGAGTGGGTTACCATTCTCTTCAGAACCCTTTCGACATGGGTATCAAATGAAAGGGTATGATAAGTAAAACACCATAAGCAATACAATATACTCAGAACCTCATTAGGTCCATGGCGGCCTACTCAGGAGGGCCGGTTACCATTTTCTTCAGAACCCTTTCGACATGGGTATCAAATGAAAGGGTATGATAAGTAAAACACCATAAGCAATACAATATACTCAGAACCTCATTAGGTCCATGGCGGCCTACTCAGGAGGGTGAGTTACCATTCTCTTCAGAACCCTTTCGACATGGGTGTCAAATGAAAGGGTATGATTAGTAGAATACTATAAGCAATATATTATCCTCAATATTTCGTTTGGTCCATGGCGGCCATCTCAAGAGAACGGATTAACATTTTCTTCACACCCCCTCGACATGGGTATCAAACGAAAGGGCATCATAAGTAATGCAATAAGCTATGTCTTTAGATCCATGACGACCTCCTCAGGAGGGCCGGTTACCATTCTCTTCAGAACCCTTTCGACATGGGTATCAAATGAAAGGGTATGATAAGTAAAACAACATAAGCAATACAATATACTCAGAACCTCATTAGGTCCATGGCGGCCTACTCAGGAGGGTGGGTTACCATTCTCTTCAGAACCCTTTCGACATGGGTATCAAATGAAAGGGTATGATAAGTAAAACACCATAAGCAATACAATATACTCAGAACCTCATTAGGTCCATGGCGGCCTACTCAGGAGGGTGGGTTACCATTCTCTTCAGAACCCTTTCGACATGGGTGTCAAATGAAAGGGTATGATAAGTAGAATACCATAAGCAATATATTATCCTCAATATTTCGTTTGGTCCATGGCGCCCATCTCAAGAGGACGGATTAACATTTCCTTCACAACCCCCTCGACATGGGTATCAAACGAAAGGGCATCAAAAGTAATGCAATAAGCTATGTCCTTAGATCCATGGCGACCTCCTCAGGAGGGCCGGTTACCATTCTCTTCAGAACCCTTTCGACATGGGTATCAAATGAAAGGGTATGATAAGTAAAACAACATAAGCAATACAATATGCTCAGAACATCATTAGGTCCATGGCGACCTCCTCAGGAGGGTGGGTTACCATTCTCTTCAGAGCACGGCTTACCATTTTCATCACAACACCCGCGACGTAGGTACTACAGAAAAGGGTGTGATAAGTAGAATACAATAAGCTACGTATGAGGTCATTGTAAATTTAACTTGGCGGCTGACATAAACTGGTGCCTAACTTTACAACAACCTTCACATGTATCAGTTACATAATTTAAATTAATACGGTAAATTATTCAAAGTAAAATGAAAGATAAAAGTTTCAGATAATCACGACTCAAATTTAATTTATAAATGTTTTTATATGAAGAAAGCAGTTAAATACAATCAAAAGTCAGCTAAGCGCTTTTCAGTAAAAGAGTAGTTGCGAGCACTCACGAGTGAAAATAGTAAAAATGATCAAAAAAGAGATGCAGCTATTATTGAAATAAAAATCATATAAAATTAATTTAGCTTACTCCTTCATTTTAATTTTCAGGAATATCAAAATTAAAAAGATTGGTATATTATTAGTAGATTTAGGTAACAATTTTCCACATGTATCCGTCATAATATCATGACCATGTTAAAAAGTGATTGCAAAATGTCACACACAAGACTAAAAAGCAGATAATAATTATTAGATAAAAAAAACTTTTTAATATAACACGTTTTTATAACGAACTAAAAAGTATAAAATAATGGCACTATCCCCATACAGATTTAGAACCTCAAACATATTTCTAACACCATACAGATAGTCCTGAAAATTTGTGATTGTGAATTTGTAATAGCTATGAAAATATTATGTAAAATTTTAAACGAAAAAACGTGGGGCGCATGCTATAGACAATAGTAAGGAGTGTAGAGTAGCTGGGTTGAGAAATCATTCGCATCAATAATATATACGCCCCACGGTTTTTCGTTTAAAATTTTACATATTATTTTCATAGCTATTACAAATTCACAATCACAAATTTTCAGGACTATCTGTATGGTGTTAGAAATATGTTTGAGGTTCTAAATCTGTATGGGGATAGTGCCATTATTTTATACTTTTTAGTTCGTTATAAAAACGTGTTATATTAAAAAGTTTTTTTTATCTAATAATTTTTCTTTCTTTTTCTTTCAGCGATTTTGCAAACATCAAAGAGGCGAAACGAAGTGAGGCCCACCATCAACGGGAAGTGGCTAGGGTGAGAGATGATCTGCGTCGGTTGTCCCGACGCGAGATTTTTCATCTCGACGAGTTGGCCCTGGCCCAACGATTCTTAGCTCGAATGGCTCGTCGCGCTAGGTCCAGTGGTTCTGGATCCCGGATGCCTAGCGGTTTTGGACCCCGGATGCCCAGCAATTCTGGGCCCCGGGTGCCCAACGACGCCAGGTCTCAGGTGCCCAAGGCTCTTGGGCCCTGGAACCCCTTTGCTGCAAAGAATCAGCTTGGAATCATGGAGACCCCACGTGCTGCAAAAGATCAGCTTCCTGAGGAGGAGGGCACTCCCCGGACCGGGGAATCAGCTCAACCGGATACCCCCGGGACCCCGGAGAGAGAGGCAGAACAATCCACCGATTGATTGTTGAAGAAGTGAAATAATTTTCAAATAAATATCTTTAGCTAATTATCTTTTTTATTTGTAGTTAGATTGTTTCTTTTTTCTTTTCGTGTTAGTGTCGATTTGGGTTGTTCCCTTTTTCTTCTTGTTTTTGAAGTGTTAACTTCTTTAGGCGCGTTTGGCACTTTTTCGCTGGGGGTAAAACAAAGAATTCGCGACACGCGCATTTTGTTGCTACACCCGTTTCTGGACACATGATGGCGACACGCGCACTTTGTTGCTCACTCGTTTCTGGGCACTTACAAACAGCAGCGTATAATTAAATGTGTGCGAGGCAAAATAGCCCGCGCTTGGTGAGAGGGATTGGGATTGAATGTTGCAATGCAGAAGCTGCTCTCAGCATTTGTTTATATTCTCGCGCCGCTCTCAAAATTCATGTCATATTCTCGCACGCCATCGCACACAGCAGCGAATGTGTGCGAGAGGATGAAATGAATGCCACCATCAATCAGATATTCTGCCACCATCAATCTGCCACCATCAATCAGATATACAATTTAGGCACGTAAACGTGTTGGCAGAGGTATAAACACATTTTGCATGTACATCTCGATCACATTCAATGCATTGAATTGAATTGTTCTTCGTCAGTTTCTTCGGCATTGATTCCAGGCAAAGTACGCAGAAGTCAACATCATCGTCGCCATCCGAAGAATTATGTCGTGCTGATTGTGATCGTGTTTTGCGCTTTTTGGGTTCTACGATCTCTTTTGATTTCTGTTGTTTTTGTTTTTCTAATTTTTTGCGCTTAATGTCAGCTTTTTGACGCAATTCAGGTGACAACTGTTGGCGATGTTAAAATGGCGCTTTTCATAGGCTTGCGACCACGATTGGACTTTTGGGCCGGTGTTCCCTGTCTTAGTGGTCCAGTTTCTTGTAACGTTTTTTTTAAAAAAGCAGATGAGGTGGTACCAAATGTGTTAGCCACTGCTAAAGCCTCAGAAGTGGTGACTGTTTCATTCGTAGCTGTCTCGATTTCATCATCAGTTACAGCAATGCTGCGTTGTTCATTCGCACTTTCTTCATCACTGCCACTGTGCTGACCCTCACCACTGAGTTTTGAAGCAATAAAGTCAACCTCGGTGAACACGTTCGCATCAAACGGGAAAATTCCACATGCTCTGAAACCGCTTTTGATGTTTTTTGGTGTGACAACAATATCGAGACATTTGTCAACAATGAGAGGAACATGGTGAAGATCGAAAACTACCCCAACGTTGGCATGCTTCCAATCATCATGCTTTTGGGCGTAAGTAGTTTTCAACGAACCGAAAACAGTGACATCTAACGGCTGCATACGATGTGTACAATGCGGAGGAAACGACAACATTGTGATGCCATGTGCAAGGGCCTTATCAATAACGTCAATGGACAAATGTGATGTATGATTGTCCAGCAGCAAAAGTGTGGGTGAGCCGGCAGAAGCACCTGAGAATTTAATGAAGTGATCCATATACGTTAAAAATACCTCGGATGTCATCCATCCACTTCCATTTGCTACGCCTTGTGCGCCATGAGTTGCGTGGGTCATGTATATTGCTTTCCAGTTTTTCCGCGGGAAAATAAAAAAAGGTGGAATCGAACAACCACTCGCACTAACCGCCAACGCCATCGACACATTGGTTCCTCTCTCGGCTGATGTAGACGTGCCTATTCGTTTTTTACCTTTTCGGGCAATAACTTTGACGACTTTGTTGGGAACAGTGGGCAACCCGGTTTCATCCATATTCCAAATTCGATGGGGCTCAAACGACGTTGAATTAAGGACGAAACGAAGGTTGGTGAAAAAGGCATCGACATTTTCTTTGCAAAATGCTTTCGCGCGATTTTGGCTGACCTGCTCTGGCGTTCGCAACGATAAATTCGGATGACGATGCATAAAGGAGTAGTACCAGTCGTAACTCGCTGCCGAATTTTCATCCCACGATTGAGGGTAGCTGATTTTGATCGATTTCGCATATTGGAATGCCAAAGTCCGTAGCTCCGAAGTACTTAAGCCATAGAAAATGTCACTCGCCTTAAGAACATATTTAATTAGAGCCTGTTCTTCTTGATCACTAAAAATCTGAAACAAGAAAAAATTCAATAGTTTCAATAGGTTTAATTCGATTGTTGCAATTATATTGTTTGTTGTTGTTAATTTTTATAATTTAGAAAGAATAACTCACCGGCTTTGCGCCTGGCACAACGATTCCTCTAAAAAATGAGATCATTGCATCATCGGAAGCAGTTGAAACATCAATTTTTGCCTTTTCCAGCTTATCAATATAACGGCTCAATGTAACGCGAGCTATGTTGGTAGATTTAGCGACGGCACGGATGGAATTCTTGCCAATTTTGATCAGCTTAATAGCCTCCAAAACAGCAGAAAAGTCAATTTTCTTCTCATGTTTGCCATAGTAACGTGGCATGGTGGCTGGTGTTCAAAGTCTGGTTCAATGATAATCGAAAAATACTGATGACGGGTAAATGAGAGACGTGCCGAAAAATTTAACTAAAAGTTCACTTTATTCTTGACAAAATCACTTTAAACTCGCGCACTTCCAAACACTAGGTACTATACAAACGACGAATTCGACACCACAAAGATTCAGAATGCGACACGCACTTGACTTTCTTAACGACTAACTGAATGCAGGTCACACCTTCTTTTATAATAACACCATCCAAAGGGCAGTGCCGGATTTACCAACAAGCAAAACAAGCAATTTCTTGAGCCCCCTACCCTCAGGGGCCCCGCGACTATTATATTTTGTTGGGTTCGTCTTTAGATAAAAGGGAAGTAAAAAAATTGTTTGGCCAAATATACAACCGTCATAGTTTTGTGACTAAAACTATAAATGTAACGAACATATCAAACTTTCAAAGCAGAAAAGAAAGGAAAGAGTAGCAGCGTACCGTGCATTTCTAGGAAAAAGGGGCCCCTTCACGAGGTTGTGCTTGGAGCCCCGCAAGATATAAATCCGGCCCTGCCAAAGGGTCATTAAGATAACGCCGGCCTTATTGATTCTGGAACCTTCCAGACTCGTCTCGCACATTCATGCTCATCGAACCAAAAAAAACACAACTCCAAGCAGCTGGAAAAGTACCTACAAAAAAAATTAAGCCAACCATTCATTCATCCATTCACAGTCTCAATTTTAAATTAAAAATAATAAATACACAATAAAAATATTTATGACCCTATGTCAAAAATGTCGAGACACCGATAGCCCACAATTCCCCACAAAAAGTGGCCCATGATTCCCCACAAGCTATATTTTGACATATGGCAGCTTTGTTATGACTCGACGATATTTCATGCGAAATTCCTTTTGTATATTGAAATGCCAAGGTGCAACGATAGTTATTAGCATATTTACCTGAGTTGATTCGTAACGATGCGTTGGAAATTGATGCACGAGAACAATACAAATAAATATTCTTGAAGAAACTTTTTTTAGATTGGTATTGCACAGTACGCTAGGAACGTATACGCTGGTCGACTACCAACGTAAAAATATGCTAGTGGTAAAAGAAGACTTTGACATTTGTGTCGCACTATACAACTCGACATACGAACGATAGATGACAGTGGCCTACAATTCCCCATGGCCCATAATTCCCCACTTTCCCCTATCCATTTTTTTATAGGAACGAAGGACTTTTCTTTCGTCCTATTAACGTGAATAGGTGATAATTTAGCCTTGCTACTGGATTGGTTAAGGGGTGGGTGACGCTGTTGTTACCCATAACGATGCTTCATTTACCCTAGGCTTGTTGGGGCTCCTACCTCGGGTTATACTAGTTGTATACTGGTGACCCTGGGTAATGTGTGTGAGCGCCTGGGCGGCCTGGGTTCTGAGGGTTCTGCCGTGGCTGCGTTGTGTGTTGGTTCCGGTTGCATTGGGACCCCTACTGGAGTCATTTGGTCCTCGGAGGTGGTAGCCTCATCCGGAGGACTTGCATTTCTGGACCTTCTGGCACATGCAGAACGGGCCATGGCCGCTAGTAACGGTATGCATTTGTGACATGTATACCCTAGGAGACCCATTATTAAGATGCCGCTGAGTGAGATGGCGGCTGTTGAATGGGTGTGAGTACGCTCCCATGTTAGGTGATTCAACTGCGAGTAGATATCCTGCAGGGGCTTGGTGCCTTCCTGGATAATCTTGTTCGTATCGTCACCTGTAAGTAGTCTTATGGTATGATTGGAGGTTATCGATGGTGCTCCTAGGTTGAAGGTGCTAAAGTTAGTTTCTTTCATTACCGGAAAGTAGGGTGCGTGCACCACTCGACTGGTTTGGGTTGCTAAGCCGTTGTATAATATCGTTCTGTCCCCCGTCTTTACTTGGCAAGGTGCGTTTAATTGGAGCATTCCTTGTTGGGTTGCAAGGACTTCGTGGACCATTTTATTGCAGGTGATTTTGAATTTGGTTGGAGAGATTAGCGAATATAGCTAGGTGTTGGGAGGGGTTAATTTTATCAGCACGTTATGTGGTGGTTCCTGTAACTTCGTTGGACAGTTTATTCCCTCCTCTAGGGGGTTATGGAGGAGCCTTATGGCACACTCTTGGGTTGCGGGGTATTGTGTAAATGGGACCCGTAATGGCCCCACATATGTATGTATTGCTTTCCAGATTTCCCGTAACTTTGTAAAAATATTTTGTGTCCGACTGGACGAAAAGTGTAAAATGCTGAGACTTAAAGTCTGATGCCAAATATGAGTATGGGATGTCTGGTACCACGGAATGTCCTGATTTGGTGAGGACGGGGAAGCACCTGATTTGGTGATATTGCATTTTAGGAATATCTAAGACGGGGAGTGTTATTTTTATTACTAATTTATCTGTAATTATGTGAGACTGCAGTCGGGTTGTTTGTTGCAAGAGGGGCAAACAGTCTTCGCACTCACGGTGAGTCTTACGGTATACCTTCGCTAGAGACGACTCGGATATTAATAGGGGGTGTATTTTATTATTACTAGCTATCATTATATCTAGAATGGTTCTTTGCCGGGACTCGATTTCCAGCACCAAGAACAGGATGTTTGAGACTATTCCCTGTCTTATTTGGGATTTTACCACCCCTTCTATTGCATTGTCCAGGTTTTTTACCTGACTTGTAATATTTCTTTGTTGCTCTAGCAGGACGGCTAGGGGTTTTTGGATTTCCCTTAGGGTGTTGTTGACAACCGTAATCTGCAGCTTTTCCAGTTCATTCAGGGCTTTTTGGTTAGTTTCCAGCTCTCCTAACCGGCTGTAGATTTCTTCTTCGTTATTGGCGTCCATGGTCCCAAATAGTAGGTGTAGGGCATGTCCGATGCCGTCAAATAGGGATCGTTTAGATCGCTTGAGGGGAACCAGTTCCCTAATTGTTTGGGTACGCCGCTTTATGTGGTTTATAACAGAGTGTATGCTGCAGAGCCGTCACCAGTGCATAGCCGGCGTACCGCTTCCTCGGCCTGTTCGGCTAATGCCGTGTGTACGCTTAGTTCGTGGAGATCCAGTTCAGTTAGTAGGTTCCACTCATGATGGTAAAGCCATAAGTCTCCTAGAAGTTCATAGAGTACCCCGTTCGTTTTTATTGGGGTGATGGTGTATGGCAAGGGCCCGGCCTCGCTTGCGGTCATTTGCAGGATTAGTAGTAATGGTAGCGTCCACATTTTGCGCTGCAATTAGATTATAAATAGGAGATTAGTTTAGGCTTAAAGTTGGGTTTTATTTTCATAAAACGGTTTCAAGCGGTTATTATGAACGGTGACCAATCTCCTATTTATTTTGATGGTGGTGTTTACAGCGCTTGGGACTGAAACTACTGTATAGGGCCCGACCCAGATTTGGGATAATTTATGCTTCCGGGCTTCGTTACGTAGGAGGACTTTGTCCCCTACGTGAAGTGTGAGTGGGCGTACGTTCCCATCATAATATGCCTTGGAGCGGTTTTTGCTGGCAAGTAGGTTCTTGCGGGCTAGGGCATAGGATTTTTGCAACTTATATCGGAGTTGATGGTAATAACTCTCGTGGTTGTAAAGTGGCTCCGGGTTGCGTTTAAGGTTGGACGGGACGTCGGCAACGAAACCATATAGGCAGTCCATGGGGGTAAGTTTGGTCCCCTCGTGTACGCTATTGTTGTACACGAACGCTGCCGTGCGTAAAAACTGGTCCCAGTTGTTTGGGCTCTCATCTACAATGGTGCGTAGGTACTCGATCAGAGGCCTATGAGCCCGTTCTAGCGCACCATTGGACTGGGGGTGGTAGGCTGAGGTCTGAAGTTTCTTAACTTTTAAGAGCCTACACACGCCCTTGAAGAGGTCACTCAGGAAATTTGATCCCTGGTCGGTGACTATCTGTTTAGGTATGCGGTAGCGCGTGACGATTTCGTCGAAGAAAATTTGTGCTACCGTTTGAGCTTCCCCATTGGGAATGGCATACCAGTCGACGAATTTTGTCAGGTTATCCTGGAAGGTTAGGATGTATTTATTTCCGGAATGTGTTTCTTCCAGGGGACCTACTATGTCTAAATAGACTTTATCGAAGGGCTTTTCTGCTATGTCTGTAATAACCATGGGCATTCGGAATTGTCTAGAGGCCTTCATGGTTTGATATTTCTTGCACCTTCTTATGTAGCGAGTGATATCGCGGAACATGTGTCTCCACCAATATTTCCGACGTACTCGATTATATATCTTAACGACTCCCTGGTGTCCGCCGAAAGGGGAGTCATGATAGTCCTTCAATATAGTATTGATTTCTTCGGGACTTGTTATCACTTCTACTTTTCTTCGTAGCTCGCTAAAGCTTTCTTTGGAGGCTTCGGCAGGTTGGGGTATTTCCGTTTCCAAGTCTATTTCTTTAGGCCCTTCGTCGATATTGGGGGCTTTTACAGTTGGAACGTGTTCGTCTTTTCCTTCATCCTGCTTCTTTTGTGCCTGAGCTCTAGTGACCGCGTTGCATTGTTTCGGTAGTTCAATAGGAGGCAGTATAATCTCATTCCTCTCGGGTGATATAGTTAGGGGCTCACCGGGTTGGTGAATTAGAGCTTCCACCGTGAAGGTATTGGGCTCTTCTGCTCTTTGGGGAATCCGGCTGAGAGCATCAGCATTCGTATTGTATTTACCCGGTTTATACTCTATGTGGTAATCGTATTCTGACAGTTTGTGGTGAAACCTAACGAGTCGAGTTGTGGGGTCCTTAACGTTGAAGACTCCCTTGAGAGGTTTATGGTCGGTATAGACCGTAAACTTTCGACCCATTAAGTAACACCTGAAGTTTTTAACAGCCCATACTATGGCTAGCAACTCTTTTTCGACGGTGGAGTAATTACGCTCCGCCTTGTTTAGAGTGCGACTTGCATAAGCTATGGGCTGGTCTTGGCCTACGATTCCTTGAGAGAGCACTGCTCCGAGTGCCTCACTGCTGGCGTCCGTTGTTAGATTGAACGGTTTTTCGAAATCAGGGTATATCAGCAGTGGTGGGGAGACTAAAGAAAGCTTCACCGTTTGAAATGCTTCCTCGCATTTTGGCGTCCATGAAAATTTTACGCCCTTTCTTAGCAAATTGGTTAGGGGGCGTACTATTTTAGAAAATTCTGGGATGAATTTTCTATAGTAGTTGGCAAGGCCCAAGAAGGACTGAACTTGCCTGACTGTTCGGGATGCCGGGAAGCTTTGGACACACTCCGTCTTTCTGGGATCTGGGAGGGCTCCTTCTTCAGAGCATACATGGCCCAGATAGACTACTTCCTTTTTCAAGAACTGGCATTTCTCCGGTTGCAATTTGAGGTTGTTTTCCCTCAACCGGTCTTAGCTTGGAATTATGGTCCTCAAGGTTCTTACCATAGATGACTATGTCATCTAGGTAGACGAAACATTCGTGGCTTTGTAGACCTGTGAGGACATAATTCGTTAGTCGTTGAAACGTAGCCGGGGCTCCTTTTAGTCCGAACGGCATACGTATAAACTCATAATGGCCATAGTTCGTGCTAAAAACCGTCTTGGGGCGATCCTGTGGTTCCACTAGAACTTGGTGGTAACCACTGGCCAAGTCGAGGGTAGAGAAGTATCTTGAATGACCGAGCTGGTCCAGGATGTCCTCGATCCTTGGCAAAGGGTATGCGTCGCCTATTGTCTTTTCATTAATTTTGCGGAAGTCCACAACTACGCGCCATTTTTTCTCACCGTCGGGGCCCGGTTTTTTCGGTACCACTAGGAGGGGTGAGTTCCAAGGACTTTTGCTGGGCTGGACAATATCGTTGTCCAACATTTTTTTCAATTGGTTATTTATGACCTGCCGTTGCGTCTCGGGCAATCTATACATTTTTTGATTAATAAATTGGTCGTAGACCATGGGGATCTCATGTCGTAGAGCTTCCGTGTAGGTTAGCTTGTCCCCTTTTAAGTGGAATGTGTCGGCATATTCGTAACAAAGATCCCGTATGGACCGCTTCTCTTCGGCCGTTAGAGGGTGGTCGAGGCAGAGTTCCTCGTCTAACCGGTTGAGGCGCGTTTCGCGCTCAAGGTCCGGATCCTCATGGTCCGGGAATATGTATCTCAGATGGCGGAGGGAATCGATTTCCTTTTCTTTTGTTCCCAACTTCACTTTTGCCCGTTTTCCCTTGGGTATACCGTGCGGGATTGCGCCATTGTGGGGTATACTTTGGAGCCTTGCGTTAGATGACGATGGGGTACTGGCGTTCCTGAGACCGTCTGGTTCATAGCCTGTAAGATACTCACATACGTCATTAGCAGTCGTTGGAGACTTAGGGTTGTTGTTAGAGGCTAGGTGAATAGTCGTGTAGTCTTTGATTGGGACGAGCGTAAGTGATAGGTTCGTCAGGACTACTGGTTGGGTGTTAACGTTGATGAGACCAACATACACTGTTTTTGTTCCAGTTGGCAAGAGGGAATTGGCGAGGAATACTCCTTCGCTCGGCTCGTAAGATTCACAGAGCATTTCCTCCTCTAACCTTAGGGGAATGGGGACCACCATTTGAGACCGGCTTGGTAGGCGAATGGATTTCTCCAATGCCACGTTATATTTGCCTGAATTGGTCTCATAGTCGTTGGAGTTGTTTTCCAACCTTGAACCATCTAGAGATAGGCAGCTGGTATTCCTCTCTGAGGCTACTTGGGAGGCACCACCGGGGTTTATCTCGGCTACTACGAGTTGAGATTCCCTAGTTTGGGTTTGCTCCTGCTGCTCTCTAGTGTTTGACTTGGCGGACCCATTGCGTAATGGAATTGCAATTTCTACTGGGTTGATTTCCGTGCGAGGAAATCGCAGTGTTTGGTTTGGGCCTTCGACGTTACAGTTTTTGGAAAGAAAGTCGTTTCCTAACAGACCATCGTTAGGGATTTCTTGTGTATTTTGCACAATTTGGAAGGTGCATGGGAGGGGGTGTTTAGAATGATGTTCCCCTGACAGCTCCCTAAGGTTTTTCCTTGGCCGTATGGCGTTTGTAGTGTGCATTTTTTTGTTGGATCTGGTAGGTTAGGATCCTTTAGTTTTTTATGTTTTAATATACTGACCTCAGCGCCGGTGTCCACTGCTAGGTCAGCTTTGCCGTTAAGGCTTATGTCTAGAGGAAGAGTGACGAGTGGAACACTTGCTTCGGGCGCATGAGGCCCCCCTTTAGTAATATTTTGAGGACTTATTGTTGGGCCGGGGTTTCTTGGTCCGACTGCGGGGAGTTTCCCGCTTGTTGTGATTCCCAGCGCTGTCTTTGATGACAGTCATCCACCGTGTGGCCACGTCTGTGGCAGAAATCATATCTACATTTAATATTGAACACTGACCTTGTGTTATTGGCTACTTGTTGACGGCCATCGGGTTGGTTGGATCCATTATTCATGGGTCGGTTGGTTTGTTGTCGGTTAGCACCCTGGTTGGAGGGTTGTTGGTTGGGGTAGCGGTAATTACCCATTTGTTGTGACCGCGGGTCTGAGTAACGATTGTTACCTTGGAACTGGGACCGTTGGTTGGGGTAACGATTATTATTATTATTATTATATGAAGTCCCTTGGTTCTGGTAGCGATTATTACCATTATTGTATGAAGTCCCCTGGTTTTGGTAACGATTATTATTGTTAAATGAGGACCTTGGAGGCTCAACTGGTTGGGGGCAGTCCCTCGCGTCGTGCGAGTTGGACCGGCAGATTATGCAGAAGGGCGTATTTTTACGTTTCAAACAGTCCGCATAAGTATGCCCTCTGTTTGTGCAATATCTACAGGTGATGTTTAAGGGTTTATTTTCATTTTTCTGCGCGGGGCTTACAGTCGTTACTTGGTGGGCGCTTTGTAGTGGCGCCGGTGGTATTGTTTGTACTGTGTTTGTTGGGTTTGTGGGTGGGGCGTATGTGGTGTACATTACCTGTGGATTTATCGGATTCTGGAGTGTTTTTTGCGGCGTTGTTGGTGTTGGCGGGGCGGTATACTGAGTGTTTGTACTGGGCGTATGTGTTGGGGCTATTTGGTAGATATTTTCCGGCATATAGGTAGGGACTGTTTGTCCATAAGGGTTATATGCCGGTTGAGGCACTGTCATTTGATAGGAGGCATACATAGAATTTTGTTGTAGCTTCTCCATATCTAGTGCCTTTTGGGTTAGGCTGTCAAGTATATCCTCTCCCAGGGTTAGTAGGTACTGGCAGAGGTGGGGGTTGGTAACCCCACTCCGCAGGGCATTTTTTGCGAAATCTTGCAGTTGGGCCTTTACGGCCGGTGCTGCCATCGCACCATATTTAGTGGTGGCCGCCTCTTCGCATAAAGACAATTGTTGTTTGATCCTAGTGGTATAGGCCGTGAGCGGCTCTAAGGGGAACTGGCGTAATTGAATTAATTTATTTACCAGTTCTTGATATGTTTCCCTAGGAAGATAGGTCCTGTTTAGGAGGTTTTCTGCCTCCTCAAAAGTGGCAGGTTGTGAGGAGGCAATTAATTGGTAGGCCTCTCCCCGAAGCCTAGTTGGGTAAATTTGAATGAAGGCGGCGTTTTCTTGTTCGGTCAGGCACTGTAGTACCCGACGGCAACAGCCTAGGAACATTTGTAGTTCCGTTGCCATCGTCGGGTTTTGGCCGCCAGAGAATAGAGGGACTAGTTGGGCCGTTAATTTGGCGACTTTAATATATTCGTCGGCCATGGCTGTAGGGGATTCTTTTTGTAGTAAAGATTTGACAAGACGACTGTCTTGAAAGGTCGCCTCCTCTTCCTCTAGGAGGGACAAGGATCGGGTTGAGAGATCGACCCAATCTGCGAGAAGATCTATGGGCGCGTAATCGGGCTCAGGCGGTTCTGTGTTATCTGTATTACTTTCACAATTGTCCCTATCCTCTATGCTAAACTTATCTACTACCTCAAGGGGGCGTGGGAGACTACTTTTGAAATTGAGGAGGTCCTGTTTGAATTTTAGGAGTTTTTTTTTTTATATATCTTGTTAACACTTTTTACTCACTTTGTTTTTTCTTCTCCCCTTTTTTCTGTTTACCAAATGTATATTATTTTGTCCTTAGCTAACGGATATTAACTAGGGATAATTAACACCACACTAATGAGACTTATTTTGATCTTTATTTCATTTTATCTTTTATGTCCTTTAACTTTAGTTGTTTCACAAAACAACAGGACAAGGAAACAACAAGAACTAAATTCTATCTTGAACCATGAAACTTAACATTCTTATTTAATAATTTTTCGCACTAAAATAATAGATTTCCTTGTGTTTAATAGATATTACTCAGTGATAATTTACACAACACTAATGAGATTTATTTCGATCTTTATTTCATTTTATCTTTTATGTCCTTTTACTTTAGTTATTTCACAAAACAACAGGACAAGGAAACAACGAGAACTAAATTCTATCTTAAACCATGGAACTTAACATTCTTATTTAATAATTTTTTCGCACTAAAATAATAGATTTCCTTGTGTTTAATAGGTATTACTCAGTGATAATTTACACAACACTAATGAGATTTATTTCGATTGTAGTGACCGCATAAAGTTTAATTACCAAACTTTACGCAATGTCACACAACAACTTCCGACAGGATCAAAACGATCAGTCGGAACACTCCATCGATCACCGAACGAAAGTTCAGTGATCTTGCCGTTTCCATAGCGAGAGAACCAATTTCCGGCATCTCCAAGTTCTCTCACTCACTGTCTGAAGGTCCCTAGTGAATAACCCTCAAAAGTCCCGTCGCGAGCCAAACACCACAATTCCTATTATAAATCATTGTGCAAATATATATATATATCGATTAACGTTAATCCTAGTGATAAGAAAACATCTTATAAATATAGTGTTAATAAAGTTTATTATAAAAAACCGAATAACTAATAGTTTTATAAAAACGCATGGTGCGATAACCTTCAATAACCTTCAATGGTGACCCCGACCGCTACACGCGGAGCAGTCTAAAATTCAATATAAAAAAAGTGTCGTGAAATTCCTATATGGAATATAAAAGGCTTTCATAAAAATTGAATAAATAACAAAAGAAAAATTTTGAAATTCTGGTGTTCTTATATTTTTATATAATATTATATATTTATACATATATAAAATTATCTCTCCTGTCAAAATTTTCTATGTGAAAAATATTACGTGATTTTTTTGTGCATTCTAAGAGTCCGAATAATTCACATATACATACATAATTATTAAATTGAGAAACAAAATAAAATTCTTTATAGTGCTACATTTTCTTAATTATACATCAACGGTTATTAAAGAAAACAACAAAAAAAAAAACCAAAATTCGACCTTTTAAAAAAATTTAGTGGGAATTATTAAAATAAAAAGCATCAAGTGTGATAATAAGCTCAATTTAGATATGTGTATTTGTCATAAATAATTTGAAGATAAAAACAAAATAAAAACGGATTACTTACAAAATAGATTTATATATTGCATATCTAATAAAAATAAAATAAACCAAGAACATAATGAATAAACAATAATTTAAAAAAATATAATAAATAATATAGAAAGAAAAATAAAAACGAAGTGAAAAACAAACTAAGAAGGAAGCGAAGAAGGCGACTTAACAGAAGGAATCCAAGCACATCCAGATAACAATTATCATACTTATTTTATATATACTTTAAACTATTTTTTTTTAACAACTATATACAAATATATTACAAATATTTTGAATTTTTTTGACGTGACAACGTCTATTAAAACGATGAACGCCGGCTGCATGCACGAAAAATGATGACTCATTGTCCCGTTATGTCCCGTTAGTCCCGTAAGTCCCGTAGTAATTTTAATAAAAATTTGATTGTAGTAATCTTAAAAATTTGATTAAAATTGTCAAAAATTGTCAACAATAAAATTACAGTTTCTTTCTATAAAAACTTGTTCATAATTATACATACATATGTATTTCATCTATCCAAACGCCAGTTTTTGGATTTAATCACAAATTATTGACCTACAATTACCAAATGGCTGATCAACCGTCTGCAACGCCATTCGCTGAGCCGCCAACAATCGCTGCTCCAAAATCAAACGCACAGACACAACGTGAGTACAGGCAGCGCATTGCAGCATCAAGAACTCCTGCACAGCCGATAGCTGCGAAGAAATCAGATACCGAAAGAAAACGCCTCCAGAGGCTACGCAAAGCTGCTAACTCGGCTCTTGCCAGTGGTTCATTAGAATCGACTACTGCATCCTCTTCTCGTTCAGCGCCAAGGTCAAACAATGTCCAAATTGGTACACAACGACAGCCCACATTTCATCAATGTTTTCTCATGACGTTGTCACGTTAAACTATCGTCCGTAAACCCTCTTTACAGACAACAAATTTTTTTTGGTGCGAAAATTAAGATTTGGTCGTTTTTGTTTACAGATTCTAATTTTCTATTACCCTAATTGGTTTTTGGCTTTGTTTGTTTTTTTATATATTCATTTTTTTTCACGAAATGACCGAGGGTTCGTCCATGGAACAGGACGTTCACATGGAAACACAAGGACTAGATGGACCAAAGCCCGGAACTTCGGGTGTCGACGCCGTTAAAGTGTCAAAATACGACATCCCGAAATTCTGGGTACAGCAGCCCGCCTCCTGGTTCTATCAGGCTGACATTATGTTTCAACTGGCGGGCTGCAATTCGGATAGAATCAAAGTCTACAATGTTATAGCTGCATTGCTGGAAGAGGCGGTAACGGCAATGCGGCTTAGCACCGTAGACCCCTCTACCTCCTCATACGAGGAAATAAAAGTGCATCTGCTCGAGAAATACGGCACTTCTGAGAAGCGCCGGCTCGAGCAGTTGCTGTCAGTGCAAGAGCCTGGAGACCGGAAACCTTCCGAGTTTCTCCAGGCTCTGAAGGCACTAGCTGGCGGGTCGTCGGCAGTCAACGATGACCTGATCCGGAACCTGTGGGAGCGGAGGCTTCCACAGGCCATCCAGGTCACGTTGGCCACAGCTGCCGACCAAAGCCTAGCCGGATTGGCCGCCACGGCGCACAAGGTATGGGAGTTGCTTCCACACGGAGGCGCCTCATACGCGTCCGCTGTCCACGCAACTCCTGCCAAAGCGGAGCCCACATTGGTGGCACTGCAAAGCGCCATTAATAGGCTGACCGCCCGGCTCGACAAACTTGACAGCAACCCACGAAACTCGAGAAGCCGAACACCTGCCAATCGACAGGGCGGCCCTCGACAGCCCTCGGCCAATCGGCCACAAGGGGCCAATCAACTCAGAGGTAGCCTGTGCTACTTCCATTACCGCTATGGTAAGAAAGCACGCACATGCAAGGCCCCCTGCAGTTTCGGTGGTGGCCAAGCGAAACCGGCGAAGAAAAAGGCCACCACCCATACAAAAAACTAAAGTTGGGGATCGATGCGAGCGAGCATATAACCGGCCGCTCATATCGTTTATTCGTCAGAGACACCAACAATCGGATGGACTTTCTGATTGATTCGGGCTCTGACGTTTCAATTGTTCCCGCCAAGGCGTTCCCGGCCCATAACGGTAGCCCGAACGTCCTTCTGTACGCGGCCAACGGATCACTGATCCGAACTTTCGGCACAAAGTTGCTTGAACTTGAACTCGGCTTACGCCGACGATATGTTTACAACTTTATTATAGCCGACACCACTAAAGCCATTATAGGGGCGGACTTCTTAACGAAGTTCAAATTGTCCGTCGATTTTGAATATCGGCATTTAGTCGACAAGCGCACGAAGTTTCGAATTAACGTGTGCGCTACCATCGACTACAACCCCGAAACATTTCCATGCCGAGTTATTGGCATATACAAAGAGCTATTAACGAAGTACGCTTCGTTAACAAAACCGCCCAATTTTAACCTTCCGGTTAAACACAATGTGCAACACCACATTGTAACTAAAGGGCAATTACCATTTGTCACCGCTCGGCGACTCCATCCGGAGAAACTGAAGGTGGCAAAGTTAGAGTTCGACCATATGGTCGAATTGGGGATTTGTCGACCTTCGTCGTCCCCCGCAGCATCTCCGCTTCATCTGGTCCCTAAACGGGACTCTCATGATTGGAGGCCATGCGGCGACTACCGTCGCCTTAACGCTGTCACTGTGCCGGATAGATATCCGATCCCGCATATACAGAATTTCTCCGTGAATCTTCACGGCTGCACAATTTTTTCGAAGGTTGACTTGGTACGTGCATACCATCACATACCAATCGCCCCAGAAGACGTGCATAAGACTGCACTCATTACGCCATTCGGCCTATATGAGTTTACACGTATGCCATTCGGCCTACGGAATGCAGCACAAACCTTTCAAAGGTTCATAAATGAAGTTACGAGAGATCTCGACTTCGTTTATGTATACTTGGACGATATACTTATCGCCAGCAAAACCGAGGATGAGCATATCGTTCACCTCGAAGAGCTCTTTAAACGCCTCGATAGCTTCGGTTTAACCATTAAGCTAGAGAAATGCGTTTTTGGTGTAACAGAGATTAAGTTTCTAAGCCACCGCATCACAAAGGATGGAATACTTCCATCCTCCGATCGGGTTCAGGCTATCGTTGATCTCGCACCTCCAACTTCTGTCAAATCGATCCAGAAGTTTTTGGGAATGGTGAATTTCTATCACCGATTTATCCCAAAATTGGCGGAACTGTTGGTGCCTATAAACGAGCATTTGAGAGACCTTCTCAACCGCTCACGTGCCAATAAAGTTTTTGACTGGCCAGCAGAATGTCAGGCGGCATTCCTCAAGGTGAAAACCTCGATGGCTGAGGCAACTCTGCTGAACCATCCAATCGAGGATGCAAAATACAGTCTAACGACTGACGCCTCTGATTATGCAATCGGAGGCGTTTTGGAACAATTCAACGGTCATCGGTGGCAACCTCTAGCTTTTTATTCCAAAAAGCTGTCACCAACCGAACGGAAGTACTCTGCATTCTATCGCGAACTCCTCGCAATCTATGCAGCGATCAAACACTTCCGTTATTTCGTGGAAGGACGCAATTTCGTGGTCTATACTGATCACAAATCACTGGTTCGCGCCCTTCACACAAAGACCGAACGATCCCCTCGTCAGACCAGACATTTGGGTCTAATATCTCAGTTTACCACAGACATCAGACATGTGTCTGGTAAACAAAACGTTGTCACCGACTACTTGTCGCGCTCACTAGCAACCGACAACGTCGACTCGGTCACCTTCGACCTGCCTACACTAGCTCAGGCTCAACAAGGTGACACAGAGCTACAAGAGCACCCCAGCAACGGCTCACGGGTAAAACTAATTCTCACGCCAATACCATTTACCGCCCATCAGGTGTGGTGTGAAACTAGTACAGGCATTCCAAGGCCTTACATACCCACTTCCTTACGCAGACTAGCGTTCAACTCCGAACATAGTCTTTCCCATCCTGGTATTCGCGCTACAAGACGAGCCGTTACCAAGAAATACTTCTGGCCATCGATCAATAAAGACTGCAATGAGTGGTCTCGATCATGCCTAGGTTGCCAAAAGTCCAAAGTTTCACGACATACCAAATCTCCATTGGAAGCTTTCAAACTTCCAAATAATAGATTTGACCATATCCATATGGATATAGTGGGACCCCTACCCCCATCTCGTGGATACACTTATGTATATCTTAAAGATAGTCGATAGATTCACGCGATGGCCTGAAGCATACCCAATTCGGGATATCTCAGCTTCAACAGTGGCAAAGAAATTCGTCACTGAATTTGTCCCACGATTCGGCGTACCACTCGAGATCACAACCGATCAAGGTACGCAATTCGAATAGAAACTGTTCAATGAAGTTGCCAAATTACTCGGCACTCATCGAATCCGGACCACCGCCTACCACCCGCAAGCAAACGGGATGGTTGAACGGTTCCACAGGCAACTAAAAGCAGCCTTAATGGCAAGGGACAACACTACTCATTGGAGTGAAGACTTGCCCTTTGTCATGTTAGGCATACGCACGGCAATTAAGACCGACTTACAATGCTCACCAGCCGAGCTCGTATACGGTCAGAATCTGAGACTTCCCAATTCGATTTCTATCCCAAATGATGAGAATCCAATTGAAGAATCAGAATTCCTCTCTCGCCTTCGTTCTCATATGCAGAACATTAAGGCAATACATCCTCGGCAACCCGTCCAAAAAGATGTCTACGTGCCAGAAGCCCTGGAGAACGCCGACTACGTTTTCATACGGGTCGACAGAGTTCGAAAACCTTTCGAACCTCCATATGAAGGCCCATATGAAGTAATCAAACGATTACGAAAACACTTCGTTGTCAAATTGAACGGCACAACCAAGTCAATATCCATTGACAGGCTAAAGCCAGCCTTCGGTTGCGACCGCGACAACGAAGCTAAGCCGTCTAAAGCGGTAACATTCCGTTAACGCTACGCTGGGGGGGAGTATGTAGTGACCGCGTAAAGTTTAATTACCAAACTTTACGCAATGTCACACAACAACTTCCGACACGATCAAAACGATCAGTCGGAACACTCCATCGATCACCGAACGAAAGTTCAGTGATCTTGCCGTTTCCATATCGAGAAAACCAATTTCCGGCATCTCCAAGTTCTCTCACTCACTGTCCGAAGGTCCCTAGTGAATAACCCTCAAAAGTCCCGTCGCGAGCCAAACACCACAATTCCTATTATAAATCATTGTGCAAATATATATATCGATTAACGTTAATCCTAGTGATAAGAAAACATCTTATAAATATAGTGTTAATAAAGTTTATTATAAAAAACCGAATAACTAATAGTTTTATAAAAACGCATGGTGCGATAACCTTCAATAACCTTCACGATCTTTATTTCATTTTATCTTTTATGTCCTTTAACTTTAGTTATTTCACGAAACAACAGGACAAGGAAACAACGAGAACTAAATTCTATCTTAAACCATGGAACTTAACATTCTTATTTAATAATTTTTCGCACTAAAATAATAGATTTCCTTGTGTTTAATAAATATTACTCAGTGATAATTTACACAACACTAATGAGATTTATTAGATCTTTTAAACTCTCGCCTCGCCCGAACTTTTGAAAAAAGAACACCCGCCGGCGCTCATGGTTTAGACAACACTCAACTAACTCAAATTTTCACCCGCCGGTGGTGGTATGGAAAATTGTCCGCCGGCTGGGAAAAATGCGCCCTTGAACTTTTTCCCACCTGCGCAACTTGCTTACCGCGCGTTTCTCACGCGGCGCATTGCAAATTGCGCTAGATCGGGTGGGCGAAGTTACGTTTCCCCAGATTAAGGTGAAAAACTATCCCCTTTGGAAGGTGTGAAAGTCAACGATTCTCATGCGGATCGTGACGGATTTTTTGCTTTGTTTGGGTTTTGTTTTTGCTTTTGAGCCATGTGGGAAATATCTGTGGATATTACCATTTCAATGACTTAAAAGATGTACGTGCACTTCACCCAGCGTAATACCTTTGCTGATAAGGCGTTGGGTTTTCGTTCGGGACTTGTGCGATTTCGAGTCATTTGTTTTGTTTAGAGAGATTTTTTTTGTGTGTCTTATTTTATGTAACAATCCCGTTTGTTTTTGTTTCTTGCTCATTTCGCAGCTGTCGCAGAAATTAAATTATTATCTAGCTAAGAAATGCAGATGCCAAGCGAACCAATTAAAATAATATAGCAGGCGAGTTCAACTTCCAAAGATTGAAACAAGTCGCATTAATAATTAATTGCAATCACGCAAGCAGATATACTGCGCAATTGCACATGATCTGGTCGCAGCTGCAAGATCCCGTTTGTTTCTGTTTTGTTTTGCGTTTTTTCCTCATTTCGCAGCTGTCGCAGAAATGAAATTATTATCTAGCTAAGAAATGCAGATGCCAAGCGAACCAATAAAAATAATATAGTAGGCGAGTTCAACTTTCAAAGATTGAAACAAGTCGCATTAATAATTAATTGCGATCACGCAAGCAGATATACTGCGCAATTGCACATGATCTGGTCGCAGCTGCAAGATTCCGTTTGTTTTTGTTTTGTTTTGCGTTTTTTGCTCATTTCGCAGCTGTCGCAAAAATGAAATTATTATCTAGCTAAGAAATGCAGATGCCAAGCGAACCAATTAAAATAATATAGTAGGCGAGTTCAACTTTCAAAGATTGAAACAAGTCGCATTAATAATTAATTGCGATCACGCAAGCAGATATACTGCGCAATTGCACATGATCTGGTCGCAGCTGTAAGAGCCCGTTTGTTTTTGTTTTGTTTTGCGTTTCTTTCTCGTTTTGCGACATAATTGGCGAGCGAGTTAAGATGCAAAATTTATAACTTTTGCATGTAGTATTCACATACTACTAAATTGATAAGATGAAATTCCTTTCCATTTAGTGTATGGGGTCGCGTATATAAAAACCTAGCCGAATGCATCTCCGCCATTCGAAAATTGTTTTTAGAAACGCAGAACGCGAGTCGGGAAGTATTTATTTTGAGTTTGACTCTAAAAAGTGTTTTGAGATGTTTTAAGCTAATCGGAATTTCGAGTGCTGAAAGTGTTTTTAAAAAAGTGTAGGTAAAAGTGTGGGTGAATATATATTTAAAAATAAGAAAGGGTAAGCAACTAGAGCAATTTAAGCATGAAAAAAATGTTGAAGCTTAGGGGTCAGGTAGACGAAGAGCTTGGAATGTTTAAGTATGTAGAACAATCGTTACAAAAGTTTAGTGGAGATACTAATAAAAAGTACCTACATAGAATGGATAAAGGAGTTCGATTGCACTTGCTCATGGTTGGAACGATGCGCAAAAGTACCTCTACGCAAGACAGTTACTGGAAGGGACTGCGAGGTTGGCTGTTAAGAAGAGCATCGATGTTAGGGGTTTTGAGTAGCTGAAAGAATTGTTGCGTAGAGAGTTTGGTAGTAAATTTTCCATCACCAGCGATACGACAGCGCATATCAAGCGTTTCAATCTGAGGGGGCGCAAAATTAATTTCAAAATCAATAGCCCACCTGCAAATGTGGAACCTTCAGATTGGATCAAAAGTGCAGTTGACGATATTGTTCAACACGCACTCTTAGAAGTTCAGCCAGATGATTTCCTTGGATTTAGCTTTTGTGGGGCGTCCTTTATGGAGAAAGGTCCAGGGTGGTTAAGCTACAGATTGGCCTCCACACTGAAAGTATCCGATGTGTGGGACACCATAGAAAAAATTTTTCAAAGCAATTCAAATGGCTTAAGTACCGACACGTTCTGCTTAAATATTACCACAGTTAGACTACCACAAGGGAGAGGAAATGATAGAGCCAGGAAATACAACACGTTTGATGAGGAATGTGTAAAGAGAAAGGGTATCGTAGTAATAACTAGTGGGATGTTGTGCCTAGAGACTAGCCACTAATTACGCTTTTTCATGGTATTCTTTCTGTTGAATAACACTTCAGACTGGATGACAATATATTAAATGGAGATTGTGAAGATTCACGAAAACAATCCAACAAATAACTTGAAAAACTAACGCATCTTTCAAGTAGATGCTGCTGAAAGAATTATATAACATATTTGACCAATGAACGAACCCAAGGACGTTCTAATGTAGGGCCGTGGTCCTAAGAAAAATTTTAGTGTAGCTACATATACCTCTACTGTAAGTGTACGTCCGATGCCTTAGCATAAAGTTTTTCCGGTTGTTAGTTAGATGGCCAACCAGTCAGTTCAGTTTTTACGCATCGAGCACAAACGCTTGCAGTTTCGGCTATTTTCTGCCGAAAACAATTACTCAAAAATTATGGAAAAACAAAATAATGACCTCGATTCCCAGATCCGGCGGGTCGGAAGTGAGTGCGGATTTGACACTTAGCGATTCTCAAATCCGCAACCGCAAATTTATTTTTGACATTTTCCGCGCTGTAAAAGTGTGATCCGCAACAAATTTTCTGCGGATTTAAAACCACAAATGCGCCTAAGATAATCCGACATCCGGTATTTCATTAGCGTGTGAGTCATCACTCCGAATTTTTGATTTAATTGAATCCGCGACTGCGAATTTGAGAATCGCAAAGTCTCAAATCCGCACTCACTTCCGACCCGCCGGATCTGGGAATCGAGGCCAATAATTCGAATGTGTCAAATTGAAAAAAAAAAAAAAAAAAAAAAAAAAACACCACACATGTAAACACTATATAAAACGAATTCTAAACATTTTTCTTTGGATTGGAGGCAAATCTAATGTGATGCACTTTGCACAACAGAATTAGGTGTATTATTTTACTTAAACATATATTATTGTTAAAAATTCGGCTTACCGCACCTTTTGTATTAATTTACACTTCAATTTAACTTTTTTTTTTTTTTTAATGAAAAAATCACTTTTTCTTTAAATGTAGAACATCTATTGAAAAACACACGCACCTGTTTATCCATAGCATATGTACGTGCACGCACACAAGTACCCCCACTTCGCAATGAGACCAACACCAATAATTACCCGCCCAGAATTTGAAAGAATTGATATATTTTAATTGCACCCCATCTATGACAAAGAATAGTGAACACCATCTATGGCAATATTACATTACTCTTCGTTTTACCTATGATTATCAATTTCCATAAAATATACAAAAAACATTTCATAAATAATAGAAAATCTGTTGTCATAATTCAGTTGCTTACTTCCTTCGAAACTTTATACATATCTTGCATTGGAATGTACCTTTTTACGTAAGCATGAATAAATTATGTTTATTGCCACACTCCTACAAGTTAGCGTTTGGAGTAATGGGAAGGCGCTAGATCGGGGTGCGAAAGGACCAGGGTTCGATTCTTGGTGCTCTTTTTTTTAACTATGATGATTTTTGAAGTGTTAAATACTTTGTTAAGTTTTAGATTACGCAAAGTCTCACAACTTATAACCTACATAAGCTCAAACAAGGGCTCAACACGTTGTTAACTATAGCAGTAGCTTTTGTGCGATTACATGTCTTTTTATGCCGTATTTGACTCCGAAAACATTACTTGGTTAAGGGAATTACTACAATCCAAGGAATTGAATGAAATGTGGTGTTAAACTGTGTGGTAAGCCATTGCACCTTCGGCTGCTCGTATAAGGTTTTCTTCTAATAGTCCATTCAAAAGGCGGGGGGGTGTTCCAAAATAACACCGTTAAGAAAATCGAACCCTAAAGGTTTTTGGGGTCGCTGATCACGAAAATCGAGGTCCCGCGGTCCTAAAATTAAGGCGTCACCCCTAAAAATGCAAAAAACACCCCTTTTTAGGGGGTTTTCGCGATTATTTCAGTAATAATGAAAACTGATGCGATGAAATGCACTTTTTTTAATATTTATTTGCGAAGGTTGATTTATACTAAATTAAGGCGAACTTTATGGTAAGGGGTAGTCCTAAAGGGTTGAAACTACCCCAAAATCGGCCAAAAATGGCAAAAATTGTAAAAAAAATTTTTTTCAAGTTTATGCTTCAAATTCGATTTACCCCTACTATAATAAAATTCGAATTACCCCTACTATAATAAAAACAACGTTATATAAAAAAAAATTGCAAAAACTGATCAATTTATATTTTCTAATAAAAAGAATTTTTATTCAAACAATTCATTAAAAAAATTTAAATTGCAATCTACGAAAAGAATTTTTTTTTTCAATTTACCCTTAATTCCTTTAAGAGGGTTAAAAATTTTCCAAATGTTTTAATAATATTTCATCAAATATAAAATTTTAATGCAAAACAATAAATTTCAATTTGTTCCAATTACAATTTTAATGTGGGGGTAGTTTTACCCCCTTAAGAGTTGAAAAAATTATTTTTTTGCTGATAATACCTTTTGAACCAAACTTCAAACAAAAAGCAAAAAAAAAATTTTGCAATTTTTTTTATATAAAGTTGTTTTTATTATAGTAGGGGTAGTTTCAACCCCTTAAGGGTTGAAAATAATTTATTTTTGCCTGACAGTACGCCCACAATCGAATTTGAAGCATAAACTTGAAAATTTTTTTTTTTACAATTTTTGCCATTTTTCGCCAATTTAGGGGTAGTTTCAACCCTTTAGGACTACCCCTTATCATAAAGTTCGCCTTAATTTAGTACAAATCAATCCCTTCGGAAATAAATATTAAAAAAAGTGTATTTCAACGCATTAGTTTTCATTATTATTGAAATAATCGCGAAAACCCCCTAAAAAGGGGTGTTTTTTTGCATTTTTAGGGGTGACGCCATAGTTTTAGGACCGCGGGACCTCGATTTTCGTGATCAGCGACCCCAAAAACGTTAAGGGTTCGATTTTCTTAACGGTGTTATTTTGGAACAACTCCCCCCCCTAGTTTTCAATGAACTATATTGTAGGGGTAGTTTTAACCCCTTAAGGGTTGAAAATAATTTATTTTTGCCTGACAGTACGCCCACAATCGAATTTGAAGCATAAACTTGCAAAAAAATTTTTTTTACAATTTTTGCCATTTTTCGCCAATTTAGGGGTACTTTCAACCCTTTACGAGTACCCCTTACCATTAAGTTCGCCTTAATTTAGTATAAATCAACCCCTTTCGCAAATAAATATTAGAAAAAGTGCATTTCATCGCATTAGTTTTCATTATTACTGAAATAATCGCGAAAACCCCCTAAAAAGGGGTGTTTTTTGCATTTTTAGGGGTGACGCCCTAATTTTAGGACCGCGGGACCTAGATTTTCGTGATCAGCGACCCCAAAAACGTTTAGGGTTCGATTTTCTTAACGGTGTTATTTTGGAACACCATAACGCGCGTTTTGAATGGACTATAAGCTAGGTTCAGTTTTGGCAAAGAATGCCGTGATGTTTGAGCTACTAGCTTGGCCTTTCGAATTTGCTTTGTGTTTTTGTGTGTTTAGGTGATCATTAATATCGGAAATTCCCTTATTAGCGATAGAAATGTTCGTAGAACAAATGGTGCACAGTACTTCCCAGTCATTTTTCCCCCTTTTTAGCATAGGAAAGCTTTGTAAATCGCTATTAAACGTACATTTACGTTTAGGCATTTTGATCTGAAAAAAAAGGTAAAACTTTGAGTCGTTTGGACTAATAAACACCCGCCTAGAACTCCCCATACCTTCCCTGAAAAACTACCGAACATCTTGAATAGCCGGTATATTGAAAAACATTTTTACTTTAAAACAATGTGCTAGCTTACGGAGCACGATTTTAAGTTATTATATGTGTAAAAAAGAAGTTTCGACGGGTGTGCACCGTCTTTGTCTGTACAGGCACTAGAGTTTCCGGGCTATAAAGAAAAAACCGGTGCCCCGGTTCGCGCTGTGGCGATTATTACGTGACAACTACCATGTTCGTTATGTGTTATTCATTACATGCAATATATAATAAACACAAAATACATATAATTTTGCAGTATTTTTATTTTTTTATTCGTTCTCAAATGTAACAATGACAGTAATATCCCAGCGGGAAATGTAATGGGTAGGTAAGCGAGGTGGTAATGAGATGGACACATTACCTTTGTGATGAAATCATAGGTTACTTTTACATAGGGATGCCCTAGAGCGGTAAGTACTTACAGTAGGCATTACAGACGAGGACTTATTTCAGAGGCGAAATGTATTAGGTGAATACACAGATTACCATGTAAGGCATGCAGAATAAATTACTGGGTACCCTTTTTAGCAATAAAAACAATGCTTTCCGAAAGTACCATTCCATTTTTGCTACATTTGGTATGGATTTTTCTAACAAGACATCTTTTTGATTTTGTTGCTCATTGTTAGTGGTATAAATTAATCTTATAAAATTGATGAGGACGGAATAAACTCAAGAAGAGAGGCTTTGACCAGCCAAAGACAAAGAATGACAAAAGCACATCACATTTCCAACGAAAGTATTTCTCAAGGCATTACCTAGTCGCTTACCTATTCATTACAACGTAAAGACCTCCATTTTCCTAAATTTCCAGTAGAATTTTTCGATTACCAGGTAGGCGCTTACACAAATCATTGAAGAATTCGTGGGTTACCAGGGTAACCACTTGCTAGTTTTCCGGCTGGGATATAAACACAATATAGATAAGCGGCACTCATTGCCACTACTACAAATGCAGCGTAAGCCACATCATCCCGGCTAACCGTTTTATTAGACGTTGTCACGTCAAAAATGATATTAGTGTAAGCAGAGGTATTCTTATTGATAGTGTAATTAAGAAAAAAAAAAAAATTAGTGTGCTTAATACCCTTGACACACTGCAAAAACGAATGAACATTCTTCCAACTTCATTGGCTTTCAATGTTCATTCGTTTTATTAGTGACACACTGCATTTTTCAAAGTTCATTAGAACTGTCAAAATATAAACTATGTATGGGTGTTTCCCACCAAAGTGGTAAAATCGCTGTCCTTGGCAAATATTACGTAAACTATGGTGAGAAATATTTATATTTCTGCAAATTTCAATTTATAACTATCTAAACTATAGTATACAATATAGGAAATATCTCACTTAAAAACCTATATGGTTTCAATAACGTATTTTTTAGGTCTAAAAACAGTCCCCTAGCCGGTCCCCAAACCAAAATATTTTCTATTGAGTTCATTAATTGAACTAATATTTTAAAAACAATTAACTTATATAACACAATCTAATCAATATGAAATGATATGCTATTAGACTCTAATATCAATTTATTTAAACTATTTTTTGATTAGTTTAATTTAACCTAAAGTTGGTCCCCGAATTTCATGAACAGTCCCCTGCCAAAGTTTCGAGTTACGCATCAGGACATCTACAGTAAAGACAGACTTGTTAATGGGCGTAACGAAACGTGAACGACATGAAATTAGCTTTGTTACCCCCAAAAGTAGCTATACCTCATTTTGTTTAGTGTTACAAGAGTTAGAGGGGCACATGCGCGTATCGGTACGCAACATTCGACAGTCCTCTGCTAAGTGTTATTTTTCTTTTTTTAAAGTGTTCCAGTTTTCTCTATTGTGCATAGTTTTAAATAAGATGGCTTATATTGTTTCTATATAACAAAATAAAGTCATAATGAAGGAATTTTATGGTACCGTATCAATTACACAAATTAAACAGTCCCCTGCCAACAGTCCCCGTCAACAGTCCCCCGCTACATACAGAAACAGGAGACTGTTTCATTTATTAGGGCACTGTTATTGTACTTTTGCCTTTGTTTTAGGTCTATAACCATCTTTTAATCATGGCGCGAGAAAGAAGAAAGTGTCTAAGGAAGAAATAAAAGTTCACAAGTTTACTTGGAACTACACAGAGAACTTGGAACTACCAAAGAAGACTGTTTTATTTTTATATATATGCGTCATGAGGAATGTTTTTAAAGTATATATACTACTAATAAATGCTCATTTCACTTATATATACAGTCCTCTGACATATGCAACAGTCCTCTGACATATGAATTTTTTAAATTTACTCAATAAGTCCTAAAATAAAACAAATATATTTGGGTCCCTTACTGTTTATTATCCACCAGATAGATGGGCCAAAATACTTTTCAATGCCTAATTTAGGCTGTAATTTTTTATAAAAACTTGAAATTTTTTTTTAGATTTTCTTATTTTTAATTGTTTTTACAGAATGGTAATAGTTTTTTTTATAATATACGTACGTTCGCAGAGATGTTTTTAATGATATTACAATATTTTAGGCTATTTATATACACGAAGTCGTCCAAAAATGAAACACTGCATTACTTTTGTATAAATATAAGTTTTATTTTTAAATTATATAAATTAAGCTCACTAATATGCCAATTTTAAACTAGTACATTAATGCTGTTTTCCTATATTCCTATAAAGCCTGGAGGAAACACTGTGAGAGCCTTCAAACTCTACCAGAGGCGACTAGACTCTAAAAGCTACTTTCCAAGGATTCCTTTAACGGAGTGGGCCTTCTCAGAAAGGAGGATGGCTCTTACACCTCTAACCATGAAGAAACCTTGAGGTACCTGCTCAGAGAGCACTTTCAACAACTGCGTTACTTTTAATAGTAACGCAGTGTAGCAGTAACGCAGTTGTAACTATTAGATTATTTCATCAATATGCACTAAATGAGATAACATAAAGCAAAAATTTTATCACTATAAAAATATATAACTAAATAACTCTCTATGAGAAAAAAAAAAATAATGCAAATATTGCCAATACAATACCTTTCCCGGCGGTAACGCAGCGGTCACAGAATAAACACACGCGCCTCTCACGAAAACTATTGCGCGATTAATTCGCTCAGCTTTTTCCTCCCACTCGGCGATTATAGTTTCTTTTAACAATTACAACAATCCGAACGAAATGAAGTATATGGAATCGTGAAGAAATAGTTTTAAGGTTAACTTTCATTGAGTAACGCAGGGGAGTTCGGATTTTGTGTTTTCTTGGGACACAATTTGAAATATTTTTTATATCATAACACGTTTTAAGTAGATGGTATCTATTGCAATTCTAATTAAGTTAAAAGCTTATAATTTTGATTAAGATATTCAACTACAACGCTATTTATGAGAAATTATGAGAAATTTGTCATTATAACATGGAACTCTATTCCAGGACAGCAATATTTTGTATGAAAAACAACTGCGTTACTAAGAAAAACAACTTCGTTACCGCGATTTGTAAATAAATATGAATTTTTGGTTTTATTTTACGTTGCTGGATAATAACTTTATAGTGTTAGATTTACGAATGAGGGCATTGTTTCACAATTTTCCTACTTTTTTCTCATAAAAAGTTAAATTTCTCCAAAGAGACCGATTATTAGGCACTGAAAAGTATTTTGGCCCAGATATCTATTTAATTGTATATTTTTTTTTCATATTCACGTAAAAAAGTTACTGGGACAGATTTCTTGCAAAAATTTACCAGTTTACAGAGAAACACCCGTATAAATAAACTGCCAAATATATGACCTGAAAGTGATTCCCTAGTGATTTATACTTTTAAATTTAATAAAAAATATTAATTAAGGCAGAGCAACAGTTATTTACAATAAAGCCTACTTTAAAAAAAAAATTCTAAAATATGAATGCCAGTTTGACAGTTATGTATTTTAGTTGGAAATTTTACTGGAAAGTACATGGAAAGTTGTTCGATAATTTCCCAATTTCATTTCCATCTTAACTGAATGAAGTTATTTTGACTTCATTCGATTGAATGACGCATGAAGTTGTTGAATGAACACTGGACCATGACACACTGAGCACGAATGATCATTCATAGCCGAATGATACTTCAATGTTCATTTGATGCTGCAGTGTGTCAAGGGTATAAGACCACACTTTAGAAGTAAAACTTTTGTGCCCAACGGCTAGTAATATGCAATAGATATGGTGGAAAGTATGTCGGATCTATAGTACGCTTGAGAAAATTCAGGCCAACGACAGATGCAGGAAGAATAGTGACGAATCTACTGACGGACTTGATACAAATTCTATTTGAAAATATCAATATTTATGAATTCCTATTTACATTAAAACCTAAAAGTAACCGAGTAAAAATAATTTTTATTGGCTAATTTTCTTAAAGCATACACGCGGTGCACCTAGTACGTATAGAATATAAGTGCGCATCCCAGTGGGAAAAAGGAGTGCTCCAAAAGGAGCATAGAGTGCTCCCGTTGCCATACCCGTTCTATATTCTTTTTAACATTGCATGTCATTGCGAGGGAGCATACGTTTTTATGCTCCCAAAAATGCGTTGTTGGAGCATTATAAAAAAGCTTTTTAAAAAAGAAATATTCATGGGCGCCTGTGGGTATGTAATCCGATATCGAAAAGCTTTTATTTTGTTTATCTTTTCCAATTGCCTTTTTCTTTCCAAGCCCGAGAGTGGCTTTACCAAAGCAGTCCCCCAACTAAACTCTATCAACTTCCAAAGCTGCTTGTCCTCCGTATCGAACGAGAGCCGGGCTATTGAGTTTGCTAATGTCACATTTTATGGGCATGAGGATAATTGCCCGTTTTCTTTTTTTATATAAAATTTATGAAAACTCCAAGAAAGCTCCCTTGAGAGTGCTCCAAGTACACTCCCCTGACACTAGATTCGATTCTCAAGCGTACTATAGATCCGACAGACTTTCCACTATATCTATTGCATATTACTAGCCGTTGGGCACAAAAGTTTAACTTCTAAAGTGTGGTCGTAAGCACACTCATATTTTTTTAAACTGCAACGATGAACACAAAGACCCTTGCAAAGTTATTAGATAGAGTCTAAGTACATTTATTTAAGGAATATTGGAGAAAGCCGGTCTATTTATTATGAACACGCCAGGCGCGAAAAACGTATTTTCTATTCAGCTTTTTCGAAAAAGTAGGAGCTCGAGAAAGAGCTTAACTGTTGTAATAAAATATAAGAGGCGTGAAACGTACGTAAGCTCTCGCGACTTTACTTGAAATGATATACCTACAGCAGCAGTCAACGACCAAAGTCTAGTAATAACAAGTCTTTCATCTTCATACAAAATTTTCACCCGGTTGGTTGTGTGCGTGCATATATGAACATCACTGCTGAGCACAACTCAACGCCTACTTCGTGAATTCAGCGAGACAAAGCCAGTTTTTATCTTTACGGTAAAGTATGCAGAACAGAAAAGGAAAGAAAATTGAATCAGCTGTCAAAATTGAAATCATCAAAACAAACGAGCTTTGCACCAATACATTAAGTTTAAGTTTATTTATATAAACTCATAAAAGTTTAGCCGTTTAGTTGAATGCAAACGTGTATGCTGCATTCTCTCTCTGATAGCCTGACATCGTCATTTGAAGAACTTATGCATATAGCTGTTCGTCTTTCACTCATTAACCATATGAAGATGAAAGACTTGTTAATTTCTAGACTTTGTCAACGACTAGATTAATTTCTTTTCTCATTTTGGATCAGTAGTCCAGTCAATTTAGACATCCGAGGGTTCATAAATTCGCACCAAGCTGAAAATTGGTAGGATTGTGTTACATACAGAATTTCTAAGGGTCTCGGTGAAAAACGAAATCCTTAGGCAAATTCTCATATCCCTTCATACAGGGAGCCTTTTACATCAAATTCGCAATGAATTTGATGCAATATGAGTTCCCTGTGAACAACAAATCCTAAACGGAAAATAATTATCTAATTTCCATTTTCAAATGTACAAAATTCCTTAACGGACAAATCTTCAACGTACAAAAATCCACTTCAAAAAATGTAACATTTCCAGACGTAACCTAATCCGCGCGCATTTTGTGAGATTTGCAAGGTGCGCAATTACCTTTGCACCCTTCCCAAGCTTTTCTGGCAAACAGTGATCTTGACTTTGACTTTCTTGAAAGTAATTTGACCCACCCAACAATAATTAAGCGCAACTTGCAATGCGCCGCGTGAGAAACGCGCGGTAAGCAAGTTGCGCAGGTGGGAACGAATTCAAGGGCGAGTTTTTCCCAGCCGGTGGACAATTTTTCCATGCCACCACCGGCGGGTGAAAATTTTAAGTAATTAAGTGTTGTTCTATCCACAAGCGGCGGCGGGCGCGTCGATAATATTATTAAGAGAGTCTTGTCTAAACTACGATCCGCGACGGGCGCGTCTACAATTTTCAAAAAAGTGTTGTTTCAACCATTGACGCCAGCGGGCGCGTAAGAATAAAAAAATATGGCGGTGATTTTTTAATAAGGAAGTGTTGTAAAAATCCACGATCGCCGGCGGGCGCGGCTTCGCGTGACTTATTATAATTATAAAGAAAAAAAACAAACATATTTACTTAAGTATTAAAAATTGATTTTTGAAAAGTTAAGTGTGAGTTATAAAAATTTAGAAAAACATCAACTGTGCTTTAACTTAACAAGAAACAAATTTACTAAAAAAAATAATAAGTATAAAAATTTTTATTTGAGAAAATTGTTTTTTTTGTGGTAGTTAAAACTGAATAAATTAAGTAAACCACTTAAAAAGGCCACACTTAAAATTAAATTGAATAGTTTTAAGGTAATAAAAAATTAAAATAAACCAATAATTAAAAAAAAATATATAAAGAAAAATAATACGAACCACCTCTGATCTTCCAGTTGCAATATTTAATAAATTGATGATTTTTTAAATGCATTTTTCGAATAATTTAAAAAGCGGATGATGGAAATTTGAAAATAATAAATGAAAGTAAAAAACAAATTTTTTTTGCTGTGACTTGTAAATATGGAGAACAGGGTGAACATAAATTAAATAATGATAAGGTGAAATATCTTTTTTTTGTTGTCTGTAACCGCTAAGAAAAAATAAAAAAAAAAAATTGTATTAGTTATTGTGAAATCATTCGTAAAATAAATGAAAAGGAAACCAGTGAAATATAAGAATTTAAACAAAAAAAAAAACAAATAAAGTGTGTTGCTTTCATTATATAACAAGTGTGGTGAGTTTATATTTTTACATAACAATTGGTTAACGGTTAACACCCTGGTTGGAGGGTTGTGTGAGTTATTATTATACAACTTATATATTTTATATATAACAATTGGCGCAGCCGGTAGGATCTGGGTGCGCTAACAGCAAAGTCGTTAATACTGCTGGTCAAGGCTCCATTGACCTTTAACCCAAGGCTGAGCCTAACTTGGGGGCAGTGTTAGCGCCTACAGCTACAAAAACAGCGTGTAAAAAATCCCAGATCCTCCAACGAATCTTCGCTCGGGGGTGTACAACCACGGTGCCTCTGCTCCAGGCGAGCACGCGCTCACCCCCCATTGTATAGCATCGCGGGACTTTTAGTGGGCTTCATCCCTGCCCAGGACAAGGTCAAATAAGGACAAACAAGGCTACAACAACTATTTAGAGACTCCCCCATCGAGGGAACAGCAAATCCCAGCAGGCGACCAAACTACTCCACGCTACACTACATTATCAAGGCCCAACAACATTCCGACGGACCATCCGCCCATGCGTGAACAAGATATCATCAAGGACTGCACCAATTCAGTTCCTACAAATGTTGGACACAGTCAACATGTTTGCTACGTTTATTGTATGTAGAAAACTTAAATTTTCTTTTAAAAAAAAAATTCTTATTGTAGTTTATTATCAACATTATTTTAAATCCTATTATACCCACATAACTAAAGAAAATAGAAACATAATTCGATTCATAGTTAGTACATAAATGAGTGTAGGTTAATGAAGAAATTTCTTTTTTATAATTAACTTATTCGTAGTTCTTCAAAATGGATTGACAACCCAACAAAAGAAAAGAATTCAAAATAGTAATGTAAAAATATCCAAGTGCAAATTATAAATGATAATTGAACATAATTATTTACATTTTGTTTTACAAAATTAAAATGAAAATATATAGGTATATATCATTGCCGATAATAACTTAAAATAAAATATGTATAAAAGAAATATCAAAAATCATTCCGGACTCGGACAAGTTTAATCGATCCTATTATTATAGGATATTTCTAATAGGACCAACTTTGAATAATAATAGTAATTAAACTCATTTCAATCCATTTGAGAAGAAATAAAAAAAAACAATAAATAGAAGATAGACAAAAAAAATTTAATCTCATTTCATGCATGATAGACATGAATAATTTATGTTTAACAATTTACTTCAGATAAGCTTATGTTTTTGCAATATTTACAGAAAACATATAGCCTAATTATTACTAAATAATAATTAAAATAAAAATTTTTCCATTTTATTTTTTGCAATAATTCAAATCTTAGATTATATTAATTATGCGAAATATAGTTATAATCAACATACAACTACAACAAAACTATTATCTAGTTAACTAGTTATTTACTTTTAACGTTTCATTTTTAAAACACACACCTTTAAGCACTGTTTCTCCGTTCAATTATTTATATGAAACAGGTTTAGATATGCTAATATTTTTATATACGTTTGTGAAAAACACAAACCAACATATATGTCTTTGAAAAATTTAATTAATCATTTTTTCTTCTTTTACTACAAGCCGACCTTGTTTTTAAATCAAAGTCGTTTCTTGCAGCCAAAAATTATGAGAGTAGTAGGACCATGTCCCTACAAAATTCAAAAATGTACTTGGTAAACATCTACCACAATTTGGCTCAATCTCCTCGATTTCAGCGAGATATAACTGATGCCATAAATGTCACTTAAAAAATCCAATTTAAACTACCTATTTAAATATTGCTCTTATTCTGATAAATACACCGTACAAAAGTCCAAAGTACATATTGAGGACCATATTTCCAAGCTACGCCGCATATTCGACCGGTTGAGGGAAAACAACCTCAACGGCTTCAAGACCAATCAAGACCTGAGACAAAAAGTAATTCTGAGGAAATCTATTTGTATTCTAGGCCGGTCCCAGATTGTGGTCTCATTAAGTTTAAAGGAATAAATGCTTTATGAGTCTCACGAGACCGTCTTCCGCGCTCTTTAACATTCCGAAAAAACATACAATATCTGTGGGGCTTCCTCTATATCCAAAATCACCTAGTAGCTCTGACGAGTCTAACAATAATACTCGTCCAAACAAATGGCTACCGTACTATATCTCTTAACCCAGTCCTGCAAATCGTAGTCCACGGTCATCTGTCGAACAAGACAGCGACGAGTGGGGGCACCTCAACCGGTAGACGAACCCGGATCCCCACCGTCTACAACAAGCCGTAAAGGACGCTTAAAACCAGGGGCCAAAATCACAGGAAGTGACCTTTCAAGACAGTCGTCTAGTCAAACCCGAAATTCTAAAACCGCATCCAGGAGCCATGGCCGACGAATATATCAAAGTCGCCAAATTAACGGCCCAACTTGTTCCTCTATTCACTGGCGGCCAAAACCCGACGATGGCAACGGAACTACAAATGTTCCTAGGCTGTTGCCGTCGGGTACTACAGTGCCTGACAGAACAAGAAAAGGCCGCCTTCCTTCAAATTTACCCAACTAGGCTTCGGGGAGAGGCCTATCAACTGATTGCCTCCTCCCAACCCGCCACTTTTGAGGAGGCAGAAAACCTCCTAAACAGGACCTATCTTCCTAGGGAAACATATCAAGAACTGGTCAACAAATTAATTCAATTACGCCAGTTCCCCTTAGAGCCGCTCACGGCCTATACCACTAGGATCAAACAACAATTGTCTTTATGCGAAGAAGCGGCCACCACTAAATACGGTGCGATGGCAGCACCGGCCGTAAAGGCCCAACTACAAGACTTCGCGAAAAATGCCCTGCGAAGTGGGGTTACTAACCCCCACCTCTGCCAGTATCTCCTGACTCTGGGAGAAGACACATTGGATAGCCTAACCCAAAAGGCACTAGATATGGAGAAGCTACAACAAAATTCTATGTATGCCTCCTATCAAATGACAGTACCTCAACCGGCATACAACCCTTATGGACAAACAGTCCCTATCCCTAAGTCGGAAAACATTTATCAAATGACCCTAACAAATACGCCAAACCAACACACTCAGTACACCGCCCCGCCCGCACCAACCATGCCGCAAACAACACTCCAAAGCCCGATAAACCCACAGGTAATGTACACAACATACGCCCCACCAGCAAACCCAATACAAACCACACCACAGGCGCCGCTAACAAGCGCCCACCAGGTAACGAATGTAAGCCCCGTTCCGAAAAATGAAAATAAACCATTGAACATCACCTGTAGCTATTGTAAAAACAGAGGGCATAGTTATGCTGACTGTTTGAAACGTAAAAACACGCCCTTCTGCATAATCTGCCGGTCCAACTCGCACGACGCGAGGGACTGCCCCCAACCAGTTGAGCCCCCAAGGTCCTCATTTAACAATAACAATCGTTACCAAAACCAGGGGCCTTCATATAATTATAATAATAACCGCTACCCCAACCAAAGGTCTCAGTTCCAAGGTAATAATCGTTACCCAGACCAGAGGTCACAAGCTAGGGCTAATTACCGCTACCACGATCAACAACCCCCTAACCAGAATAATACTAGACAACCAACCAATCGACCCATGAATAATGGATCCAACCAACCCAATGGCCGTCAACAAGCAGCCAACAACACAAGGTCAGTGTTTAATATTAGATATAGATGTGATTTCTGCCACAGACGTGGTCACCAAGTAGACGACTGTCATCAAAGACAGCGCTGGGAATCACAACAAGCGGGAAACTCCCCGCAGTCGGACCAAGAAACCCCGGCCCGACAATGTCCTCAAAATCATACTAAAGGGGGACCTCAGGCGCCCGAACCAAGTGTCCCACTCGTCACTCTTCCACTGGACATAAGCCTTAACGGCAAAGCTGATCTAGCAGTGGACACTGGCGCTGAGTTCAGTATATTAAAACATAAAAAACTAAAGGATCCTAACCTACCAGATCCAATAAAAAAATGCACACTACAAACGCCATACGGCCAAGGAAAAACATTAGGGAGCTGTCAGGGGAACATCATTCTAAACACCCCCCTCCCATGCACCTTCCAAATTGTGCAAAATACACAAGAAATCCCTAACGATGGTCTGTTAGGAAACGACTTTCTTTCCAAAAACTGTAACGTCGAAGGTCCAAACCAAACACTGCGATTTCCTCGCACGGAAATCAACCCAGTAGAAATTGCAATTCCATTACGCAATGGGTCCGCCAAGTCAAACACTAGAGAGCAGCAGGAGCAAACCCAAACTAGGGAATCTCAACTCGTAGTAGCCGAGATAAACCCCGGTGGTGTCTCCCAGGTAGCCTCAGAGAGGAATACCAGCTGCCTATCTCTAGATGGTTCAAGGTTGGAAAACAACTCCAACGACTATGAGGCCAATTCAGGCAAATATAACGTGGCATTGGAGAAATCCATTCGCCTACCAAGCCGGTCTCAAATGGTGGTCCCCATTCCCCTAAGATTAGAGGAGGAAATGCTCTGTGAATCTTACGAGCCGAGCGAAGGAGTATTCCTCGCCAATTCCCTCTTGCCAGCTGGAACAAAAACAGTGTATGTTGGTCTCATCAACGTTAACACCCAACCAGTAGTCCTGACGAGCCTATCCCTTACGCTCGCCCCAATCAAAGACTACACGACTATTCACCTAGCCTCTAACAACAACCCTAAGTCTCCAACGAATGCTAATGACGTATGTGAGTATCTTACAGGCTCTGAACCAGACGGTCTCAGGAACGCCAGTACCCCATCGTCATCTAACGCAAGGCTCCAAAGTATACCCAATAATGGTGCAATCCCGCAAGGTATACCCCAGGAAAAAAGGGCAAAAGTGAAGTTGGGAAAGAATGAAAAGGAAACCGATTCCATCCGTCATCTACGATACATATTCCTGGACCAAGAGGATCCGGACCTTGAGCGTGAAACGCGCTTCAAACAGCTAGACGAGGAACTCAGCCTCGACCACCCTCTAACGGCCGACGAGAAGCGGTCCATACGGGATCTTTGTTACGAATATTCCAACATATTCCACTTAAAAGGGGACAAGCTCACCTACACGGAAGCTCTACGATATGAGATCCCCATGGTCTACGACCAACACATTAACCAAAAAATGTATAGATTGCCCGAGACGCAAAGGCAAGTCATAAACGACCAACTAAGAGAAATGTTGGACAACGATATTGTTCAACCCAGTAAAAGTCAGTCGAACTTACCCCTACCAGTGCTCCCTAAACCACCGGGCCTCAATGGTGGGAAAAAACTGCTTAAGAATTATGTCCTCACAGGCCTGCTACTCTTCGAATGTTTCATTTATCTAGACGGTATCGTCATCTATATTAAAAACTTTGTGGACTACCACTGTAAAGTACGCAGAGCCTTTGAGAGATTAAGAAAAAATAATCTCAAATTACCCCCGGAAAAATGGCAATTCCTCCGAAAAAAAAAATGGTTTACCTGGGTCCCGTATGCTCTAAAAAAGAAGCCTTACTAGACCCCGTTCAAAACTTCCCAGTGCTCCGCACAGTTAGGCAAACGCAGCTTATCCAACTACAAAAAATTCATGATTAATTTCTCCAAATTAGTCCGCCCCTTAGCAAATTTATTACGAAAAGGTATTAAATTACCCGGGACTTCCAAATGCGAAGAAGCATTTCATGCAATTAAGTCTTCTCTAGTCTCCCCCTCCACTACTCATACCCACATTCATATGATCCATATGAACTCCAAATTAATCTCCTGTTCTCGTTACCTAACCCTGTAAATGATCGCAAGCGAGTTTGGACCCTTGCCAAATACCACCTAACATGGGAGCGCACTCACACGCATTCCACAGCCGCCATCTCACTCAGCGGCACCCTACTACTGGTACTCATAGGGTATACAATACATGCTACAAATTCATACCGTTACTAGCGGCCATGGCCCGCTCCACATGTGCCAGAAGGCCCCGAAATGCATGTCCTTCGAAACAGAGAACCGCCCCCGAGAACCTAACGTCCCCCAGCGAGGACCTGATACCACCCAAGCCTGCACAAAGAACAGTATCAATAGAGACAATACCTAGGCCTCTAAGTAGATCCAACACATTACAAGGGCCTCTTCCATACAATTAGTACAACCAGGGCTTGGAACCCCAATAACCATAGGGTAAATCGGGCCGCCATACCGCCAGACAGCACGCCTCCTTATAATGCGTTTCTACGCCTCACTCTACCAACCCCCTTATACAAAAGGGTTGAAGAGATCGCCAGAAAAATCTCACCTGCGCTACGTCAATCCCATAAACTCCCCCTAGTTCGCGAGACGAACCCAAAACATTCACCACAAACTATCCAAACAGAGAATCGCTCTACTTACTACGTTTCGTAGCGATTCTCTTATTCCAGGGGGGAAGGAATGTTACATACAGAATTTCTAAGGGTCTCGGTGAAAAACGAAATCCTTAGGCAAATTCTCATATCCCTTCATACAGGGAGCCTTTTACATCAAATTCGCAATGAATTTGATGCAATATGAGTTCCCTGTGAACAACAAATCCTAAACGGAAAATAATTATCTAATTTCCATTTTCAAATGTACAAAATTCCTTAACGGACAAATCTTCAACGTACAAAAATCCACTTCAAAAAATGTAACATTTCCAGACGTAACCTAATCCGCGCGCATTTTGTGAGATTTGCAAGGTGCGCAATTACCTTTGCACCCTTCCCAAGCTTTTCTGGCAAACAGTGATCTTGACTTTGACTTTCTTGAAAGTAATTTGACCCACCCAACAATAATTAAGCGCAACTTGCAATGCGCCGCGTGAGAAACGCGCGGTAAGCAAGTTGCGCAGGTGGGAACGAATTCAAGGGCGAGTTTTTCCCAGCCGGTGGACAATTTTTCCATGCCACCACCGGCGGGTGAAAATTTTAAGTAATTAAGTGTTGTTCTATCCACAAGCGGCGGCGGGCGCGTCGATAATATTATTAAGAGAGTCTTGTCTAAACTACGATCCGCGACGGGCGCGTCTACAATTTTCAAAAAAGTGTTGTTTTAACCATTGACGCCAGCGGGCGCGTAAGAATAAAAAAATATGGCGGTGATTTTTTAATAAGGAAGTGTTGTAAAAATCCACGATCGCCGGCGGGCGCGGCTTCGCGTGACTTATTATAATTATAAAGAAAAAAAACAAACATATTTACTTAAGTATTAAAAATTGATTTTTGAAAAGTTAAGTGTGAGTTATAAAAATTTAGAAAAACATCAACTGTGCTTTAACTTAACAAGAAACAAATTTACTAAAAAAAATAATAAGTATAAAAATTTTTATTTGAGAAAATTGTTTTTTTTGTGGTAGTTAAAACTGAATAAATTAAGTAAACCACTTAAAAAGGCCACACTTAAAATTAAATTGAATAGTTTTAAGGTAATAAAAAATTAAAATAAACCAATAATTAAAAAAAAAATATATAAAGAAAAATAATACGAACCACCTCTGATCTTCCAGTTGCAATATTTAATAAATTGATGATTTTTTAAATGCATTTTTCGAATAATTTAAAAAGCGGATGATGGAAATTTGAAAATAATAAATGAAAGTAAAAAACAAATTTTTTTTGCTGTGACTTGTAAATATGGAGAACAGGGTGAACATAAATTAAATAATGATAAGGTGAAATATCTTTTTTTTGTTGTCTGTAACCGCTAAGAAAAAATAAAAAAAAAATTGTATTAGTTATTGTGAAATCATTCGTAAAATAAATGAAAAGGAAACCAGTGAAATATAAGAATTTAAACAAAAAAAAACAAATAAAGTGTGTTGCTTTCATTATATAACAAGTGTGGTGAGTTTATATTTTTACATAACAATTGGTTAACGGTTAACACCCTGGTTGGAGGGTTGTGTGAGTTATTATTATACAACTTATATATTTTATATATAACAATTGTTCAAAGCACCGTTATAAATGAAATCTAAAAAGTTCCCATCGATCCGGCACCTGGAACCTGGATTTACTCGGGGTCAAAGGTCACAAAAACGAGTTTTTTGCGATTTTCAGCAAAACGGTAACTTTTATCATAAAATAGTGTTTACAGAGTTTGTAGATTATGCGATTACCTACAAAAAAGGATCTTATACATTTTCCCGTACGAATTGTCATTCATGAGATATCGCCGTTTTAAAGATTTACATAAAGCACTCATATCCCCTCACTTGCAACTTGTATGGCCGAATTGCCATTCACTTAAACTTTATTAACTTATAGACCGATTATAGTAGAGCAACGTAATTAGGCTCATTTTTTAGGTAAATGTGTATTCTTTTATGTGAAAGAAATAACAGAAACCTGAGTGACTCCGTTTAGAAGATATGTAGGTTCAAAGTATGGGCAAACTGCTGAAAAACGACAGTTTGCCCATACTTTGAACCTACATATCTTCTAAACAGAGTCACTCAGGTTTCTGTTACTTCTTTCACAGTCCATAACCCCACACTAAAAGCGAACCAAATCTGCAAATAAACGCCATAATTTTGAGTTCATTAACAAAGTATCTCCCTGCACAAAAAATACAAAGTTCTCAATGGACTCATCTCGCCCATTTGCCGCTTGCAGACCCTTCCTTTAATCTTCCAGGGAGTATCGATCTCGTTCTCGGTGCTGAGGTGTACGCAAGCATGCTTGAAGATGGCCTGATTAAAGGAAACCTTGGTTCCCCGACTGCACAAAAGACTTCCTTTGGGTGGATACTGTTAGGCAATTATATGTAATTCTGAGTACCCTGTTCTTGGCTCTAATCAGGAACCCTGTCGTAACATGGTGACAAGCTTCTGCACCCAAATAAGAGATGGGCTGAGTTCATGCCCGCAGAAATTTTACTGCAGCTCTTACTGTCGCAGTTTTAAGTTAGTACTGCATATGGCAGTCTGACTAAAAGTTTAACTTGTGTGGACACACTGCTGCAGTTGTCATTTTGATTTCGTTATGACAGCTAAAATACAAAATGCCAACAATATTTAATACTGCTTTAAATTCAATCATTGCTAATTATACAAAAAAGAAACGTGTAAATAAAAAACTGGACATTTTACAGCGATATTTAAAAAAAAGAAGGAATTATTGGTATCTTCTAAAAGCCAAAATTGGTAAGAAACGAAAAATTTCAAAAATTGAAAATTATTTCGAAGTAATTAATACCTATCATGACGATATCTTTTATATGCACTTTCGCATGAGTCGACATACATTCAAGGTAGGAAAATCAGAAATGTATTAAATATTATAACAATTTTATAAACCTACATAACCTTTTAGAAATTGGTTTCCTCTTTTAATACCAATGGAATATTACCACAAACAAAATTGCCTTTAGAAAAAGCTATGCTAACAACCATATGGAAACTGGCAAATCAAAGTTCTTATAGGTAATTAGCAGATCGATTCAATTTATCTCGAGGATATGCTTATAAAGTTGTAATGCTGACTTGTAAACTAATTTGTGAAAACATATCTTATTTTGTTAAATGGCCCGAAGAAGAATTGAATAAAATCATGGAAAAATTTGACGTCCTAAGAGGAGGCAAAAGCTTCCCAAATGTGGTGGGGTGTGTGGATTCTACACATATAGCAATCATGGCTCCAAAAGAACATGGGACCGATTACTACAATAGGAAAGGTTTTCACTCCATGATTTTACAGGTAAGCGAGGATAGAAGCAAAGAAAATCGTATATATATTTATTTTTTGTATAGGGAATATGTGATAGCGACAATATCTTTCTTGATGTCTATTTTGGTTGGCGTGGACGATCACATGACGCGCATGTTTGGGAAAATAGTTTAATAGGACGAGCTTTGAAAGAAAAAACGATATGTTTACCGATTCACCTAATTGGGGATTCAGCCTACAAACTACTACCTTACCTAATGATTAATTATCGTGATAATTGGTTTTTAACTCAACAACAAAAACAATATAACAAAATGTTAAATAGCTCTAGAGTTTGCATTGAGCAAACTTTTGGAATGTTAAAATCAAAATTTAGAATCCTTAAATATGTTGAAACAAAGAATATTAACCATGTCAAATATGTAGTAATGGCATGTGTTGGTTTATATAATTTTATAATGAAAAATGAAAAGTCGGTTAATCCTACAAGCGATTATGAGTGTAATAATTTATATAATGATGAAGTTACTTCGTATGGAGAAACTGAACTTAATATATCAGAAGAATCAAAGCTAAAACGAGATGGAATATGCTTGTTATTATCCTCATAATAAAAGATTGTACGTTTTTATTACAATAAAAGAAAATATTTTGCAGAATTTATTTTTTCTTTTACACAACAAAAAATGTTACATAATAAAAAAATAAGTGATTTCATATCAATAACACAAAATAAGTGATTTCATATCAATAACAAAAAATAAATGATTTCATATCACAGAAATTAATTTTCAATAAACGGAATTTCTTTCATAGTTTGAGATTCGTGTTCATTCCAAACACCGCATTAAAAGTTCTTTCAGATCTCTCAGCTCTTTAATTTTTTCCCTTTCTACTGCTAAATTTTCTTCCTCAAGTTGCGTCAATTTCTCAAATCTTTTATCATCTTTTTTAGCCTCTTCCCTTATAAATTGCAACAAGTCGTTTTCTTCAGTCTTCCTCTTCCTCTTGGGAGCACTTTCTTCCAATAATATTTCATCATTAGTATTATTTTCGCTCGGTAAAAGAGTTTGAATAATTGTAATGGTGGATTTATTGTATATGAAGAACCGTAAACTTCATCAAACTTTTCAAAATAAATCCAGAACGTTGCATTTCTACCTGTTTCTTTATTTCTTTTTTGAAGTAAAACTTCTTTAGGGACGTTTGCTTAAAAAAATTTACATGAGAGTGAATCAATTTCATTCGTGTAACGCTCCCACACATGAAAAATCGTCAGAACTTTCGTATAACGATGGGAAAGGGTACAAGAGACGAAGAAACTCGGGGCTGTGTATGCAACAGCTAAAACCCAGCGGGAAAAGTGTGAAGGCCTTCCTCAAGAAGCTTTTAGGAAGGAGTTCGTATTCGTAGTTCCTAAAAAGTAAAATGGAAGGGTCAAACATGGATAAGTATGGTTTTTGCGTTTGCCTTGGAAGCAACAAAAAAGATGTATCACAAACACGTGTGGAAGGATAATGAGCTTTTAGAGCTTTTCAACTCATTCCTCCTAATGACACGGCTTCACAAAAAAGATATGGAGCGGAATGCCAAAAGGAAGGCCTTTCCGCCTTCCAAAAAAGGCCACTATCATGCCTCTTGGTATGATTCCATTTCCCGCTGGGAATACACTCTGCCTTACTGCATAAATTTTCTGGCATGTTAGCTACGTTGTCGCCCGGACTTTGCTTTATCTCATTATAGGAATACAAATTCACCATTCTGTAGAGGTGAATTATTTCAGATTTTTCTTGTGGTTTGGTCACTGGCCGGAGCTTTTGCCGCGGGCACTGACATGTTGGAAGCGGCATATACGAGAAGAATTTTCGGCGGTGGTTTGGGTGCTTAGAATACCAAAAGGGAGTGGTGAATTAAATGTGTGAGGTGCTGTTGTTTAAAATTGGCACCCACTTCCCCTTTGGTGAGATGTGCTGGACCTTTCCCCTTTTTAAATTACAATTTTTTTAACTTGCACAAATCGACGAATCGTTTATGTCAAAACATTACACTGTTGTGAAAACCGTTCCTGATATGTTTTCTGGGTCGCTGATTACGAAAATCAGGGTCCCACAGTCTTAAAATATGGATGTCACCTTTAAATATGCTTAAAAATTCCCCTTTTTAAGTGTTTCCGCGATAATTTTAATTATAATCAAAAACAATCTAATAAAATACATTTTTTGCAACATTTATATTCAAAAGCGGTTGATTTATAACAAAGAAAATTTTACGATAAGGGATAATAGTAAAGGGCTGAAACTATCCCTACATCGACTGAAAATATAAAGGTTTGTAAAAAATGTTTTTTCAACTTTATGCTTCGAATTCGGTTTAATCAGCCAAAATAAATTATTTTCAACTACGCATAGAAAGAAGAATTTGAAAAAAGGTTGATTGCATATCTTTTTGCTCCCTTTAAAATTAATTGGCTCCCTAAATTGTATGGGACGAAGTAATCAGGTAATTGGCTAGGTGGCCGCGTAGGTAAAGCTTCATGTATGTGGTTGGCGGACTGCTTGGTAAAACAATACCTGGGTTTGGAATAGTCTATGCCGATGCGGATGCAATTATTAATGATCATGAATGTAGCGGGAGCGGATCATGCATACAGCTGGTGACATATCCAAGCGTACATGCGTTCAATTCGTTGATAAATAATATAGAAGTGTGTGTATTCAAATGCGACCTGACGGAATGTTCCATGAATGGAATGCATGCCACGCAAAGGTCGGACTACTTTTAACTTTTTCTATAATGCCGCATTCGAAATAGCACACACAAGTATGCACCACAAACACATGCACCTTGCATGCACTCGTTACTTAGATTTTCGGGCTATGTGTGAAAGCCGGGACGGAAAAAACCATGCAATTTTATGAACCTCTGAATGCAATGCATGTAGGTACGCTTGCATACGTCACCAGCTTACTTCCATGAGGCGAATGTTTAGATTTTCGTGCCTGTGGCGGTAGTATCCATGCCTGTGGCGGAAGCGTGCATACCCGTGTGGGATGCGCACTTATATGCTATACGTACTAGGTGCACCGCGTGTATGCTTTTAAGAAAATTAGCCAATAAAAATTATTTTTACTCGGTTACTTTTAGGTTTTAATGTAAATAGGAATTCATAAATATTTTCAAATAGTATTTGTATCAAGTCCGTCAGTAGATTCGTCATTATTCTTCCTGCATCTGTCGTTGTCCTGAATTTTCTCAAGCGTACTATAGATCCGACAGACTTTCCACTATATCTATTGCATATTACTAGCCGTTGGGCACAAAAGTTTTACTTCTCAAGTGTGGTCTTAAGCACACTCATATTTTTTTTTTATTCTGTTGTATGTAGTATACAAATTGTTGAATTTTTTTTGGATGTCGTCTTTTGAAAATGCAAAATTTGATTTTTTTTGTTTAATGTTGTTTAAAACAACAGACCATAGCACAATCTTCTTTCTTTTCCCGCTTTTAAATTCATTTTCAAGCCTTAGCCTTTTGCTTATAAGAAGCTTGACATCCGCATCATTCCATTTGTTTCTATTCTCTTCACCCTCATCATCAAATATTGACAAACTAAAATAAAATCCATATGCATATTTTAATTGGAATCAGTGGTTCGATACAAAAATAAAAAATAATTTATTTACCTGCTTAACCTCAAAAACAAATTCTGCTTGAAAGCAGTCAACTTTTTTAGACTGCAATATCTAACTTAAAACTGCTTTAAAACTTAAGACATGGACACACTGCCATCTTTGCAGATGACGACATGAACACACTGCTTCTTAATAGTCAGTCAGTTCTGCGCGCATGAACTCAGCCATGATTGTGACCTGTTGCAACGATTCTGGGAAATAGAAGAAGTCGCTCCCTTTGAGCATGTCTCTCCACAAGACACTCTATGCGAGAAATTTTTCTCCGAGACTCATTCACGTACACCAGAAGGACGATATGTCGTCAAACTACCTTTCGTACCTTTACCAAATGCAGAAGAAAAACTTGGAGACTCTAAGCAAAATGCACTTAAACGATTCCGCGCTTTAGCAAATCGCCTGAGCAGGGATCCACAATTATGTAAAGATTATCAGAAATGCCTCGAAGAATATTTAGAAGAAGGCCATATGGAAAAGATCACAGGCTCCCAACCCGGTAGTCCCGTAGCCAACATGTTCTATTTCCCTCACCACGCGGTTAAAAAATTGGATAGCCTGACGACTAAAACACGAGTGGTGTTTGACGCGAGTTCCAAATCGTCAAACGAACATTCCTTGAATGACCGTCTACTATCCGGGCCATCCTTACAACGCGACATCGCCCTTCTACTCCTTGAGTGGAGACAAAAAAAATTTGTATTCACCGCTGATATTGCGCGGATGTACAAACAGGTGCTCGTTGATCACGCCGATAGCAACTACCAAAGAATTTTCTGGCGTCGTCACCCAAGTCACCCTCTAGAAGAATATCGCTTATTGACCGTCACTTTTGGAGTTTCTAGCGCGCCCTTCTTGGCAATACGCTGTCTTCATCAGCTGGCACAGGATGAAGGTCATGATTTTCCTCAGGGGCCAAATATACTCACTAAAGACTTTTATGTTTTGAATCTTAATTGAATCTCAAACTCAAATCGACTCCTTGTTAAAGCGCGGGAAATTCGAATTGAGAAAATGGGCTTCAAACAACACCGAAATACTTAGGGATATCGTAGAAACTCAGAGAAACTCATCCCCTTCCATCCTTCTCAATAAAGAAAATGTCGTTAAAACCTTAGGATTGCATTGGGTACCTCAAAGGGATCTATTCTCGTACGTGGTTCAACCTATTTCCAATAAACCACCATTCACCAAGCGAAAAATTCTTTCCACGATCGCAAGAATATATGACCCACTAGGACTCCTTTCATGTGTGCTTGTGTCCTCCAAGATATTATTGCAAAGTTTATGGCAAGCGAGACTGGATTGGGATGACCCCGTTCCGGATGAGATTTCCACCAAGTGGTTGGGATTCGTAAAATTACTAGATAATATCAAAAATATCTCCATCCCGCGTTTTCTCAATACCGAGCCCCGCAGCACAGTACAGATTCATGGGTTTTCCGACGCTTCACAAAGAGCCTATGGTGCCGTTATATATCTTCGTTCAGAGACTAACAATCATATAAGCACTCATCTGATTTGTGCGAAGACCAAGGTTGCCCCTCTAAAATCCATCACTTTACCAAGGTTAGAGCTATGTGGTGCTCTCCTTCTTTCTCGGCTTTTAAAACGCATTTTACCTTCTGTAAAACCCCACGATGTTTACGCATGGACTGACTCCACGATCGTGTTATCATGACTTCGACGACATCCAAACAATTTTAAACCTTTTGTTAGCAACCGAATTTCCGAAATCATCGAAAATGCATGCATAGAAGCATGTACCATCGTCAGAGAACCCGGCTGATCATGCGTCTAGAGGAATATCGTCAGTTTCAAGCTTAAAGGATAAGCTTTGGTGGAATGGTCCGGACTGGCTTTCCCAAACAGAATGTTTTTGGCCGAACAAATTCGAACCAATCGGCCCTGACCCAGACACATTTGAATTAAAACCAGTTAGATTTTTTCTAGCTCAAACCACAAGTCAATCCTCTGGGGACTTTCTCCAGAGATTTTCCTCAATTTCACGTCTCTTGCGAGTTACAGTCATTTGCAAAATCTTTGCCAAACGATGTCGTGGTGATTCCCCTCCACAATCACCTATGATTACAACTTCCCAATTAGAAGAAGCTCGTTTATTTTGGATGCAGCAGGCACAAAGAGAATTCATAGGGGAAGAATTGACCAGTTTATCAAAAGGCAGCTCACTTCCCAAGTCTAGTAAGCTCCTAAATCTCAACCCATTCGTGGATGGAAGCGGATTATTACGAGTTGGAGATCGATTATCTGCACTGCCTTATAATGAGAGACACCCCGTAATTCTATCCTCAAAGAGTCATCTCACTCAGTTATTAATTAAGGAGGCTCATAGTCTCTGCCTTCATGGTGGCCCAACACTAACCATAGCTCTACTACGCAAGAGAGTTTGGATTTTAAATGCTCGCAATACAGTAAAAAGGTTCATACACCAATGTATCCGTTGCTTCAAAAACGCGTCTCTGTTACAAACCCAGTTAATGGGTGCTTTACCATCCGTGAGAGTGAAAGTAACTCGTCCCTTTTCGAATGTTGGGATCGATTACGCAGGCCCCTTTCATTTTCGATCGTCACACCTAAGAGGGTGTCGAACTTTTAAGGGATATGTAGCAATTTTCGTCTGCCTTTGTACGAAGGCAATTCACATTGAAACCGTGAGCGATCTCTCAACGAATGCCTTCCTTGCCGCTCTGAGACGATTTGTTGCTCGCCGCGGTCTCTGTACAAACATATACTCCGATTGTGGAACCACCTTCGTTGGTGCTAACAAACAGCTGGATAAAGAGATACAAATTGCTATTTATCAGGCCAACCGCCACGCCGCTCAAGCCTTCAGTACACAAGGAATCCAGTGGCATTTCATACCCCCAGCGTCACCCCATTTTGGAGGATTGTGGGAAGCCGGAGTGAAATCCATTAAGTTCCATCTCAAACGTACTGCCGGCAACGCATCTCTAACTTATGAAGAAATGTCGACTCTCCTCACTCAAGTCGAAGCCTGCCTCAATTCGCGGCCCCTCTCTCCACTCAACGACGACGTTGACGACACCCGTGTTTTAACGCCAGGGCATTTTTTAATAGGGGATGCCCTTTTGGCACCACCAGAGGAAGATCTTTCCCATATCAAGCTGAGCTCACTGAATCGGTGGAGCCTAATTCAAAAATTGAAGCAGGACCTTTGGCGTGCATGGAGCAATGAATATCTATCCAGACTTCAGCAACGGCCGAAGTGGCTCAGAGCATCTGAGAATCTCAAGGTAGGCAATTTAGTTCTACTCAAAGGTGAGAATCTACCATCTAACCAATGGCCATTAGGCAGAATCACTCAAGTCCACCCGGGAAAGGATCAACTCATTCGAGTGGTCACTGTAAAAACAAAAGACGGCGAATATAAACGTGACAAAGATCAGTTTGCTTCCACTTGATTCTAAAAATTAGAGAGCACCCAAGTAGTAAAAATGTGAAATTTAAAAACAAAAAAAGGGAAATAGGCCAGGCAACGAAAAGGTATAGAGGGAAATACTTGGAACACAATTTTTGACTTCGCAACTTTGTTTGGACTAGTTAGGAGGTGAACATATCAAAAGTCCCCGCCCCTAGCCCTTGAGCTTGGGGAAAGAGGGGAGTTTAAAGGACCCATTTTTCGGTTTTTCGCTTATATCTGGGAAACTATGCGTCCTAGAGACATGACCAATGAAAGCTGATTAAATTTTCTATAAGTTTGGCTCAGTCAAGTTTTTCGATATCTTGTATATTTTTCGAGATATCTGCTCTTGAAAGTCTGTAATTTTCGAAAAAAAAAAAAAATTTTTGCTCGTTTTTACCGGATGACTCTTCAACGATGAACCTAAATAGTAATTCCGTCAAAAGGGTTGTGTCCCTTCAAAAATATATAATACTTTACTATTTTATCTATTTTCCTTCAAATGTTAAAGCAATTGGGTAAGTAAGTAAGTGTTTTGTTTTGTTAGTTCCAGTGAGATTTTTTGGTGTCACATTTAACGATATCGTGAGTCTTGTGTCGTCAAGATGAGCAGCAAGTGTTTTGTTTGCGATGAGGAAGTGACTGCATCGAGTCCTGATGTCTCTAAAGTGAGTGAAAAAGGAATAGTTCCCCTTAAAAAAGCCAGTAATGAGAGGGGTGACGGCAAAATTAGCCAACTAGCCAATATAACTTCACTTTTCGTCCACACGTTGTGTAGAAAAAATTACACGAGGACCCAGTCGATCGCGGCTTTCAAGAAACCAGAAGCATCAACATCTGCTCAGCCTAAAACATCGGTTTTGCGATCTGCATTACCCAAGTTCAATTTCAAGAACAATTGTTTCATTTGTGGAGAGTTCATTCAACATGAAACTAAGAAAATTCAAGACAAAAGAAGGAAGGTACATCTAGTCCGCACTCTTGATTTCCATAAAGTATGTATATCTGCAGCCACTGTAAGGAATGATATTTGGGGTGAAGAAGTGATCCTTCGCCTTGCCGGTGTTAATGACCTCGTTGCAGAAAAGGGAGTTTATCACAATGATTGTCGGTTGAAATTCATCAAGCCCTTATATGCTCATGATAAATCAGGAAGTTCCTCATCCGAGTACGTAGCAAGAGCTATGGATGATATTTATGACTTCATTGATAATAGTACCGACTGCCAGTTCTCACAAACTGAAATTCTCCATTCAATTACTGGGGAGAAACCTGTATGGAAAACTATAAAAGCTCAACTTCAAGCCAAGTATGGGTCTCGCTTGATAGTTTCTGAAGGTTCTAACAGATTCGATGTTCCAGTGCTGTGTTTTATGGATACCGGCAAACAAATCCTACGCGATGCTTGGTATGAAGAAAAAAAAACAAGGGAAGTGACAAAAGACTCAGGATTGTGCAAAAAGCCGCCGATATCATTAGGCATGACATTCAGAGTAAAGTTTGCAATCACAAGGAATACCCCCCAACCGATAACTTCTTTAAAGATGCAGAAGATCTCCCAGAATCCTTTCTCTTTTTTCTCGAAAGCTTGATGATGAGCAAAACGAAGAGAATCCAAGAAACCAAGAGAAAGTGTATTACGGTCGCCCATGCCATAACCTCAGTAATCAGACCCCGTACCTTTATTTCTCCAGTATTGAGTGGCCTTTCCCTTTTCCTCCACAGGAAATACGGCTCAAGACGATTAATTGACCTTTTAGCGAACATGGGGGTTTGCGCATCATACCAAGTAGCACAAAGGTTGGAAATGTCTGCTCTTCTAAATGCTCAACCAAGTGTCAAGCCGAATTCATTTTGTCAATTCGTGTTTGACAACGCTGACTTTAATGCATGTACCATAGACGAAGTCAACTCTTTCCATGCCATGGGAGGAATCAAGTGTATCACACCTGCCACTTATGTGGAGCGTTCAGGACAAGGCTTCGCTAGACTGACCAAGATACCTACATCCCTGGAGACTGGAAAACTCGGAATTATTCCACTTAAAACACTACCGGTCAAGGAAGTGGGGTTACAGTCCGTCATTGTGCAAGAATTGATGATCCCAGATGAACCTACTCATCCTGATCCCCATGAAATCCTGTTGTACATTGCTAAACAACAAGGTTTGCAACTGCCCGGGTGGAAAGGGTACATGCAGTCTATAACCACAGGACAATTCAGCGAAAAGACAAGAGTTATAACGCTTCCCTTCATAAACGCTCCTCCATCCAGCTAAGATACGATATATACAGCGCTACAATACGCAGAAAAATTATGTGGAGAAGTCCTCACACAAAAGTCGGTGATAGTAACGTTCGACCAGCCGCTTTACTGGAAGGCAAGAGAGATAGTCGCAGGTGCTCCTGCTGGTTCATTACTATCAAAATCCGTCATTCGCTTGGGTGGCTTTCACCTGCTAATGTCCTACTTGGGGGCCATAGGATATCTCATGTCTGGAAGTGGCCTAAAAGAGCTTTTGAGCACAATATATGCCCCTCTGTCTGTGGAAAAAATGTTGCAAGGCCATGCTTTTGCGAGGGCAGTAAGAGGCCACCTGCTTGCAACAGGTTCACTGGCTAAAGTAATTTTGAAAGGCGTCCAGTTGACTGAAGATGAAATGGATTGCATCAAAAACATTACGATGGGTTTTATGAATGAGCCTCCCTCTCTACTTGCATTAAACCAAAACACTCACCTCAAAGCGCTGTCTGAGAAATTTGGAGCCGCCATGGAGCTACTGAGCAGCAAAGGACCTACTGCACAGTTGTGGGTACAGTACTTCAAAATGGTAAGCCTCAAGAAGGAATATATACATGCAGAGAGATCCGGGAACTTCAATACCCACCTTGAATGTGTGAGACGCATGATTCCGACACTTCCATGCAGCGGGACACTTCCCATATGCAAAGTCTTGTCACCTCTACATACAAGACATGGAGAAGCTAAACGAAAAACTATCACCCGAAGAATACCACAAATTTGTTAACGACAGCTACTTCACGATGCGCCGATCAGACCGATTTTGGGCCGGAGTCTGGTTGGATATGACAATTGAGACCACCTTAATGCGTTCTTTTTCCAGCCAAGGTGGCATGACTCGTGGTAGGGGAGTCACAAACAGCACTCTCAGCAAATGGGTGGTAGGGATGAGTGCAACTCATGATATCTGCACCTCTTTAGAAGAGTTTGGTGGAGTTCTATTTTCCACCAGTGAGCAGCATGCAGATTTCGGACAAGTCCGCCAAAACAAGGAAGCAGCTGACATCGCTAAGCTCACCGATTGGTTTGATAAATTTCCCCCCTTCCCAGAGATCAGTGACATCATGTCTATCGCGACAGGAATTGTTGGGGATACAACGATCACCTGCTACAATGCTGTTGCAGTTGGTAAGCGAGCAATGGCTAAAATGGTCCATTCGACATTTGCTAACATCAAATTGGCTCGAAAAAATCGAGCTCTACCCCTTTCGACAGTGAGCTCATCGATCAAAATCAACGGCGAAAAGATTCCTGTGGACCCATTCTTGCTATTCCGACGTATATCCATCAGCAAAAAAACAGACGAAGATTTAAAGCTGTACATGAAATACGAACTAGCCCCGTTCCCATTAGCTCTATTCAATGAGAGTGGGATGAGGAAATCGACTAAGTCAGCGCTGTACAAACTATTCAACACTACCACCAAGGATGTACCGATGTACATGTCGCACAGCTAGACATCGTATTTGACGGAGGGCTCCTCCTCCATAAAGTAATTTGGAGAAGAGGTGTCAAGATATCGACAATCTGTGAGAGCTACATCGATTTTATCACAAAGAACTACCACGGAAGGAGATGTACTGTAGTCTTTGACGGCTATTCCTCATCAACCTCAAGCACGAAAGTAGCAGAGCATCAAAGGCGCTATCGACTTAGCAAGTCTGTTGACATCCATTTTACCGAAGACACCGAGATAAACGCCAAACAAGAAGATTTTCTGACGAACAGGTTCAACAAAAGCAGGCTCATCAACATGCTTAAGGTGAAGCTTGAGGACAATGGGATCAGGACCCTTCAAGCAGAAAGTGATGCGGACGTTCTGATCGTAGATACGGCTGTGGAAATGTCGGAAACAACACCTGTCGGCATTGTTGGTGAAGATGTCGACCTCATAGTCCTCTTAATGGCTAAGGCTGATGCCCATAAGGACATTATTTTCATCAAGCCTGGAAGTGGGAAGATAAGAGATTCATTCTTCTCATCTCAAGAGCTTCAGCAACAAGGTTTCAAAGACGAGCTATTTTTGCACGCCTTTACTGGATGCGACACAACATCTTCTGCATTTCAAAAAAGCAAGGTCGCATTTGCGAAGTTGTATCTAAAATCTCCAGCGGTCCAGAAAGCAGCAGCAGTCTTTTCAGACCCTTCCTCCACAACCACCCAAGTACAAAAGGCAGGTGAAACCTGTATCTTGAGGTGGTATGGGGCTCCAGCAAAAGAGGTCTCCCTCAATGCCTACAGGCACAAGTCATTCTTGAAATCAAGCCTGATATTTCTAGCCTTCCTCCAACCGAAGGAGCAGTAAAACAGCATTCCCTCCGAACATTCCATCAAGTTCAGCTATGGCTGGGAAATAATCTGCCTCCTCAGATGTATGGGTGGAAGATTGAGAACAACTGTCTGGTCCCAGTGCACAGTGAGTTAGCAGCTGCACCGGAGGATATCCTGAAAGTGATTTTCTGCCGATGTAAGAAAGACTGTGCCAGCGCGAAGTGTGGCTGCAAAAAAGGAAGCCTCAAATGTTCCTCAGCATGCCAAAATTGCCAGAGGAAGTGCCTGAATGGGGTCATTCAAGTTGACTCCGAAGATGAAGAAGACCAGGAGGATCCTCTGAACGTTTCTCTACAGGGGTCCGATGGAGAAGAGATTGGAGAAAAAGAAGATGAAAACGAAGACGAGGATGAAGGTCCTTCCCACCCCAAGATCGCAAGAAATTGACTCAATGGTGCCTACTGTTGTAATGTTTTATGTTAATTCACTTTCCTATTTCAATAAACTTCGTTTTCATTTAATGGTTGTGATTTATAAAACTATCCCAATGGCTTATAGAGTCATCCGGCAAAAAAGAGCAAAATTTTTTTTTTCGAAAATTACAGACTTTCAAGAGCAGGTATCTCGAAAACTATACAAGATATCGAAAAACTTGACTGAGCCAAACTTATAGAAAATTTAATCAGCTTTCATTTTGTTTATAGTGGTCATGTCGCTAGGACGCATATTTTCCCAGATATAAGCGAAAAACCGAAAAATGGGTCCTTTAAACCCCCCTCTTTCCACAAGCTCAAGGGCTAGGGGCGGGGACTTTTGATATGTTCACCTCCTAACTAGTCCAAACAAAGTTGCGAAGTCAAAAATTGTGTTCCAAGCATTTCCCTCTATACCTTTTTTGAGCATTCGTTGCCTGGGCTAAAACCTCAGTTGCTGACATCGATGTGTTCTTTATTACGATTGAATATTCAATTATAATATTACAATATTACAATAGTGCAAATATATAAATGCGGTATTCATTAATTTTTTTTGTCCTTATGTCCTCATCCTTGATGACGAGATGCCGATATCATCAAAATACACCCAGGCTAAGAATATCACCATCAACGCCCTTGAAGGAAGGAAGGAACATGCTGTCTACATACATATGTTGAAATTATGTTTCAAGGCGGGGGAGAATGTTTGGATTCCTGCATCTAAAAAAAAAAATCCAAAAATAAAGCAAAGGAAGAAGAAACTAACTTCACACGCACATCTACATACATCGCCTTCATGATGATAACAAAAGGAGCCGTTATCAAAAAGCCAGCTCCCGAGTACCAGCAGCAGCTGCAGTAAATTCACTTGAACACCAGTAACCGAAGAATACGCATCATAGCAATTATCAATAACCAGTCTGGAATATTTTATTTGAAATTAATATAATTAATCAATACAGTATATATGTAAACTAGCAAAAACCCGCGTGCGTTGCAACGCCTTTCAATAAAATAAGATTATGGGGACACAGTCTGCGATAGGAAAAAGCTACAGTGAAAAAAGAACAAATCTGGGAAAATTGATTTTGGGAGATGACCGCCATGGACCAAATGATATTGAGTATAGATACTATATTGCCTATGGTGTTCTACTTATCATACTCTCTCATTTGCTACCCATCTCGAAGGGGTTGGGAAGAAAATGGTAATCCGCCCTCTTGAGATGACCGCCATGTACCAAACGATATATTGAGTATACTATATTGGTTATGGTGTTCTACTTCTCATACTCTTATGGTGTTCTACTTCTCATACTCATTTGATACCCATGTCGTAGGGGTTGTGAAGAAAATGGTAATTCGCCTTCTCGGGATGGCCGCTATGGACCAAACGATATATTGAGTATACTATATTGCTTATATTGTTCTACTTATCATACTCTTTCATTTGATACCCATCTAGAAGGGGTTGTGAAGAAAATGGTAAACCGCCCTTTTGAGATGGCCGCCATGGACCAAATTATAAATTGAGTATTCTATATTGCTTATGGTGTTCTACTTTTCATAGCCTTTCATTTGATACCCATGTCTCGGGTGTTGTGAAAAAATGGTAATCCGCCCTCTTGAGATGGCCGCCATGAATCTAAAGACATAGTCTATGGCATTCTTCTTATAATGCCCTTTCATTTGATACCAATGTCGAGGGGGTAGTGAAGAAAATGATCATCCTCCCTCTTGAGATGACCGCTATGGACCAAACGATATATTGAGTATACTATATTGCTTATGTGTTCTACTTATCATACTCTCTCATTTGATACCCATCTCGAAGGGGTTGTGAAGAAAATGGTAATCCGCCCGCTTGAGATGATCGCCATGGACCAAACGATATATTGAGTATACTTTATTGCCTATGGTGTTCTACTTATCATACTCTTTCATTTGATATCCATGTCGAAGGGGTTCTGAAGAAAATGGTCATCTGCTCTCTTGAGATGACTGCCATGGACCAAACGATATATTGAGTATACTATATTGCTTTTGTGTTCTACTTACCATAACCTTTCATTTGATATCCATGTCGAGGGGTTGTAAAGAAAATGGTAATCCGCCCTCTTGAAATGGCTGCTATGGACCAAACGCCTGCTTTTCTGTTGAAATTTTTTTGCTATAAACCTCACGGAGCCCGAGACCTTTCCAACGAATGCAAAACCGAGGAAATCGGATCGTGCGTTCTGGAATTATAGCGTCAGGAAGGAAAATCCGACTTATTAAATTCTTTTATTTAACTTACACTGTTTGTCGTCAAATCTTGGAAGTTAAATTTGACCCACTTCCCGGTTTCGGATAGAGCTGAAATTTTGCATACACGTTTAGTTTGGATGACAATACAATCTGGCCATTTTGTAAAAATATCAAGATGGCGGTTCCAAAATGGCGCCCGATTTTTGAAATTGTGCCACTGTTTGTCGTCAAATCTTGAAAGTTAAATTTGACCCACTTCCCGGTTTCGGATAGAGCTGAAATTTTGCATACACGTTTAGTTTGGATGACAATGCAATCTGGCCATTTTGTAAAAATATCAAGATGGCGGTTCCAAAATGGCGCCCGATTTTTGAAATTGTGCTCCGCGGCCCTCTGGCATGGGTATCAAATGAAAGGATATGACAGGTAGAGCACAATAAGCTATGTGGCGTCATTCCAAATTCAAAATGGCGGCCAACACTTACACTGTTTGTCGTCAAATCTTGGAAGTTAAATTTGACCCACTTCCCGGTTTCGGATAGAGCTGAAATTTTGCATACACGTTTAGTTTGGATGACAATGCAATCTGGCCATTTTGTAAAAATATCAAGATGGCGGTTCCAAAATGGCGCCCGATTTTTGAAATTGTGCCACTGTTTGTCGTCAAATCTTGGAAGTTAAATTTGACCCACTTCCCGGTTTCGGATAGAGCTGAAATTTTGCATACACGTTTAGTTTGGATGACAATACAATCTGGCCATTTTGTAAAAATATCAAGATGGCGGTTCCAAAATGGCGCCCGATTTTTGAAATTGTGCCACTGTTTGTCGTCAAATCTTGAAAGTTAAATTTGACCCACTTCCCGGTTTTGGATAGAGCTGAAATTTTGCATACACGTTTAGTTTGGATGACAATGCAATCTGGCCATTTTGTAAAAATATCAAGATGGCGGTTCCAAAATGGCGCCCGATTTTTGAAATTGTGCCACTGTCTGTCGTCAAATCTTGGAAGTTAAATTTGACCCACTTCCCGGTTTCGGATAGAGCTGAAATTTTGCATACACGTTTAGTTTGGATGACAATACAATCTGGCCATTTTGTAAAAATATCAAGATGGCGGTTCCAAAATGGCGCCCGATTTTTGAAATTGTGCCACTGTTTGTCGTCAAATCTTGAAAGTTAAATTTGACCCACTTCCCGGTTTTGGATAGAGCTGAAATTTTGCATACACGTTTAGTTTGGATGACAATGCATTCTGGCCATTTTGTAAAAATATCAAGATGGCGGTTCCAAAATGGCGCCCGATTTTTGAAATTGTGCCACTGTTTGTCGTCAAATCTTGGAAGTTAAATTTGACCCACTTCCCGGTTTCGGATAGAGCTGAAATTTTGCATACACGTTTAGTTTGGATGACAATGCAATCTGGCCATTTTGTAAAAATATCAAGATGGCGGTTCCAAAATGGCGCCCGATTTTTGAAATTGTGCCACTGTTTGTCGTCAAATCTTGAAAGTTAAATTTGACCCACTTCCCGGTTTTGGATAGAGCTGAAATTTTGCATACACGTTTAGTTTGGATGACAATGCAATCTGGCCATTTTGTAAAAATATCAAGATGGCGGTTCCAAAATGGCGCCCGATTTTTGAAATTGTGCCACTGTTTGTCGTCAAATCTTGGAAGTTAAATTTGACCCACTTCCCGGTTTCGGATAGAGCTGAAATTTTGCATACACGTTTAGTTTGGACGACAATGCAATCTGGCCATTTTGTAAAAATATCAAGATGGCGGTTCCAAAATGGCGCCCGATTTTTGAAATTGTGCCACTGTTTGTCGTCAAATCTTGGAAGTTAAATTTGACCCACTTCCCGGTTTCGGATAGAGCTGAAATTTTGCATACACGTTTAGTTTGGATGACAATGCAATCTGGCCATTTTGTAAAAATATCAAGATGGCGGTTCCAAAATGGCGCCCGATTTTTGAAATTGTGCCACTGTTTGTCGTCAAATCTTGAAAGTTAAATTTGACCCACTTCCCGGTTTTGGATAGAGCTGAAATTTTGCATACACGTTTAGTTTGGATGACAATGCAATCTGGCCATTTTGTAAAAATATCAAGATGGCGGTTCCAAAATGGCGCCCGATTTTTGAAATTGTGCCACAGTTTGTCGTCAAATCTTGGAAGTTAAATTTGACCCACTTCCCGGTTTCGGATAGAGCTGAAATTTTGCATACACGTTTAGTTTGGATGACAATGCAATCTGGCCATTTTGTAAAAATATCAAGATGGCGGTTCCAAAATGGCGCCCGATTTTTGAAATTGTGCCACTGTTTGTCGTCAAATCTTGGAAGTTAAATTTGACCCACTTCCCGGTTTCGGATAGAGCTGAAATTTTGCATACACGTTTAGTTTGGATGACAATACAATCTGGCCATTTTGTAAAAATATCAAGATGGCGGTTCCAAAATGGCGCCCGATTTTTGAAATTGTGCCACTGTTTGTCGTCAAATCTTGAAAGTTAAATTTGACCCACTTCCCGGTTTCAGATAGAGCTGAAATTTTGCATACACGTTTAGTTTGGATGACAATACAATCTGGCCATTTTGTAAAAATATCAAGATGGCGGTTCCAAAATGGCGCCCGATTTTTGAAATTGTGCCACTGTTTGTCGTCAAATCTTGAAAGTTAGATTTGACCCACTTCTCGGTTTCGGATAGAGCTGAAATTTTGCATACACGTTTAGTTTGGATGACCGAAGTAACCGAAGAATACGCATCATAGCAATTATCAATAACCAGTCTGGAATATTTTATTTGAAATTAATATAATTAATCAATACAGTATATATGTAAACTAGCAAAAACCCGCGTGCGTTGCAACGCCTTTCAATAAAATAAGATTATGGGGACACAGTCTGCGATAGGAAAAAGCTACAGTGAAAAAAGAACAAATCTGGGAAAATTGATTTTGGGAGATGACCGCCATGGACCAAATGATATTGAGTATAGATACTATATTGCCTATGGTGTTCTACTTATCATACTCTCTCATTTGCTACCCATCTCGAAGGGGTTGGGAAGAAAATGGTAATCCGCCCTCTTGAGATGACCGCCATGTACCAAACGATATATTGAGTATACTATATTGGTTATGGTGTTCTACTTCTCATACTCTTATGGTGTTCTACTTCTCATACTCATTTGATACCCATGTCGTAGGGGTTGTGAAGAAAATGGTAATTCGCCTTCTCGGGATGGCCGCTATGGACCAAACGATATATTGAGTATACTATATTGCTTATATTGTTCTACTTATCATACTCTTTCATTTGATACCCATCTAGAAGGGGTTGTGAAGAAAATGGTAAACCGCCCTTTTGAGATGGCCGCCATGGACCAAATTATAAATTGAGTATTCTATATTGCTTATGGTGTTCTACTTTTCATAGCCTTTCATTTGATACCCATGTCTCGGGTGTTGTGAAAAAATGGTAATCCGCCCTCTTGAGATGGCCGCCATGAATCTAAAGACATAGTCTATGGCATTCTTCTTATAATGCCCTTTCATTTGATACCAATGTCGAGGGGGTAGTGAAGAAAATGATCATCCTCCCTCTTGAGATGACCGCTATGGACCAAACGATATATTGAGTATACTATATTGCTTATGTGTTCTACTTATCATACTCTCTCATTTGATACCCATCTCGAAGGGGTTGTGAAGAAAATGGTAATCCGCCCGCTTGAGATGATCGCCATGGACCAAACGATATATTGAGTATACTTTATTGCCTATGGTGTTCTACTTATCATACTCTTTCATTTGATATCCATGTCGAAGGGGTTGTGAAGAAAATGGTCATCTGCTCTCTTGAGATGACTGCCATGGACCAAACGATATATTGAGTATACTATATTGCTTTTGTGTTCTACTTACCATAACCTTTCATTTGATATCCATGTCGAGGGGTTGTAAAGAAAATGGTAATCCGCCCTCTTGAAATGGCTGCTATGGACCAAACGCCTGCTTTTCTGTTGAAATTTTTTTGCTATAAACCTCACGGAGCCCGAGACCTTTCCAACGAATGCAAAACCGAGGAAATCGGATCGTGCGTTCTGGAATTATAGCGTCAGGAAGGAAAATCCGACTTATTAAATTCTTTTATTTAACTTACACTGTTTGTCGTCAAATCTTGGAAGTTAAATTTGACCCACTTCCCGGTTTCGGATAGAGCTGAAATTTTGCATACACGTTTAGTTTGGATGACAATACAATCTGGCCATTTTGTAAAAATATCAAGATGGCGGTTCCAAAATGGCGCCCGATTTTTGAAATTGTGCCACTGTTTGTCGTCAAATCTTGAAAGTTAAATTTGACCCACTTCCCGGTTTCGGATAGAGCTGAAATTTTGCATACACGTTTAGTTTGGATGACAATGCAATCTGGCCATTTTGTAAAAATATCAAGATGGCGGTTCCAAAATGGCGCCCGATTTTTGAAATTGTGCTCCGCGGCCCTCTGGCATGGGTATCAAATGAAAGGATATGACAGGTAGAGCACAATAAGCTATGTGGCGTCATTCCAAATTCAAAATGGCGGCCAACACTTACACTGTTTGTCGTCAAATCTTGGAAGTTAAATTTGACCCACTTCCCGGTTTCGGATAGAGCTGAAATTTTGCATACACGTTTAGTTTGGATGACAATGCAATCTGGCCATTTTGTAAAAATATCAAGATGGCGGTTCCAAAATGGCGCCCGATTTTTGAAATTGTGCCACTGTTTGTCGTCAAATCTTGGAAGTTAAATTTGACCCACTTCCCGGTTTCGGATAGAGCTGAAATTTTGCATACACGTTTAGTTTGGATGACAATACAATCTGGCCATTTTGTAAAAATATCAAGATGGCGGTTCCAAAATGGCGCCCGATTTTTGAAATTGTGCCACTGTTTGTCGTCAAATCTTGAAAGTTAAATTTGACCCACTTCCCGGTTTTGGATAGAGCTGAAATTTTGCATACACGTTTAGTTTGGATGACAATGCAATCTGGCCATTTTGTAAAAATATCAAGATGGCGGTTCCAAAATGGCGCCCGATTTTTGAAATTGTGCCACTGTCTGTCGTCAAATCTTGGAAGTTAAATTTGACCCACTTCCCGGTTTCGGATAGAGCTGAAATTTTGCATACACGTTTAGTTTGGATGACAATACAATCTGGCCATTTTGTAAAAATATCAAGATGGCGGTTCCAAAATGGCGCCCGATTTTTGAAATTGTGCCACTGTTTGTCGTCAAATCTTGAAAGTTAAATTTGACCCACTTCCCGGTTTTGGATAGAGCTGAAATTTTGCATACACGTTTAGTTTGGATGACAATGCATTCTGGCCATTTTGTAAAAATATCAAGATGGCGGTTCCAAAATGGCGCCCGATTTTTGAAATTGTGCCACTGTTTGTCGTCAAATCTTGGAAGTTAAATTTGACCCACTTCCCGGTTTCGGATAGAGCTGAAATTTTGCATACACGTTTAGTTTGGATGACAATGCAATCTGGCCATTTTGTAAAAATATCAAGATGGCGGTTCCAAAATGGCGCCCGATTTTTGAAATTGTGCCACTGTTTGTCGTCAAATCTTGAAAGTTAAATTTGACCCACTTCCCGGTTTTGGATAGAGCTGAAATTTTGCATACACGTTTAGTTTGGATGACAATGCAATCTGGCCATTTTGTAAAAATATCAAGATGGCGGTTCCAAAATGGCGCCCGATTTTTGAAATTGTGCCACTGTTTGTCGTCAAATCTTGGAAGTTAAATTTGACCCACTTCCCGGTTTCGGATAGAGCTGAAATTTTGCATACACGTTTAGTTTGGACGACAATGCAATCTGGCCATTTTGTAAAAATATCAAGATGGCGGTTCCAAAATGGCGCCCGATTTTTGAAATTGTGCCACTGTTTGTCGTCAAATCTTGGAAGTTAAATTTGACCCACTTCCCGGTTTCGGATAGAGCTGAAATTTTGCATACACGTTTAGTTTGGATGACAATGCAATCTGGCCATTTTGTAAAAATATCAAGATGGCGGTTCCAAAATGGCGCCCGATTTTTGAAATTGTGCCACTGTTTGTCGTCAAATCTTGAAAGTTAAATTTGACCCACTTCCCGGTTTTGGATAGAGCTGAAATTTTGCATACACGTTTAGTTTGGATGACAATGCAATCTGGCCATTTTGTAAAAATATCAAGATGGCGGTTCCAAAATGGCGCCCGATTTTTGAAATTGTGCCACAGTTTGTCGTCAAATCTTGGAAGTTAAATTTGACCCACTTCCCGGTTTCGGATAGAGCTGAAATTTTGCATACACGTTTAGTTTGGATGACAATGCAATCTGGCCATTTTGTAAAAATATCAAGATGGCGGTTCCAAAATGGCGCCCGATTTTTGAAATTGTGCCACTGTTTGTCGTCAAATCTTGGAAGTTAAATTTGACCCACTTCCCGGTTTCGGATAGAGCTGAAATTTTGCATACACGTTTAGTTTGGATGACAATACAATCTGGCCATTTTGTAAAAATATCAAGATGGCGGTTCCAAAATGGCGCCCGATTTTTGAAATTGTGCCACTGTTTGTCGTCAAATCTTGAAAGTTAAATTTGACCCACTTCCCGGTTTCAGATAGAGCTGAAATTTTGCATACACGTTTAGTTTGGATGACAATACAATCTGGCCATTTTGTAAAAATATCAAGATGGCGGTTCCAAAATGGCGCCCGATTTTTGAAATTGTGCCACTGTTTGTCGTCAAATCTTGAAAGTTAGATTTGACCCACTTCTCGGTTTCGGATAGAGCTGAAATTTTGCATACACGTTTAGTTTGGATGACAATGCAATCTGGCCATTTTGTAAAAATATCAAGATGGCGGTTCCAAAATGGCGCCCGATTTTTGAAATTGTGCTCCGCGGCCCTCTGGCATGGGTATCAAATGAAAGGATATGACAGGTAGAACACAATAAGCTATGTGGCGTCATTCCAAATTCAAAATGGCGGCCAACACTTACCCTGTTTGTCGTCAAATCTTGGAAGTTAAATTTGACCCACTTCCCGGTTTCGGATAGAGCTGAAATTTTGCATACACGTTTAGTTTGGATGACAATGCAATCTGGCCATTTTGTAAAAATATCAAGATGGCGGTTCCAAAATGGCGCCCGATTTTTGAAATTGTGCCACTGTTTGTCGTCAAATCTTGGAAGTTAAATTTGACCCACTTCCCGGTTTCGGATAGAGCTGAAATTTTGCATACACGTTTAGTTTGGATGACAGTGCAATCTGGCCATTTTGTAAAAATATCAAGATGGCGGTTCCAAAATGGCGCCCGATTTTTGAAATTGTGCTCCGCGGCCCTCTGGCATGGGTATCAAATGAAAGGATATGACAGGTAGAACACAATAAGCTATGTGGCGTCATTCCAAATTCAAAATGGCGGCCAACATTTACACTGTTTGTCGTCAAATCTTGGAAGTTAAATTTGACCCACTTCCCGGTTTCGGATAGAGCTGAAATTTTGCATACACGTTTAGTTTGGATGACAATGCAATCTGGCCATTTTGTAAAAATATCAAGGTGGCGGTTCCAAAATGGCGCCCGATTTTTGAAATTGTGCTCCGCGGCCCTCTGACATGGGTATCAAATGAAAGGACAGGTAGAACACAATAAGCTATGTGGCGTCATTCCAAATTCAAAATGGCGGCCAACACTAAATTGCGGAAAGCTTATAATAGACTAAAAAGTAGAAAATATAACCGATCAACTTCCAATTTTGCACACATTCGTAGTTCGGGTGGTTAATGTGTATGAATGATGAGATGAATAGTTGAGTTAAGGGTGAGTTGATAATAAAGAAGCAATATACGTTACAAAAAATCACAAACAAACACAGAGATGCTGCTGTCAACTAAATTCAACTACTCAAATACTGAACTCATGTCCGTATGCATAATTTCAACGAAACCCAGGTAGCAGAGCTGAGTCGAGTTCAGTCAACCTTAACCCAACTCGACTCCCGTTTACATATAGTTAGACTTGGGTTCAACTTGAGTTCAACTCATCATGTATAAGTACTAAATGCTATCTGAGCTTTTTGTAAAAAAATCAAGAAGACGGTTCCGAGATGGCGGCCGTTTTTGCAATTATGTTCCACCGAGCCCACGACATGGGTATCAAATGAATACAGTAAACTGTGTGACGTAATTTTAAATCTAATAGAATTGCCATCATAAAATGGCAGAATACATATAATAAACTAAAAAGTAGAAAATAAAATAAATGGTTAAAAAAAAATTTTAAAAGAAATTCTTTTCATTAACTAAAAAATGTACTGAAAAGTAAAAAATAAAAAATATTTTAAAGAAAGCGTGAAATTTCAATTTTAATGAAAAAGTTAATTAAAAGAATGGCGCATTTTTCATCAAAAATTGAAAATATAACTGTAAATCGCGTGAGATTTACAATAACCCTCAATTTTTTGCTTTGTTAATTTCAAATTCTAACAAAATTTTTTGATGAAAAATGCGCCATTCTTTTAATAAACTTTTTCATTAAAATTGAAATTTCACGCTTTCTTTAAAATATTTTTTATTTTTTACTTTTCAGTACATTTTTTAGTTAATGAAAAGAATTTTTTTTAAAATTTTTTTTTAACCATTTATTTTATTTTTAAATTCTTTTATTTAACTTGCACTGTTTGTCGTCAAATCTTGGAAGTTAAATTTGACCCACTTCCCGGTTTCGGATAGAGCTGAAATTTTGCATACACGTTTAGTTTGGATGACAATGCAATCTGGCCATTTTGTAAAAATATCAAGATAGCGGTTCCAAAATGGCGCCCGCTTTTATTTTACTTACACTGTTTGTCGTCAAATCTTGGAAGTTAAATTTGACCCACTTCCCGGTTTCGGATAGAGCTGAAATTTTGCATACACGTTTAGTTTGGATGACAATGCAATCTGGCCATTTTGTAAAAATATCAAGATAGCGGTTCCAAAATGGCTCCCGCTTTTATTTTACTTACACTGTTTGTCGTCAAATCTTGGAAGTTAAATTTGACCCACTTCCCGGTTTCGGATAGAGCTGAAATTTTGCATACACGTTTAGTTTGGATGACAATGCAATCTGGCCATTTTGTAAAAATATCAAGATGGCGGTTCCAAAATGGCGCCCGATTTTTGAAATTGTGCTCCGCGGCCCTCTGACATGGGTATTAAATGAAAGGATATGACAGGTAGAACACAAAAAGCTATGTGGCGTCATTCCAAATTCAAAATGGCGGCCAACACTAAATTGCGGAAAGCTTATAATAGACTAAAAAGTAGAAAATATAACCGATCAACTTCCAATTTTGCACACACTCGTAGTTCGGGTGGTTAATGTGTATGAATGATGAGATGAATAGTTGAGTTAAGGGTGAGTTGATAATAAAGAAGCAATACACGTTACAACAAATCACAAACAAACACAGAGATGCTGCTGTCAACTAAATTCAACTACTCAAATACTGAACTCATGTCCGTATGCATAATTTCAACTAAACCCAGGTAGCAGAGCTGAGTCGAGTTCAGTCAACCTTAACCCAACTCGACTCCCGTTTACATGTAGTTAGACTTGGGTTCAACTTGAGTTCAACTCATCATGTATAAGTACTAAATGCAATTTGACCTTTTTGTAAAAAAATCAAGAAGACGGTTCCGAGATGGCGGCCGTTTTTGCAATTATGTTCCACCGAGCCCACGACATGGGTATCAAATGAATACAGTAAACTGTGTGACGTAATTTTAAATCTAATAGAATTGCCATCATAAAATGGCGGAATACATATAATAAACTAAAAAGTAGAAAATAAAATAAATGGTTAAAAAAAATTTTTAAAAAAAATTCTTTTCATTAATTAAAAAATGTACTGAAAAGTAAAAAATAAACAATATTTTAAAGAAAGCGTGAAATTTCTATTTTAATGAAAAAGTTAATTAAAAGAATGGCGCATTTTTCATCAAAAAATTTTGTTAGAATTTGAAATTAACAAAGCAAAAAATTGAGGGTTATTGTAAATCTCACGCGATTTACAGTTATATTTTCAATTTTTGATGAAAAATGCGCCATTCTTTTAATTAACTTTTTCATTAAAATTGAAATTTCACGCTTTCTTTAAAATATTGTTTATTTTTTACTTTTCAGTACATTTTTTAGTTAATGAAAAGAATTTTTTTTAAAAAATTTTTTTAACCATTTATTTTTTATATTATAGATATAGTAAAGTACATCGTGAAGTTAAAGTTTGAATTAAAAATAAATAATTAAAGTTGGAATTAGTCGAAGGTTCTCAATTTAATAGAACCCTACCCTAGTCGTCCTCATTTTCTCAGGAAACAAGGAAACCAGTATCATTGTGAAAACCACCAGGAGTCACCTGCAGCAGCATCTTTACCCACAAAGTTTTAACCCTTCCCAAATCAGTACCACAACAATCATTACAATGTCATAGGTTCGCTAACTGCCGCATTTTGCTGTATTTATTATTGTGAGGAGTACCATGTACCATACAATAACAAAAATGATCACAGATGTGGAGGAACCTGTCCTTGCTGCCAGCAGACTCCAGAATGTGCCAAAGACTATACCGAAAAGCTGTGTAAAGATTGTAATCGACATTTTAGAGGAGAATTTTGCTTCAACAATCATAAAACATCAGGATCTCTAAATAAGAAAAATGTTTGCGAGGTAATAAAAAAATGCAAAGATTGTCTTAAGACATATAAAACATATAAAATTCATATATGCGGTGAATATTTTTGCAAGATCTGTGATAAACACGTGGAACAAGGGCACTTCTGCTTTATACAACCAGATGTCAGAATACCCCCGACAAAAAATACTCTTTTTGTCTTTTACGACCTGGAAACAAGACAGGAGAAGGTTGTAGATCAAAAATATATAGAAGGAGAATCAGCTAGTGACATAAAGCTGCATGAACCAAATTTATGTGTAGCTGCGATGCGTTGTGAACTTTGCATTGATATAGAAAAGTTATATTTCTGCCAAAAATGTAGGTATAGATTGAAAATTTACCAAACTAATGTAGTGAACGAGTTTTTGAAAGATTTGTTGGAGCTAAGGAAGGGAAAATTTAAAAGGGTAGTAGTCATAGCTCATAATGGTCAGGCGTTTGATCATCAATTCATGCTGAATTACATTCTGAAAAAGACAGACCTGAAACCCAAATTAATAATGCGGGGGACGAAAATTATAATGATGCAGTTGGACAACATAAAATTTATCGACTCGCTAAATTATTTTCCTATGAGCCTATCACAACTACCAAAGGCCTTTGATCTACCAGCAGTGTATTAAAAAAGATACTTCCCTCATCTATTTAACACGTTTGAGAATAGGAAATATATTGGGAAATTACCGGCAATAGAATATTACAGTCCCGACTCAATGAAAACTGAAGATCGTGATAGTTTCCTCAAGTGGTACGAGAAATATAAAAATGAAGACTTTGATATGCAGCGTGATATTGTAGACTATTGCATTAGTGACGTGCAGATTTTGGCAGAGGCATGCTTAAAATTTAGAAAATTGATGTCTGTAGTGTGGCGACTGCGTACAAACTTAATTACTAAGTTTCACACAAAGGATATATAAATACATAATTAACACAATTTTTACATATATACAAATATACATACATAATTAACATAGTTTTTACATAAATACATATAGGTATAATTAACATAATTTTTACATATATACATACATAGTAAACATAATTTTTACATACATAATTATCATAATTTTTACATATTGCACTTACATACCTACATTTTTTTTAAAACATTTTTTTTTAAAAAAACTACGGAAGAAATGAAGTTTAGTGTACGATTAGTATCGAGGTGCAATTCATAACTCATAACTTATATATATATATATGTACATATATATTTATATAGATATTTTTTTTTCTTATTGTCACACCGACAAAGGAAACAGGCGTTTTAAGACATTTCCATTTTCTCCACTTTAAGATAGTATAATTACTACTAGAATTAAAACTACTTATATTGTTCCATTTTTGAATTCGTTGATAATTCTTCTAATTTGATTTTATATCACATCTACGATATTCTTAAAATATTTCCAATATGTCAAGGACCGAAGGTTCATCCATGGAACAAGACGATCACATGGAACGACCAGAAGTAGAGGAACCAAAGCCCGGAACTTCGGGAGTCGCTGGCATTAAAGTGTCGAAGCTAGACATCACCAAGTTCTGGACACACCAGCCCGCCTCCTGGTTTTACCAGGCGGAAATTATGTTTAGGATGGCGGGCTATAAGTCGGACAGTAGCAGGGTCTACAATGTTATGGCCGCATTACCGGAAGAAGCGGTGACGGCGATGCGGCTTAGCACCGTAGACCATGCTAACTCCACCTATGAGGAGCTAAAACAACATCTGCTCGAGAAATACGGCACTTCAGAGAAGCGCCGACTCGAGCAGTTGCTATCAGTGCAAGAGCCTGGAGATAGGAAACCTTCCGAGTTCCTCCAGGCTCTCAAGGCACTGGCTGGCGGGTCGTCGGCAGTCAATGATGACCTGATCCGGAACCTGTGGGAGCGGAGGCTTCCACAGGCCATCCAGGTCACATTGGCCACCGCTGCCGACCAAACCCTTGAGGTTGGCATCCACGGCGGACAAAGTATGGGAGTTGCTTCCACACGGAGGCGCCTCATACGCGTCCGCCGTACAAGCCAATACGCCAGCTAACGCGGAGCCCACGTTAAGGTCGCTCGAAAGCGCCATTAGGAAACTAACGGCCCGGCTAGACAACCTTAACAAAAGCCCGCGTTACTCGAGAAGCCGAACACCTGCCAATCGACAGGGCGGCCCTCGACAGCCCTCGGCCAATCGGCCACAAGGGGCCAATCAACTCAGAGGTAGCCTGTGCTACTTCCATTACCGCTATGGTAAGGAAGCACGCACATGCAAGGCACCCTGCAGTTTCAGTGGTGGAGGCGCCAAGTCGGCGAAGAAACCACACCACACCAATAAAAAAAACTAAAGAGTCAGGGGGTCGACATGAGCGAGCATATAACCGGCCGCTCATATCGTTTATTCGTCAGAGACACCAACAATCGGATGGACTTTCTGATTGATTCGGGCTCTGACGTTTCAATTGTTCCCGCCAAGGCGTTCCCGGCCCATAACGGTAGCCCGAACGTCCTTCTGTACGCGGCCAACGGATCACTGATCCGAACTTTCGGCACAAAGTTGCTTGAACTTGAACTCGGCTTACGCCGACGATATGTTTACAACTTTATTATAGCCGACACCACTAAAGCCATTATAGGGGCGGACTTCTTAACGAAGTTCAAATTGTCCGTCGATTTTGAATATCGGCATTTAGTCGACAAGCGCACGAAGTTTCGAATTAACGTGTGCGCTACCATCGACTACAACCCCGAAACATTTCCATGCCGAGTTATTGGCATATACAAAGAGCTATCAACGAAGTACGCTTCGTTAACAAAACCGCCCAATTTTAACCTTCCGGTTAAACACAATGTGCAACACCACATTGTAACTAAAGGGCAATTACCATTTGTCACCGCTCGGCGACTCCATCCGGAGAAACTGAAGGTGGCAAAGTTAGAGTTCGACCATATGGTCGAATTGGGGATTTGTCGACCTTCGTCGTCCCCCGCAGCATCTCCGCTTCATCTGGTCCCTAAACGGGACTCTCATGATTGGAGGCCATGCGGCGACTACCGTCGCCTTAACGCTGTCACTGTGCCGGATAGATATCCGATCCCGCATATACAGAATTTCTCCGTGAATCTTCACGGCTGCACAATTTTTTCGAAGGTTGACTTGGTACGTGCATACCATCACATACCAATCGCCCCAGAAGACGTGCATAAGACTGCACTCATTACGCCATTCGGCCTATATGAGTTTACACGTATGCCATTCGGCTTACGAAATGCAGCCCAAACCTTTCAAAGGTTCATAAATGAAGTTACGAGAGATCTCGACTTCGTTTATGTATACTTGGACGATATACTTATCGCCAGTAAAACCGAGGATGAGCATATCGTTCACCTCGAAGAGCTCTTTAAACGCCTCGATAGCTTCGGTTTAACCATTAAGCTAGAGAAATGCGTTTTTGGTGCAACAGAGATTAAGTTTCTAAGCCACCGCATCACAAAGGATGGAATACTTCCATCCTCCGATCGGGTTCAGGCTATCGTTGATCTCGCACCTCCAACTTCTGTCAAATCGATCCACAAGTTTTTGGGAATGGTGAATTTCTATCACCGATTTATCCCAAAATTGGCTGAACAGTTGGTGCCGATAAACGAGCATTTGAGAGACCTTCTCAACCGCTCACGTGCCAATAAAGTTTTTGACTGGCCAGCAGAATGTCAGGCGGCATTCCTCAAGGTGAAAACCTCGATGGCTGAAGCAACTCTGCTGAACCATCCAATCGAGGATGCAAAATACAGTCTTACGACTGACGCCTCTGATTATGCAATCGGAGGCGTTTTGGAACAATTCAACGGTCATCGGTGGCAACCTCTAGCTTTTTATTCCAAAAAGCTGTCACCAACCGAACGGAAGTACTCTGCGTTCGATCGCGAACTCCTCGCAATCTATGCAGCGATCAAACACTTCCGTTATTTCGTTGAAGGACGCAATTTCGTGGTCTATACTGATCACAAACCACTGGTTCGCGCCCTTCACACAAAGACCGAACGATCCCCTCGACAGACCAGACATTTGGGTCTAATCTCTCAGTTTACCACAGACATCAGACATGTGTCTGGTAAACAAAACGTTGTCGCCGACTACTTGTCGCGCTCACTAGCAACCGACAACGTCGACTCGGTCACCTTCGACCTGCCTACACTAGCTCAGGCTCAACAAGGTGACACAGAGCTGAAGTCTCTACAAGAGCACCCCAGCAACGGCTCACGGGTAAAACTAATTCTCACGCCAATACCATTTACCGCCCATCAGGTGTGGTGTGAAACTAGTACAGGCATTCCAAGGCCTTACATACCCACTTCCTTACGCAGACTAGCGTTCAACTCCGAACATAGTCTCTCTCATCCTGGTATTCGCGCTACAAGACGAGCCGTTACCAAGAAATACTTCTGGCCATCGATCAATAAAGACTGCAATGAGTGGTCTCGATCATGCCTAGGTTGCCAAAAGTCCAAAGTTTCACGACATACCAAATCTCCATTTGAAGCTTTCAAGCTTCCAAATAATAGATTTGACCATATCCATATGGATATAGTGGGACCCCTACCCCCATCTCGTGGATACTCTTATATCTTAACGATAGTCGATAGATTCACGCGATGGCCTGAAGCATACCCAATTCGGGATATCTCAGCTTCAACAGTGGCAAAAAAATTCGTCACTGAATTTGTTCCACGATTCGGCGTACCTCTTGAGATCACAACCGATCAGGGAACGCAGTTCGAATCGAAACTGTTCAATGAAGTTGCCAAATTACTCGGCACTCATCGAATTCGGACTACCGCCTACCACCCGCAAGCAAATGGGATGGTTGAACGTTTCCACAGGCAACTAAAAGCAGCCTTAATGGCAAGGGACAACACTACTCATTGGAGTGAAGACTTGCCCTTTGTCATGTTAGGCATACGCACGGCAATTAAGACCGACTTACAATGCTCACCAGCCGAGCTCGTATACGGTCAGAATCTGAGACTTCCCAATTCGATTTCTATCACAACCGATGAAAATCCAATTGAAGAATCAGAATTCCTCTCTCGCCTTCGTTCTCATATGCAGAACATTAAGGCAATACATCCTCGGCAACCCGTCCAAAAGGATGTCTACGTGCCAGAAGCCCTGGAGAATGCCGACTACGTTTTCATACGTGTCGACAGAGTTCGAAAACCTTTCGAACCTCCATACGAGGGCCCATATGAAGTAATCAAACGATTACGAAAACACTTCGTCGTCAAATTGAACGGCACAACCAAGTCGATATCCATCGACAGGCTAAAGCCAGCCTTCGGTTGTGACCGCGACAACGAAGCTAAGCCACCTAAAGCGGTAACATTCCGTTAACGCTACGCTGGGGGGGGGGGGGAGTATGTGGCGACTGCGTACAAACTTAATTACTAAGTTTCACACAAAGTCGCACAACATATTCCGAAAACGATAAACACGATCAATCGGAACACTTCCTCGATCACCGAACTCAAAGTTCAGTGATCTTGCCGTTTTCCGTTTCGTCCACCATCGTGTTTATCGAGATAGCCAATTTCCGGCATCTCCAAATTTTTATCTTCACTGTCCATGGTTCCTCCATAGCGACACCCAAGGTCCCGCCGCGCGCTAAATAAAATTTGTAAAGATCAATAAATAATAAAACCTAATTATAAATACTAGTGATAATAATTATAAAAAATAAACCATAATAATACTAGATAATAAAAGATTTAGACAAGTAATCGAAAAAAGTATTTTCTTAAAAAACCGCATGTTGAACAAACATCAGTAGAATGCAAAGTTGATCCATTTGTTGAGGCGACAACTATTGCCTCTGCATGCAATTTTGTTTTTTGACGCAATTTTCTTAGACCGAATACTATTGGTATTATTCCAAGAACGGGGTATAGATGTGCCGATAATCAGTCAGCAATAGCAATTCAATGGCTAATATCTGAAGAAAAACGCAGAGGAATTAATATTACACATGCAGCCAAACAAAGAGAAGTTGTTATGAAAGGAGTAAAAGTAGATGGCTATTGTGCAGAGTCTAATCAAATTTTTGAATTTCATGGTTGCTACTACCATGGACACCCCACATGTTTGAAACACAACCGTGATCAACCTCTTCATGATGACCATAGCGATACTCTAAATCACCGATATGAAGTAACAACCGCAAAGACGGGGCGCTTACGTTCTTATGGATACGAGGTCATTGAGATGTGTGATTTTCTCAGACTGATGGAAACCAATAAAGACATTCAAGCTTTAAGAGACCATCCTTTACTGGTACATTCACCTTTAAATTCTAGAGATGCTTTTTATGGGGGTCGAACAGGTAATGTTTATACACATTACGAATGCAAGCCAGGTGAAAAAATAAAATACATCGATGTATGCTCTTGTATCCATGGGTTTGCAAGTATGGAAAATTCCCAATCGGTCACCCTGAATGATATGTCGGAACAGATGCATGCTCCAAAGTTGATTTAGGTAAAATAGATGGTCTGATCAAATGTAAAATTTTACCGCCCGAAGGAATGTATCACCCCGTTCTACCGATTAGACAGAATAATAAATTAATGTTCCCCTTATGTCATAGATGTAGTGAGGAGAAAAACCAACATCATGAATGCACACACACGGATGAGCAAATAGCTCTTATTGGAACATGGGTAATTAGCGAGGTAAAAACAGCTCTAAGTAGAGGATACAAAATGCTGAATACATACGAAATATGGAGTTACAAAACGGAGGCGTACGACAAATCAAACCTTTCGGGTGGACTGTTTACTTCAAAGATGAACAAAGGACCCCGCACGTTTCTTATGGAAAATGACTTTCGGTCAAATTGAACGAGTCTATGTCTCTCTGAACAAAAGTCTAAAAAAAAAAAATTAAAAAAAATTAAATGAACACTAGCATTACTTAAATAATGCGAAGTTATTTCTTTGCTATACCGCAAAAAACATCAACAGACCGAAAAATGAATAACTTCAGATGTCTAAAAGTACCAAAAATCTTAAGTTTTGGGTTTCGAGCCCATTGAGACTTTTGTTCAGGGAGACTTCCTCTATCCAAAGAGCATAGACTCGTTCAATTTGACCGAAAGTCATTTTCTATAAGAAACGTGCGGGGTCCTTTATCAAGATGAAACAGCAGGCATCAGGATGGCCCAGTAAATGCAGTTCGGATGAAGAGGAAAAGAGGAAATACCTGGAGGAATTTCTGCAAAATGAAGGTGTAAAACTGGAGTATTCAGAAGTTAATAATAATCCTGGGCTAAGATCATTAGCCAAGTTAATTTTAAACTCCTTTTGGGGAAAATTTGGACAGCGAGAAAACCAACCGAAGACCAATATAATTAACAGTTCAGGAGAGTTGTATCAGTTTCTAATAAATCCGGCAGTAGAGGTACAACATCTTCTTCCAGTCAATGAAGAAACGCTTATTGTAAACTGGAATTACAGAGAAGAAGCTGCAGAATCTCTAGGAACAGTTAACGTTTCTATAGCATCTTATACAACCGCACAGGCACGACTTAAGTTATTTAGCTATTTGGAGCAGCTTGGAGAAAGAGTTTTATATGACACTGATTCTGTCATATATATGAGCAGACAGGGAGAATACGATCCCCCAACTTTAGAATTCATTGGAGATATGACCGATGAGTTAGAATGCTACGGTCCTGGCAGTTATATAAAAACTTTTACAAGTGGAGGCCCTAAAAATTATGCATACGCAGTTTATAACACAAGGGATGAATCCATCAAGGTACAGAGTAAAGTAAAAGGAATCTGTCTGAATTATGAAGCTTCGCAACATGTCCATTTAGATTCAATTAAAAATATGATATTAAATGACAACGAGGAAGACCACATTCCTATCCTATCAAAAAATATTCGCCGCACAAAAGATCACGAGGTAGTAACAGTTCCGTAAATAAAAAAATATAAGGTGACTTCAAATAAACGAAGATTTCTGGAAGATTTCAGCTCCCTACCATATGGGTTTAAAAGACAGAAAAGATGAGAAAATGTGTTTGTGAGACAACAGAGATAAATATATGAATTTTTCGCTGCTTACACTTTTGAACCATGCCAATTTAGAAGAATAAGATATATGAATAAGTTTCGTGGAGTAGGCCTATTCGGGATAGCACATGATAAAAAAACGCACCAAAAACTCTGCCCCAGGGGTTGGTGTGGAAATGAGTTTCATATTTGTTAAGATAGACATTAATATATGTATTTAAGAGTCATTCGATATTTTTTCCTGGATCGTTAAAGTCATGAATTCTGCAACAGTGTAACGGTCGCCTGTGAGAAAGATTCCCATAAAGCCAAAAATTAACGACCAACTATAAAAAAATCCCGATAAATTAAAAGCTGGCAACCCCATGCACACCAATACCACGCCATAAATCACGCATCGACTCCGACTGCACTGAAACAACGAGAAAGAACAAAAGGCATCAGGAATGCGTAATAACGGCGCGTTTTTTTGCCCCGGCCGGGGAGTGCTGGCCTGATCGAGCGTCGCACAGTGGGCTAGATTAGGAAAAAAGTGGACAAAAATATAATGCGTTGTCTTATACATTCGAAATTTTGGCTACATAGGTGTTTCACATCGCTGATCACAAATCCGTTATTAAAACTATCAAAAACCTTTTTAATTCAAATTTATTATTTTAAAATAATCATACATACATTTATAAACTTTACGTATATACATTAAATATAATTCCTTAATCGGAGCCTTCGTCGCTACTAGCGGACTCAGATGGTACGATTGCTTTACTTAAGTCCCTGCTAGTCTCTGTGTCGGATGTATGAAGCAACCTCAAAGCTTCGCCAGACAAACTGTTATTACATTTAGGGTATTTCCGTCCGGCACATTCTCGAAATATAATAGTCGGGTGTGACGAGAAGACGATTGAATACATCCTCCATATTTCCTTGTCTAGAAGTTTTTCTAGCAAAATGCTCACGATATTTTTTAAAATCTTTGTTACGCGCCTCCTGGGCGTCTTCAGACATTTCACCAAGCGTTAATTAAATGTAATAAATTAAATTTTCATACATTTTTCCGAAAATTTCACATGGTAACACTGCGTACAAGTTTTAACGTTTTTTCACGAAAGCACGCGATTCACGCCGTACAAAATATGAATTGGCAAGTTTTGGCACCCAAATCTTTCGAATTCTCATTATATAAAGAATTTCCTACAAAATCGCGTTAAAACTATGCCGGGCGGTAGTGGGCAATAAACTATTTTTACAATTTAAGGCTAATAATTAAAAAAAAAAATTTTTTTTCGTGGATATTGATCATTCTCTTACATTAGCATGTATTATTATTTAATAACGGTAAAACACATAAAAATTTTCTACATACCTTCAGGATCATACATACATATCTTCAGATATAAAGTTATTGGGATTTAACGTAGGAAGTGTTTTTGGCGGTGAAGACAAGTAAATGCAGTTATGTCCAAAGTATCTAACTTCGGAATGCCTCAGATCCGCAGGCTTTAAAGCTACCCGTCCCATTTTTCGGAAAAACGTCCAGGGGATCCCTTTCTATAAAATAATTCCTGTAGAAAAGGGCATTTAAAAAAAATTTTTTTTTGATTTTTGTCCACTTTTTTTAGAATCTAGCCCACTGTGCGTCGGTTGCAGGAAGCCAGGAGTTGTCGAGAGTTTCTCAAGGGAAGCAGGTCCCGAATCAGTTGGGGTCTAGTAAAAGTTTTTTAGTGATTTTGGTTCTGGAAAACGTATAAATTTTTTTATTTGAAAACCTTTTCCCTGGAAATATTGAAGCTGAGGGAATTTTGGCGGATCCGGCGGATGTACCTGGATAATGGGAAATGCAGGTGTCTGGCGGTTCGAGTTTTTCTGGATAAGTAAAAGATGGAAGAATCTAGAATCCTTGCGGTAATTCCTTGCGGAATCTAGAATCCTTGCGGTAATTCTGAGGTAATATAGAATTAAAATTGTTTTTCGTGGATTGAAAATATTAAATAAGTTAAGTGAAGATTATAAGTGCACCGGGAGCGAATTGCCGTACAAAAAGGAAAATATTAGGAAAATTTTGAGAATACGGAGTTTTTTTTTGTGGATAGTGTTCGAATATTTCGGTACTTTCTCGCGTGAGATTCGCGATTTTTTTTTTAATTATTGTTTTTGAAATATGGCAATAGGGACATACATAGGTCGGTTGAAAACAATAGAAAACACCACGAGTGAAAATAACAGGCCTCAATCTGTGCTACTAGCGTCAGCATTTCTTCCAAGGACAACGTATGTGGTCCAACAATTCTCTTGAAGTGGTGTTTGAACGATTTCACCCCCGCTTCCCACAAGCCACCGAAGTGCGGCGCGGCTGGTGGTATGAAATGCCATTCCGTTCCCGAAATTGTGACAATTTGCTGTGCTGATGATGAGTCTGACGTTACTTGCTTGAGGTGTTGTGTCAATTCTTTATCTGCGGCAACAAAATTCCTTGCGTTGTCACTATATAGCTTAGAGCAACGCCCTCGACGACTGATGAAGCGTCGAAAGGCGGCTATGAAAGCTGAAGAGGTGAGATCCATAACTAACTCTAGGTGAATTGCCCGAGTTGCGAAGCAGATGAAAACAGCAACGTAGGTTTTTGTTGTCCTGTTACCTCGACCTTTAAGTAATTTGGTAGTGAATGGTCCAGCGAAATCTACTCCGCTGATTAGAAACGGTTTTGTAGGATGAAGGCGATCAGCGGGTAGATCTCCCATTATTTGTTGCTTCGTGGTTGCCTTGTGACGGCAACAAACTACACAACCTCTCACCAATTGACGCACCATGCTGCGACCGTTCAATATCCAATACCTATTCCGTGTATGATGTAAGGTAGCTTGGACTCCTCCATGTAATGTGGTGAGGTGTGAATGTCGTATTATTAATCGTGTGAAGGGACTGTTCTTTGGAAGAATGGCTGGAAATTTCTCGTCAAAGGGTAAAGGTGCTCTTTTCAGCCGACCGCCGACTCGTAGGACGCCCTGATCGTCTAGGAATGGGTTGACACACAGTAGTTTGCTTTTTTCGGGCAAGTTAATTTCTTTTCTCAGACACCTTAGCTCGTGAGGGAAGTTCCCATATTGGACTAATTTGATCAAGCTAGTGAGAGCTCGCTGTAGCTCTTCTAACGTTAGCAATCCATGGTGTCGCAACGTTTTGTTCCTGCAGTTCTGCAAGAATCGTTGGCAGTAGGCTGTGACTCGAATAAGTTTCGTCAAACTTGAGTATCTATTTAGTAGATGAGTTAGAGAATCATCAGTAGTCGTCGAGAACGTGTGAGTTACTTCAGAGGGTTTCTGTAGCTCATGGTACACTTCATCATGATTGTGTTGCTTTTGTAGTTCAGGCCAATCAGTAGTAGGTTGACTGAGCCATTGTGGTCCTGACCACCATAAGTAGTGATCTCTGAGCTCCGAAGGGGATAAACCTCGAGTTAGGCAGTCCGCCGGATTGTGTGCAGATTGCACATGATGCCATTTACCATCTGGTAGATTTTGGTGAATTGACGACACTCGGTTCGCGACAAATACTTTCCATTTGGATGGATGTTCTTTTAGCCAGGATAGGACTATAGTTGAGTCAGTCCATAGATGTACCGGGGCTGATTTAAGCTCCAACGTTGATTGAATGTAAGACATAAGCTCCGTCAGCAGCGCTGCTCCGCAGAGTTCTAGTCGCGGTAGAGATATAGTTTTAAGTGGACTTACGCGCGTTTTTGCAGCAAGCAAGGAAACTTGAATGTTGTCTGGATCTCGCATGACTCTCAAGTATACTGCAGCACCATACGCTGAAAGAGATGCGTCGCTAAAGCCATGCAATTCGAGCCCTATTGGCGTAGCCGTCGTGCCAATCCATCTGGTGATGCGAACCTCAGATAGACCTTGTAGCTCTCGTTTGTAGGTTTTCCATGTATTTTCTAACTCGACAGGGAGTGGATCGTCCCAATCCAGTTTCGCCAACCACAGTTGTTGTAGAAATATTTTGGCAGTGATGGTGACCGGGGACAGCCATCCAAGTGGGTCATAGAGACGACTGATGTCAGCTAGTATTAGTCGCTTGGTTGTAGCCGATGAGATTGGTAATGTTATAGGAAAGCTAAACACGTCAGTTGACGGGCTCCACGCAATGCCTAAGGTCTTTATTGTTTCGTCGGTGACGACCTTGAGTGAATTAGGTAATGCCCGATCTTCTTCTGGAATGCCCTCCAATAGCGGAGGTGCGTTGGCTTGCCATTTTCGTAGCTTGAACCCACCAGTTTTCAGTAGCGCGCAAAGCTCATGTCGGAGGTGTCGAGCTTCTTCTTCATCGTAAGCTCCAAATAACGCATCGTCGACGTACAAGTTTTCTTTGATAATTTTAGTCGCTGACGGGTGACTGTTTGCATATTCATCTGCTAGCTGTCGAAGAGTTTTGCAGGCAAGATAAGGAGCGCACGCCGTGCCGTATGTCACCGTGAGCAATCGATAACACTTTATAGGTTGCGAAGTCGATGGTCGCCAAAGAATCCGCTGGAGATCTGTGTCGTCCGTGTTGACACGAATTTGGCGGTACATTTTCTCGATGTCACCTGCAAGTGCGCAGGGATACAAGCGCCATTTCAGTAATACCGCGATTAAATCGTTCTGCAATTTGGGTCCTATATGAAGTATATCATTCAGCGACAACTGTGAACTGGTTTTCTGCGACGCATTGAAGACTACGCGCAATTTAGTCGTGCTGCTACTGGGTTTGAGTACGCCGTGATGAGGGAGATAGTAACTTGGAGTATCGGTGTATTCATCCGTGACCTCCTCCATATGTCCTAGTTGTATATATTCGTTCATAAAAGTGGAGTAAAGCTCATGGAGCTCCGTATCGCGTGCAAGTTTATTTTCCAGTCGTAACAAACACGACATGGCGGTTCCTCTAGACGACCCTAGTGAATTAGCTGGAGATTTCATTGGTAAGCGAACGACGTATCGTCCTGTCGACTCTCTTATGTGAGTTTGTTTGAAGAACTCCTCACAATAAGCTTCAGCAGGAGTAAGAATGGTTTTAGTGGGTGGCTCTTCTGATTCCCAAAATCGTTTGAGTAGCGTGCATACTTCGGACGTTGTTGTGTGAAGAGTTAGCGTGGAGCATGGAGTAGGAATGGAGCTAGTCACTGGGCCCGAAATAATCCATCCGAGTGTAGTTAGTTGTGCGATAGGCGTTCCCGGTGGACCTTTGCGTACTCCATCTAATAGTACTCTTGTATAAGCTTCGACACCCAAAATTAAATCTATCGGTGCAGGTTTCTCGTAGTCTGGGTCAGCTAATGGGAGTCCTAGGAGATGTGGCCACTCGTTTGGTGTTATTTGTTGTGAAGGCATGAGGTTTGACAACGTTGGTAGTATAAGAGACTGAATAGAATACCGATCTCCACTGTGTAAAGAGATGACATCATGAGACGCGAATGCGTTTGCGACGGCTGTTTCAAATGGGCCCACTCCAAAGATGGAAGTGTGTGTATGTTTCTTGGGTAAATTCAATAAGTTCGCCAACGATGCTGTGATGAAATTGGATTCAGATCCTTGATCCAAAAGAGCGCGTACCTTCAGCTTTCGACCATCCTGGGACTCAGCCAATAACAGTGCGGTCGCAAGTAGTACTGGTTCGTTGCACCGTGAATTTGAAAAATGTGCTCGTGTTGACGAGGTTTGAATGTCGTCAGGGGTAGTTGGTTTGTAGGTATTGAAAGCGGTAGTGTCCACTGCTTGAGCTTGCCGGTGTATCATGGTGTGATGCTTCTGATGGCAGTGTTTGCATCTGTTTGCTGAGGGACAGGATGAAACAATATGATTAGGGTTCAGACAATTGCTGCAGAGTCGTTTCCGCTGTACTAAGTCGATTCGATTATCAATGGTCATTGACCTGAATTGTGGGCAGAATAACAAGAGATGTTTCCCGTAGCAATGCGAACACTTGTGATCTCTAGTAGTTGAATGGTGGACTCTGGAGGTGGGTTTTGAGTAGTTTTGTCCAGCAACGGCAAGATTCCTGCGCTCAGGTGTCTGCGTATTTTTGATTGCACTTAGAGCTTGCAGCCTCTTCTCCAAGAAATCCGTCAGGCAGTTGTAGGGAGGCACCTCGGTAGAGGAGTTGAGTGAAGTCTCCCAATCCTTACGAGTGATAGGTTCTAGCTTGTTGGCCAAAAAATATATAAGCCAGTCATTCCATTGGTCTACCGGACGAGATAAGTTTTCGAGGGCTCTTACAGCTTGATTGAAGTTATCAAGAACACGTCGAAGTTCCAATGGAGATTCAGAAGCCATGGGTTGAAGACTAATAAGCGCTTGTAGATTGACGTTCACAAGAACTCGTGTGTTGGCGTACCTGTCCACAAGAGTGTTCCATGCTGAGGCGTAATTATTGCTAGTGATGGAGAAATGCCGCAGGAGCTTAGCAGCATCACCCGTAATAGCAGACTTTAAGTAATGGAGCTTTTGCACCTCAGCCAATGCTGCATTATTATGAATCAAGGCTACATATGTATCGTGGAAGGAGGGCCAATCTAAGTAGGATCCACCGAATGACGGTAAGCTTATTTTTGGTAGCTTCAGTGACGTTCCTTGATAGCGTGGCTGAAGAGTTGAATGGAGAAGTTCATGTTCAGGATTCTCTATTATAGGGTTCTCTACTATAGGGTTGAGAGCGTTAAGTTCCTCCTTTAACCATTGCGCGACATCTACGTAAGCGCATTCTACATCAGAAAATATGTCAATATCATCCTTTCCTAATTCCGAGCCTGGGGCTAGCAGGTCAGAAGCGGTTAATCCATAGTGCTCTTCATATGCGAGTTGGAATTGATACCAGTAACTTTCTAGTAATTGGAGGCGCGTAGACAAGAACTCTTTGGTTCGCTTTTCCTTACCCGTCTTGTTGGAATTCAGCATGAACTTCTCAATTCTATCTTTTACGAGGTTAAGTTTGGCCTTTGCTTTTTCCATTTTGATGGACAATTGTTTATTTACGATACCCGATATCTCAACAAACGTAACTACCGACAATTACCGCACCGAAATATTTAGTTCAGTTTGTTTATACCAGTATTAGCTAATGGATTATTTAATAATTTAATAATACCAGCGATTTCAAAAGATATAAGTTTTTTTTTATTATACGAATTAAGTAGGTTATCACAATGGTTCAAAGAATATTGTTTGGTAAACACTTAACGTCACTAATGGAAATGTCAAAGTATGTGTGTGACTTTATTATAAGTTGATGACTATGTAACGTAATTAAATTTTCTCAAAAACAATTTCAATAAGTTAGTTTGATATTAATGTTAATAAATGGATAATATTCAAAACGAATTCAACAAAAAGGTTAGTTATATATTAACGTATTAACGCTTGGTATTCATCACATCACATCACATAATTTAAAATGTCAATAAATGTCAAACGTATTTAGAAATGTCAATTCATAATAGTTTATCTGTATTTTGATTGGTTATTATCATCATAACTTCAACACTTCTTTGATAAATTTTTTGTTAAATGGATTTTAAATAACGCGAACTTTATCACAATCAATGAGTTTTGTTTACATTGTTCAATAAATTAGACAAACGGCTGTTCAGTCTTTATTAAATGTGAATGTGGCTAAGTTTTCTATCGATTCTAGGTAAATTTAAAGCACTTGCGCACAGAAAGCAGATCATAAAATTTTGATTAACATATGTATATGAATAGAATATTTAAGTATATAAAGCTCTTAATTGATCATGAGTGGAACTAAGTTGTTTGACACATGAAGCTTTCTACAAATCAGAAATTAGAAATTAGAAGCTTTTATAGAAAGCTTTTATAGATCGGCAGTGAAGTTAAATTGGCTGCGCACATAAAGCTTTTAATCAAGTTATCTACGCATATAAAGCTTTCTGCTGATCAGGATTGCGCTTACGTCACTGTTCAACATAAAATTCCGTTAAATTGCAAGTTGAATTCAATTATATGTACTATAAGACGATAATAAATTTTTAAGAGACAGGAACATGAATGCGAAATGCGCGAATGAACTTTTTATATCATGCGAACCTTAACTGTGGATTATAACGACCGTTCTTTTTTCAGTTTTTACTTTACACGTCCGATTGATTTTCACTTGAATTATTGCACGTAAGTGATTAGTTAGTGATAATGAGAAATTGGAACGAACTCACCGGATTCTAGCCTTGAAATTTAATTATGCTCCTTGTTGTACAGTAATTGTAGGCAGATGGTGATTCCAAGATAAGTTGAGTCAGCATAGCCACATGTCTTTATGTTCCTCTAATGGGTGTACCGTTAATTCACTGCACTCACTTTTCAGGTGATTAACTCACGTTTTGTTACATTTTTAATATCATGTACATGTGTATGTTCAGACGGCACGACACTTTGAACATTTGATCAGTTTTGTTATCGAATTTTTACATTTACGACACGAGATGATCGCTTCGGTTGAAAGGAATACCGTAATATATTGTGCACGAAAATTTAAAAGCACGAGGGAAGCAGGTTCCCGGGTTTCGGCACCAAAAAATGTTAAGAATGAAAGGAATCCAGATTTTAGAAAAGAAAGAACACTTTTATGATATAAAAAACCTTTTTAATTAAGAATTCAAAATGTGCACAATATGTATACGAGATAGACAAATGTATACGAGATAGACAAATGTGACCGATCGCGTCGAGGACTGATAAGAGAAGAAGGAAAAGTTATTAGATTTAGATTTATCGTTCAAAACAACGGTAATTAAAGCTTAGAAATTAAGGAGACTAAAGTATAGCTTTCGCGATGTTTAATCAGCGGCACCATAATGGGTGCGTTCAGTAGAAAGACGAAATGTTTTTAATTTAGTGTTGAACAACGGTGTTTCATTGTTAATTAATCCAATTTAGGAAATTTCGTGAAAATGCTCTAGTTTAATGGTTATCGAGTATAAAATTTGAAACAATTTTTTTTGATCTTTGATGCCGTTATCACCGGCATCAGAACAAAGGAGTTGACGTTCCGCAAAAAAATTAGGCGCGCGGTTCGGTATGTGATTTTTTTGAGTTGTAGCTAAATTGTTTAAACTTTTTTCCGAGTTTTTGTCTTTCCTTTTTTTGGTATCTGAATCATTTTGCGAAAGAGTTCGGAATTTCGAAGTTTTTCTTTGTGGATAATGTTTGAATTTTCGGTACTTTCTCGCGTGAGATTCGCGATTTCTTTTAGTTCTTGTTTTTGAAATATGCCAATAGGGTCATAGGTCGTTAGAAAACAATAGAAAACACCACGAGTGAAAATAACGGTGATTCATTGTTAATTAATCTAATTTAGGAACTTTCGTGGAAATGCTCTAGTTAATGAAGATTTTAATGAATAGTGAAAATATTACTCACAATAAAGGGTGAAGAGTTTTAGAATCAAACGTGGATTTCGGGAATTGATGTAAGTTTTTTTTTATGATTTAAAAAGGAATATTTTGTTACTAAGGTTAATTATACCTTGCCTTGCCCTAATGCTAATCGATGACGAGGAGACGCGTTGAAGGTTCCGTTAGGTTTGGGCGTTAAGCAGATTTGTGTTTTTTTCCTTTTCTTGAATAAATTTAGGAATTTATGGTGAAATTTGTACCATCTTTGTATGGCGCGGGCAAACGAATTGTTTGTCCTAGAATTAATAATATTTCTTTATCTAGGTATTGTTATACGTATTTAAGTGCTTGTAGGAAAGTGATCTGGATATCGACCAAACACCAAGCAGAGATTTTGGTACTTTAGATTTGATGGCCGGACACGCGGAAGATGGTGGGTAATAAATTACCTGTTATGAAGGTGTGTATAAACCAGGAAAATTAGTAGTTAGAGTTGTGTGAAAGAAAAATAAATGAATGAATCACTGATAGTGATATAAATACATGGGTAATATATTAATCTGTAGATTATTAATCATCGTCATTATCAGCAGCAGCACCGGCGTAGTAATAAACCTAATAAATAAGAATTACATTAGTAACAGAATATAACCTAATTAATAATATCAACAATATTAATATTACTATTAACAATCGTAATAATAATAAAATTGCGTTGCACTAGCGGGCTGCTTTGGTGTAAAGGTAGTTTCTGCAGTGACCTTTACTACATCGCTGAATTAATTCTTGGTAGCCATAATTTTTTTACAATAATTAATAAAAAAAAAATTGAAAGAAAAATATTTATATATAGATGATTTATAAGGAAAAAAATATAATTCTTGGGTTTGTTTAAAAAAAAAAAAATTTTGAATCCTTAATGCAAGGAGAATAGGAAAACGTTTTTTTTTGTGATTTTATTTCTTCTTCTCCATGCCTAGGAGGCAATTTTCGTTGAGTATATAAGCGCAATTATATGAGAGGGTGCGTCTCAAAAATAAAGTTTCGGGTGCGTATACGGCCTGGGGAAATTTTGTGCGGATCGGGTATGAATAATAAATGTCCTTTTCCATCCAATAAGATTACATGATTGGTAATGAAGTAAGTTTATAAGGAGTGTTTCGTAACATAGCATGAGCTTATATCGTTTCGGCTCTTAACCGTTTTTGTTTATTGCTGGCTGGAGGTACTGCGCAAGTAGGTGGTTTCTACCGGGCTAGAAATTTAGAACTAATACATCATTATAGATAGAAAGGATAACTAAAAGAAAAAAAAAGAAAGCACCCAATTCAGTTAACAAAACATTTTGATCGATTTCACTTGCAAGAGAATCAATGATAACCTAAACTAAAATTACTTCCATACACTCCGGAATTATATATGAATTAATACAAGAAATGTAACAAATTTTAATAACACATCAAGTAATACATGACATATAACCAAGGTCAATTAATACTCGAAATATAATCATTGTTAATTAATACAGGAGATCTAACCAATTTTTAAGTATATTTGAATTAATACAAGAAATATAACCAATTTTAATACTACCTCACTTAATACATGAATTATAACCAAAATTTAAAATATGAATTATTATATAACAGTACGTTTTCCGTATGATTATCAGGTATAGCCAAATATATACGATAAGGTATATCAGTATACATTTCTGATGAAAAACAAATGAGCAAATAAGTAAATAAAATAAACTAAAATAAAGGAACTATAAACATTTGACACAAATAATCAAATAAAGTAATAAAATAAACCAAAATAAATGGAAGGGAATAAATGGAATTTTGAAGGTCTAAATCATTGATAAAATGACCGAATAAAAGCCCCCACGTGAGGCCCTCGGGAATAATGATGCCTCCGCGAAGGGCGAGTTCCTTCCGCTGGATACCACCGGGCACCTAGCCTCCTAGAGTATGACCGTTTCTCGCTGACCGAACCACCCCTTCTGACCCTTTTGATCGGCCCCCTCTCGTTGACCTCGGTAGGCTCGTTTCTCTCCGCCGCCGCCTCTTTTCTCAATTTCGTATTAGGCACGAGTTTCTAAAGTTATAAACTGTCACACTTCCGCATCCCTGTACCGCGAACCCCACCCCATCCGGCGAGCTAGTTTGTGCACCGCACGTCGTGCCGACGATCGGTGCAGCGGATGCATACCTTTTCGGCGATAATCCTTGGCGGTCGAGCCTCTCCAGCCACCCTCTGGTCTGCCCCCTTTTCGGAGCTTCTCTAGTTTTGTGACGATGGTCGTTTATCTAACTTGTTTAGATTTGCTTTCTTTTATTTCGTGCTATGGCACACCCACTCCCGACAGTTACAAATGGCGCCCAACGGTTGGCAAACCCAATTGCCATGTTATTTCCGGCGCCCATTTTACAAATGGCGCCCAACGATTGGGCTAAGGAGCTTAATATCCTTTGAGCTTCTTAGTCTAACGGTCTGACGACATGGACATGACTGATTGTCAACTGTTGACATGGTTAAATTTTCCCTTCGGCATTTCATACTCAGTTTGTTTTCCCTCCCATGTCATCGGATTTAATTACTTTTTTCTGAAAATTTCAGCCGAGTTTTCTTTTGAAACTTTTCTTTGTGGCTCAGGCCTGCGAGAGGAGCCCGGGGTGGGCTTCCTTCATACGTACAAGTTCCAATTCTCAGTCCAAGTCCCCCGGCTATTGGGTAATGGGCGAAGGTACTTACCGCGGTACCCTAGCCCACATAACTTCTTCCGCTTCCTCTTTCCTATCTTTCTTCTCCTTCAACCACTTCAACTTTTACTATCTTACTGCGGTAGCCTCTCTAGTTTTTTTGTTCCTGCCACGTGGGCTCGGAGTCTGGTTAACAGGCGTATACCGCCTGACTCTGCGCGAGTCCACACCTGACAGGGAACACAGCACTTTGGATTTTTTTTCTTTCCTGCCCATAGTATGGACGGCTGCATTTCGTATTGTCGGACCTGCACCGTCTGGGCTACCAGGCGTCCTATCGCCTGGCCTTGCGACAGGGTCGATATTCCGGAATACACCCGCCCCCGTCCAATGGCCGTCTGTCAATCCGCCTTCCTGGAACTCGGCAGAGTTGCTGACCAGTCGTGGTAGATTGACAGAACGGTCCACCTAGTTCATCAGGGAGGCTTCTATCTCTTCTGCTTCTATCCCCTTCTACCACCTTCTATCACTCTCTATCTTGTGTTGTTGGGTCATCGGGATCCGGTCACCGTAGAGGTCGCTGATGTCCGATGGTAGGGACGTCGATGTTGGGAGTGTTGATAGGCAGTAGTCTAGCGGCAATCCTTACTTCGGTCCCACAAGTGGAGGCACTGTGGTTGCTGGCGACGAGAATTCCACTCAGCGCCGAAGACAATCTGACTGACATTGCCGCCGCCAGTCACCGCCGCCTTGTTGGGGGTGCCCTTTTTCCGGAGGGCCCCTTTATAAGCATTACTAACACTTTTGTTCATAGAAATTTTCGCGTATATTTTCTTGATGCTCATATTTTATATGACAATATTTTTTTTTGTACAAAACATTTTTTTTCAGGATAACATATTTTTATACATTCGTATAAGCTTTGATATTTCATACATTCTTTGAGAATAACATACTCTTACACATTGAATTTTTTTTCGATATTTCATATATTCCTTTAGGATAACATACTTTTATACACTGAAATTTTTGATATTTCATATATTCTTTTAGGATAACTTACTTTTACACATTGAATTTTTTTGATCTTTCATATATTCTTTTAGGATAACATACTTCTACACATTGAATTTTTTTTGATATTTCATATATTATTTTAGGATAACATACCATTACACACTGAATTTTTTTTGATATTTCATATATTCTTTTAGGATAACATACTTCTACATATTGAATTTTTTTTTGATATTCCATATTTGTTCTAAGATAACATATTCGCTTTTCTCATAACAGTTTTGATATTTCACACATTTTTTGGGTCTTGATAACATATCCTTGCTTATGAGTTCTTTGATATTTATGTTTTCTATGATAACACTCTCCACATATTACTCTTTCCCTCACACCCATCTCGACAGCAAAAGAAATTTCGGTCGTTAGTCTTATTCCCTAATTATTCACATTGGTTTTCGCAAAGTAGTCTCTCCAACTTGGTGCCTACCACGGGTAGTATATATCTGTGAGCGAATAGTGATCTAACCTGCCAATTTTTTTTGTCCCAGGGCAGTCCCTACGCTCCATCATGACTGGCCGGACTAAGCCTAAGAGGAAAGGGACAGCTGCTGCCCAAGGGGCCGATGATCCTACAGGCGCATCGGACCAACTGGAACCCTCTGACCACTCCGGTGTTGAAGATGAGACAGCCGGCCAAGACTTGCCGGGAGCCGCCGGAGAAGGTCCCTCCAAAATCTCTAAAGCAGACCTGAAAAGTGCCATCGACAAGGCTCTGCCCTATTGCTCCTCGGAGCCTGAACGTGTCCTCCCAGAGGCGCCCCCCAGACCTGCCAGCCTTCAAGTCCCACTGGCCTTAGATTTTCGCCAGAGGACTACTAGTGTTAGCGCCCCTCCCTCCCCCAGAGCGTACGCATCGTACACTACAGCGTGTCATCCGAGACCCAGTGACGTCCCCCATTACCCCCAGCTGAAGTCCTTTCCTCAGCAGCCCCGGCCAAGTACAAGTCCCCGGTAGTCCACTGGAAGATCCGATTCTCGGGTCGCGAAAATGCACTCCCCGCAGAAGAATTTTTGTTCCGTGTGCGGACGAGAGCTGAAGACGAGGGAGTCCAGCCACCCGAACTGCTACGTAACATTTCCGCGCTACTAACCGAAAGAGCTGAAGAGTGGTATTGGACACAGTTCCGGAGGGGGTATCCTACTCCTACCTGGCAAGATTTCCGCATGAGGTTCGTGGAGCAGTTTGGCGGTCAAACCTCCGAGTACCAAGTCATCAAGGAAATACTAGAGACCAAGCAGGGGAACTTGGCCTTTGATGACTATGCGGCCAAGATTTTCACCCTCCACAACCGGCTATCCAGGCCGATGCCTCCGACGGAGTTGGTTCGCATCTTGATGCAAAACTTGAACGTCTCCCTAGGGTCCGCCATCATGGGATCCTCGTATCAAGATGTGCGCCAACTTCGCGAGGCATGTTTGAGGGTGGAAAGCTGGCAGTGGGAAAGGAAGGGCGAGCACCGACACACGCTCAGGATCCACGAGCTCGAGTCACCTCAACCCCAGCCTTATTCAAACCATTACCAGCCCTACGCCCCGGAGCCTGGCTGCCGCGCGGAATCTCACACTAATCAGCCGCCTGCCCTTGAAGAAGTCCGTAAGGCTCAGCCCCGCCGACCACCTCCCAAGTGCTGGAATTGCCGACAAGAGGGACACGGGTTCATGATGTGCACCTCCCCTACCCGCAGCATTTTCTGTTATCGATGTGGGCGACCAGACGCGTATGCACCAACTTGTCCCAGCTGCTCGGGAAACTAGAGTCGGGGTGCGAGACTCCCTGCGAGGTCGCACCCTGCTCAGGATTCCCTACCAATAATGTCTACCCGGCCATGTCACCTATTGCCATGGTTAGTTCGGATCTGCCGACAATAGATCCCTTACCGGCCTTCCCATCTCCTCAGGTCAGAGCCTCCTTCATGCAACGATGGGCTAACTATCACAAAATCCGTAAACGAATTTTCGAAGAACCCGATAAGACCATACCAGCCTGCAGAGTCCCACACATTCGGCAGCGTGCAATTGAAAAGCGGACTCACGTTCGAAAGATCATCGCCACCCTGTTTCAGGATGACGGCGATGACCGACCCTTCGCCAACGTTTGGATTCACAACACCAATATGTCAGGATTATTGGACTCAGGCACCAGCATCAGCTGTTTGGGAAGAGGGGCAGAGTCGTTCCTCCTGCATAACCCTGAAATTAAGCTGCACCGGCTGCACACCTCCGTCCAGGTAGCTGACGGCAAGGCAAAGAATGTGCTGGGTTATATTGTCGTCCCTATCACCTACGGGGCCCGCACCATCGTAATGACTCTGTATATAGTACCTGACTTGTCTCAAACTCTGTATCTTGGCGTTGATTTTTGGAGGGCCTTTAAAGTGGCCCCACATATTATAGGGGAAATACACCACACCCCATCCCCGGACCCCAACAGTCATCACCTTGACGAGTCCCAACAGGAGCGATTGAACCAGGCTCGAGCGCGGTTCCCGTCATTCGACACCTGTGGACTTGGTAGAACGCACCTGGAACAGCACGTGATCGACACTGGCGAGGCGGTACCCATTAAGCAGAGGCACTACCCTGTCTCTCCCGCCATTCAGGCCCTCATGTATGAGGAGGTCGATCGCATGCTGAATCTTGGTGTAATCGAAGAGTCCAACAGTCCCTGGAACTCGCCCGTAGTCTTGGCCCGGAAAGGTTCGCCTCTGTTTGGACTCGCGCAAGGTGAACACAGTTACAGTGAAGGATGCCTACCCGCTGCCTCACATAGATGGCCTTTTAAGACGGTTGCAGGATACCCGCTTTATCTCGGCGATTGACCTCAAGGATGCCTTCTGGCAAATCCCCTTAGAGGAAAAGTCTCGAGAGAAGACGGCCTTCACCGTCCCTGGAAGACCGCTCTATCAATTTAAAGTGATGCCGTTCGGACTCTGTAACGCCCCGCAACGCATGTGTCGCCTCATGGACAAGGTGATCCCAGGCTCTCTTCGAGAACGCGTTTTCGTCTATTTAGACGATCTATTGGTGGTGTCTCCAGACTTCGAGACCCACGTCCAGATGCTGGAACAGGTCGCAGACTGTCTGCGAGGTTCTGGTTTAACAGTGAACCTGAACAAAAGCAGGTTCTGCGTCCGGGAGGTGAAATATCTGGGCTTTATCATCGGCGATGGATCACTCAAAACCGACCCCGACAAGGTTGCATGTTCAGTTCGTGCTTGAAATTGTTGTTGCTTTTTCGCCAGAAATTAGAAATGCAAAAGCTCACTGGAATGGCATTCCATTATTCCAATTTTTTACTCTCTTTTGAGCGAGCTTTTACTTTGAAACTCAATTTCATGTTCTGTAGGCCCAAAGCAGCATTTTTTTCTGACTTTAAAATGTGAAAAATGTATGGGAAATCAGGAAATTTTAAAGTACAGTAGACTAATTTGCTCGAACTTGCGAAATTTTGGCGGTGAAGCCGGGGTATTATGTATAATGCGACGTAGTTTATTACGGAATGGGGCTTCTACGGACGTTGTAGGCGTTTCGCTTGATTTTTCGATGATCATCTGTAGATTGAACTCATTTAGGGGTTTTTGAGATAATGAAAATCCGTCATCTAGGTTTTCTTCGGCGGAATGAATGGTCGATACATCGTCATTTAGTTCATTGGCGTTGATCTCTACTTGGTTGGGATTTTCTGCAGTTAATTTTATTCTGCTTAAAGCCTCTGCGTTTTTTGCGTACCGCGTTTGTACACGATTTCATAATCAAATTCTTCTAACTTCAGTCTCCATCGTACCAGTTTTGAATTTGGCTCTTTTAGATTCATTAACCATGTTAATGGTTTATGATCAGTGACAATTTTGAATTTGTGTCCATACAGATATGGACGAAAATACTTCGTAGCCCATACAATCGCTAATAATTCCTTTTCGATTGTGGAATAATTTATCTCTGAGTCAGACAAAGTTCGGCTAGCGTAACAGATCAGCTTATCGCTTTCGAGCTCCATGAGATAATATTGCGCCAATGGCGAAATTGCTAGCATCTGTAGTTAACATGAAAGGTTTCCTGAAATCGGGATATTGAAGAATGGGTTCATTTATTAGGGTGTCTGCAAGTCTCAAGGCACTTTGTATATCTTTCGTTAGGTACAACCTTCTACCTTTCTTCAGACATTCTGTAAGGGGTTTAACTAACTTGGCAAAGGGCAAAGTCTTTAATAAATTTTCTATAATAGCCAAGAAGGCCTAAAAATGACTTTATCTCTTTTTGTGTGCGGGGGATGGGAAATTCCTTAATTGCTCGAATTTTTTCAGGGTTTGGCTTAATCCCTTCTGTGGACATTACGTGGCCGAAGAATGCAATCTCCTTGTGCAAAAATTTGTCTAATTGGATTTTTAAGTTTGCTTCTCGTAATTTCTCAAAGACTTTTTGTAGGTTTTGGATTTGCTCGTGAAGAGACGTAGAGTAGACGATAATATCGTCAAGGTATACAAGACATATTTTCCCTTGAAGGTCCTTCAACGCGTGGTCCATTACGCGTTGAAACGTAGATGGGGCATTTTTCAAGCCGAAAGGCATTCGAACATATTCATAATGGCCACTTTCCGCAGTTTTTGGTATGCCTTTGGGGTTCATCTCGATTTGGTAGAAACCACTGGCCAAATCTAAAGTAGAGAAGTATAAGCAGCGTCCCAATTTATCTAATATCTCGGTGATATTAGGAAGTGGGTATTTGTCTGAGATTTTTTTTTTTGATTAAGCTTACGGTAATCAATGACGAGACGCCATTTCTGTTTACCGCTTGCGTCCATCTCTTTGGGAACCACCCATAGGTACAAGAGAACTCCACGGAAAATAGCTAGGGCGGATGATTCTTTGCTTTAGCATCTCTGTGATTTGTCTTTGGACTTCGTGCTTATGCACATATGGATACCTGTATGATTTTGTATATATAGGTTCGTCGTCAGTAGTGGGTATAGAATATTTAATTTGGTTACTGAAGCTGAGCTGTTCGCCTTCCTTGAAGAAAAGATCTTCATATTCTTGACATACTCGGAATAAAGCTACCTTTTCTTCTTTATTTAAATGGTTTCCGCGAATTAATTCGGTTATTCTTTTCTCTTTGCCTATTTCATAGACGTCATGGCTAATATTGAAATTATTTACTTCTACGTAGTTTAGGGCGGTGAAGGCTTCTGCCTTGAGGGGTTGTTCCATGAAGAGAATTTGATCCGCCTCTGATTGGTTGCTTACTTCAATCAGGCTAAACCAATCTTTGGCCGTATGTAATCCTTCGGATATGTATAATTTTGGTTTGCCTTGGGAAGCTGGGAATTAATTAATAATTCATATAATACAAAATTATATAAGAATCAGCATACCTTGATTGATCACTGACATAATACACTTCCATAGATTATATCGTTAAACGTTAGAAATTAATGTTTTTATATCAAGCCATTCCTTATTCGCAGAAGTATTATTTTGCCTACACTATGAACTTTATGCTCATGCGCTCGATGACTCATAGCAGTCAGCGACTTAATATGTTTACACGTGATCTGATACATTATTACAACTACAACTACGATGATACATTTTTTTTGAAAAATTTCCACATTTTGAAAATTGAGTTTTGACCAGAACCTTATAAGAGCAAGCCCACCTTGCGTTGGTTAAATTCACGGAAAATTGGAATGTATGTATGTACATTTATCTAGTGCATATTTATTCAAAACGGTAGTTATTATTATACATAGGGTTTTTTGCATTTGGTTATGGGGGTTTGTGAATTCAGGATTGATAAACGAACTGGATGATCCGGTATCAATTAAAAATTTTAATGGGCGTCCGAAAGGGGATGATATATGAACATAGGGTAGTATATGGCCGTGTACGTTTACATATCCGGTTGGCTCTTCGAGGCAAGTCTGAGAAAATTCGTTGAGTCATTCACCTCTGCGGTTGGCTGATCAAAGAATTGGTCTAATTGCTGCTGATAGGAATGAGGTGTTAAATCATCAGGATATTGGTATTGGCCATTCGTCTGATTTACATTAAATAGCTCTTCAGCATGATATTTGGGGAGATTTCGATTAGTGTTGGAAAATTGCCTGAAGTGTGGGCGGTTGGTTGACGGAATTTCGAAACTCCTGAACCTAATTCCATCGGTTCTGGTCTTGGTAATATACTACTATTTAACAGTGTTTGATGAAGCGTGGAATTGTTAATATTATTAGATCCGTTATTAAAGTTTCTATTAAATGTATTTTGGGGTTGTGTTCTGGTATGTTGATTTTGGTAGTTGAATGGTGGTCTTTGTTGATAAGAAAAAGGTGGTCTGTTATAGTTATTTCGGTAATTATTATTTTGGGGCTTCTTCTGTACAAATTGCCTGGTTATTGGTATTAAAATCAGATTTCACATAGGCGATATTTTGTTCTTTGATACAATATGATAAGGCTTATAGGTAAGGATTCTGGCCTCATCCATTGAACCTAGAGGTTCTTTCAAACGTATGAGAATTGTATTGAGGCTCATTTCGGAGTATAGATCCTTTTTCGATTGCACTACGTTTGGATCCATTTCGTGGATTAGAATATATTATTCATTGTGGCTTGAACTTCTATTACCTGACTGTAAAAATCTTGAACACTTTTATTTGATTGTCTTAAACTATGCAGATCCCTAATTAGCGAAGTTTCGCTTCTCTTGTCTGAATAATGTAAAACTAAATTCTGTTTTATTGCCCCCCAGTTTAACGGCGTACCGTACATATTTAGTACTTCGTTCGCCGGCCCTTCGATTTTATTTCTAATAGCCCTTAATATAATTTTGGAATATTCTGTACCATCTACATTTTTAGTGTGGATTAAAATTTCCTCAACATTACTTATAAATTCATATAATAATCTGTAGTTGCCATCGAACCGAGGCAAATCCTTTATTGCATCAGGGATGCGAAGAGAATTGAACACGTCGGTCGGAGTGGAATTAAATGAGGGTCTTGACCAGTTGCCATTGTAAAATACGGATGTAATATAGACACACCGGGTTCGCTACCTTGACTCGAAAACGATTCGGTACTTAAATTTTTTTCGTCGCAAATTTCCCTATCAATCAAATTTGGTTCACTACTATTTTCCGGCACTTTCGTTTCTATTAATTATTTCAGAAATACATAGATTCTAAGCTACCAAAAAGCCTTCTTAATTTCGATTATGGTCTGGGTTTTGATTTGACGGACTTGGGATTTGGCATTAAAATTTAATCAAAAGGAAAAAATATTCAATAAATGACATACATTACTCCAAAGGCGAATGATGTCTTCATTGCTCGGATAGGTGATGATGAAGATCAGTGGAGCGTTTGTTGAAAAAAAATACATATGTCACACTTGTTGATATCCTGTCAACACAGCAAACTTTTATGCACGACACAAGTTTTTCCAATCAATATTAGTAACACTTTTGATATTCCTTCAAATTTGGAGTACTAATTATTTAATGGCCCGAACACTTTCCACGTCCGTCACCTATCCCACCGACTGCGTCAGTTAAGTTTCCATTTACCTTGGAAACTAAAAAAAATATATTTAAAATGAAACACACTACAACTTTATATTTTATTTTATTAATTTTAAAAACGTTACATCGAACCGCACGGTTTAATTGACAAAACCAGAGTGACAATTATTCTCAAGATTAAAACGGTCGCACAAGTAAAATTAAGAATCAAAATGCTGACTTAAGGCCTATAAGTTGAAATGGGACGTTAGTGTTAAATTACTTTGCTTGATTCTAAAAATTGTAAAGGAAATTGTCTAGACATATGGAATGACCGGTGGGAAAATGTTTAAACAGAAAAAATAATAAATAAAATATCGGCACATGTATGTATTTTATATGATGTGATATTGTGGGAAATATGTAACTCGCGTCTGTTCCGAAATGAACCAACAAATTAATGTAATCAATAATTAAAAACAAACAATAAAATTACTCTAAATTTTTATATGGTCAAAAATCAATTTTTGCAATTTTGTTCTGTTTTTTCATTATAATATTTTCCTAACGTGGAAGTGATTGTAATCGGTCCGAAAATCGAAATCGAAATTTTCAAGGTATTTTCATTTTTCAAGGCCCAAAAAGCATTTTAAGCAAAAAATTGAGAGGAAGTATGTGTGTGTGTGCGTACGTATGTGGTCATTTTTTTAACTTCCCAGTATAGGAAGTTATTGTAATCGGTCCGAAAATCGAAATCGAAATTTTCGACGTATTTTCATCTTGCAAGGTCTCAGGAGCATTTAAGCAAAAAATTGGGAGGAAGTATGTGTGTGTGTGGCGCAATATTGACGGCTGCGGAAATGAGCATCGGTTATGTCCAAAGAAACCAGCAACACTGGATCTCGGACACAACCTGGCAAAAAATAGAACGCAGGAGAGCCCTAAAAAATAACGTAAACTCTACAAGCGATCCCGAAAGACGTTACGAACTGGAACGGGAGTACTCCCAATTACACCGGGAGGTAAAGAGAAGTGTCCGGCGTGATAAAAGGCAGCAGATAAATGAGCTCGCAGAAAAAGCGGAAAACGCGGCAAACACAGGCAACAGTAAGGTGCTGTACCAAATTACTAAACAGCTCACGGGAAAGCACTCTACTAAAAAGCATGCCGTTAAGAGTGCGGATGGAAGGCTGCTGTGCAGCGACGAGGAGCAGCTCCAAAGATGGAGAGATTACTTCTTGGCCGCCCTGAATGGTTCATTTACACAGGAACCTCAGGAAACCAGCAACAATGCACAGCCTATAAGAATCACCACCCGAGCCCCATCCAAGACGGAAATAGTAACCGCAATTCATGCGATGGCCAATGGTAAAGCAGCTGGGAAAGATGGCATCCCGCCAGAATTGTTGAAAGCCGATTCAAGCCTCATAGCAGATGCGCTTCAGCCAATCCTGGAAATAGCATGGAACACCTGCACCTTTCCGGAGGATTGGACGGAAGGTATCATAGTCAAAATACCAAAAAAGGGGGACCTAACAATATGCGACAACTGGAGAGGCATCTGTTTACTATCTACAGTGGGCAAAATTTTGTCCCATATATTACTATCTAGGATAAGTGAGGCAGTAGACCAATGCTTAGGAGGCAGCAGGCCGGATTCAGGAAGGGACGCTCATGTATTGATCATATCAACACCTTACGAATAATAGTGGAGCAGTCTACTGAATTCCGATCCCCCTTTACCTTGCTTTCGTAGATTATGAGAAAGCGTTCGACTTGGTCAATAGGAGCTTTATATGGCAGGCACTACGGCGACGGGAACTGCCTGATAAAATAATAGAATTGATAAAAGCCCTATATAAAAATTCCAAATGCAGAGTTCTCCATAATGGAAAATTATCCGACAGCAGTAGGAATTTTTTGATGTGACCCCTGGGTTTCTTAATGGTGGAGATTTTAGTGGGCTCCGTGTCAAAAATAAAAGATTTTTATTTTGTTCGCGACGTTTCGGGCATGAATACACCCTTCATCAGGCCTTTAATTAAAAAGAAAAAAACGTCAATATACAAAATAAATATAAAGGTATCTACACACTTACAATACAAGTAAAACATAAAATAAAATAAAGTAAAAACATAAAAACAGCACTAACACATTTATAACGTGGCGGAACTAGCAGATGCATGAACACGAAGCTTGTTGTCAATAATCTGTCCTTGCCCCAATCAGCTGTTTATATGCATAGGTGAGGTTGTCACAATCAGAACGTCGGTTAACTGCATCTCTCATTTTATTTATGTGGAGCATCTCTAGCAGCATTTTCTTACTGTAGTGTCTCTCAACTTCCAAAATTGTGACGTTGTTGAGGTCAGGTTTGTGGTTGATCTCTATGCAATGGAGAGCTAGAGCAGTTTTCTGGGAGCCCCCATTGTTGATGTCAGATCGATGACCTGACAGGCGTTTACGCAATTTTTGTTTGGAGGTTCCCACGTATACAGCTGGGCAGGCTGTCCCTCCTCCCCCTAAACAAGCGAACTTGTAGACCGTGTCCGACTTGTCCATTTTATCCAGCTTCTCTTTGGTATTGGTAAACAACAAAGACTTTAGTGTATTTACCGATCTAAATGCAATCCTAGTGGTCTCTCGATTGCGTATTGGTGCTGCCTTCATACGGTTGGAGAGCCAAGGAATGTATAGGGCACTTCGGTAAGTTACCGGTGAGGGCGGTGGAGCATCTTGATGGCGACGGTCGGTGCTTCTTCGGTAGTTGTTAATCATATTATTTATGACATTAGTGGGGAAGGAATTGGAGTACAGGGTTTGTTTGATAATATTTACATTTTTGTGGTGGAAATTAATGTGACTATTATCTAGTACTCTATTGACAAAATTCTGCGCAGTGTTGAATATTACCATCCTCGGCTGTTTTGAATGAAAGTTAATAAGCCGTCCCGAGGATGTTGGCTTTTTGTACCAATCAAAAATTATTGTGCCATTATCTCTAATAGCTTTCACGTCAAGGTACGGTAGCTCTCCTTCTTTCTCAACCTCAACAGTAAATTGTATTTTTTGGTGAAAAGAGTTCAACGCGGTAAGAGTTCTTTATACTTCACTTGATTTCACAATAGCAAATAAGTCGTCGACATACTTGGTGACTATCTTTGGTTTAGGTGTTAACTTCCCAATAACATCCTCCAATAACGCTTCCATTACTATGTCCGCCACTATTGGTGAGGCCGGGCTACCCATAGGTACACCTTGTTTCTGTTGGTATATGCTGGTTTCAAACTCCAAATAATTGTTTTCAATGATACAAAACCTAAGTATGTCCATAAACAAGGATTTCTTAATTTTCGTATGTTGTTTAAGGTCATTCCACTTCTTGTCAATAATCTCCAGTATCATACGTACAGGAACATTGGTAAAAAGAGAAACAACATCAAAAGACACCATAACTTCATCATCTCCCAGGTTAAAAGGCGAGACCACTTCGATAAAATGCTTGGCGTTCTGGACATTAAATCCGACAGCTTCGAGGTGAGCTCAGGAGTACGACAAGGATGCCTACTCTCGCCTTTACTATTTCTTATAGTAATAAATGACATCCTTGTCGGCGCTCTAGATAGTAGAACAGGCGGCATACAATGGGGTTTGTTAGACCGCCTTAGGGATCTCGACTACGCAGATTATATCTGTTTGCTGGCCCACAGACACCAGGACCTCAAAAACATGATTAACGATTTGTCAACAGAAAGTAGTCCAGCAGGCTTAAGGCTAAATCCAACTAAAACTAAACAAATGCGGATAAATGCAAACACCATTGAACGGACTGCGCTGAATAACCGTGGCGTGGAACTGGTCGATAAATTCTGCTACCTCGGTAGTATTATTACCGAAAATGGCGGTGTAGAAGAAGATGTCAGTTCCAGAATAAATAAAGCACGAGGCGCATATGCATGCCTGTTCCGCATATGGAGATCAACGGTGATCTCAACTAAACATGGAAAGTCACCCAATTCATCACAGGGCGCCTACAAGTCTTCGTCAACAAATGCCAGCGTCGTATCCTAAAAATCCGCTGGCAGGATAGAATTTCAAACGAAGAACTATGGCGCCGTGCCGGCCAAGAAAGGATAGACGACCAAATCAGACGAAGGAAATGGAATTAGAATGGGTTGGCCACACCTTGCGACGCGAAAACGAAAATCTAGCCAAACAGGCCCTCGACTGGAATCCGCAAGGATCCCGTCGAGTCGGAAGACCTAGGACAACGTGGAGGAGAACCCTACAAGCCGCAACAACTGGGAGATCCTGGTCGGAGCTGAGAGCTGTCGCGCAAAACAGAGTCCGCTGGAGGGCAACTGTTTCCGCCCTATGTCCCATGAGGGATTAAAGGAGCACAATGAAAAAAAAATGAATTCGCTTTATAGTGTAGCGAACGAAGTGCCAGGGACATGTTTGTTTGCTACTGTTGAACAAAAAAAAGCTCTTTTGAAAAGCCTTGCGGATTTACCATTCTTATCGTTATTTCAAAGAGCTTCCTTCCATCCTACTGGGAAGTTGATCGTGTGGACCGAAAGGGTCGAACCCACATCCCAACTAGTTTTTGTTTTAAATCTCCCCCGAAAAAAATGAATGGACTGCAAAGTACGAAATAAAAAAAAATTAATGGTCTTGGATGTGAAATATCACGTCCGTATTTTAACGTGACAACGTCTATTAATTTGAACGTGACAACGTCTGTTATTACGTTTTGTATTATTTTCTCAATTAATAAATTATATATTTCGAAGCAAATTTTTTTTTGTGTGCGGGACATTTTCACACGCGCGTCCTATCATAAACCGATTTAATAGACGTTGTCACGTCAATAAGGTGAATGAATGTATTTTTCCCGTGTATAGGATAAATTAACGAAAATTTTGAGCCATTAACCTCCCCCCTAACATGTATGGGGGCGGAGATATGATTTTTTTTTGTGTGCGGGACATTGTGCGGGACATTTTCACACGCCGCGCGTCCTATCTTAAACCGAATTAATAGGCGTTGTCACGTCAAAAAATGATGTGTGTGTGTGGGTCTGCGTACGGATGTGGTCATTTTTTCCTGCACGATATCGCGCGAGCCAAAAAAGATATCGACTTCGTTGAGGTGTCGTTCGAAGCGTATTAACCGAAATATGATCTGAAAAGATTTTCATAAAATTCGGTCGAATCGTTTTTTTATTTAAACGATGGTCGTAATTTTTGTATCTGTCCGAACCAAACACTATATCGACTTCTTTGAGGTACCGATAGAAGAATATTAAGGGAAAATGGCCTGAAAAAAATTTCATAACATTCGGTCGGGCCTTTTTTTTTTGTTTAAATGGAGAAACTTGCGCTAAGTGTCAGGAAGACCTTAAATTGATAAATTTTGCTAAAATCTAATAAACTCGATGCACTGAGACCAGTTCTAAACGAAGTGATCTTTTTTGGATTCCGCACAGGGATAGCCTTCCAACAAAACATCGCTTGTAAAAATCCGACAATCTTTAAAAATCGTGCAGAAATAACGTTTCCCTTTACAAACATCACGAATTTTTCAAACCTTGCATCAGCACTTTTTGACGAGGAATTGTTTTCTACGTCCTACAGTTACAGGGAATTTCGTTTCATTTCGGGATTTCCAGTAGTTACCGAAAATGTGTTTGTTTTGGTCAAGTCTGACAAAGAACTTTACATTGATTAGTTTTGCTAATATCTATGGAAAGCTTTAGAATTTCCAAATGAAGTCATTCACTTCCCAGTTTATCAGCGGCGCTTTACCACGCTCAATACGAATTCGAACACCCGCTTTAGTGTATCGAATTCGAATACTAGCTTTAGTGTGCGAAGGAAATGTGTGTTTGAACTAGCTTCTCTTAGGATTACTTTGTCACCAGTTAGGATTACTTTGACATCTTTTGTAGGATGCTAGTCGATTTCCCACTATAAAGGTATTACTCTTTTGTAAGAAGTTAGTTTATTCCCACAACGTTCATAATACTGGGAAGTTCATCATCCCAACTAGTTTATTTAAAGGAGTTCCAACGTACGCGGGTTTTTGCTAGTAAATAAATAAATATTTTTTATCTATCACTTGTCACTTGTGAAAAAGTATATTTTATTGATTTTCAAGATATAATTATACAAAGCTAAAAATAATTATCTAAGAATAAATTTGGCGTTAAAAATATGCTAGGAGAGGCCCTGTTGGATCTTTCAAATATTTTCTTATAAATTCATAACAATCTATAAAGCCATATCAAGTATAAAAGCCGAAAATTTCATTAAAAATCAATACTGATTGAATGAATTAAATAAAGAAGCTATCCATCTGGCCAAACAATTTGCTCAATCCAGTATACATACGAGGACAATCTAGTATAAATGCTTGGTACACCGCCAGCACAACCTTGGCCGAAGGATGTAACACCAATTATAAGCGGAACAATTTCATTAAACCTCTCAACAACAACTAAAATTGGTCCACCAGAATCACCCTGCAAGAAATTCAGAGGCAGTGGCATTTTAATAAGACAAACTAAATAGTTTACCTGGCAAGTATCCTTTGGATCAACGAGATCACCGGCACAGATTTGCGTTCTAGAAATCCCGCCAGCTATTTTATATCCAGGCTGATAGAAACGCGAGCAAAAAGTATTGTCAAACAAGTTTAATCTTACTTTCAATAAATCATTTGATCTTCTCCCTTCTATTTAAAAGTATAGCATGGTAAATTAAATAAAAATTCTGCTATCACGTTTGTACTGACCAAACTGTGTGTTACCATATCCCAAAGCTATGCCTTGTTGATGAATTATAGTCGGGGAAGTCCATAAACAAGCAGGAGTGTGTCTAAAAAATGGGAAAGTTAAATAATGCAAGGAAATTTTAATTTATAATAATCGGTTATTACAGAGATTTCTGAGAAAGCCTAAGAATGGCTATATCATGGTATGAGTTCTTCTTATTATAAAGCGGATGTGGAACCACTGCACTGACATTAATAGGAGGAATTGTATTGTTTTCGTTTAAACTTACGCCGCCAGTACAAACAACAACTGCAGGCTTTCTATTTATTTGAGAGGACACAATGCAAATTAAATTTTGAACATAAATTTAAACAACTTTTAAATGCTTACCCTCTAAAACTGGTACAATGCGCAGCTGTTACAACAAAATCAGGTGCAACTAAAAATCCTCCGCAACGATAATCATATTGTTGTATGTCACCTTCGAAGCCTATTGCTGCCTGTGCAATAAACAATAAAGCAGTCAATTTTATTGTATAACCACTTTAATCTACAATTGTTACCATAAAAGGGTATTCCCCTTTTTGAGTTTTCTCTCCGCCCAGAAGATTTATCTTAAATTCCGGATAGTATTCAGCGCAATCTGTTAATAATTAATTAAGTAAAATAAACTTTTAAGAAAACTTACCTACACTTATCGGCAACTGCTTGCGACGCAGCTTTATTAATCAACAACAACCACTGAACAATAATTGCAAGAATAAAAACTGACCGACGCATTGCAATATGAAACCACTTCACAATAACAACTGAAGTCAGATTGCCCGGAAATTCTTGACTTACTTATCTCTGCGGTGATATTCTTTAGGAGTTTTTTCTCTTTGATTAGACAAAAAACCAGTTTTTTCATTCCTAAAACCGCAAATAGTGACGCTGAGCCATCGGTTTCGAAGAGCTTCACTCAGAGAACTCGTTTCGGCGCGATTATTTTGCCAACAACGACCGGATTAAATAGCGTCAATTTATTGATTGCAAAAAGCCGCAAACAAGTTCGCAATAATTAAAACCAAAAAAATATCCAGCGTCCATAGATTGACTAATTGAAACTGCAGTGGTTCTGTACTTACTGCGACTCAACGATTTCTAAACAAACATTTTGCTGCAACTCCCAATTTTTCGCGCGAGTTTTATTTGATCTCTTGTTGCTGGATTAAGCTACAAGCACAGACAGCACATTTTCCCTTGGATTTTTTTTACCATACGAATTGGGTAAGTGACTCATACAATATGTTCAGTTGATTTATATTGTTTGAACCAACGACCAGGTAAAACAGAATGTGGTTTCTATGTTGCAAAATATTTATGGTATTAAAATTCTGATAATATCCCGTACCGTACCGATCGCAATAGATTTTGACCCAAACTGCTGACGGTATCTAAAAAAAACCTTTCTCAAAACTGGAAAGTTAATTTTTTCCATAGTATAAGTAATCAAGAATGTGTATTCGATAATTGTGCAGTAATTCCACTACCGTGATAAAGTTTGCTAAGAATAAAACAGGTTCAAATAGCGACTGCTAATTGCAGGTATACGACGGCGTTAGATTATTTACATTATGTTTCTATCTAGTTTGCATACTTACAGTAATATTCTGTAACACACAATTGCGCATTTGTGATAAGAATTGCGTTTTGTGATTATTTCGATAAACCAACCCAGTTTTGCATTAAGACTTTTACGAGAAGGTAGTTCCGTAATGCGATATTTCTACATATGCGAATTAGTTATGATATTTAAAACAATCAATATATTAATCGGAAAAAAAATATTTGAAGTTCTTGGTAAACCATGTCTACAGGCTTAGAGTATGTCGGTTCCCTTTGTGACAGCTTTTAGCTCGGTACATACAATGGTGGCAAAAAGTATTTACTCAAAGACTTTTTTCCAAGAACTTTGAAATCAATGGGGTGGCATACACGGATCATAACGTCAAGACTAAAAAACTGGTTTCCAGGACAGAGGGGCAAAAGGAAGAGAGAAAGTTGTTGCAACTTTTTGAACAGAAATTTTTGGCGTGAAAAACTAATACATGCACAAATTTTCTTCTTATATTCTTCTTCTTTGGGTCTGATATTGACATATCTCTTTGTTATTCGCGTTCGGGTTGTGCACACATAGATATTCCGTGCATGGATATTAAAGTTACTCTCGGTAAAATAAATACCCATGTACGCCGAGAGTATCACAAAAAACCGGTTTTTTGGTGTTGATATTACGATCCGTGTATGCCAGCCCAATGATGTTTTTCTGCTTACTGGGTGATTTTGGGAAATTTGTACCTATAGTTTGTTGGCTGCGTTGTTGAAGAACAAACACGTAGAAAAAATTGCTCGCCAACTTCTTTTTGTCTTTTGATTGTAACGGTTTTTCCATGTGGATGGAGGTGGCACAAAGAATTTACACATCTGAAAAAGTGGCAAAAAGTATTTACACAGTGATAAAACGTCGAGCTGGACTGGTGGTTGTTAATTTTTTTATAGTTTTTTCGGTCTGGGAGCGGTTCGATATTTCCTGAAGGGTAGGTTTTCGTGAAAAAAGTTTGTAGCAAAAGTTGCTCAGGTTGGAGGGTAGAATCGTTTGCACACGAAACTCACCCCCACCCACTCACCCCCTCGCAGGTGGTGGGGGTAAGTCTGAAATTTCAAATGGCAACCCCTATTTTTTCTCACGGATTGTGATTCTCCGAAGAAAAATATGAAACTTTTGTCTTAAAATTTTTTTTATCCGAAGCTTCTGTAGTTATTGTTCCACGTTGTGCTTAATAAAACACCAATTTTGTTAAAATTCACAAAAGGATATTTAATTTATGTAAACAATATTACAAAATCACTATAACTTGCGTATAATTGATAAAACCTTAATAATTAAGTTTTTTTAAATAGGACCCGAATTTAGGAACCCTTTTTGCACGATGGTCAAAACGGAGAGGCCGGAAATTGGCTATACCGATATAGACGGGGGAAAACGGCAAGATCACTGAACTTTGCGTTCGGTGATCGATTGAGTGTTCCGACTGATCGTTTTTATCGTGTCGGAAGTTGTTGTGTGACATTGCGTAAAGTTTGGTAATTAAACTTTACGCGGTCACTACATACTCCCCCCCGAGCGTTGCGTTAACGGAATGTTACCGCTTTAGGTGGCTTAGCTTCGTTGTCGCGGTCACAACCGAAGGCTGGCTTTAGCCTGTCGATCGATATCGACTTGGTTGTGCCGTTCAATTTGACGACGAAGTGTTTTCGTAATCGTTTGATTACTCCATATAAGCCTTCATATGGAGGTTCGAAAGGTTTTCGAACTCTGTCGACACGTATGAAAACGTAGTCGGCGTTCTCCAGGGCTTTTGGCACATATACATCCTTTTGGACGGGTTGTCGAGGATGTATTGCCTTAATGTTCTGCATATGAGAACGAAGGCGAGAGAGGAATTCTGATTCTTCAATTGGATTCTCATCCGTTGGGATAGAAATCGAATTGGGAAGTCTCAGATTCGGACCGTATACGAGCTCGGCTGGTGAGCATTGTAAGTCGGTCTTAATTGCAGTGCGTATGCCTAACATGACAAAGGGCAAGTCTTCACTCCAATGAGTAGTGTTGTCCCTTGCCATTAAGGCTGCTTTTAGTTGCCTGTGGAACCGTTCAACCATCCCGTTTGCTTGCGGGTGGTAGGCGGTAGTTTGAATTCTATGAGTGCCGAGTAATTTGGCAACTTCATTGAACAGTTTCGATTCGAACTGCGTACCTTGATCGGTTGTGATCTCGAGTGGTACGCCGAATCGTGGGACAAATTCAGTGACGAATTTCTTTGCCACTGTTGAAGCTGAGATATCCCGAATTGGGTATGCTTCAGGCCATCGCGTGAATCTATCGACTATCGTTAAGATATAAGAGTATCCACGAGATGGGGGTAGGAATCCCACTATATCCATATGGATATGATCAAATCTATTATTTGGAAGCTTAAAAGCTTCAAATGGAGATTTCGTATGCCGTGAAACTTTGGACTTTTGGCCACCTAGGCATGATCGAGACCACTCATTGCAGTCTTTATTGATCGATGGCCAGAAGTATTTCTTGATAACGGCTCGTCTTGTAGCGCGAATACCAGGATGAGAGAGACTATGTTCGGAGTTGAACGCTAGTCTGCGTAAGGAAGTGGGTGTCATCGGATATCTAACCGTCGCCGCATGGCCTCCAATCATGTGAATCCTGTTTAGGGACCAGATGAAGCGGAGATGCTGCGGGGGACGACGAAGGTCGACAAATCCCCAATTGGACTATTTATGGTCGAACTATAACTTTGCCACCTTCAGTTTCTCCGGATGGAGTCGCCGAGCGGTGATGTTTAGAATTAGCAATTTAATTTCTGACTCAATAAAAAGGTACCGGAAGGGTGTGATTCAATTGAAAGATAACTTTTTCCAATAATCAAATTACTATTTATTTGCAATCAATTATTAGATTTTCTCAAATATAAATTCAATAAAATTCAACCATAGATTTACAAATTGCCAAAAATATTTCAATTCAATCTTCAATTCGTTATTAATTCGTGATTTATTACTTGAAAATTCGTAAATTATTCTTTATTTGTTTTGTTAGTAAAAAATAATCACAATATTTTGCTTGCTCTGATAGCTTAAATTGATAACGCCACCTATCTGTCAGATGACGATTGATGTTTCGCCTGATGTGCTCTGCAATTAGAACAGCCAGGAATAACCTTTGTGGTGCTGCACTCCGGTTTCGTTCTTGGAAATCGCTTGGGATTTGCTTGCTGTTTGTAATTTTCATTAATCTTTTTTGTTTACAGACTGTCGATTTGCCGACGGCTTTTGGCGTATTTTCTTGGATGGATTTTCTTGTTGATCTTTCAGGGCCTTGGATTGTTTTCAACTTCTAAAAAAGGTAAGTACTTGTAGATTTAATATTTGTATTCTAATAACCCTTTTTCTATTTTCAGGTATGAATTTGTTGTTTGTTTTTTGTGTAGTGCTGTCCTTTAACTTGTGTGTTTTTGTTGTATTTTTTTTTTCTGTAGATTCATGTAGTTTGTTTGATTATTCAATAAAAATGCAAGAAATAGTGAATTTGGTGTTTCTATTTATTGATCCCTTGTTCCTTGGTTTTTATTTTCAGTGTCGCCGGAACATTCTCCCCGCCTTGAAGCGGTAAGCTTCAAAAAAACTGTTTCGAGGAAGCTCATTAAGACAGTTTTGTTTTCCGGCGGAAATGCCATTGTACTATTTTTTCTTTAGGGTTCGTTGATGGCTTGCTAAAACACTGCATACATTTGTGCTTATGCTTATGACGTTTTACTGCGTTCCGTGCGTTAATTAATATCCACCACTTTAGGGCTGCTTGAGTTTCTTCTGACGTAAGGTAGCTAGTTTGGGTATGGCAGGACGTTGATTTTGACGTCTTCAACCATCGTCGACAATATGCTGTGACACGTAGTAATTTCGTCAATGAAGAATATCTATTGATCAGGTCGTTATTCGAGGAATCCACTTCGACATGCATGTTGGTGATGGCTTTTCGTAATCCCATCGTGGTGTCATCATGGATTTCGATGTTCTGGATTTTGTTGTGAGCTTCAATCCACCGCGGGATTTGAATAGTTTGGATGACTTGGAGTGCTGCTCGGAACCTTCGCCATTGTTGATCGATGTTGATCGGGACCGTTTCATCCCAGTCGAGTTTTGTCAGCCAAAGACTTTGTATGAGTATTTTGGCATTAATTGTTACTGGGGTTAACCAGCCGATGGGGTCGAACAGCTTCGCAATTTCGGACAATATTTTCCGTTTTGTATATGTTTCTGGTGCTGACTCCATGCTGACCTTGTAAGATAATGTATCGCTGGCAGGATTCCATAATAAGCCAAGAGCCTTGACTTCCTCTGAGTTTACTGCGAGAGGAAACGGGACCTCCCGATCGGCTGCCGGAACTTCTTCCAAGATGGCGTTGTGATTTGCGACCCATTTTCGAAGTTCTAGTCCTCCAGCTAGGAGAAGCTGAATTAATTGCCTTTGTTTCTGTCTTGCTTCTTCTATGTTATCTGCGCCAGTCATCAAATCGTCAACGTAGAAATCGTTGAGTACAGCGTTGGAGCCGATTTGGAACATTTCTGCTTCATCTTTCGCCAATTGGTGCATGGTTCGGATGGCAAGGAAAAGAGCGCTCTTTGTTCCGAACGTCACGGTCAAGAGTTTGTAGTCTCGTATAGGCTGATCTGGTGATTCCCTCCAAACAATCTGTTGGTAATCGGCATCGTCTGGATGAACTCGTATCTGCCGGAACATCTTCTCGATGTCGGCCATGTAAGCAATTCGATATTTTCTCCATCGCATGAGAGTAGGCATTAACGAGTCTTGTATTACTGGTCCATTCAGTAATACGCTATTTAATGAATTTCCATTGGCAGTTGGACGAGATGCGTCGAACACTACTCTCAGTTTCGTGGTCGTGCTGCTCGGTTTGATGACAGCATGGTGGGGTAAGTAACAGCTTCGATATGTAGCTGTGTCGTTGGGCAATTGGTTTTGAAGTGCTGATTCTGGGGTGGTGGTAGGCACCATGTGACCTAACGTCAAATATTCCTGTATGCATTGGACGTAGTCTGCTTTCAAATCAGGATCTTGTTGGAATCGTTTCTCCATTTGCATCAATGTTCGAACCGCAATGTGTCTTGATGCGCCAAGTTGTACTTTATCAGCTACAAATGGAAGCCGGACTTGGTAACGTCCGTTGCTGCATTTAGTGACGTTGTTGTTGAAATGGTTTTCACAGCGAGTTTCTTCGTTTGTCCACTTGGATCTTGGGGGAAGTTCTTCTAGTTCCCAAAATCTCTTTAGCTCGTCGTTAGGAGTCACCTCGGTGAAGAATGTTTTCACATGTGCACTTGCTCGTGCAGCTGGAGTCGTCTTCCCAGAGTTGATCCACCCAAACACCGTGTTTTGCCCCACTGGGGGTTCCTCGTTGCCTTTCCTTAGGCCGGCCAAGATGATCATGGGGAATACATCTGCTCCCAAAAGGATGTCGATATGACCCGGCTTGTGGAACGTTGGATCCGCTAATTCGAGACGCTTTAAGTGCGCCCAATCCTTGCTAGAACAATCACTATTTGGTAATGGATTAGTTATTTTGTTAATTACCATTGCCTGGACCTGGATGTTATTCGCCTGTTGGTTTCGTGTCTTTAGCTGCAGCGAGGCCCATTTTGTGTTTTTCCCCGCTGGCATGTTACCGATTACCCTTAATGCTGTTTGTATTGGCTCCTTTTTGAGTTGTAGACTTTGAACCACTGCCTCACGTACGAATGAGGATTGAGATCCGGGATCAATGAGTGTTCTGCAGACCTGCTATCGTCCAGTTGGAGATACTACGGTGACCAGGGCTGTAGCTAATAGTACTTGTCTGCAGTCGTAGGGTGCTGCCTGAGAGAAGTATGTTTGTGTTTGGTTGGATGGTAATTCATCGCTTGGACTTGTGGGCGGTGAAACGCTGCTATTGGTTTGACTCGCTGACTGGATTCTGTGTAAGGTTGTATGGTGAGTCTTTCCGCATTGGAAACATCTACCTTTACTGGGACACTGTGATGAGCGATGGCCTGCTCTCAGGCAATTGATGCTCAGGCAATTGAACGGCAAGATCACTGAACTTTGCGTTCGGTGATCGATGGAGTGTTCCGACTGATCGTTTTGATCGTGTCGGAAGTTGTTGTGTGACATTGCGTAAAGTTTGGTAATTAAACGTTATGCGGTCACTACATACTCCCCCTCCAGCGTAGCGTTAACGGAATGTTACCGCTTTAGACGACTTAGCTTCGTTGTCGCGGTCACAACCGAAGGCTGGCTTTAGCCTGTCAATGGATATTGACTTGGTTGTGCCGTTCAATTTGACGACGAAGTGTTTTCGTAATCGTTTGATTACTTCACATGGGCCCTCGTATGGAGGTTCGAAAGGTTTTCGAACTCTGTCGACACGTATGAAAACGTAGTCGGCATTCTCCAGGGCTTCTGGCACGTAGACATCCTTTTGGACGGGTTGCCGAGGATGTATTGCCTTAATGTTCTGCATATGAGAACGAAGGCGAGAGAGGAATTCTGATTCTTCAATTGGATTTTCATCGGTTGTGATAGAAATCGAATTGGGAAGTCTCAGATTCGGACCGTATACGAGCTCGGCTGGTGAGCATTGTAAGTCGGTCTTAATTGCCGTGCGTATGCCTAACATGACAAAGGGCAAGTCTTCACTCCAATGAGTAGTGTTGTCCCTTGCCATTAAGGCTGCTTTTAGTTGCCTGTGGAACCGCTCAACCATCCCGTTTGCTTGTGGATGGTAGGCGGTTGTCCGGATTCGATGAGTACCGAGTAATTTGGCAACTTCATTGAACAGTTTCGATTCGAACTGCGTACCTTGATCGGTTGTGATCTCGAGTGGTACGCCGAATCGTGGGACAAATTCAGTGACGAATTTCTTTGCCACTGTTGAAGCTGAGATATCCCGAATTGGGTATGCTTCAGGCCATCGCGTGAATCTATCGACTATCGTTAAGATATAAGAGTATCCACGAGGTGGGGGTAGGGGTCCCACTATATCCATATGGATATGATCAAATCGATCATTTGGAAGTTTGAAAGCTTCCAATGGAGATTTGCTATGCCGTGAAACTTTGGACTTTTGGGAACCTAGGCATGATCGAGACCACTCACTGCAGTCTTTATTGATCGATGGCCAGAAGTATTTCTTGGTAACGGCTCGTCTTGTAGCGCGAATACCAGGATGAGAGAGACTATGTTCGGAGTTGAACGCTAGTCTGCGTAAGGAAATGGGTATGTAAGGCCTTGGAATGCCTGTACTAGTTTCACACCACACCTGATGGGCGGTAAATGGTATTGGCGTGAGAATTAGTTTTACCCGTGAGCCGTTGCTGGGGTGCTCTTGTAGAGACTTCAACTCTGTGTCACCTTGTTGAGCCTGAGCTAGTGTAGGCAGGTCGAAGGTGACCGAGTCGACGTTGTCGGTTGCTAGTGAGCGTGACAAGTAGTCTGCGACAACGTTTTGTTTACCCGACACATGTCAGATGTCTGTGGTAAACTGAGAGACTATACCCAAATGTCTGGTTTGTCGAGGGGATCGTTCGTTCTTTGTGTGAAGGGCGCGAACCAGTGGTTTGTTATCAGTATAGACCACGAAATTGCGTCCTTCAACGAAATAACGGAAGTGTTTGATCGCTGCATAGATTGCGAGGAGTTCGCGATCGAATGTAGAGTACTTCCATTCGGTTGGTGACAGCTTTTTGGAATAAAAAGCTAGAGGTTGCCACCGATGACCGTTGAATTGTTCCAAAACGCCTCCGATTGCATAATCAGAGGCGTCAGTCGTAAGACTGTATTTTGCTTCCTCGATTGGATGGTTCAGCAGAGTTGCTTCAGCCATCGAGGTTTTCACCTTGAGGAATGCCGCCTGACATTCTGCTGGCCAGTCAAAAACTTTATTGGCACGTGAGCGGTTGAGAAGGTCTCTCAAATGCTCGTTTATCGGCACCAACTGTTCAGCCAATTTTGGGATAAATCGGTGATAGAAATTCACCATTCCCAAAAACTTGTGGATCGATTTGACAGAAGTTGGAGGTGCGAGATCAATGATAGCCTGAACCCGATCGGAGGATGGAAGTATTCCGGTTGCGGTGGCTTAGAAACTTAATCTCTGTTGCACCAAAAACGCATTTCGCTAGCTTAATGGTTAAACCGAGCTATCGAGGCGTTTAAAGAGCTCTTCGAGGTGAACGATATGCTCATCCTCGGTTTTACTGGCGTTAAGTATATCGTCCAAGTATACATAAACGAAGTCGAGATCTCTCGTAACTTCGTTTATGAACCTTTGAAAGGTTTGGGCTGCATTTCGTAAGCCGAATGGCATACGTGTAAACTCAAATAGGCCGAATGGCGTAATGAGTGCAGCCTTATGCACGTCTTCTGGGGCGATTGGTATGTGATGGTATGCACGTACCAAGTCAAACTTCGAAAAAATTGTGCAGCCGTGAAGATTCACGGAGAAATTCTGTATATGCGGGATCGGATATCTATCCGGCACAGTGACAGCGTTAAGGCGACGGTAGTCGCCGCATGTCCTCCAATCATGTGAGTCCCGTTTAGGGACCAGATGAAGCGGAGATGCTGCGGGGGACGACGAAGGTCGACAAATCCCTAATTGGACCATATGGTCGAACTCTAACTTTGCCACCTTCAGTTTCTCCGGATGGAGTCGCCGAGCGGTGACAAATGGTAATTGCCCTTTAGTTACAATGTGGTGTTGCACATTGTGTTTAACCGGAAGGTTAAAATTGGGCGGTTTTGTTAACGAAGTGTACTTCGTTAATAGCTCTTTGTATATGCCAATAACTCGGCATGGAAATGTTTCGGGGTTGTAGTCGACGGTAGCGCACACGTTAATTCGAAACTTCGTGCGCTTGTCGACTAAATGCCGATATTTAAAGTCGACAGACAATTTGAACTTCGTTAAGAAGTCCGCCCCGATAATGGCTTTAGTGGTGTCGGCTATAATAAAGTTGTAAACATATCGTCGGCGTAAGCCAAGTTCAAGTTCAAGCAACTTTGTGCCGAAAGTTCGGATCAGTGATCCGTTGGCCGCGTACAGAAGGACGTTCGGGCTACCGTTATGGGCCGGGAACGCCTTGGCGGGAACAATTGAAACGTCCGAGCCCGAATCAATCAGAAAATCCATCCGATTGTTGGTGTCACGGACGAATAAACGATATGAGCGGCCGGTTATATGCTCGCTCATGTCGACCCCCTGACTCTTTAGTTTTTTTTGGGTGTGGTGGGTGGTTTCTTCGCCGACTTGGCGCCACCACCACTGAAACTACAGGGAGGCTTGCATGTGCGCGCTTCACTACCATAACGGTAGTGGAAGTAGCACAAGCTACCCCGTAGTTTGTTGGCCCCTTGTGGCCGATTGGCCGAGGGCAGTCGAGGGCCGCCCTGCCGATTGGCAGGTGTTCGGCTTCTCGGTTTGCGCTGGCTGACCAGTTGATTTAAACGAGCCGTTAATTTGTTGATGCCGCGTTGCAGCGACACCAACGTTGGCTCATTGCTAGCCGGAGTTGCGCGGACGGCGGACGCGTATGAGGCGCCTCCGTGTGGAAACACTTCCCATACTTTGTTCGCCGTGGCAGCTAGTCCGGCTAGCGTTTGGTCGGCAGAGGTGGCCAATGACACCTGATTGACCTGTGGAAGCCTCCGCTCCCACAGGTTTCGGATTAGGTCATCATTGACCGCTGCTGATCCGCCAGCAAGTGCCTTGAGGGCCTGGAGGAACTCGGAAGATTTTCGAGATCCAGGCTCTTGCACTGACAGCAACTGCTCGAGTCTGCGCTTCTCCGAAGTGCCGTACTTCTCGAGCAGATGCTGTTTAACCTCTTCATAGGAGGCTGTGGTAAAGTCCACGGTGCTGTGCCGCATCACCGTTACCGCCTCTTCCGGCAATGCGGCCATATCATTGTACACCTTGATCCTATCCGATTTGCAGCCCGCCAGTTGAAACATAATGTCAGCCTGATAGAACCAGGAAGCGGGCTGCTGTACCCAGAATTTCGGGATGTCGTATTTTGACACTTTAACGGCGTCGACACCCGAAGTTCCGGACTTTGGCCCATCTATGTCTCGTGTTTCCATTTGAACGTCTTGTTCAATGGATGGGCCCTCTGTCTTTGACATATTGTAAAGAAAAAAAATGTAAAAGGGTAGAAATTTCTCAAGTGAGCTCATGATTTTCGACGTTGAAAGCAAAATTAAAACCAAGCTGCAAAAAATAATCTACTTGGTAGTCTCAAGTCACGCCAGGTGGTTGATTTATACTAAATTAAGGCGAACTTTATGGTAAGGGGTACCCCTAAGGTTTAACTCTTTCAAGAGGGTTAAAAATTTTCCAAACGTTTTAATAATATTTCATCAAATATAAAATTTTAATGCAAAGCAATAAATTTGAATTTGTTCCAATTACAATTTTAATGTGGGGGTAGTTTTACCCCCTTAAGAATTGAAAAAATTAATTTGCTGATAATACCTTTTGAACCAAATTTCAAACAAAAAGCAAAAAAAAAAATGTTAGCAATTTTTTTTATATTAAGTTGTTTTTATTATAGTAGGGGTAGTTTATTAACTCCTTAAGGGTTGAAAATAATGTATTTTTGCCTGGCAGTACGCCCACAATCGAATTTGAAGCATAAACTTGAAAAAAAAAAAATGTTTACAATTTTTGCCATTTTTGACCGATTTAGGGGTAGTTTCAACCCTTTAGGAGTACCCCTTACCATAAAGTTCGCCTTAATTTAGTATAAATCAACCACCTTCGCAAATAAATATTAAAAAAAGTGCATTTCATCGCATTAGTTTTCGTTATTACTGAAGTAATCGCGAAACCCCCTAAAAAGGGGTGTTTTCTGCATTTTTAGTGGTGACGCCCTAATTTTAGGACCGCGGGACCTCGATTTTCGTGATCAGCGATCCCAAAAACCTTTAGGGTTCGATTTTCTTTACGGTGTTATTTTGGAACTATTGTTTATAGTCCATTCAAAACGCGAGGGGGTTTTGAATGGACTATAAACAATAGTATTTTTTACCAACCCGAAGAACGATCACAAAAAGTTTGAAACTGTTTTTTAATCGTGATCCTTCATAGATTACACTCCTCGAAAAAAATTTCGAATATTGCATTGAGAACAGGGCCAAATCAGTATTTGTTTATAAAAAAATGATAAAAATTAGTAACAATAATAAATTACTACGTTGTTGCGCACACTAAAGTAAATCGTATTTATTTCACATCATTTTCCCAAATTTTCAATAATTTTCATCGTATCGTTTACGAGAAAATAATTTTACAATCAATCGATGCCAAAATATTCAATCCACCATTATTCATAAACAAATTAATTTTTTGCAAAAATATTCATGGCGTGACTTGAGACTACCAAGTAGATTATTTTTTGCAGCTTGGTTTTAATTTTGCTTTCAACGTCGAAAATCATGAGCTCACTTGAGAAATTTCTACCCAAAAGCAAATAAAGTACCAAAACAAATCAGGATAATAGAAAATTAGAATCCGTATAAGAAAAACGACCAAATATTAATATCGCCCAAAAAGAAAATCGAAAATGACTCGAAAAACACCTGATTTCTCTCTCGGTGTTATAATAAAAATTATATATGATATATGTATATATATGTATATGTGTTATATAAAGCACGAAAGTGAATTTTCTACAAAAAAGTAGAAATGTCTTAAATTTATATCAAAACAACCTAAATAGTCTATTGATTATGTCATATAGAAAGGAACTAAGACGTTCACGAGGTTTTATTGCAGGAATCGGTCAATGGGTCATTTAAGAAGAAAAAACCGCGGAGTGCTATTAAATTAGAGGGTGGAAATTGGAGATAGGGGTCAAAATGGACCCTTTTTGGGTTTTGCCATATATCTCGTAAACGAAGCAAAATTTCGATTTATTTTATATAAAATTTTTTGTAGAGAATTAAATTTCCTATCTATCTATGTGCCCCTTAATCCCTCGTGGGACATAGGGCGGAAACAGTTGCCCTCCAGCGGACTCTGTTTTGCGCGACAGCTCTTAGCTCTGACCAGGATCTCCCAGTAGTTGCGGCCTCTGCTAGTAGGGTTCTCCTCCACGTTGTTCTAGGTCTTCCAACTCGACGGGATCCTTGCGGGTTCCAGTCAAGGGCCTGTTTGGCTAGATTTTCGTTATCGCGTCGCAAGGTGTGGCCAACCCAATTCCATTTCCTTCGCCTGATTTGGTCGTCTATCCTTTCTTGGCCGGCACGGCGCCATAGCTCTTCATTTGAAATTCTATCTTGCCAGCGGATTTTTAGGATACGACGTAGGCATCTGTTTATGAAGACTGGTAGGCGCCCTGTGATGAATTGGGTGACTTTCCATGTTTCGCAACCGTATAAAAGAACTGCCTTAACGTTGGAGTTGAACAGCCGCAATTTGGTGTTGGTTGAGATCTCCGTTGATCTCCATATGCGGAACAAGCATGCATATGCGCTTCGTGCTTTATTTATTCTGGAACTGACGTCTTCTTCTGCACCACCATTTTCGGTAATAATACTACCGAGGTAGCAGAATTTATCTACCAGTTCCACGTCACGGTTATTCAGCTCGTTCAAGTGTGTTTGCATTTATCCGCATTTCTTTGGTTTTATTCGGATTCAGCCTTAAGCCTGCTAGACTACTTTCTGTTGCCAAATTGTTTAACATGTTTTTTAGCTCCTGATGTCTGTGGGCCAGCAAACAGATATCATCTGCGTAGTCGAGGTCCTTAAGGCGATCTAGCAAACCCCACTGTATGCCGCCTGTTCTACTATCTAGAGCGCCAACAAGAATGTCATTTATTACTATAAGAAATAGTAATGGGGATAGTAAGCATCCTTGTCGTACTCCTGAACTCACCTCAAAGCTGTCGGATAATTTTCCGTTATGGAGAACTCTGCATTTGGAATTGTTGTATAGGGCTTTTATCAATTCTATTATCTTATCCGGCAGTCCACGTCGCCGTAATGCCTGCCATATAAAGCTCCTATTAACCGAGTCGAACGCTTTCTCATAATCTACGAAATCAAGGTAAAGGGGGGATCGGAATTCAGTAGACTGTTCCACTATTATTCTTAAGGTGTTGATGTGATCTATACATGAACGGCCCTTCCTGAATCCGGCCTGCTGCCTTCTAAGCGTTTGATCTACTGCCTCTCTTATTGTTGATAGTATAGTGTGGGACAAGATTTTACCCACAGTAGATAATAGACAGATGCCTCTCCAGTTGTCGCATATTGTTAGATCCCCCTTTTTGGGTATTTTGACTATGATACCTTCCGTCCAATCCTCCGGAAAGGTACAGGTGTTCCATGCTAATTCGAGGATTGGCTGAAGCGCATCTGCTATGAGGCTTGAGTCGGCTTTCAACAATTCTGTCGGGATGCCATCTTTTCCAGCTGCTTTACCATTGGCCATCGCATGAATTGCGGTTACTATTTCCGTCTTGGATGGGGCCCGGGTGTTTATTCTTATCGGCTGTGCATTGTTGCTGTTTTCCTGAGGTTCCTGTGTGAGTGAGCCATTCAGGGCGGCGAAGAAATAATCTCTCCATCTTTGGAGCTGCTCCTCGTCGCTGCACAGCAGCCTTCCATCCGCACTCTTAACGGCATGCTTTTTAGTAGAGTGCTTTCCCGAGAGCTGTTTAGTAATTTGGTACAGCACTTTACTGTTGCCTGTGTTTGCCGCGTTTTCCGCTTTTTCTGCGAGCTCGTTTATCTGCTGCCTTTTATCACGCCGGACACTTCTCTTTACCTCTCGGTGTAATTGAGAGTACTCCCGTTCAAGTTGGTGACGTCTATCCGGGTCGCTTGTAGAGTTTATGTTATTTTTGAGGGCCCTCCAGCGTTCTATTTTTTGCCAGGTGCTGTCCGAGATCCAATGTTGCATGTTTCTCTGGACATAACCGATGCTCGTTTCCGCAGCCGTCAATATAGCGCCCTTTGTTGTACTCCACAAGTCTTCAATATTTGTGTCGTCAGAAACGGTTTGCTGGTTTAATATTTGCTGCAGGTTTCCAGCAAATTCTCGTTTTTAGCGCTCTCCCGCAAGAGGTCAACGTTAAACCGTCTACGGTTTATAGATTCACGTTGAAAGTTTCTGATTGCGCGATTCTAAGGCGAATAGTTGCTACCACCAAATGGTGGTCGCTTCCAATGTCCGCTCCCCTGAAGCTCCTGACATCTTCCAGAATGGTTCTCCATCTGCGGCTGACGGCCACATGATCTATCTGATTTCTCGTTCTACCATCGGGCGATACCCAGGTCTCTTTATGTATCTTCTTGTGACAAAAGTAAGTTCCACCTACCATAAGTTGATGGGAAGAACAAAAGTCAACGAAAAGCTCACCATTGTTATTGGTAACTTGGCTTAGGCCTTGTTTTCCAATTGTTTGTTCAAGACCGGTGTTGTCGTGACCGATTTGTGCATTTAAGTCACCCATTAATACAATGATGTCTCCCCTTGGAATAGAGCGAAAAACCTCATTCAGTCGCATGTAGAACTCGTCTTTGATGTCATCTTCTGCGTCTTCGGTTGGAGCATAGCATTGAACTACCGTAGTACTTCTTAGCCTGGTACGTAGGCGCACGGTAATAATCCTCTCAGAAACTGGTGACCAGCTAATGAGGCTAGCCCTGGCTTCTTTGGTGAGTATTACGCCAACACCACTCCTACGGCTTTCAGTTTCATTTCTCCCAGAATATAAGAAGGACTCGCCATTTGGGCAGATATGTTCCCCCGCATCGGGCCATCTGGTCTCGCTCAGTCCCATGATCTTGATTTTATATCGATTCATCTCGTTGAGGACTTCATCCAGCCGTCCCTCAGCAAGCATTGTTCTCACATTCCATGATCCGATTCGTGTCCTTGTTCGAAAAGCAAAGGTCGTCGTCGTGTTGTCCATCCGGTTCCGAGGCACTGTTTGCCGATTCGTAGCAATAGTGTTTTTTATGGGAGCGGGTTGCTAACCCTCAGCCCAACCGACTTAAAAGCTCTGTTTTGTGGCGCAGAGAGCTCGCCATTCGCCCCTCTCCCGTTAGCTCCTTCCGAAGAAGTACCCCAGGGGGCACCACGGGGAGGTGGGATTAGGACTTGCTAACAGGTCTGCTTGGTGTTTCCTATGGAAATGGTTTATTTAAAAAATTTTGAAATTTTTTTTATGCCGAAAATGTTGAAACAAAAAGAAAAAAAAAAGCCAAAATTTCGATGTTTTTTCCCTTTTTTACTTTTTTGCCAATATCTTTTTTTTTGGTTTGAGATAGGCATAGGTATTCTTCTTCTTTAACGGCTCTACAACCGGGATCCGGTCCTGGCCTCGCGCAACTGTTCTCTCCACCCGTCTCGATTCTGAGCCGATGTCATCCAGTTTGGCATCCCTAAACTCTGAGCGTCCTGGTCCACGCCATCCTTCCAGCGAAGGTTGGGCCTCCCTCGCTGTCGCACCCCATAGGTCTTACCGCAGAGAACTTTCCGAGCAGGCTCATCTTCACTCATACGAGCTAGATGCCCTGCCCACCGGAGCCTACCGAGCTTTATTTTCTTCATAACATCTATGTCGCGATAGCGCTCGTAGATCTCGTCATTGTAGAGTCTCCGGAATCGTCCTTCCTCACATACGGGGCCAACAATCCTCCAAAGTATTTTCCTCTCAAACACGCCCAAGAGGTTTGAGTGCTTTTTGCTAAGCACCCACGTTTCGGATGCATATGTGAGAACGGGTAAGACCATCGTCTTATATAGTAAAAGTTTAGACGTTATGGTTAGATATTTGGATTTGAAGAGCCTTGACAGACTATAGTAGGCTTTGTTGGCTTTTAGCAGTCGTGCGCGTATTTCTGATTCCATGCTATTGTCGGCTGCTACTATTGACCCAAGGTAGGTAAATGATTTTACCACGTCAAACTCGTGTTCCGCTACCTTGATTGTGGGACCAATGTTAGGTGTTCTTCCAGACGAGGCCACCATGTACTTTGTTTTGCTTTCGTTAATGTGCAGTCCCAGATTTCCTGCCGCTTGCTCAATCTGAGTGAAAGCTTCTTGTACAGCTGTTGTTGTTCTTCCAATGATGTCAATGTCGTCTGCGTAAGCCAGTAATTGGGTGGACTTGTGGAGGATTGTACCCCTTGATGTCACGCCCGAATCTCGGATCACTTTCTCCAACGCCAGGTTGAAAAGGAGGCAGGCCAGACCGTCCCCTTGTCGGAGTCCATTATAGATGTTGATTGGTCTGGACAGTGTTCCGGATACCTTTACTTGGCTTGACACATTGATCATGGTCAACCTACATAGTCTTGTCAGTTTGTTGGGGATGCCGAATTCTCTCATGGCTTTGTAGAGTTCTACCCTGGCTATGCTATCATGGGCGGCTTTAAAGTCTATGAAGAGGTGTTGAATTGAGTTTTGAAACTCTAGACATTTTTCCATAGCCTGCCTCAAGGTGAAAATCTGATCAGTCGTTGATTTGCCTGGGCTGAAGCCACACTGGTAATGGCCTATGATGTTTCTGGCGTATGGGGCCATCCTGTTTTGTAGGATAGCGGAGAATATCTTATACACGGTACTCAACAACGTTATACCGCGATAATTAGTGCACGCTGTGATATCTCCTTTTTTGTGTACCGGACAGAGGATGCCTTTTCTCCAGTCTTCTGGCATCACTTCCTGCTCCCATACTTGCACAATTAATTCATGAATCGCTTGGTGTAATGTAGGCCCTCCATATTTAACCAGCTCCGCTGCGATGCCGTCTGCACCCGAGGCCTTGTTGTTTTTGAGCCGGCTGATGGCTCTGCTAACTTCTTCTATGCTTGGTGGCGGCAGCATAGCATTGTCATCAGATATTGGTGGAGCCTCCGAATCCTCAGTTAGCTCGCCATTTAGCAATTCATGAAAGTGCTCTTCCCATCGCTCCAAGATGCCTTTAGGATCGGTGATCAGATTACCTTCTTTGTCCTTGCAGTATGTGCAACGTGGTGTGAATTGCGTCATACTGCGGAGTCTTTGGTAGAACTCCCGCGCCTGGTGCGGCTGTCGTTCTCTGTACTGTTCTAGCTCACAGACGAGATTTTTTTCCCGGGCTTCCTTTTTCCGTCTGTGAATTCTCTTTTCTTCTTTTCTGAGCTCTTTATAGTTCTCTTCGCGTGCCCGTGTTCTCTGAGACTGCTGCATGGCTCGGTACGCAGCATTCTTACGTTCAGTTGCCAGCTTGCATTCATTATCGAACCAGTCGTTCCGATTTTTACGACTTCTGCCTAAGATGGAATCAGCAGTACTAATGACAGTATTTTTAAGGCGGGTCCAGTTCTCTTCAACGCCCGGCATCTCATCCCCAGGACTTAGGGCGAGTTCTAATGCATGACCGTAGCTTTTTCTGGCCATTTCATTGCGTAGTGCAGCTGTGTTGATTCGAGCCTGATCAGCGGATACAAAGCTTTTCAGCGTTGTAATGCGCTCTCGGAGCACCATACCAACAAGATAGTGATCCGAGTTGAAGTTGGCACCTCGGTACGTTCGTACCGTCATCAGACCCGAAAGGTGGCGGCGGTCTATCAACACATGATCTATTTGGTTGCGAGTGGCTCCATCAGGAGATACCCAGGTGGCTTTATGGATATCTTTACGCGCAAATCTAGTACTTGCAACGACCAAGTTCTTACTTGCTGCCATCTCTACAACTCGCTGTCCATTGTCATTAGTGTTTTCATGCAAGCTGTGGTTGCCGACATATTGCCTGTATATGGGCTCCCGGCCTACTTTGGCGTTCAGATCTCCCAGTATGATTTTTACATCATACCTGGGGCAGGCATTAAGTTCCCGTTCAACTAATTCGAAGAATTCTTCTTTATCATCATCCGGGGACTCTTCTGTAGGTGCGTGAACGTTTATGAGGCTGATGTTCTTAAATTTACCTCGCACACGAAGGGAGCATAGCCTTTCGTTTATTGCTTTAAAGCCGATAATGGTAGGCTTCATTCTTTTGCTAACCATAAAACCTACTCCTAGAACATGGTGTTTTGTATGACAGCTGTAATATACGTCATACTCAGGTTTTTGCAAAACACCATTCCCTGTCCACCTCATCTCCTGAATGGCGGTAATGTCAGCTTTATACTTTGACAGGGTATCGGCTAGATGTTTTGAAGCTCGAGTTCTGTACAGAGTTCGAACGTTCCATGAAAAAATTCGTAAATCGTTTTGCCTTTTTCGTTGCCGTGGTCGTCGTCGTTTATTCCAGTATCCGAGGCATGTTGCTCGTTCCGTAATAATTGTTTTTTACGGGTGAGGTTATTAGCCTCACGCCAACCTTACTTGGAAGGGACTAGCCCGGTCATATTAGCCTATCCTCTCTCATAGAATAGTTACCAGTGGCCACCGCTAGGAGGTTATGATCGCACTTCCATCAGTCCGAAATAGTTACGGCACGTGCATGTTATGCTACATGTTATTCCCCCTATTCCGCTGATGACTGACCACCAGGCATAGGTATTGCTTTATATAAAACAAAGCAGAGAAAATTTCCTTTAAAATGATGGGTCGAAAAAATTTTTTGGTTGAAAATTCACCGAAATATGGCCACTCGAACATAGCTTTTTTTATTTTTACCCCTTTTATACCGACATTGTTTTCAATCTCATATTGTTGAAAAAATTATTATTTTACTTAATTAAAAAAGGTAGTTTAATAAATGTACAACCCATGTATGTGGCTATGGTGATTTTAAACAAATTTGTAATTAATACGTTCACATGTCAATATATTTTGCATATACGTTGAGCCTAATTGATTCTTGAATATTGTACAATGATGAATTGTTTTTTTTTTTGTAAGAAATATATATTAATTGAAATTTGTAAATAAAAATACTATCCAGCTACAAACACATATGGACACGTTTTTACGTGACGATGTAACTGACGTAGAAATAAATTCTGCATCAGAATATATTTCAGCTTCTTTGTATGGGGCAAAGTTGAACATGAACCTAAGCAACTGTCGCTTCCAGAATTTTTATAAATTGTCCAAAAGTTCCAAATTTTCTCTAACGCAATTACCACCAACACTTGATGCCATCAAACAGCATGGCTTAAGAACGTTTTTTCAGATCCAGCAGTGGAAAGGAAATCACCTAAACCCTCTGAACTGGGGTTGGAAAAATTCTAAAAATGGACTAATTGCGATTCGCACACAACAGCACCTCCTGCGCCAGAGATTTTGCTAAAAAAAGTGACTTGTGGTTGCAATACAGGTTGCCATGGGAACTGTGGTTGCAGAAAATTAAAAATTAATTGTTCCATATTTTGCAAAGAATGTATAGGGATCAATTGTGATAATGTGCAAGTTCCCGATATTGCAGAAGATGATATTATTGAAGATATAGATGATGTATCGATATACAGTTTGAGAATGTTATGGAAGAAAGATAAGAGCATCATAATTATTTATTATCCAAAATTAAACATAAATTACCTTTTTTAATTGAGTAATATAATAATTTTTTCAACAATATGAGATTGAAAACAATGTCGGTATAAAAGGGGTAAAAATAAAAATAAATGGTTAAAAAAAATTTTTTAAAAAAAATTCTTTTCATTAACTAAAAAATGTACTGAAAAGTAATAAAATAAATGGTTAAAAAAAATTTTTTAAAAAAAATTCTTTTCATTAACTAAAAAATGTACTGAAAAGTAAAAAATAAAAAATATTTTAAAGAAAGCGTGAAATTTCAATTTTAATGAAAAAGTTAATTAAAAGAATGGCGCATTTTTCATCAAAAAATTTTGTTAGAATTTGAAATTAACAAAGCAAAAAATTGAGGGTTATTGTAAATCTCACGCGATTTACAGTTATATTTTCAATTTTTGATGAAAAATGAACTCGACTCAGCTATGCTACCTGGGTTTAGTTGAAATTATGCATACGGACATGAGTTCAGTATTTGAGTAGTTGAATTTAGTTGACAGCAGCATCTCTGTGTTTGTTTGTGATTTTTTGTAAAGTGTATTGCTTCTTTATTATCAACTCACCCTTAACTCAACTATTCATCTCATCATTCATACACATTAACCACCCGAACTACGAGTGTGTGCAAAATTGGAAGTTGATCGGTTATATTTTCTACTTTTTAGTCTATTATAAGCTTTCCGCAAGTTAGTGTTGGCCGCCATTTTGAATTTGGAATGACGCCACATAGCTTATTGTGTTCTACCTGTCATATCCTTTCATTTGATACCCATGTCAGAGGGCCGCGGAGCACAATTTCAAAAATCGGGCGCCATTTTGGAACCGCCATCTTGATATTTTTACAAAATGGCCAGATTGCATTGTCATCCAAACTAAACGTGTATGCAAAATTTCAGCTCTATCCGAAACCGGGAAGTGGGTCAAATTTAACTTCCAAGATTTGACGAAAAACAGTGTAAGTGTTGGCCGCCATTTTGAATTTGGAATGACGCCACATAGCTTATTGTGTTCTACCTGTCATATCCTTTCATTTGATACCCATGTCAGAGGGCCGCGGAGCACAATTTCAATAATCGGGCGCCATTTTGGAACCGCCATCTTGATATTTTTACAAAATGGCCAGATTGCATTGTCATCCAAACTAAACGTGTATGCAAAATTTCAGCTCTATCCGAAACCGGGAAGTGGGTCAAATTTAACTTCCAAGATTTGACGACAAACAGTGTAAGTGTTGGCCGCCATTTTGAATTTGGAATGACGCCACATAGCTTATTGTGTTCTACCTGTCATATCCTTTCATTTGATACCCATGTCAGAGGGCCGCGGAGCACAATTTCAAAAATCAGGCGCCATTTTGGAACCGCCATCTTGATATTTTTACAAAATGGCCAGATTGCATTGTCATCCAAACTAAACGTGTATGCAAAATTTCAGCTCTATCCGAAACCGGGAAGTGGGTCAAATTTAACTTCCAAGATTTGACGACAAACAGTGTAAGTGTTGGCCGCCATTTTGAATTTGGAATGACGCCACATAGCTTATTGTGTTCTACCTGTCATATCCTTTCATTTGATACCCATGTCAGAGGGCCGCGGAGCACAATTTCAAAAATCGGGCGCCATTTTGGAACCGCTATCTTGATATTTTTGCAAAATGGCCAGATTGCATTGTCATCCAAACTAAACGTGTATGCAAAATTTCAGCTCTATCCGAAACCGGGAAGTGGGTCAAATTTAACTTCCAAGATTTGACGACAAACAGTGTAAGTGTTGTCCGCCATTTTGAATTTGGAATGACGCCACATAGCTTATTGTGTTCTACCTGTCATATCCTTTCATTTGATACCCATTTCAAAGGGCCGCGGAGCACAATTTCAAAAATCGGGCGCCATTTTGGAACCGCCATCTTGATATTTTTACAAAATGGCCAGATTGCATTGTCATCCAAACTAAACGTGTATGCAAAATTTCAGCTCTATCCGAAACCGGGAAGTGGGTCAAATTTAACTTCCAAGATTTGACGACAAACAGTGTAAGTGTTGGCCGCCATTTTGAATTTGGAATGACGCCACATAGCTTATTGTGTTCTACCTGTCATATCCTTTCATTTGATACCCATGTCAGAGGGCCGCGGAGCACAACTTTAAAAATCGGGCGCCATTTTGGATCCGCCATCTTGATATTTTTACAAAATGGCCAGATTGCATTGTCATCCAAACTAAACGTGTATGCAAAATTTCAGCTCTATCCGAAACCGGGAAGTGGGTCAAATTTAACTTCCAAGATTTGACGACAAACAGTGTAAGTGTTGTCCACCATTTTGAATTTGGAATGACGCCACATAGCTTATTGTGTTCTACCTGTCATATCCTTTCATTTGATACCCATGTCAGAGGGCCGCGGAGCACAATTTCAAAAATCGGGCGCCATTTTGGAACCGCCATCTTGATATTTTTACAAAATGGCCAGATTGCATTGTCATCCAAACTAAACGTGTATGCAAAATTTCAGCTCTATCCGAAATCGGGAAGTGGGTCAAATTTAACTTCCAAGATTTGACGACAAACAGTGTAAGTGTTGGCCGCCATTTTGAATTTGGAATGACGCCACATAGCTTATTGTGTTCTACCTGTCATATCCTTTCATTTAATACCCATGTCAGAGGGCCGCGGAGCACAATTTCAAAAATCGGGCGCCATTTTGGAACCGCCATCTTGATATTTTTACAAAATGGCCAGATTGCATTGTCATCCAAACTAAACGTGTATGCAAAATTTCAGCTCTATCCGAAACCGGGAAGTGGGTCAAATTTAACTTCCAAGATTTGACGACAAACAGTGTAAGTGTTGGCCGCCATTTCGAATTTGGAATGACGCCACATAGCTTATTGTGTTCTACCTGTCATATCCTTTCATTTGATACCCATGTCAGAGGGCCGCGGAGCACAATTTCAAAAATCGGGCGCCATTTTGGAACCGCCATCTTGATATTTTTACAAAATGGCCAGATTGCATTGTAACCCAAACTAAACGTGTATGCAAAATTTCAGCTCTATCCGAAACCGGGAAGTGGGTCAAATTTAACTTCCAAGATTTGACGACAAACAGTGCAAGTGTTGGCCGCCATTTTGAATTTAGAATGACGCCACATAGCTTATTGTGTTCTACCTGTCATATCCTTTCATTTGATACCCATGTCAGAGGGCCGCGGAGCACAATTTCAAAAATCGGGCGCCATTTTGGAACCGCCATCATGATATTTTTACAAAATGGCCAGATTGCATTGTCATCCAAACTAAACGTGTATGCAAAATTTCAGCTCTATCCGAAACCGGGAAGTGGGTCAAATTTAACTTCCAAGATTTGACGACAAACAGTGTAAGTGTTGGCCGCCATTTTGAATTTGGAATGACGCCACATAGCTTATTGTGTTCTACCTGTCATATCCTTTCATTTGATACCCATTTCAAAGGGCCGCGGAGCACAATTTCAAAAATCGGGCGCCATTTTAGAACCGCCATCTTGATATTTTTACAAAATGGCCAGATTGCATTGTTATCCAAACTAAACGTGTATGCAAAATTTCAGCTCTATCCGAAACCGGGAAGTGGGTCAAATTTAACTTCCAAGATTTGACGACAAACAGTGTAAGTAAACTAAAAGCGGGCGCCATTTTGGAACCGCTATCTTGATATTTTTACAAAATGGCCAGATTGCATTGTCATCCAAACTAAACGTGTATGCAAAATTTCAGCTCTATCCGAAACCGGGAAGTGGGTCAAATTTAACTTCCAAGATTTGACGACAAACAGTGTAAGTAAAATAAAAGCGGGCGCCATTTTGGAACCGCTATCTTGATATTTTTACAAAATGGCCAGATTGCATTGTCATCCAAACTAAACGTGTATGCAAAATTTCAGCTCTATCCGAAACCGGGAAGTGGGTCAAATTTAACTTCCAAGATTTGACGACAAACATTGCAAGTTAAATAAAAGAATTTAATAAAAAGCTATGTTCGAGTGGCCATATTTCGGTGAATTTTCAACCAAAAAATTTTTTCGACCTATCATTTTAAAGGAAATTTTATCTGCTTTATTTTATACTAGCATAAAACCCGCGTGCCTTGCAACGCCTTTAAAAACTGTTTATTATGTGCAATGTTTTCCTTAAAAAAACCAACAAAAAAGTCAGCTGTTATTATCCCTAAAAAGGGTTTATTATAGTGCATTTTTTTAATAAATATGGTAAACAAATTGCTGCGAATATCACCTCTGCTCAACAAATCTGCAAGTTTTAATGTAGATTGGCATGTATATGTCATCAAGAAAAGTGACATTTTAGGGTTTGACGAACGTTCGTTAAGTTTGTTCGCCTATTTACGTGGATGTAAGAAATTATGAAGCAATCACAAATGAATATTAAATAAAGTGAATTTCGAGTCATTCATTTCTACGTGATTATAGGGATGCACTGTCAAAATTCCAGCCTTTCAGCTTCAGAGGTTTGGGTTAACCCCATTTCATCCTCTTAGGGGATGAATTTCGAGTAATCGCCTCTTAGTGGATGTCCATGTCATTATAGGGATGCACTGTGCAATTTTCAACCCTGTAGCTCGAGTAGTTTGGTAAATCAAATTTTACCCCTGTAGGGGATGAATTTCGAAAAATCGCTTCTTAGTAAATGTCCACGTCATTATAGAGATGCACTGTCAAAATTTCAGCCGTTTAGCTATAGTGGTTTGGCTTAACCCCATTTAACCCCTTTAGGGGATAAATTTCAATCACCCCTAAGTGGATGCCCACGTCATTATAGTGATGCACGGTCAAAATTAGAGCCCTCCAGCTTCAGTGGTGTGGGTTAACCCCATTTCACCCCATTAGGGGATGAATTTCGAAAAATCGCTTTTTAGTAGATGTCAATGTCATTAAGGGGATGCACTGTCAAAATTTCAGCCCTATAGCTCCAGCGGTTTGGGTAAATCCCATTTAACCCCCTTAGGGAATAAATTTCGAAAAATCGCCTTATAGTGGATGTCCACGCCATTATAGGGATGCACTGTTAAAATTTCAGCCCTATAACTTTAGCGGTTTGGATAAACCCCGTTTCACCCCGTTAGGGTATGAATTTTGAAAAATCGCTTCTTAGTGGATGTCCACGCCATTATAGGGATGCACTATCAAAATTTCAGCCCTATAGCTGCAGCGGTTTGGGTAAACCCCATTTCACCCCCTTAGGGGATGAATTTCGAAAAATCGCTTCTTAGTGGATGTCCACGCCATTATAGGGATGCACTGTCAAAATTTCAGCCCTACAACTCCAACGGTTTGAATAAACCCCATTTCACCCCCTTAGGGGATGAATTTCGAAAAATCGCTTTATAGTGGATGTCCACTCCATTATAGGGATGCACTGTCCAAATTTCAGCCCTATAGCTTCAGCGGTTTGTAAGAACCCCATTTCACACCCTTAGGGTATGAATTTCGAAAAATCGCTTCTTAGTGGATGTCCACGTCATTATAGGGATGCACTGTTAAAATTTCAGCCCTATAGCTCCAGCGGTTTGGGTAAACCCCAATTCACCCCCTTAGGGGATGAATTTCGAAAAATCGCTTCTTAGTGGAGGTCCACGCCATTATAGGGATGCACTGTCAAAATTTCAGCCTTATAGCTCCAACGGTTTGGATAAACCCCATTTCACCCGCTTAGGGGATGAATTTCGAAAAATCGCTTTATAGTGGATGTCCACGCCATTATAGGGATGCAGTGTCCAAATTTCAACCCTAAAGCTTCAGCGGTTTCGGTAAACCCGAATTCACCCCCTTAGGGGATGAATTTCGAAAAATCGCTTCTTAGTGGATGTCCACGCCATTATAGGGATGCACTATCAAAATTTCAGCCCTAAAGCTGCAGCGGTTTGGGTAAACCCCATTTCATCCCCTTAGGGGATGAATTTCGAAAAATCGCTTCTTAGTGGATGTCCACGCCATTATAGGGATGCACTATCAAAATTTCCGCCCTATAGCTGCAGCGGTTTGGGTAAACCCCATTTCACCCCCTTAGGGGATGAATTTCGAAAAATCGCTTTATAGTGGATGTCCACTCCATTATAGGGATGCACTGTCCAAATTTCAGCCCTATAGCTCCAGCGGTTTGGATAAACCCCATTTCACCCCCTTAGGGGATGAATTTCGAAAAATCGCTTTATAGTGGATGTCCACGCCATTATAGGGATGCAGTGTCCAAATTTCAACCCTAAAGCTTCAGCGGTTTCGGTAAACCCGAATTCACCCCCTTAGGGGATGAATTTCGAAAAATCGCTTCTTAGTGGATGTCCACGCCATTATAGGGATGCACTATCAAAATTTCAGCCCTATAGCTGCAGCGGTTTGGGTAAACCCCATTTCACCCCCTTAGGGGATGAATTTCGAAAAATCGCTTCTTAGTGGATGTCCACGCCATTATAGGGATGCACTATCAAAATTTCAGCCCTATAGCTGCAGCGGTTTGGGTAAACCCCATTTCACCCCCTTAGGGGATGAATTTCGAAAAATCGCTTTATAGTGGATGTCCACTCCATTATAGGGATGCACTGTCCAAATTTCAGCCCTATAGCTCCAGCGGTTTGGATAAACCCCATTTCACCCCCTTAGGGGATGAATTTCGAAAAATCGCTTTATAGTGGATGTCCACGCCATTATAGGGATGCAGTGTCCAAATTTCAACCCTAAAGCTTCAGCGGTTTCGGTAAACCCGAATTCACCCCCTTAGGGGATGAATTTCGAAAAATCGCTTCTTAGTGGATGTCCACGCCATTATAGGGATGCACTATCAAAATTTCAGCCCTATAGCTGTAGCGGTTTGGGTAAACCCCATTTCACCCCCTTAGGGGATGAATTTCGAAAAATCGCTTCTTAGTGGATGTCCACGCCATTATAGGGATGCACTATCAAAATTTCAGCCCTATAGCTGCAGCGGTTTGGGTAAACCCCATTTCACCCCCTTAGGGGATGAATTTCGAAAAATCGCTTTATAGTGGATGTCCACTCCATTATAGGGATGCACTGTCCAAATTTCAGCCCTATAGCTCCAGCGGTTTGGATAAACCCCATTTCACCCCCTTAGGGGATGAATTTCGAAAAATCGCTTTATAGTGGATGTCCACGCCATTATAGGGATGCAGTGTCCAAATTTCAACCCTAAAGCTCCAGCGGTTTCGGTATACCCCAATTCACCCCCTTAGGGGATGAATTTCGAAAAATCGCTTTTTAGTGGATGTCCACGCCATTATAGGGATACACAGTCAAAATTTCAGCCCTTTAGCTCTAGCGGTTTAGGTTGTGCGTTGTCTGTCAGTCAGTTACTTTTTATACAATAGAAAAAAATCCCCTTACAAGTTATTGAACCCCATTTCACCCCCTTCACCCCTCCATAAAAAGTAGCCTATGTCCGTCTCCAAGGTCTAAACTATGTCTGTTGAAAATTTCATCAAAATCGGTTTAGTGGTTTAGGCGTGAAAGCGTAACAGACAGACAGACAGACAGACAGACAGACAGACAGACAGACAGACAGACAGACAGACAGACAGACAGAGTTACTTTCGCATTTATAATATTAGTAAGGATTAAGCAATACCTATGCCTATCTCTAACCAAAAAAAAGATATTGGCAAAAAAGTAAAAAAGAGAAAAAACATCGAAATTTTGGCTTTTTTTTTTCTTTTTGTTTCAACATTTTCGGCATAAAAAAAATTTTCAAAATTTTTTAAATAAACCATTTCCATATGAAATTTAATTCTCTACAAAAAATTTTATATAAAATAAATCGAAATTTTGCTTCGTTGACGAGATATATGGCAAAACCCAAAAAGGGTCCATTTTGACCCCTATCTCCAATTTCCACCCTCTAATTTAATAGCACTCCGCGGTTTTCTCTTCTTAAATGACCCATTGACCGATTCCTGCAATAAAACCCCGTAAACGTCTTAGTTCCTTATTGCCCTGCTTTTTAAGACCTAATCAATAGACTAAAAACTGAATTCGTTTAAATGAATCGACTGATTTTTTTTAAAATGGGAAAAACACAAAACAAAAATATTTTTTTTTTAAATTCAAAATATCAAGGTTGAAATTTAAACATGTGACCCAAAAATAAATCACCAACCAAAAGAATGACAATAGTTATGGTTATAGAAATTGTATATAAAAAAATCAAAATGTTTGTATATGGGACATTCCACGTCAAATCGGACAAAAATTTTCGACCCCCCTCCGTTTTGGCTGAAAATTTTCAGGGACTTTGGGCAACTATTTAAGACTACAAAAAATTTTTTTTTGAATTCTTTCATTAATCTATTGATCAATAAAAATTAAATGTGTTTTTTCGGGATTTTCATGAATTTTTACTTTCTTTTTTGATTTTGGCTCTATATCTTTCGTTGGAGTCGACGTTTTTGATAGGTTTTATATGTTTTCAGGTCAGAGAGGCTGTTTACAAACAAATTTGCTGAAAAACATAAACATATTTTCGAATTCAAGGTCAAAGGTCAAAAAATAGCCCATCTCGAAATGGACGTTTTTGGTGTCAAAATGTTCGGGAGAAGTCACTCTAACACCTCGATCAAAAATCTCGATGGGCTCTTAAGGATTTCGAAAGTTATGAGTATTTGTTTATAATCTTTAATTTTTTACGATATTTATTGAATTCTTTGCCCTGGATATAGTTGAAACGTCATCAGTTTTCACCAAAACTTGAATAAAGGTTTTTTTTGGCGGCTGATTACGAATCTGTGGTCAGATCACAGATCAGGGACCTTCGGAAAAGTGAAAAATTGGAAATGCCGGAAATTGGCTATCTCACTATGGACCGGGGAAAACGGCAAGATCACTGAACTTTGCGTTCGGTGATCGATTGAGTGTTCCGACTGATCGTTTTGATCGTGTCGGAAGTTGTTGTGTGACATTGCGTAAAGTTTGGTAATTAAACTTTACGCGGTCACTACACTGCTCTGTCTTCCTAGATGGGCCATCCTTGAGATAGTTTCTGAAAGACCTTTCGAGTCTCTCTCGTACTTCGCTCTGTTGAATTATTAATGCTTCCATATCTGTATTGCGGCTTGAGTTATCTTATTGAATCACTATCCGGCTCGAAGGACCAATGTTCAGAATTAGCAATTTAATTTCTGAATCAATAAAAAGGTGCCGGAAGGGTGTGGTTCAATTGAAAGATAACTTTTTTCCAATAATCAAATTACTATTTATTTGCAATCAATTATTAGATTTTCTCAAATATAAATTCAATAAAATTCAACCATAGATTTACAAATTGCCAAACATATTTCAATTCAATCTTCAATTCGTTATTATTTCGTGATTTATTACTTGAAAATTCGTAAATTATTCTTTATTTGTTTTGTAAATAAGAATTACCAAAATATTGCTTACTCTGATAGCTTAAATTGATAACGCCACCTATCTGTCAGATGACGATTGATGCTTCGCCTGATGTGTTCTGCAATTAGAACAGCCAGGAATAACCTTTGTGGTGCTGCACTCCGGTTTCGTTCTTGGAAATCGCTTGGGATTTGCTTGCTGCTTGCTGCACTGGTTGCTGCTTGCTGCCTTGTTTGCTGCTTTCTGCACTGTTTGCTGCTTACTGGACTGCTTTGCCTGGTTTCTTTGCAAATTCGTCCCTCTGTGGTTGGTTAGAGTAACTGCTGAAATCAATTTTGATGATTAAGTTTGTTGGGAAAAGACCTCAATTCTGTCTGGCCAGAATGATAAGTTCGATACTTAGGCTTTGAAATTGCTTTATTGCTAAAACCTCAATATAGATTTTATTTTCTAGTTCAAGACTCTAGAAAGATTAAAAGCAATCTGATTTAACGCCTACTGTGCGTCGGTATTTATTTCTACTCGAACAATAGCTGCGGCTATCCTTTGGCAGGGGGCTTCGTTCTTGAAGTATATAATTTCGGGTTTATGTACTAGATCTGCGTGCGATATCTGATCAGCTGTTCCCTTCTGACTCGTAGACGTCAAATGGAGTTGTTTGCTTTGGTGAGTATTTTCTTCGGATTTTTAGTTTATTTACTAATCTTAGTTTATATTTTCAGGATTCTAGTGGGGGATGAACAAGGAGGAGCCAGCGATTAATCCATTGGGGTTGACAGGTAAGCATTTTGTGGAACCTGTTTGTAATTTTCAAATCTTTTTTGTTTACAGACTGTCGATTTGCCGACGGCTTTTGGCGTATTTTCTTGGATGGATTTTCTTGTTGATTTTTCAGCGCCTTATATTGTTTTCAACTTCTAAAAAAGGTAAGTACTTGTAGATTTAATATTTGTATTCTAATAACCCTTTTTCTATTTTCAGGTATGAATTTGTTGTTTGTTTTTTGTGTAGTGCTGTCCTTTAACTTGTGTGGTTTTGTTGTATTTTTTTTCTTTAGATTCATTTAGTTTGTTTGATTATTCAATTAAAATGCAAGAAATAGTGAATTTGGTGTTTCTATTTATTGATCCCTTGTTCCTTGGTTTTTATTTTCAGTGTCGCCGGAACAGTGACAAATGGTAATTGCCCTTTAGTTACAATGTGGTGTTGCACATTGTGTTTAACCGGAAGGTTAAAATTGGGCGGTTTTGTTAACGAAGCTCTTAGTATATGCCAATAACTCGGCATGGAAATGTTTCGGGGTTGTAGTCGACGGTAGCGCACACGGTAATTCGAAACTTCGTGCGCTTGTCGACTAAATGCCGAATTTCAAAATCGACGGACAATTTGAACTTCGTTAAGAAGTCCGCCCGATAATGGCTTTAGTGGTGTCGGCTATAATAAAGTTGTAAACATGTCGTCGGAGTAAGCCGAGATCAAGTTCAAGTAACTTTGTGCCGAAAGTTCGGATCAGTGATCCGTTGGCCGCGTACAGAAGGACGTTCGGGCTACCGTTATGGGCCGGAAACGCCTTGGCGGGAACAATTGAAACGTCCGAGCCCGAATCAATCAGAAAGTCCATCCGATTGTTGGTGTCACGGACGAATAAACGATAAGAGCGGCCGGTTATATGCTCGCTCGAATCGATCCCTAACTTAAGTTTTTTTTGTAGGTGGTGGCGTTTTTCTTCGCCGGTTTGGCTTGGCCACCACCGAAACTGCAGGGGGCCTTGCAGGTGCGAGCTTCACTACCCTGTAACGGTAGTGGAAATAGCACAAGCACAAGCTACCCCTGGCTTGATTGGTCCCTTGTGGCCGATTGGCCGAGGGCTGTCGAGGGCCGCCCTGTCGATTGGCAGGTGTTTGGCTTCTCGGCTTCAGCGGGCTACGGTCAAGCTTGTCTAGCCGGGCCGTCAGTCTATTGATGGCGCTTTGCAGCGCCACCAATGTGGGCTCCGCGTTGGTCGGTGCTGCGGGGACGGCGGACGCGTATGAGACACCTTCGTGTGGAAGCACCTCCCATACTTTGTCCGCCGTTGCAGCCAGCCCGGCTAGTGTTTGGTCAGCAGAGGTGGCCAATGTGATCTGGATGGCCTGTGGAAGCCTCCGCTCCCACAGGTTCCGGATCAGATCATCGTTGACCGCCGACGACCCGCCCGCTAGTGCCATGAGAGCCTGGAGAGACTCAGAAGGTTTTCTGTCTCCAGGCTCTTGCACTGACAGCAGCTGCTCGAGGTGGCGCTTCTCTGAAGTGCCGTACTTCTCGAGCAGATGCTGTTTTATGTCTTCGTATGAGGAGGTGGCAAAAACTATGGTTCAAAGCCGCATTGCCGTTACCGCCTCTTCCGGGAATGCGGCCATAAAATTATAGATTTTTAATTTTTCTGACCTGCAGCCCGCCAGCTGAAACATTATTTCAGCCTGGTAAAACCAGGAGGCGGGCTGGTGTACCCAGAACTTCGGGATTTCTAATTTTGATACCGAAGTGGCATCGACTCCCGAAGGTCCGGGTTTGGGCTCCTCAACCTGTGGAACGTCTTGTTCCATAAAATTTTCTCCCGTTCTTGACATCACGAATCACGAAAAAAAACTGCAGTACAGTAGCGCTACGTAACGATCTATACACTGATGCTTACTTAAAGGCAAACAACAATTATGTATACTAAATTTGTATATGGAAAATGCGACCAGAATTAAAGTTTTCTGATTTTGTTTGAAAATAAACAAATCTTATTAAAAATAATCGCGGAATAAAGAATTATTGAATGAATATCTAATTCAAATACACTGTGAAATGGTATATATATATATATATATATATATATATATATATATATATATATATATATATATATATATATATATATATATATGCAAATTTTCAAATTTAATTTCCCTATTATTAATTACTGGGGCAACTAAACGGGATTCCCAATTAACACTTAGCTAATTTGCGCTTTTTCGATTGCGACTAACAGCGAGTCTCAATTATTTACCGTTTTCGAGATCTAACGATTGGATTTCGAAAATTTCCAAAACGATTATTAAAAAGTTGTATTACGGGGAAAACAAAAATTTAAAAACCACGTCCACGCCTACTGCTACTTTAGAAATCGTTTTCATTCTTCCTTCTCTTGCGCTTTTAGAATGGCGGGTGAGAGAGGGGAGGTGCGTGTGGAGGATAGCGATTAGGCCCACAGACACAGCGGAAATTCTCTGGTGGGGAAGCTGTGACGTCAACAAATTTGTAAAATTTTTGGTGTACAAAAACGTAAAGAATCGGAAAACGTGCAAGTTCGTACGAAAGCACTATAATACGTTGTGTAAAGAAACAGACCTACTAATTAGTAGGCAATTGCTTGCGATAGAAAGAAGGAAAGGTGCTTGTTTCTTATTATTGTGACATTTCATGTGCGTAATATTTATAATCATCATATAAACAGTAAAAAGGATTTTATAATTTATTATTTTCATTTTCATATAAACAGTGAAAAGGGTTATAATTATTTGTGTGTGTTTTTTGTGTGTGTTTATTATAATGCTAACTTATAAAGAAAAGAAACTTGTATAGTGTTTAATTCTGCTTGAAAAGAAGTGTTTTACATTGAATCTGGGTGGTGGTTAGTGATTGGTGGTATTGCTGATCCGTGTTCTTAATAAAAATAAGAAATCTGCAAGAAGTGAGTAAGTTTATCTTTTATTAAATTAAAGAAGATATTTCAGGGCCTCTCGTTCACATTGAAAACGATTGCTTTTTCGATAGGTCTTTGACGGCTTCGTTTGACGGCTAAGTTTAATAGCAATTCGGTTTAATTGCTACTTTTTATAAATATTATAGAAAATGGATCAGTTTCTGGAAAATATAATACTTCGAGGAGAAACTCTAGCGAATGATCATATTCGGCAATTTGAAACTGTTCTCAAAAACTCTGGTAGGTATACATAGTGATATTGAGTACATATATCTTGACGAAAAGCAATTACAATTCCCCACAGCATACTTAGATTATCAGTGTTTACCAACAAAAAAATACATAATTCTGTACTCAATGGAAGGTTCGGAAACTTATAACAAAATTCTAAACAGAAATAACATAGGCCATTTTGTTTGTGTTCTTTTTGACACAAACAATATTTGTATCTATGACTCGGCAAGTGTAAAAAATTATTCCAACCAACTCAACCAGATTTTGCAAATTTTATTTCCATTTTGTTATTCCGAGAAGGGAAATAGAGTGATTTACTCGCACGTTCAATGTCAAAAAAACGGGGTTGATTGCGGAATTTTCGGTATCGCCTTTGCCATTTCATTATTCTTAGGGTTTCGCCCAGAAATAATTGAATACACTGTGGAGGCGATGCGACCACACCTAGTGAATATTTTCAGAGAAAAATCTATCACCCATTTTCCATTCCGAGTTTTGACCGAGCATGAATACATTGATCGCCGGACAACTAAATATATTATTCAGCCGGTCGATGAGCCTTTTGATTGGCAGAGCTACGTTGTCTTTTACGAAAATAATAAACGTGCGATGGAAAACTGGAAAAGAATGTGTGTAAGCAATCGTAAAAAGGCATATTATCATTCACATAAAGCTGAAATACGTCAGAAAAGAAAGAAAAATCGAGAGCAGAAAAAGATGAAATCACAACAGTCAGTGTCTTCATTGAACGATGCGGCAAAGAACGGCGATGCAATAATTGACTCGAATGTGCAAGACTTAAAATCGTTTTTCGACGATTCTAATGGAAAAACTCGGGAAGAAGGTACCTTGAAGAATGTTGGGGGTTGTAGCACTTATATCCTTGGTGCGGATTATGTTAACGCGGCATTAATTCCTCAGGAAATTATGGACGAAACTATAAGTCACTGTGACGGTTATCTTCTTTGCGAAAGCAATATGCATGACAAAAAAGCAATGCAGTTGTACAAACGGCAAAATTCTTATTATCATGCTCATATAGATGAAATAAGTCAGAGAAGAAAGAAAAACCGAAAGAAGAGAAAACTGTGTTTGACGCAGGATCACAGGATATCACAGCAGTCAATCTCTAAATTGAAGGATATCGAAAATAAAGGCGATGGAAAAATTAATTCAATTGTAGAAGAGAAAGAAAAAGAATTAAAGGAAAAATGTCCTCTTAAAAATACCGGAAACCATTGTAGCAATTGTATGCTTTGTGATCATGCTGAATTTGCCTCAATGCCCATTTCTCCGACGGATATAGGTTCTGTCCATTTTTTCCAAAATTTCCTGCAACAACATTTTGGAAATTTCAAATTTAGTTATTGTTCAGAGCTTCAGTTAGAATATCCATCGTATATCGATAATCCCTGGCCGGAGGACCGGAAAAATATTCAAATCGTATATGGACAATTCTTCGTTGCAGGGCAAATTAATCCAACTTCTCATTTCGCTTGTTCTTATTATGATAAGACATCAATAAAGGTTTTTAAATGCTCTCACTGTGAAATCAAATTTCGAAATTGTTTGCCTATTTTAAAGAAATTGTACCCATATTACTTTGCAGCAAGTAAAGCCGTTCAATATGTTCCTTTGGCATCAGAGACTTGTACTTGTAAATCTAGTATTTTAAGTTTCTCTGTCGCAATTTCATTGATGCTCGATTTGAGGCCTGACCGGATTCAATACTCATCACACGAAGTTAAGTCGCTGTTATCCTCTTTCTTTGACGATAGTAGGTATGGGGACGGTTGAGCCTGGGAACCAGGTCAAGGTCACCGCCCATCGAATCTGGGTCAAGGCCATCAATCAATCACCTGTTGGTGGCCATGGATCTAGGTCACGGCGTCTACGACCCGTGGGCTTGTATAGGTGCCCAAAACGAAACCTGAAAAACGACAATATGGTACTTGTTAAACATTTTTATTTTATTTTCTAAAACCGGATTTATTATAACACTCAGTTGTGAAATTTTGTTTTTAAACCTAAATGTATCCACTGCATACTGCTCCCATGGTCCTTTCCTACTTTGTCTGTATGCGAAACTCCATACTACCATATATTTAACTTGTGGGTCTTCATTGAAACTTATTTTCTTCCTCATATCTGCTCGTGGAAATAATAATGAATTGCTAAAACGAATAAAATACCAGATAAAAATTTCAAAGTGTTGAATGTACAAAGTATGATTTTTGATTTAGGTTGTTCTGTAAGTGGTGCTAACTGATCTTTGAATCGTCCGCATTCGTCTATTCTATTAGCATAGATACAGTGTGGTGAACGATGTCTATGATCGAAATCTACATCCGATGCACAACTCATAGCATTTATCTGCAGAGAACAAAAGTAACATTGAACACGGTCTTTAATGTTTGTGTAAAAAAATCCGCTTTTCGCTAGCTGGTCTGCTGTATCTAAGTCGATTGCAAGATTATCGAATGTTTTCAAACGATCGTATTCTTGTTTCAAGTTTAACATTTTGAATGAGTGTAACAGGTTTTATATCACGTCTTTTATATTAATCCAAGTATTGTGTTTTGATGGAAAACCAAGCCACTTCACTAGAACCTGATTACCGCGTCTTTTTATAACCTTTTCTACTAAATAGACATCAGGGTTTTTCACAGGAGCTATTTCTGGTTCATAAAATCTGCCTTGAATTATATTTCCCTGGTAATCTTCCAGAATATATGTTGTTGGGTAAACAGATTTAACTTCTTTTATTTTAAAGATCTCTGTGGACCAATTAGGTGTATAACCTTTTTCGAATACATGTTTATGTCTACTTATACGAACAAAATCACCTGCTTTGTATTTAGACTTTGATTTTATTTTGGGGTAATTATACACAGATAATAAACGTTTTTCGTTACGCGGTCGAACATCTACTGGTCTCATCTTAATCGTACGATGTTTTGTTGTATTGTAGTCATCTGTCAGCTTGGTCAACATGCTAATCCAGTGATAATTGCCATTCATGCTGAATTCTTTCCACATTATATTTTTCAATGTTCTGTTAAATCTTTCTACAATTGAGGCTTTCAGAGTACTGTAGCTGGAATAATGGTTTATTTCGTAATCTTTCATCAGTTGACGAAACGGTTTATTAAAAAACTCTTTTCCATCATCGGTTTGTAAATTTCTTGGAATCCGTCCTGTATTAAAAATCGACTGCAATGCTTTTACAACTTCTGATGCCTTTTTAGATTTTAAAGGCAGTGTCCATGCATACTTTGAAAAGGTATCAATTACAGTGAGAAGAAAACGAAACCCCTGATTTTCTGATGAGTAAGAACCCATCTCGACCAGGTCTGCCTGCCACAAATCATCTATACCTTTGGTAGTGACATGTCGACGTTTAAAATTTTTTCGCACTGGTTTATGCAGTTCGTTGATTATCTGTCTTCTGCTCATTGTGCAGAATGTATAAATACCTGCAGTTGAATTACCAGTTTATATACAAAGCAAAAATGATCAAGTTTAATCACCCATTTACAATGATGGTTGCGGGGCCTTCGGGATGCGGCAAAACAACCTTTATAAAAAATCTTCTTAATACTAATCAGGTATTTATAGAACCGCAAATTAGAAAAATTATATGGTGTAATGCAGAACACGGTGCACTACCTACGGATATCAAACTGCAAAACATCGAATATTTAAATGCTATACCAGAGGAGTTTGTAAATCATGAAAACGAGCCAACATTGATTGTTATAGATGACATGATGTTAAATGCATATAGTAAACAAGTTTGTGAACTCTTTACTAAGGGGTCTCATCATCGTAATTTCTCAGTAATTCTTGTGACACAAAACGTATTCCATCAAGGAAAATTCAGTCGTGATATATCGCTCAATTGTAAATATCTTGTTGTATTTAAAAACCCCCGGGATAAAAGTCAATTTACACATCTGGCCCGACAAATTTACCCAGAAAATAGTTTAGAACTTGTGAGAATATATAAAGAGATAACTCAAATGCCTTACGGGTATTTGCTAATTGATTTAACTCAGGACATTAACGACGTCTTAAGATTTCGAACTGTTAATAAACACTTTGTAACCTGTTTTTGCCCGCAAAACTCTTTAAATGGTAAGAATGGCGTCACGAATGAAACGATTAAGGGAGAACAAGCATATGATATATGTGCTTAAAAAGGCTAAACCAAATCTAAGAAAGTCCATCATACAAAATGCTGACCCTGAGGTTATAAAAACTCTTTGTGAAATTACGCTCAAGGCTCAACACCTTAAAAGCTAATCATATGCCGCATGGAAATATCTACAACTCACTGTGTAGGTATAAAAAGGACATGCGTAAATTGATTTGCGCAAAGAGATCTGTTGCTAAACAGCGTAAAATACTAGTGCAACGAGGAGGTTTTTTACCAGTTTTATTAGGAAGTGTACTATCAGGAGTTATTGGCTCATTAATTGAAAAATATGCATAGAAATAATGGACTTAACAAGATGCTACTTCTGTCGCCAGAAGTTTACAACAGGCTTAAAGATGAAATTGAAATGACCGCAAATCAGTCCATTTTTGATAGAGCAATGAATAAAATACTGCAGAATAAAGACATGAATGATTCGGAAAAATGGTATAGCTATCGAAACCAACTAATTTCCTTTTTAAATCACAATATGGATTTCCTAACGAACGCTTAATAAAGAAACAAATTTATACTTGCCACGTGAACATAATGTCAAACAAAAAAGTTTAAGAGATAGTACCACACAAACGAAAATTATTTTTAAAGATGATGTGTTAACACAGACTTCACCACCACCAGCAAAGGATTTCCTAGCTGAAGAAGAAGAAGTCTTTGAAGAAGCACATAACATAACCCCACCAAGAAGATCTTTATCACCAGCCGCTAAAAGACGATTATCAGCTAGCGGAATAGCAAAAACTCTAAGACCACCACTAAAATTACTAAGAACAACAGCTCCACCTAATGCACGTGAAAGGATTATAAAATAATCACAGCTGAGGATGGTGTAACTCAGTATACTGTACCTGCGGCTATGAGTCCCGATGAAGCTAGCGAACATATAGACGAATTAGAACAAAGTGAAAAACAAAAAGCAGCCCAGAAACAGTCTATATTAATACCCTCTCAGCTAGAATCTGGTCAATATATGCTTTCATTTCCTTTACGCAAGCTCGGTACTAGACAGAGTGAGCGTTTGAAGACTAAAAAGGATAGACCTGCAAGTACTTCTGACATTCATTGGGAAAGACTGTAAACAATGCCGGTGGAAATAAAAGAAAATGATTTTTATGTATGCCTTTTGAGTAATAACTCTATGCAATTTTACCCAGAAAATACGCTATCGGCTTTTACAAATGCGCTTGCGAAACCATGCAAGTTTCATGGAAACTGGCGTGTTGGAATAACTGAAATTGCATTACCAAATTTTGAAATAACAAAACGTGCAATCTCCAACAACGGGGGAAACGTGCGTAAACGAGTGAGGCGTGAATATGACCAGTTAAAGGAAACTAGAAAGCAACATCAAAAGGATTTTAAAATACTTAGCATCAAAATAAATGAAAATGTAAAACTTGAATGGACACCAGAAAATCTTGAACAAGTTAGTTACAGACCTGGACAAATAAACCTTTCAGCATTTTTATTAACATTTTATAATGCAGTTACACCTTCATGATATACCATGTACTTGAATGATGTTAAATCGAAAATGTGGAAGCGCTTAGAAGATGACCACTTTAATGAAGTTATCCCTGAAATAAAGTATAAGCAGGAGCCAGACGAATACATATTGCACATATATCAAGGAAAAAAGACTTCAGAAAACGTTGTGTTGAAATATAAGAACTATGAATCAATTGAAGATTTTGTTGATGATGTATTTGGTCAAGTTCCTAGGAAGAATAGAAAACATCCTGTTTTGAAGAATACAATAGACAATTATACACATCCAACGGCTAGCATAAAAACAGCTGAAAATAAAGAAAAAAAAGGTAGTGAAAAGAAGCATGATGTATTCGAACTCCGTTTAGAGGAGTTGGGTGTTACGATAAAAATAAAAAAACCACTACCCTCACACTTGAATGTTAAAGATCTCATGACATTGCTTTTAGCCAATTTACACTTTGACGATAAACAACTTAGCGAAGAAGAAAAACATAAGCGAATTATTGAAATTAAAAATACAATTTTTGAAATATTGAATCGACTAAAGAAAGATTCACTCAAAGCAAAGGCACCCGAGCAACGGAAAATAACTAAAAACGGCGAAATTTTGCAGGTCCCATATGAAAAACAAAGCTCGGGCGAATTTTTATCTACACCAGTACCTATTAATACAAACATAGATAATCTGTCAAACTTCATCACAGATGTATTTCTACAAACACCTGAAAACAAACGTAATCCTGATGCATTGTTGACAGAAATAAAAGAGTCATTTGACACTGCGGGCTTACGCCAAGAGCATATGTCAATATTGGAAAAAATTAATTCTCTTGATACAACAATTAAAGAATTGATGTTGCGATTACCAAGAAGTACACCGGAAACTGTAAAAGATTGCCCTGAGAAAAATATAATACATATATACACTGATATTATACAACCTAGAGCTATAGGCGACAAGCTAGTAAGATATCTACGAATAATACCGATTCAAGGGTGTGGTACTATATTAAGATTTGAGCATGTAGAATACTGTCCTATTGAAAAAACTTTTATTGAAAGTATTTCTATAAAAATAACTGATCATCAAGGGGAGTTAGTAGACTTTAAAACAAATTATATTCCTACATATGTAATGCTTCATTTTAAGAGACAATAAAAACTATAAATATTTGCACAACAGGCTGTTCTTGCATAGTATAAATAGAATTACGAGATGGATTCCTATTATACACGTTATTATTTAATACAAAGCGGCGGCGGTCTGTCAGATATTGGAGAACTATATCGTGGTCCACTTATTTATCAACGTGGAAGAGGAATCGGTAGCTTCTTCAGTGCATTATTTCGACACTTAAAACCTCTAGCTACATCAGGATTAAAAACATTAGCACAACAGGCTGTAAAAACAGGACAAGCTATAATACAAGATAAAAACATCAACAACAAATCAGTTAAAGATATTTTAAAGGAACAAGGTCGAGTTGCTGTTCAAGATTTAGCTCAGAAAGGTATAAATAAACTGTTTGACGGTATGAGCGGTGCAGGTATAAAAAGACCCAACCCGTTTACAACTTTACATTTAAAACCAGCTGTTACACGCAAGAGACGTGGAAAAACACCTAAACACACGAGAAATTGCAAAACTAAAAATCAAAGAAAAGGAGTAACAGCAAGGGTTTTAAAAACAAAACGAAAGATACGTAAACGTATACTGGACATATTTGATAAATAATGTCGTACAAAGAATACATGAAATCGGAACTGGATCTTTTTTCCACACCACCAGTTCAAAGCAATATTTTGAAACAGAAGAAGTAGCATATAAGCCAATAGCCTCACTCGACAACTCCTCCGTTCTAGAGTTTGTAACTTTGGGTCATGGAGATACATACCGTGATTTATCTAGCATCTATCTTCGTTTAAAATTACAATTAATCAAAATAAAAGATGGAAAAGAAGAACTTTATTCAGATGATGGTGATGCACCAGGTTTAATAAACAACATTTTACACTCAATATTTCGACAGTGCACTGTATATTTGAATGGAAAACCAATTGCTCAAACCGACCACAATTACAATTATCGCGCTTATATTGAAAATTTATTAAATTATGGCAAAGATGCTGCATCTACCCATTTGGAGTCGGTCGGCTGGTATCTTGACAAAGATGGCACGGAAATTGCAGATATCGATAAACCCGTCGCTGAATTACATCAAGGCTATTTAGATCGTCAGAAACTTTTTAATAAAAGTAATGTAGTTGAATTGATGGGGAAAATCCATACTGATTTGCTTAATCAAGATAAGTTGCTATTAAACGGTGTCGATTTACGTGTAGTTTTATCACTTGAAAAACCAGAATTTTATATTTTATCCAAGGACGGGACCGACTCACCACAATTAAAAATCTTGGATGCAACCATGTACATGAATCACGTGACAGTTAATCCGAATATTTTGTTAGCACATGAGACAGTTCTACAGCGTTCAAATGCCATATACCCATACAAGCGAGTTGAAGTTAAAAGTTACACTTCCAGCAAACACATTCACACTTTCACTGGATAATATCGTCATCGGACAGTTACCGAACCTAATAATTTTTGGAATGGTGGACAATGATGCGTACACTGGCAGAAGAACAAAGAACCCCTTCAACTTTAAACATAACAACATTACCAGATTCAATTTATCCGTGAATGGTGTACAGATACCAAACCAACCTCTCGAATTTGACTACTCAAAGGAAAATCCAATTAGTACACGCGGATACAATACGTTATTCAGAGGAACAGGTATTCATTACTTCGATAAAGGTCATCAAATACATATCCAAGACATTATTTGACAAGGCATGTTTTCTTCTCGCTTTTGATTTAACAACAGACAATTCATATAACGCGACTTGCGGCAATTTACTAAATCAAGGGACGGTACGAGTTGAAGGAAAATTTAGAGACACTTTAAAAAATAGTGTGACATGCATTGTATATGCTGAGTACGATGGAAGCATTGAAATTGAAAAGGATCGAAATGTTTACACCAACTTTTAAATCTATATAAGACGGATACTTTCAACAAACTGTTAGTTGACAAATTGCTTTACTATAGTAACAATGAGCTGTTTAATTAATGCGGAATACTTTTGCGGAGGTGACTTTACCTTCTTTAAAAAAGTCTCTTTAGCTGGATTCACTGTACAAAATAAAACGTTTACAAAGGAAATAATTTTTAAATATCCAACATCTAGTTTGGAATGCAATGAACAACAATCAAGTAAATTTGGTAATCTTGAACTAAAACGTACGGATGAAGACCTTATAAAAACTCTAGCGAAATTTAAGACCATCTTTGTTCGTGGTACATCAACTAAGGAGTTTATAAATAACTATGTTACATCTCTCACCAAGGTCATTGACTTAGAAGCAGCATTTACCTGTGAACAAGAATGAACACGATCGAACTTGCCACTGCATTGACAAATAATCGTGTAACAAACAAAATTTTTAGAGGAGTCTTCCCATGCGACCATCTACCACAAAAAATAAAAAAACCAGCATGCGTCATAGCTAATACAGATCTATCACATAAAGGCGGAACTCATTGGGTTGCATTTTATTTCCCAAAACAAGGTCCTGCAGAGTACTTTGACTCATTTGGAAGATATCCCACCAATAAGTTTTTTCAAAGATTTCTTTTAAATAATTCAAAGACTTTTTTAAATAATAAGAAACGTTTGCAAGGACAATTTTCATTAACCTGTGGACATTATTGCTGTGTATTTTTATATTCTCGATGTAGAGGAAAGAGACTAAAGAATTTTTTAACACAATTCTCCTCGAGCGATTTCAGTTTAAATGATAATAAAATAATTAATTTATATATGAAAAACTTTACACAAAGTGGTGGGGATTTTTGTAACCAATCATGCAAAGCTGAAATCAGTACTATAAAAACCTGAACCCACAAAGTATGAATATTCAGTGTGCAAGTTCATTTGGAGTAACATGGAGCCATCACGTAGGAGACAAAGGATCGGAAAGGCTAAGCTGCCTAAATGTGAATCCGTTCCAGGAGCAGCCGCAACAACAACATCTAACAACAAGAAAAAGAAGCTGTCCAGATGTGTAGCAGAAGTACCCGGTGAAAATCTTTTGTTAAATTACACGTACCATCTAGACGATTGCCATAACAGAAAAGTTATACTTGGGTTTGATACATCATCATTCGAGGCCAAAATAGTGTTTCATCAACATGGCCGTTTTCCTGTTTCAACAACATACCCTGGATGGACAACCGTTTTTTCTTATCTGTGTAACTTGCAAGGTCAAATCGAACTATTACCACCAAACCAGGAGGCGTTAAAGCAGGAACATAAAATCCCCATTGGCGGTGGCAGCATCACTCTAAGACAAACGGAACTTTGTAAATTATTTGAAATGCTGAAATTTTTAAATATCGTTATGTACCACAACAACAATGCTTCTGATAGCGTGAAGGAGTTTTATAAAAAGTATGTTGAAAAATGTAAGGAAAAAAATATATTAACATTACCATGTGAAGATTTCTTTATACCATCTCGTACCTCATACATTCATTTGAATTATTCACGGTTGTTTTATGAGATACCTTTGTATTGTACTGTTAATCTTGTTTTTGATACGATAAATTTCTAATAAATAAATAAATAAAACTAAAAATATTTTTTTTATTTTAAAACCTTTTATTCACTAACATATACAAATATATATTAACACAGTTTTGTACAGCACAGCGCATAGTAGGTAATTTTCCGTGAATCATACAGAACGACTCAAAAGCTTGCAAGTTGCGTAGCTTTGGAATTTCAAGTAGAATTATTTTAGATTCTGGAAGGTATTTTTGGATAAATTTCCTCTTTTCAGGTCCTTTCACATAAATAGTTAAATTTGAATAATTTGCCAGTATGTGGGGCAATTCGTTGTAATCAATATTTCCTCCATTCCATCTTAATCCATTTATTTTGTTAAAGTTGAAATCATCTTGCCAACGAGCTCTTGGTGATAATTCATTGTACGGATATGGGGACTTAAAAAAATACAACTCTGGTACAAGTGATCCATGACGTAAAACTACCAACTCCTTAGCAAACAACTGATAATTATTTCCACTGACAAACTGAGCATCTATAATAACTGCTTTCGGATTCATGACTTTTAGTATTCAAATGAAAACTCTGAATGATTGTTAAATACTTATTTTAAGCTCTTATATATAATTCCTTGACATATAACAAATATGGAACTCGTTTCCGCACCACCCATGAGGTAGAGTTTTTGGTGCGTTTTTTTTAAATGTGGTATCCCCTATAGGCCTAGTCCACGAAACTTATTCATATATATCTCTCTGTTGTTGCTATTGCCACTCAAACAAACACATTTTCTCATCTTTTCTGTCTTTTAAACCCATATGGTAGTGAGCTGTGATCTTCCAGAAATCTTCGTTTATTTGAAGTCACTTTATATTTTTTTATTTCTGGAACTGTTACTACCTCGTGATCTTTTGTGCGTCGAATATTTTTGGATAGAATGGGGATATGGTGTTCCCTGTTGTTATTTAATACCATATTTTTAATTGAATCAAAATTTACATGTTGCGAGGCTTCATAATTCAAACAGATTCCCTTTACTTTACTCTGCAACTTGATGGATCCATCTTTTGTACAATAAACTGCGTATGCATAATTTTTAGGGCCTCCACTTGCAAAAATCTTGATGTAACTTCCAGGCCCGTAGCTTTCTAATTCATCGGTCATATCTGCAATGAATTCTCCTGTTGGTGGGTCGTATTCTCCCTCTCTGCTAATATATATGACGGAATCCGTGTCATAATATAAAACTCGTTCTCCTAACTGCTCCAAATAGCCAAACAGCTTAAGTCGTGCCTGGGTAGTGGTGTAAGACGCTATTGATACGTTAACGGTTCCCAGAGATTCTGCAGCTTCTTCTCTGTAACTCCAGTTCACAATAAGCGTTTCTTCATTGATTGGGAAAAGATGTTGTACTTCTACTGCCGGATTGATTATCAGCTGATACAACTCTCCCGAGCTGTTAATTATACTGGTCTTCGGATCGCTAATGCAATAGTCGACAATGTCACGCTGCATATTGAATTCATCATTTTTATGTAGATCGTACCATTTGAGGAAGTTATCACGATCTTCGGTTTTCATAGAATCAGGGCTATAATATTCAGCAGGTGGTAGTAATCCAATATATTTTTCATTTTCGATTGTATTAAATAGATGAGGGAAATGCCCTTTCTTGAATACGGCTGGTAAATCAAAGGCCTTTGGTAGTTGCGATAGGCTCATAGGAAAGTAATTTAGTGAGTCAATAATATATATTGGCCAACTGCATCATTATAATTTTCGTTCCTCGCATTATTAATTCGGGTTTCAGGTCTGTTTTTTTCAGAATGTAATTCAATATGAATTGATGGTCAAACGCCTGACCATTATGAGCTATGACTACTACCTTTTTAAATTTCTTTCGGAACTCCAACAAATCTTTCAAAAACTTGCTTACCACTTGCTTGTTTCATAAATCTTCAATCGAAATCCACATTTTTGACAAAAACACAACTTTTCTATATCAATGCAGAGTTCACAACGCTTCGCAACTACACATAAATTTGGCTCGTGCAACTTTATTTCTCCAACCGATTCTCCTTCTATATGCTTTTCCCCTACAACTTTCTCCTGCCTTGTTTCCAAGTCGTAAAAGACGAAAAGAGTATCTTTTGTTGATGGTGTTCTGATATCTGGTTGAATAAAACAGAAGTGTCCTTGTTCTACATGTTTATCACAGATGTTGCAAAAATATTCATTACATATATGAGTTTTGTCTGCTTTATATGTCTTTAGACAATCTCTGCATTTATTTACTATTTCGCAGACACTTTTCTTATTTAGAGACCCTGAAGCTTTGTGAAGCAACATTCTATGCAATTTCCTATGTAATTTTACTACAAAGTAACTGCACTTGCCTTGAATTATTATTAAAAGGTAGGGACTTGCTTTTCTTATGCAAAAATGAAGGGGATTTGTGTATATAAACCCATGCACTCGAGATTGGGAATCAGAAATCAAATTAAGCAGAACACAGTAAGAGGCTTCTTAGCCGAACTGAAATCAGAGGCGAATTTTGCCAGATTAGTTCTGACCGACAATAAGGCATAAGTGTAAGGAGGGAGTTGCATCAGCAGCAGCAGAGACAATAAGGCATAAGTGTAAGGAGGGAGTTGCATCAGCAGCAGCAAAGAGCAACAGTAGAGACAGTTCGAGCTTGTAATAAAGAGGTAAGAATTTGGTAGTGACTGCCTGATTTAAATTATTTATTTAATAAATTTTTTTTTCTCCTTAGATCATGGATAACTTCGAAATCGAAAGGAAGCAGTCCAGCAGCAAAGGTGTAAAAAGACGAATTTTAGATGGAGAAGGAAGGATGGGTGAAACCAGCAGCAGCTACAAAAGAATAAACCACAGCAGCATACTCCCCATCGCGGTGGATGACGATGATGGTGATGAAGAGGAGAAGATTTTGGAGGAGATCAACAGATGCAGATACAAAAAAAGTATGTGTTTAAAAGACATGAAAGTGGATCATCTTTACCGGGTACACGATGTTCGGCGAATAGAAACGCCGTTCGGGAAGAAGGTGGTGGCGGAGCTGGATGAAGGAAACATATACCTTCCGGTTAGGTATAACAACCTCTCTGATAGAGGAATAAATTTATTAAAAAATAAAAAATATGGTGTAGTGAATTTGGGAGAAAAGGGTAATACCTTTGATCTCATTTTCAAAAAAATAGTAGTAGAAGAAAATATATTTTTATGTAAAAGTATAAAATTTGTTTTATTTATTTTGATGTTTTATTTTTTATTTTTCAGCTTATTATTGTAAATAAAAGAAAAAATAAAATAAAAAATTGTAAAAAAAAATGTGTTTTTATTTTTGATATTTTTTTATTTTTCAAACTATTATTATTTTAGCGAAAATTTAAAAATAGCATGTCAACTTGACTGTTGACAACAAATTTTGGTATATGGTACTTATGCCAATTAATTATCGTGGGCTGAAAAATGTGTTTTTAAATACATATTGCTAATGGAAATGGTCTTTCTTTTTCATTTTCTTAGGCTCTTGCAGCTGCACATGTGCACGTTATTTTCATCGGCTCACTGAGCCGTAAGATCTAAAAATGGAATTTCACAACTGCATATGTACAGAAATAATCCAACTCCATTCAACTGTCGTCTTGGTCAAGTTGGCTAAGGCGTTGGTTTTTCTGTTTGCGATTTGCGTGGCGCTAGTTCGATTCCCAAGCGATGGGTGATTGAATGACTTTATTTATTAATTTAATACAGGGTAAGAGAGAGTAACAAAAAAATATACAAAAATTGACAGGGAGGGTATATACTTATTGTACGTACAGAGTGTATGACCGGTGCTCTGCAGAGGCCAGGGCACTTACAAAATCGATCAATAACAGGTTCCGTCGCGGCTCTGGCGATAGCTTCCGCCACAGCATAAACAAGTACCTACCAGCCCCCACCGGGTCCCCAGCCCAGCCCGTCCCCACCGAGTCCCTAGCCGAGCCCGTCCCCACCGAGTCCCTAGCCGAGCCCGTCCCCACCGAGTCCCTAGCCGAGCCCGTCCCCACCGAGTCCCTAGCCGAGCCCGTCCCCACCGAGTCCCAAGCCACCGACCGACCCTGACCCAGGTCCCGCCCAAGCAAACCAGTCCCACGGTCGTAGACCCCGTGACCTAGATCCATGGCCACCAACAGGTGATTGATTGATGGCCTTGACCCAGATTCGATGGGCGGTGACCTTGACCTGGTTCCCAGGCTCAACCGTCCCCATACCTACTGACGATAGATTCATTCATCACTTTTCACTTGTCAATAATCAATTGACCGAAATATATTCTTTTAGAGACCCGACTATATCCAGGGCAAAGAATTCAATAAATATCGTAAAAAATTAAAGATTATAAACAAATACTCATAACTTTCGAAATCCTTAAGAGCCCATCGAGATTTTTGATCGAGGTGTTAGAGTGACTTTGACACCAAAAACGTCCATTTTCGAGATGGGGTATTTGAGAAATTGAATTTTAAAGTTTTTTACTATTTTTTGAACTTTTGACCTTGAATTCGAAAATATGTTTATGTTTTTCAGAAAATTTGTTTGTAAACAACCTCTCTGACCTGAAAACATGTAAAACCTATCAAAAACGTCGACCCCAACGAAAGATATGGAGCCAAAATCAAAAAAGAAAGTCAAAATTCATGAAAATCCCGAAAAAACACATTTAGTTTTTATTGATCAATAGATTAATGAAAAAAATCAAAAAAAATTTTTTTGTAGTTTTAAATAGTTGCCCAAAGTCCCTGAAAAATTTCAGCCAAAACGGAGGGGGGTCGAAAAATTTTGTCCGATTTGACGTGGAATGTCCCATATATGTATGTATGTAAAATAAAAATATGTCTGTAAATATGTATTGGTAAAAAAGAAATATAGTTTAAGATATACAATATATAAAACAACCAAGAAAAAATTAACATTAATCCCCGCACCAATTATTAAAGTTAGGTTAATGTTAGTGTTGTAAATCACTAAAATTTTTAATTTCAAATATTTAATAAATGCTATTTTGTATTTGTTCCCTCGATGTGCCTGAGTTCTTTTGTTCAATCGCCTTCTTTGTTTGATCCTCCAAAACCTTTTGTCACTTCAGCATGCCAAAATTATATATTTTTTTTTGCATTGAGTTTTATATTTTTTAATATTTGACTGAATATTTTCAAGCTTTATTTCGTAAATAACACGCACTTAGTTTAATGTGTGTATGTCGGTTGTGACTGATTTCTTTTTGATTTTTCTTTTTGAGTGAGAAAATTGAACACATTTTATTGTAAAGAAAAGAAAAAAAATTGATTACAATTGCCTGAAAATTAATCTAAAAAAAATGTTAATGGCATTAAATTAAAATTGCTTCCTTTATTTCCGGATTGCTGCGTAATTGTCCGCAAATGAGCCACTTGTTTTTAACTTATATTTTGTTTGTAAAGGAATTACAACACTCCGCGTGTAACGTTCAGGGTCACCATTGTTGTTACCGCTCCATGCGGTTTTTATAAAACAAAAGGTATTTTATTTTTATTCGCAATTCACTTTATTATCACAGTTCTTTTATTATAATTCCTTAACATTTGGGTGTTTCACCAGGGACCTTCGGACAGTGAAGTGAAAAATTGGAAATGCCGGAAATTGGCTATCTCACTATGGACCGGGGAAAACGGCAAGATCACTGAACTTTGCGTTCGGTGATCGATGAGTGTTCCGACTGATCGTTTTGATCGTGTCGGAAGTTGTTGTGTGACATTGCGTAAAGTTTGGTAATTAAACTTTACGCGGTCACTACACTGCTCTGTCTTCCTAGATGGGCCATCCTTGAGATAGTTTCTGAAAGACCTTTCGAGTCTCTCTCGTACTTCGCTCTGTTGAATTATTAATGCTTCCATATCTGTATTGCGGCTTGAGTTATCTTATTGAATCACTATCCGGCTCGAAGGACCAATGTTCAGAATTAGCAATTTAATTTCTGAATCAATAAAAAGGTGCCGGAAGGGTGTGATTCAATTGAAAGATAACTTTTTTCCAATAATCAAATTACTATTTATTTGCAATCAATTATTAGATTTTCTCAAATATAAATTCAATAAAATTCAACCATAGATTTACAATATTGCCAAAAATATTTCAATTCAATCTTCAATTCGTTATTATTTCGTGATTTATTACTTGAAAATTCGTAAATTATTCTTTATTTGTTTTGTAAATAAGAATTACCAAAATATTGCTTGCTCTGATAGCTTAAATTGATAACGCCACCCATCTGTCAGATGACGATTGATGCTTCGTCTGATGTGTTCTGCAATTAGAACAGCCAGGAATAACCTTTGTGGTGCTGCACTCCGGTTTCGTTCTTGGAAATCGCTTGGGATTTGCTTGCTGCACTGGTTGCTGCTTGCCGCCTTGTTTGCTGCTTTCTGCACTGTTTGCTGCTTACTGGACTGCTTTGCCTGGTTTCTTTGCAAATTCGTCCCTCTGTGGTTGGTTAGAGTAACTGCTGAAATCAATTTTGATGATTAAGTTTGCTGGGAAAAGACCTCAATTCTGTCTGGCCAGAATGCTAAGTTCGATACTTAGGCTTTGAAATTGCTTTATTGCTAAAACCTCAATACAGATTTTATTTTCTAGTTCAAGACTCTAGAAAGATTAAAAGCAATCTGATTTAACGCCAGCTGTGCGTTGGTATTTATTTCTACTCGAACAATAGCTGCGGCTATCCTTTGGCAGGGGGCTTCGTTCTTGAAGTATATAATTTCGGGTTTATGTACTAGATCTGCGTGCGATGTCTGATCAGCTGTTCCCTTCTGACTCGTAGACGTCAAATGGGGTTGTTTGCTTTGGTGAGTATTTTCTTCGGATTTTTAGTTTATTTACTAATCTTAGTTTATATTTTCAGGATTCTAGTGGGGGATGAACAAGGAGGAGCCAGCGATTAATCCATTGGGGTTGAGGTAAGCATTTTGTGGAACCTGTTTGTAATTTTCAAATCTTTTTTGTTTACAGACTGTCGATTTGCCGACGGCTTTTGGCGTATTTTCTTGGATGGATTTTCTTGTTGATTTTTCAGCGCCTTATATTGTTTTCAACTTCTAAAAAAGGTAAGTACTTGTAGATTTAATATTTGTATTCTAATAACCCTTTTTCTATTTTCAGGTATGAATTTGTTGTTTGTTTTTTGTGTAGTGCTGTCCTTTAACTTGTGTGGTTTTGTTGTATTTTTTTTCTTTAGATTCATTTAGTTTGTTTGATTATTCAATAAAAATGCAAGAAATAGTGAATTTGGTGTTTCTATTTATTGATCCCTTGTTCCTTGGTTTTTATTTTCAGTGTCGCCGGAACAGTGACAAATGGTAATTGCCCTTTAGTTACAATGTGGTGTTGCACATTGTGTTTAACCGGAAGGTTAAAATTGGGCGGTTTTGTTAACGAAGCTCTTACTATATGCCAATAACTCGGCATGGAAATGTTTCGGGGTTGTAGTCGACGAAAGCGCACACGTTAATTCGAAACTTCGTGCGCTTGTCGACTAAATGCCGAATTTCAAAATCGACGGACAATTTGAACTTCGTTAAGAAGTCCGCCCCGATAATGGCTTTAGTGGTGTCGGCTATAATAAAGTTGTAAACATGTCGTCGGAGTAAGCCGAGATCAAGTTCAAGTAACTTTGTGCCGAAAGTTCGGATCAGTGATCCGTTGGCCGCGTACAGAAGGACGTTCGGGCTACCGTTATGGGCCGGAAACGCCTTGGCGGGAACAATTGAAACGTCCGAGCCCGAATCAATCAGAAAGTCCATCCGATTGTTGGTGTCACGGACGAATAAACGATAAGAGCGGCCGGTTATATGCTCGCTCGAATCGATCCCCAACTCAAGTTTTTTTATAGGTGGTGGCCTTTTTCTTCGCCGGTTTGGCTTGGCCACCACCGAAACTACAGGGGGCCTTGCAGGTGCGAGCTTCACTACCCTGTAACGGTAGTGGAAATAGCACAAGCACAAGCTACCCCTGGCTTGATTGGTCCCTTGTGGCCGATTGGCCGAGGGCTGTCGAGGGCCGCCCTGTCGATTGGCAGGTGTTTGGCTTCTCGGCTTCAGCGGGCTACGGTCAAGCTTGTCTAGCCGAGCCGTCAGTCTATTGATGGCGCTTTGCAGCGCCACCAATGTGGGCTCCGCGTTGGTCGGTGCTGCGGGGACGGCGGACGCGTATGAGACACCTCCGTGTGGAAGCACCTCCCATACTTTGTCCGCCGTTGCAGCCAGCCCGGCTAGTGTTTGGTCAGCAGAGGTGGCCAATGTGATCTGGATGGCCTGTGGAAGCCTCCGCTCCCACAGGTTCCGGATCAGATCATCGTTGACCGCCGACGACCCGCCCGCTAGTGCCATGAGAGCCTGGAGAGACTCAGAAGGTTTTCTGTCTCCAGGCTCTTGCACTGACAGCAGCTGCTCGAGGTGGCGCTTCTCTGAAGTGCCGTACTTCTCGAGCAGATGCTGTTTTATGTCTTCGTATGAGGAGGTGGCAAAAACTATGGTTCAAAGCCGCATTGCCGTTACCGCCTCTTCCGGGAATGCGGCCATAACATTATAGATTTTTAATTTTTCTGACCTGCAGCCCGCCAGCTGAAACATTATTTCAGCCTGGTAAAACCAGGAGGCGGGCTGGTGTACCCAGAACTTCGGGATTTCTAATTTTGATACCGAAGTGGCATCGACTCCCGAAGGTCCGGGTTTGGGCTCCTCAACCTGTGGAACGTCTTGTTCCATAAAATTTTCTCCCGTTCTTGACATCACGAATCACGAAAAAAAACTGCAGTACAGTAGCGCTACGTAACGATCTATACACTGATGCTTACTTAAAGGCAAACAACAATTATGTATACTAAATTTGTATATGGAAAATGCGACCAGAATTAAAGTTTTCTGATTTTGTTTGAAAATAAACAAATCTTATTAAAAATTATCGCGGAATAAAGAATTATTGAATGAATATCTAATTCAAATACACTGTGAAATGCTATATATATATATATATATATATATATATATATATATATATATATATATAATGAAAATTTTCAAATTTAATTTCCCTATTATTAATTACTGGGGCAACTAAACGGGATTCCCAATTAACACTAAGCTAATTTGCGCTTTTTCGATTGCGACTAATAGCGAGTCTCAATTATTTACCGTTTTCGAGATCTAACGATTGGATTTCGAAAATTTCCAAAACGATTATTAAAAAGTTGTATTACGGGGAAAACAAAAATTTAAAAACCACGTCCACGCCTACTGCTACTTTAGAAATCGTTTTCGTTCTTCCTTCTCTTGCGCTTTTAGAATGGCGGGTGAGAGAGGGGAGGTGCGTGTGGAGGATAGCGATTAGGCCCACAGACACAGCGGAAATTCTCTGGTGGGGAAGCTGTGACGTCAACAAATTTGTAAAATTTTTGGTGTACAAAAACGTAAAGAATCGGAAAACGTGCAAGTTCGTACGAAAGCACTATAATACGTTTTGTAAAGAAACAGACCTACTAATTAGTAGGCAATTGCTTGCGATAGAAAGAAGGAAAGGTGCTTGTTTCTTATTATTGTGACATTTCATGTGCGTAATATTTATAATCATCATATAAACAGTAAAAAGGTTTTTATAATTTATTATTTTCATTTTCATATAAACAGTGAAAAGGGTTATAATTGATTATTTGTGTGTGTTTTTTGTGTGTGTTTATTATAATGCTAACTTATAAAGAAAAGAAACTTGTATAGTGTTTAATTCTGCTTGAAAAGAAGTGTTTTACATTGAATCTGGGTGGTGGTTAGTGATTGGTGGTATTGCTGATCCGTGTTCTTAATAAAAATAAGAAATCTGCAAGAAGTGAGTAAGTTTATCTTTTATTAAATTAAAGAAGATATTTCAGGGCCTCTCGTTCACATTGAAAACGATTGCTTTTTCGATAGGTCTTTGACGGCTTCGTTTGACGGCTAAGTTTAATAGCAATTCGGTTTAATTGCTACTTTTTATAAATATTATAGAAAATGGATCAGTTTCTGGAAAATATAATACTTCGAGGAGAAACTCTAGCGAATGATCATATTCGGCAATTTGAAACTGTTCTCAAAAACTCCGGTATACATAGTGATATTGAGTACATACATACATATATCTTGACGAAAAGCAATTACAATTCCCCACAGCATACTTAGATTATCAGTGTTTACCAACAAAAAAATACATAATTCTGTACTCAATGGAAGGTTCGAAAACTTATAACAAAATTCTAAACAGAAATAACATAGGCCATTTTGTTTGTGTTCTTTTTGACACAAACAATATTTGTATCTATGACTCGGCAAGTGTAAAAAATTATTCCAACCAACTCAACCAGATTTTGCAAATTTTATTTCCATTTTGTTATTCCGAGAAGGGAAATAGAGTGATTTACTCGCACGTTCAATGTCAAAAAAACGGGGTTGATTGCGGAATTTTCGGTATCGCCTTTGCCATTTCATTATTCTTAGGGTTTCGCCCAGAAATAATTGAATACACTGTGGAGGCGATGCGACCACACCTAGTGAATATTTTCAGAGAAAAATCTATCACCCATTTTCCATTCCGAGTTTTGACCGAGCATGAATACATTGATCGCCGGACAACTAAATATATTATTCAGCCGGTCGATGAGCCTTTTGATTGGCAGAGCTACGTTGTCTTTTACGAAAATAATAAACGTGCGATGGAAAACTGGAAAAGAATGTGTGTAAGCAATCGTAAAAAGGCATATTATCATTCACATAAAGCTGAAATACGTCAGAAAAGAAAGAAAAATCGAGAGCAGAAAAAGATGAAATCACAACAGTCAGTGTCTTCATTGAACGATGCTGCAAAGAACGGCGATGCAATAATTGACTCGAATGTGCAAGATTTAAAATCGTTTTTCGACGATTCTAATGGAAAAACTCGGGAAGAACGTACCTTGAAGAATGTTGGGGGTTGTAGCACTTATATCCTTGGTGCGGATTATGTTAACGCGGCATTAATTCCTCAGGAAATTATGGACGAAACTATAAGTCACTGTGACGGTTATCTTCTTTGCGAAAGCAATAAACCCGGAATGCATGACAAAAAGCAATGCCGTTGTACAAACGGCAAAAATCTTATTATCATGCTCATATAGATGAAATAAGTCAGAGAAGAAAGAAAAACCGAAAGAAGAGAAAACTGTGTTTGACGCAGGATCACAGGATATCACAGCAGTCAATCTCTAAATTGAAGGATATCGAAAATAAAGGCGATGGAAAAATTAATTCAATTGTAGAAGAGAAAAAAAAAGAATTAAAGGAAAAATGTCCGCTTAAAAATACCGGAAACCATTGTAGCAATTGTATGCTTTGTGATCATGCTGAATTTGCCTCAATGCCCATTTCTCCGACGGATATAGGTTCTGTCCATTTTTTCCAAAATTTCCTGCAAGAACATTTTGGAAATTTCAAATTTAGTTATTGTTCAGAGCTTCAGTTAGAATATCCATCATATATCGATAATCCCTGGCCGGAGGACCGGAAAAATATTCAAATCGTATATGGACAATTCTTCGTTGCATGGCAAATTAATCCAACTTCTCATTTCGCTTGTTCTTATTATGATAAGACATCAATAAAGGTTTTTAAATGCTCTCACTGTGAAATCAAATTTCGAAATTGTTTGCCTATTTTAAAGAAATTGTACCCATATTACTTTGCAGCAAGTAAAGCCGTTCAATATGTTCCTTTGGCATCAGAGACTTGTACTTGTAAATCTAGTATTTTAAGTTTTTCTGTCGCAATTTCATTGATGCTCGATTTGAGGCCTGACCGGATTCAATACTCATCACACGAAGTTAAGTCGCTGTTATCCTCTTTCTTTGACGATAGATTGATTCATCACTTTTCACTTGTAAATAATCAATTGACCGAAATCTATTCTTTTAGAGACCCGAAAATCAATCAGCAGTGCAGACAAAAAATTCTTGTAGATGAATGGCTAGATGATTATCATATGTTATATGTCAATCGTTTAATTGAGCATTACTCATATTTCACAACAACTGATAAATCAAAATTTCACCCGAATATCACCCGTTTCTAAGGATGCCAAGCACGTCTAAATACTAATTGCTGGTAGTCACTGGACTTGCAGTTATTATGATACCAAAGTAATCTATATTTATGATTCTTTGAACATAAGGAGTCTCTGTGAAATTAACGATTTTTTTTTTTTTTTATTTTTAAAAAAAAATTTATTGGCTTCAATCACATTATTAATAGTTTCTTTATAATTTTATAAATGGCTGACTGGTTACATGTCTTAGCTATATAGTTACTTATATTTCTACTATGGTCCGTAGTCCGACATTCATTTGTACAAGCGTATCTACTATTTATATATTTGCTTTTGTACAGCACGTGTTGCCTACACAGCTTCACAGTATATTTGGGAGTTTAATTTGAGAAGAGAAGAGAAACAGGAAAGACTTATAACTAAAGATAAAAAGTAATTAATTGTATATGTTATCTCTGATGCAAAAAAGACTAAACGGGATCTGCGAGCACCCTAACGCTTTAATCAGAGGAATTTCACTCCAAAATAATACACCGATTGCGAGACAAACCTACCTATCCCCTTTTAACATGATACATGCGGAATCAGACATCTTACGTGTGGCTGAGGAAGGATACATACCAGCCTTTTACGCCTGCCACGATAATCTCCACTATAGAGGTTAAAATAATAGCCCCCAATTAACAAAAAATAAATAAATAAATAAATAAGATATCAAAATTTATTTGTACTGTAGATTAATAACTTTTTATGTTATATCACTATGCTTAATTAGTATTTAAATTAATATAAGAATGTTCAATTGTTGAAATAAATAGAGCCGAATAAGGTATCGGGTATGGTACCTGAACTTAAATATAAAATATAAATAATAATACAGCTCAAGACAGAGTTATGAACTGTATATGTATATATAGAATTTAACTATAACTCGTATTTAAATTAGAACCTTTAAGTTGAGCTGTGAAATTAACGAGGCCGTTCTATTGCAGCTGCATCCACAATATTTTGAAACTGATGCACCAAAGATATTTTTTCCGACAGTTCATATGCAACCAAACGGTAGGGATTGTGGTCTTTATGCGATAGCTTTTTTAATTTCAATATTACTCGGATATGATCCAGCTCGGGTGCGGTTTGATGAAACTCTTTTGCGAAGCCATTTTCTAAGAATATTTGATACCGGTGTTCTGGAAATGTTTCCGTTATCTTCAATCGATCTTACTACCAATCCGTCAGATGTATATGACAAAGTTTACGCAATAAAGGGAAAAAACTACGACCATTTGCTACCTCAACTCTCGAAGCGGCCACTTTCCAGTGATATTGTTGATTTAACTGAAACATGTGTTGAGAATAAAAAAACTAAAACAAATGAAAGTGAAAGCGCGACCAAGCAAAGACAACCGAAAAAAATAAATGGTTAAAAAATTTTTTTTTAAAAAATTCTTTTCATTAACTAAAAAATGTACTGAAAAGTAAAAAATAAAAAATATTTTAAAGAAAGCGTGAAATTTCAATTTTAATGAAAAAGTTAATTAAAAGAATGGCGCATTTTTCATCAAAAATTGAAAATATAACTGTAAATCGCGTGAGATTTACAATAACCCTCAATTTTTTGCTTTGTTAATTTCAAATTCTAACAAAATTTGTTGATGAAAAATGCGCCATTCTTTTAATTAACTTTTTCATTAAAATTGAAATTTCACGATTTCTTTAAAATATTTTTTATTTTTTACTTTTCAGTACATTTTTTAGTTAATGAAAAGAATTTTTTAAAAAAAATTTTTTTAACCATTTATTTTATTTTCTACTTTTAGTTTATTATATGTATTCCGCCATTTTATGATGGCAATTCTATTAGATTTAAAATTACGTCACACAGTTTACTGTATTCATTTGATACCCATGTCGTGGGCTTGGTGGAACATAATTGCAAAAACGGCCGCTATCTCGGAACCGTCTTCTTGATTTTTTTACAAAAAGGTCAGATTGCATTTAGTACCATGATGAGTTGAACTCAAGTTGAACCCAAGTCTAACTACATGTAAACGGGAGTCGAGTTGGGTTAAGGTTGACTGAACTAGACTCAGCTCTGCTACCTGGGTTTAGTTGAAATTATACATACGGACATGAGTTCAGTATTTGAGTAGTTGAATTTAGTTGACAGCAGCATCTCTGTGTTTGTTTGTGATTTTTTGTAACGTGTATTGCTCCTTTATTATCAACTCACCCTTAACTCAACTATTCATCTCATCATTCATACACATTAACCACCCGAACTACGAGTGTGTGCAAAATTGGAAGTTGATCGGTTATATTTTCTACTTTTTAGTCTATTATAAGCTTTCCGCAATTTAGTGTTGGCCGCCATTTTGAATTTGGAATGACGCCACATAGCTTATTGTGTTCTACCTGTCATATCCTTTCATTTGATACCCATGTCAGAGGGCCGCGGAGCACAATTTCAAAAATCGGGCGCCATTTTGGAATGCCATCTTGATATTTTTACAAAATGGCCAGATTGCATTGTCATCCAAACTAAACGTGTATGCAAAATTTCAGCTCTATCCGAAACCGGGAAGCGGGTGAAATTTAACTTCCAAGATTTGACGACAAACAGTGTAAGTGTTGGCCGCCATTTTGAATTTGGAATGACGCCACATAGCTTATTGTGTTCTACCTGTCATATCCTTTCATTTGATACCCATGTCAGAGGGCCGCGGAGCACAATTTCAAAAATCGGGCGCCATTTTGGAACCGCCATCTTGATATTTTTACAAAATGGCCAGATTGCATTGTCATCCACACTAAACGTGTATGCAAAATTTCAGCTCTATCCGAAACCGGGAAGTGGGTCAAATTTAACTTCCAAGATTTGACGACAAACAGTGTAAGTGTTGGCCGCCATTTTGAATTTGGAATGACGCCACATAGCTTATTGCGTTCTACCTGCCATATCCTTTCCAGAGGGCCGCGGAGCACAATTTCAAAAATCGGGCGCTATTTTGGAACCGCCATCTTGATATTTTTACAAAATGGCCAGATTGCATTGTCATCCAAACTAAACGTGTATGCAAAATTTCAGCTCTATCCGAAACCGGGAAGTGGGTCAAATTTAACTTCCAAGATTTGACGACAAACAGTGTAAGTGTTGGCCGCCATTTTGAATTTGGAATGACGCCACATAGCTTATTGTGTTCTACCTGTCATATCCTTTCATTTGATACCCATGTCAGAGGGCCGCGGAGCACAATTTCAAAAATTGGGCGCCATTTTGGAACCGCCATCTTGATATTTTTACAAAATGGCCAGATTGCATTGTCATCCAAACTAAACGTGTATGCAAAATTTCAGCTCTATCCGAAACCGGGAAGTGGGTCAAATTTAACTTCCAAGATTTGACGACAAACAGTGGCACAATTTCAAAAATCGGGCGCCATTTTGGAACCGCCATCTTGATATTTTTACAAAATGGCCAGATTGCATTGTCATCCAAACTAAACGTGTATGCAAAATTTCAGCTCTATCCGAAACCGGGAAGTGGGTCAAATTTAACTTCCAAGATTTGACGACAAACAGTGTAAGTTAAATAAAAGAATTTAAAAAAAATGAAAGAAAATATGAGGCTCACTTATTGGAACCCAGCAGCGTGCCGATCAAGAAGAAAGATGTTGTAGGCTCATGATTCAATGATGAATGGGTGGTTAGTCATAAAGAAAAATTGGTACGGAACTTGCAGACTGTAATCACATCTCGTAATTCGCCAAATGACACATCAATCAGAATCGAAGCTGAAAAAATAGTTGACCGGTGTATTCTTACAATCAAAGAAAAGAATGATAAACTTTATGCAACTTTCAAAAATTGTAAGGCGAAGGCTCGGGCACATTTGACTCGGGTTGAAGCAGTTTCAAAAGATGCCGCAGAGAGTTTCAGAGACGCCCTTTGTGGACCATCTGGCCTTACTGTGTTTACAGAGCCGTTTTTTACTGATGCTGCATATAAACAACTTAAACTAATGACAATTGTTGAAGATCATGCGAGCTTGAAAGCGGTGTCGGATCCATTGGAAAAGAACTGCGAAAACGTCGTTACACCCGCGATCGAATTGAACGACAGCAGTAAAATAATGAATGTATTTGGCAGTAAGAAAAAGTCATGGGAATGTAATGATTTATGTAAAACTGATGACCCATACAAATTAAGCGAACTACACGATCTTTTTACCACTGTCGCGGCATGTAAGTTCAAGAATTTGTTAAATTTCTTTCAAGAATTGAAGTGCTCGGTAAATGCTCAAATCAATAAACTTGGTCACTCGCAGGGGTGCTATATAAAGCCGTCGACTTGCGCGTCAAAGTTTTTGTCACTTTTGACTCTGTCGTGTCATTTCCCACAATTGCGACTAATTAAAAATTTAATTTATAACACGCGGAAACTCCATGAACAAATTGAATCAATTGATAAGGCATTGTTTCGTGCAGATTTGATCGAAATGAAAAAAATTGTTAAACAATCGGAGGAAAATAGTGCCGACATCCGAGTAAACGTAGTTCTTATGATATTGATGAGAATAAATTGAGGAAAAAATATTTAAATTTCTTCGAATTCTTTACTGAAAGATCGACCGACTTGCCATTATATGCATGTTGCTCATGTAATAAAATCAAGACAAAACGAGAAGTTCAAATGGTTTCGAAAGTTCTTAAAAAAATTGAAGAAAAGAAATTATGGAAAGATATTGCCCAAAAATTACCAGATCAGGAGCTTCAATACATTTGCAGCTATTGTTACTTACAGATAAAAGGGGATAAACTACCTGCTTCTTGTTTCTTAAACAATCTGGAGTTTGACAATGTTCCACCAGAAATCCTTTGCTTAAATGATAATGAAAAAATGTTGATTCAACGTGCAAAATGTTTTCAAACTGTTCAAAAAATGGGCACTGTATCGAAAAATAATATACCGAACAAAGTGGCATATGAAAAAGTGGTCGGTAGAGTCGTGCATTTACCACTGCCAATAGAAGAAACTTTAAAAAAAATTTGCAAAGAATCCGACCCAATTAATTTGCATCATGAAATGCACGTGCTTGTTCGGTCATTGCCAAATAAAAATAATGTAGTTTGGGAGAGTATCGTCAACATGGATAGAGTGTTTAATGCGCTAAAGTGGTTGAAAAGTAACAATCGCTTATATTCAGCAATAGATCTTCCCGATTCGGCAGCAAATTTGAAAAAATTGTTAGAAAAAGCTCCCCCTGTTGAGTACGAAGACATTGCTGAAGAAGAGAAAGAAAAAAATGATGCTCTAATTCCAGGTGATACATCGAAACCTACAAAAGATAAAAAAATGAAGGTCATTGATATCCATGATAAAAATCGTAAGGCAATGTTGACCCAAGTTGCACAATCAAATTCTTTTTATGAGAATGTTTCTATATATCCACTTCAAGAACAGCGAGTAAATGTCTCGGATACAAACTTATATCAACAAGTTAAAATTCATGAAAAGCCTTTGGATAGAAACGTGAAGGAGATAGATACGATGTGTTTTCCCGACGTTTCCACAAGAAAAAGGCGGTCAACATCATCCGCGGAAGAAACGTTTACGGGACTGCGATTTCATCAAAGTCGTGTTGATGCACAAACGTGCCCAATTCCGGAGAAATAAACAATATCTCTTCCACTTGTTAAACGATTGTACTATGCGACAGTTGAATGGGGGAATTTTCCAAGCATTAAATGTCGTTAATCCAAAGGCCAAGTTATCCAAAAAGAAATTCCTCCAGAAATTGAAAGAGTATTCATTAGAAGCAGATCTCAGTAGTATAACCAATCGTCTTAAAAATAGTAAGCAATACTGGAACAAAGTAATGTGTGATCTCACTGCAAAAATATTTCACCATGGACCAGCTACTTTCTTTATGACTGTCAGCCCGAGTGAATGGATGAATACACAATTGATTCAATACATAAGGGATACAAATGAAGATATTGATACTTCTAAAATGTCACCGGATGAGTTAATTTCACTCGACCCGGTATCTGTGGCGCTCGGTAAAATCAAGTATCATTTTTGGCGACGTGAATATCAACAGAGGGGTATGATGCACTTTCATTTATTACTGTGGGTCGAGGATGCTCCGGTACTTGGTAAATCTCCAGATTCCGAGGTAGCGGAATTTATTCAAAAATACATCACTTGTGCGTTACCCGATAAAAATATTTCTCCACTCCTACATGCGCGGGTCACAAGAAATCAAGTTCATCATCACAATGATTATTGCACAAGAACTAAAAAAGTAGGCAAAGGTATCAAACGGATTTGTCGATTCGGATTTTCTCGCCCACAAAAAGAAAACTTTGAACTGAGCACTGTTCAAAAATCAGTAAGCGGAAGACGAAATTTAAAATCACACGAAAGATTATATCACTTACCGCGGGATTCTAAGGAAATGAATATCAATGACTATAATCCTGCGGTGCTTTTATGTTGGAATGGAAATATGGATATTCATTACATTGGTGATTCGTCCACAGCTTTAACCATATACTTGACAAAATACGTTTTAAAATCCGAAAAAACGGGCAAGGATGAAAATTTAATGGATAATATACAAATGAATGGTAATCTCTATAGTGTCTTATGGAGTCTGGCTATGCGAATGTTGACCCACAGAGAGTGCGGAGTATTCGAAGCGGCAGATTCCTGTTTAGGCTTTTCTTTATACGGGTTTGACAGACACACTGTAGTTAAATGGTTGAACGTATTTATGATTAGGAATAAGAGATTAAAAACTAAGAAAGAATTGGCACCCCTAGACGATGATGACACTGATATTTTTTTTGCGCATTTCATCGATACATACTATGCTAATCGTCCTGCAGAATTGGAGTCGCTAAATCTGTACGATTTTGCTACCGATTATGAGGTGCAAAATAACGAACCGAAAAATGAAAATACCATATATTATCATCTCGAAGATGGAAAATACTTGAAAATTAGGAAGAAGTCTCAACTCGTTAATCATTACAAATTCAAACAGGATTCACAACCCGAGCAATATACTTCTATGCGCTGTTACTTTTGTTCAAACCCTGGCGTGATACGGACGAGTTGAAAGCTGACTTTAAAACATATGCAGAGGCCTTTCTCGCTATGAAAGATGATTTAAAAGATGCATTGAAATATCATGAAAAACTGCATGGCAGAGAACTTGATCTGGAGAACATGAAAAAACTGATCGAAGAAGAAAATCTGAAGCAATATGAGGAGGGTGAAAATTGTCATGATCCTGTCAATGATATTGATGAAGTGTTGAATTCCGTTCGTGATGACACTGAAATGGCCAAGAAGGATTTCAAAGAAGCGGTTGACTTGATTGTGAAAGATAACTATGACTGGATACAAGCGCTTGCGTCTGCTAATACCGATCAAGTTAGAGTCTACAATACCCTTATGAATGATGTTGCCAGTACTGATAAAGTATGTCGAATTCATGTGACAGGAGAAGCTGGCACCGGCAAAAGTTTTTTAATTGAACTCATTTCTCATGCCATAAAAGATCTCCTTAAAAAGACGTAGCGATCATGGCGCCCACTGGCTTAGCTGCAGCTAGCATCAAAGGTTTAACCATCCATCGCTTACTTCGCTTGCCCATTGAACAGGAGCGTACGCCAGCATATACCCCATTGAGCGATACTGAATTAAAATTTATAAGGAGTCAGTTGAAAAACGTGGCCGTTATTATAATTGACGAAGTGTATATGGTTTCTAATCTCATATTGCTTTATATTCATTTGCGATTGACGGAAATTTTCAATACATATGATGATCCGGATGGTTTTTTCGGTAAAATACATCTGCTAGTTTTCGGAGATCTCTGTCAATTACCACCCGTTGATGAAGGTGAGGTTTTTGAGCCATTGAGTAAGAAACAACTTTCAAAATATTGTCCATCGATTGGGACATCTCATTTATGGTCCTTGTTCAAGTACGATGAATTAAGAATTAATATGCGGCTGTGATGACAAATTTCGAGCTGTATTATCTAATATTAGAATGGGAATTGTCACGCGTGCTGACACTGTAATTTTGAATGAAAAACCCATGGAATTCGTGTCTTCAAACATCGTCGACAGATTGAACGAACTATGCGATAGTTTGATAAAAAAGTTACCTCCCGGTACAGTTTGTATTCTTCCAACGAATAGCATGTGTGATTCTCTTAATAATGCCATGTTAAGAGAAAATGCCAATCCAGAAATATTGCTGATGTCCAACGATCTTGTCGACTCCAGGGTCAATTACTTGCGGAATAAAGCTCTCAAAGAGTTGGAAAAAAAAGATCAAGATGTCTCACGAACAGCAGGTTTAGCCAGAGTTATAAGAGTTAAAGTTGGTGCCAGTGTTATAATACGTAGAAATATCGATGTTACAAAAGGAGTTGTGAATGGCACGATATGTACATTTGAATCGGTATCGAAATCTGTCAATGGAGACATAGAAAGTATTAATCTCAGGCTCTCCAACAATACAGTTGTTACCATAAACCGGATCAAAGTTAAATTTGAAATTAATAAAGGCGTCATGATAACACGGGAGCAATTTCCAATTAATTTGAGTTATGCTATAACAGTACATAAAAGCCAAGGTTTGAGTCTTGATAATGTCATATTGGATGCAGGTGAGGTAAACTTTGCATGTGGACAAGTTTATGTGGGAATGTCAAGAGTGACGAGCATAAACGGACTTCATCCGATTAATTTTGATCCCTCCAAAGTCATAGCTAGTGAACGTGCTTTAGTTGAATATAATCGACTCCGAAAAACATACAAACCAAACCTAGACTTGTACAAACTATTCGAGAACGGTGGTGGTGATAAACAGATTGATAGAGTCTGGACTGTCTCGAAAGCGGTACTTGCCGCACAAGACAATTGATTGGAAAGTGAACACTATCAATCTTTGATACTTAAAGGACTTCCAAAAAAAGGAAACGTGTTTGATTATGTAAACGTATGTGTACAAGTTCTCTTTCACAGCCCCGTGATTAGAAGTGCAATATCGGGGTCTCCAAGGGGTAATATTTTAAGACGCCTACTCGATGAATACAAGTCTATAGGGATAAAGGATTTGGCGATCTTGAGAACATTTGCTGGCGCAGAATATGTACAAGAAATCCAGCAAGATCCTAAGAAATTTCTCAGTGACCTTTTTCTCAAATTTGATAACGTGAAGACTTTAATTACCAACAAATTAGCCATGGTTACTCAATGCAATGGTTGCAATGAGAGCTTCTGGGAAGAACATATAGATAGTATTATAACATTGGACATGCCTCATTCTACAAATTATTCAATGGAGGAGATTTTCAAATTCAATTTAAAAGACCAAATCCCCGTCCATTTTTACTGTAACATATGCAAGAAAGAGATGAGTGGATTCATAAAAAAAAGGATTATAACATGTAATAAAATATTAATATTTGCGCTACCGCTTCATAATCAGAATAAGAAAATTCAACAAAATAACGAGTTTAATATCAACATAAAATGTGTGCCCACCTTCAGAAGTACAATTCTAGAAAGAAATTACCACGTTATCAGTAGCGTATTCCGGGAAATTATTATTGCATGACTCGAAGTGAAAAGAGTGGGTGGACTTGCATCAGTGATGATAAGATATTATCCAACAAACAATGGCCAAGAAACTCGAAAGGAGCTTACATGATTACCCTTGAGGAAAAACCAAAGCGAAAGACATAAATTTCCTTAATCCAAATACGTATGATGTTTCATACAGAAAAATCCCTTAGAAAAGTATAAACACCATGAACTTATAAAGGGAAATTCGGAAAAATCAATTCATAACTCGTTGTAAAATACAAAAAATATATACTTTCAAAACGTATAAACGCACGACCAGACTTTGCGATTCAACAGGTGTATGACCAAATCCACTCCTAAATTGAAATGATTCGGATGATTGTTAGAACCCGACATAAATTTTTGTACAGCGACGGTAGTCGCGGAGCACGGCCAGAGTTGCCAGAAAATTCGAGTGAAAGTAGCGCCACTTGAGGCTAAAGTAAGGTTAACATTTGCAAGAACTTTCGCGAAAGTAAGTCGTTTTTGACATGAAAGTCTAACTTTCGCTTCCATTTACGCGAGGTAAACACTGCATGACAGTGAACTAGCACTTGCGCAAGTGGATAGAGCCCTATTCTATTTACTTTCGTGAAAGTGACTTTCCCGAAAGCACTTGCAAATGTAAACCTACCTTAAAAGTCGTAAAATTTTATGTGAAGAGTCCCAATCTCGTTAGGGAGTAAAATCGAACCGTCACCTCCTCGTGGTGCCCCCTGGATAACCAACTAACGACGGTAGTACGGATCAGACCTTTAAAAGCCTAACAAGCCAAGATGTAAAGGTCATCGTGTCGAGGGTTGCGTGGCAGTGGGTAGTGCTGCACTGTCCCAAACGATCTCCTCTGGGCACCGGGCACACCCAGTTGTATATAGCCTTATCCTGATATGGAGGATCTGTTATGGGCCGTCCACACTACTTAATGGTGCATCCACACTACGCGGACTTAGGTCATACGCGCTTTTGCCTCTTTTTTTCATATAGAGTTTAATGCCTTTTTTTGCGATATTTTTAATGGTAAAGGCAGTACAGCCAAACTGCGCGGACCAAAGGCTGTGCTTAAAAAAATACATTGTACGTCTACACAATACGGGCTTTTCAAAAGCGCGTACGATTTTCCAAACAAAAATCGATTTGTTTTCTCAATTTGCTCACGATTCAGAACTCATGCGCGCTTTTGTCTGAGGCCGTACGGCGAAAAGCGCGTTGGATCTAAGTCCGCGTAGTGTGGACAGCCCATAAGATGGACCTTCCCTTTCCTGCCTTACTCATGTGTAGACTTTTACTCTTCTCCCTGATCCAGTCGAATATTATAAAATAAAAATAAAACAACTGAATTTACCTGGATTGAAAACAAATAAATTAAAATGTAAAAATACCCAGTTCTGTTAATATAGATTCCACTATTTTTCTGTCACTTTCTAATGAATTGTTGTGGGTTTAAATCAAACATCAGTAAAAAAATTATTTATAACAACTATTTATATCATTCATAAAATTATCTAACCAAAGAAAAAGAAAATTTTGTATTTTTAATGTTCAATGATGTCGTCCATAAGCAATTAAACTATGAAAGCGGGTGTAGTATGACTTATCACTTATTACGTTTATGTAATGGCTTGAATTTCTGACAAATTTACCCGAAATTTCAAGTTGATTTTTGGTTCCCTTACTTGCCTTAAGCGTTACTTCTACAATCTTCGTTCAAGCCCTAAAGATGTACATAAAAAAACCTTACTATACATTAAGTTGAAAATTTTCAAATTTTATTTACATTTTTAAGTTAAGAATGTGGTAATTTTGGATCGCTCTTTCGATTGGGACCAGCAGCGAGGCTCAATGCTTTGCCGTTTTCGAGATCTTACGATTGGTTGATCCAAAACTTCCAAAAGGTTCATTTCGCTCCTTCCACTCTTCGGCAGTACGAAAAGGCAACAAATTGATATCCGCTCCACGCTATGCGAAACTCCTAGTTAGAAAGTGTCTTCCTTCTCTCGCGCGCAAGCCTTCTGCGCATATATTTTGTATATGTAGCGACGAACGAGTACCTTGATGACAAAACTCAGCCACTAACAGAAAGCCTGCGCACCAAAAAATATTATTTTCAATTTTTAAATTTAAAAATACACTTTCAAAAAGTATAAACGCACGCCCAGACCTCGCGAAAGAGTACCTTGATGACAAAACTCAGTCACTTACCTAGTTTATAGCTACTCCAAAAATAATTCGAACTAAACGGCTTAAACCGAAATGTTTCAGCTTAATCCATATAGTTATAAGAATGTATTTATACCCGTTTATACGCTAATTCGAAATTTTGACGTAACTTTGAGTTAAATCGATTTAATTTTTCTGCTATAAACTTAGTAACTGACCGAAAGCCTGCACCACGGTATACAGAAGAAAGGTAATGTAAAAGAGACGACAGCTTCGAATATCGTAAAAATTGGGCGCCTTGTGATGTCAGCACTAATGCAGAAACAACAAAAGCTTCGATTTTATATGGGAAGTGTCCCCCACGTGACGTCAGCACTAAAATATCGTATACGGTATTCAGTCTTGTCCATTACCATGTTTCTGTATACCGTGGCCTGCACAAATATTACCAACAGCACCAGGTTCTCAGATTTGTTAATGATTCCAACATAAAAAGTTGCCTTCCCATATTAAAAGCAGACAAGGTAATGAAATCAGAGTGTGCACGACCAAAAACATCATACTCTTAGATTCGTGAATGATTCCGACATTCACAGTTACAATCCCTTATTAAAAGCAGACAAGGTAATGAAATCAAAGAATGCACTCCCACCACAAACATTGTTTTTAAATAATTAATAAAAATATTTTAAAAAACATATAAGCAAAGCAAATAGAATACAACCGAATTAGATGCACAACCCCAAGAAGTAGAGGAAAGAGTATGGATGAATTGGATGATTGACCGCTCAGAGAAATTTATATACATTTGCTAAGCATCAGCATCACACTCCTCTAGCAAGCCGTTTTGTATCTAAAAAACCTCTCTCTTCAGTCCGTTGCCTCCCAGCAAACCACATGTAATGCATAGAACAAAGAAATGCATTCGCCGTACATTACAAGTAAGCTATTTGAAAGCTATCAATCAGCGACTGCTTACAAGTGCCTTACAAATACATTACAAGCAATGTATTAAATTATGTTTGGATTCTGGGGATTCATACTCGTATGAATATATCAAATCAGGCAGTAGCACCGTTATCTTTTCGAGGCACTTTCCGCCGCTAGTAGAAAATTTTTGCGAAAGTGTTTGCACCAAGTGCCGTGCGCATTTTATCCAGTATTGTATTTCAACTATAACGGGGTGAGTAAAGTATAATTATGTTTTATACTTTCTTTACCTAAGATTTAATACATATATCAAATTGTGTAAAGATAATCTTGGGGCGAAATGAACCGCGTCGAATTCAATTCAATTCAATGCCACAAAAACGAAGCACTGTCTGATCTCCAATAAAAATTGTACCGACCTTCCTCCTGTCTCGGTGGATGGAGAGAATCTAACGGCAGACTCAACTCTCAACATCCTAGGGATAACTTTAACGGAGCATCTGCGATGGAACGATCACATATTCCAAATCGCCAAACAAGCCTCCCAATGCCTTGGATTTCTCAAGAGATGCAAGTTCCTCCTCCACCCAGCCGCATTGGCTACAATATACAAATCCTACATTCGGCCGCGCCTCGAATACAACTCACAGGACAGGCGCCCCAAAAACCACCTTGGCTTGTCTCGACAAGGTGCAAAATCGTGCCCTCAAACTCATTGGTGATGGCCCCTTTCGCGCCTCCATAGACACCTTGAGCCACCGTAGGAATGTAGCAGCCCTCTCCATACTTTATCGCTATTACCATGGCGACTGTTCCACCGAAATTCAGGACCTCCTGCCTGCACGGCAATACTTTTCCCGCAACACAAGACTAGCCCGCTCGGCTCACCCCCATACCCTACAGCCCCCCCGTTCACGCACAATACGGTTCAGAAGTTCGTTTATGAATAGAACAACTCGATTGTGGAATGATCTCCCGCAGTCGGTATTTCCGAACTCGTACAACATCTTAGAGTTCAAACGTGAGGTTCATCGTCATTTTCTTCTACACCCTCCAGACCCCCTTTAACCTTTCCTATTCTCCTCTATTCTTCAAACCAAGCTACTACTAGACATTGCACCATGAACTGAACGACATGACGGACTGGTAGTACAAAGGGTTACACCTAAGCTTGGTTTTTTTACATAAAAAAAAAAAAAAAAAAATCTTTCGAGGCAGATAAATCAAATCGTTTAAAATCAATGCATTTCATCCTAGAGCATCCTTAATGCTATACAATACATTTTGTTAGCTTTATGAAATGTCTTTTGTAATGCATTTGCAACATTTATAAAATGTATTTGTAATTTATAATGTATGCATTACATATTTCTATATGAAATATATTGTTAATGCATTACAAGCAATGCATTTCATCCTAGGACATGCCTAATGTTTTTTAATGCATTCCGTATTACTTACAAAATGCTTTCTGTAATGCATTTCATTCATTTCTGAAATGTATTGTGAATTCATTTTGTATGCATTCGTGGTTTACTGGGCTTTAACGCCAACTTCAAAACTTGATCAATCCTCTGGTGGGCGCGGGATCTTTTATATTACTCTTAAATATGCTGATGAAGTGCTTTATAGGTTCGTCGGCACCGCTATTCGTAGGCCAATTTTTTCAGGTTCCAATGAATCAAATTCTTCGGGACATATTTGTATGAATCCAATAATAGCTTGAATAAATAATGTCAGTTCTTTATATTGGAATTCTATTTTCAGCTAAACTTTTCACGGGATCAACTCTTACACAGCGAAATTGATAATTTGGCTATGAAGAAGTAGGTATCAGAATTAGTATTTTATTCAACAAGTGCGTAAAATGCGATTTTTAGCACGATTGTGCCTTCACTCTCTCTCGTGCCGAGACATGGAGCCTAGACAAGGAGTTAAAACTCTTATGGCGAAAATAACCGGAAATGGAAGGGTAGCAGAAACTAAACTTCTAGTTCCTTTTTAGCCAGAGATGTCGCCTAAAGCTGACGTGCCCCACATGAAGTTAACTTAGTATTGGAGCAATGCAAAAAAATTCATTGGAAAATCCATAAATTGGTTAATTACAAAAAATCCCATCGATATAAATCCAAGTTTTTTCAAGTTAGGCTTAAAAATAAAATATCTTAATAGCTAACGGTCTTGGCCATGAACCGGATGAATACAATCGGCCATGTTTTTTGGGGTACATGTGACTGTGGCGCCCTCACTAAATCAAACGAAAGTTTTCATACAGTACAATAAATTATTCTAAGCGTCTAAATGACGAGACGCAAATTTTGTGTTCAGCGGACTTCTTGAGTCTCCGTGTAGTACCCCTCAATGGGTGGTGCTACACGGAAGACGCACGGTGAAACCGGTTTTAAAGGCGAGAAACGAGTAAGGGAAAAGAGAAGTTCGACGCACCTGACGAAACTTTAACGAAAGAATTTTCATCCAAAAATTTGGTGGGTGAAAACTAACACATATGCATATCTTCCTCTTCTTCTTTTTCGGTCCGGAAATTTCTAACACATTTACAAAGTTTCATATACGATACAGAATTACTCAACGAAGGCAACCACCGCGTGTAGCACTGAAAAAGGAGGAAAAAACCGGTTTCACCAGCGCGTCTTAGTCTCCTGTGTGGCATCCCCCAATGGGACGCTTCTCATGGTAACTGTTTTCTGAAATCACTTCATATGGAGCGCGTTCAAAAACCTTACTATGGTTAACCATGGTTAACTATGGCAAACTTTTGTCGTTCAAAAACTCCGTGGTTAACTACAACATAGCCACGAGCATAACTTTTTGGCGTTCAAAAACTCTTAGTTAGCGATAGTTAAGAAGAAGAAGAATAAAAACAATTTTTTTGACATTTGTTTTAATGTTAATAATGAACAAATCAAAGTGGGATTTGTGAGATTATTTTAAATAAATAATTATTGGAAATAATTGAGGCAAATAGCCGACACTATTTTATGGAAATTTTTTTTGAAGTGAAAACTTCTTTAGCATCGTTGTGAATTGAAAATTTATGAAACGAAAAAGCGACAGTAAAAGGAGACAGACACATACATTCATAAGATTTAACGTGGGAGAAAATGAGATAGGAAGCATTATACAGTGTTTATACAAAGTTTGATAATTATTTTACATCATAACAGCCGTGGTGTTTTGTATCATCACCATTTTTATAATAAAATTCTTCAAATATGCCGAAAACGAATGCAGAATATTGTCGCGATTATCGAAAAAAAAGGGAAAACAAGATTAAAAAGACAGCAAAAAGTTCAACGGAACGTGTTCGTGAATTTCGTGCACGTCGAAAAACGTTATTGAATGTGTATAATGATAGTTCTGTTACGCATAATGATGATTTTACTGTTAAAAATAGTAAGTACTCAAGTATTTTCTAATCAACAAATTTTGTCCTAATACGCGTGCTTGTATGTCAGATGAATAATCACCGTACATGATGTTTATAACCTCATTCGTTACTTTTTCCAGATGATATTCCCATGGATATTTCAAATGTGGAAGGTGATGCCTTAATTGAAAATGATATTGTGGATAATGATTGTGAGTACTTGTAGGTACATGTTTATAAACTTCAAATTAGTGTGTATTTAATCATTTTCTGAATTAAAAAAAACATAAATGTGCAATTTTTAGGTGTCCTTCAAGTTAATCAACAGCTTGTAACTCCATACGCACAATTTCGTCGTTGCTCACGAAGAATTTCGAAAAAAATTTTTTAACAACATGTTTGGTTATGTGTGCTCCGTTTGTGAACGATTGTGGTTCCAACAAGATTTGAAACCACCACGTGCTGAACATGAAGACCTTCTACGTGTAATAATTGAAAATTATGATACAAGTAAGAATATTTCCCTGTGCAACACGTGCTTTCAAGCAATCGAGAGAAAAGTAATTCCAACAATGTCCAAATACAACGGATTCAAGTATGAAGCGATACCTGCATTCCTACCACCACTGGATTTAATTTCTGAAAGACTTGTCTCTCCGCGGATCCCATTCATGCAAATAAGAAGGTTGCGACATGTCCATGGACAATACGGAATTTATGGCCAAATTATTAACGTACCTGTCGATGTGGACAATATGGTGAAACATTTGCCTCGGAATATTGATGATGATCATTGCATAAACGTTCACATTAAGAAAAAAAAAATTCACAAATCAAGCTACTTAGTAGGACTAGTAAATAAACGGACACTTCGTACATGGCTTCGGTACTTGCTTAAAACTCCTCTTTATTTATTTTACGATATTAAAATTAATGAAAGCTTTTTCAATGATGACCATACTACTGCTGAAATTAATCGAGAAGAAATAAGTGAAGATATACCGATTGAAGACAGTCTCACTGCGCAACAACATACTCTGATGTGGAATGATGACGAGTATTTACGGATAGCACCTGGACAGAATAATCTTCCGAAAAGCATACTTTTTGATGAACATGCTGAAGAACTTTCTTTTCCATCGATTTATTTGGGCCATTTCCGATCATTCAGAGAGGGAATAAATGTAACACCATTTGCAATTGCGACTAGTGAATTACGGAGAGCAGACCGGCGTGGAGTTACTCCATATCATTTATTGTACGTTGCTATGAAAATTATGAGGTTAAGAATTCGTGATTCTCTTACTATCGCATTCAAGCATGTGGGAAAACATACAACTATTACAAGGCAGCAAATTGAATCAGAAGAATATATTAATAATTGCATCGAAAGTAATTTGGCTTTTTTGCGATCAATACCAAATTCGGTTTGGTACTGGAGCGAACGAAAAAGAGATCTTTTTGCGATGATTCGACAATTGGGAAAGCCTACGATGTTTCTTACTTTGAGTGCCAATGAAATTGGATGGAACAGCTTACTACAATTACTGTATAAATTAAAAAATAATGGAGCTGAAATTTCAACAGAAGAACCTGCGTCGCTGGATTATATAACTAAGAGACCGAAGTATTTATTTCATACTTTAGTTACCATAAGCCTCTTGTATCATTTATCGAAAATGTAAGCTCTGAGTCTGAATAAATCTACGTAATATATACAAATAAAATGTAAAATAATTATCAAACTTTGTATCACTATGATCATTACTAAAACCTACAATTATCCTCTTTCCGAAATATTACATTCGTCTCATTATCTTGAAGCCAAAATTTTTGAAGGTTTCACTTCTACCACGTGTGAATTGCACACATGTATTTTTTTTTTAAATTTTCTTTACCACGTAGTTAACCACGGTGCGGACAGCTCCAGTCTCTTTGTTGCCGCAAAAGAAGCGGCTAGTCGTGGAGGCAGCCTCATCGTTGGATGTGATGCGAATGCTCATAACACCGTTTGGGGCAGCTCTGATACAAATATAAGAGGTGAGTTGCTTTTTGATTTATTACTCCAACACAATCTCTTGCTATGCAATAGGGGAAATGAACCCACGTTCATCACAAGGGTAAGACAAGAAGTCTTGGATATTACTCTTGTTTCCCCAGATCTGCTCAACCGTGTGGAAAACTGGAGAGTATCCAGTGAACACTCCTTTTCTGACCACAGAGTCATCCTTTTTAATATCAATATGTGCTCAACTGTGAAGAAGGCCCCTGGTTACAGGAATGTCCGGAACACCGACTGGGCCAGATACAGACAAGTAGTGGAAAGATCCCTCCCTGAGGACGTTCCCACCCACCCTTGGAATGCTGAAGATCTCGAACATCAAGTGACAAATCTCAGTAACCTCCTGAATAACGCATTAGAAGCAGCCTGTCCCATTAGAAAATATGGGGGTAAAACCAAACCCCCTTGGTGGAACAGCAGACTTCTCAAACTAAGGTCTGAAAGTAGAAAGGCCTTCAATAAGGCCAAATGGTCTAATTTGGCTTCGGACTGGGACAACTACAAAAGTCGTCTCAGGGAGTTCAAATATGAACTGCGAAACTCGAAAAGGGAATCCTGGAAGACCTTTTGTGCGACAATAGAAGGTTTTTTGGATGCCGCAAGAATGAGAAAAGTTCTCTCGAAAAGCCCAATGTGCCAAGAAATGCTGCAACAAGCAGACGGTACATGGACCACAAGTAGTCAGGAGTCATTGAAACTCCTACTCGATACTCACTTTCCTGGCTCAACATCTCTTGCTGCATCTGCAGAAACAGGTTTTGAGGGCCCAGCTAGCGCACATAACTTAGGCACTGTATAAGACAACAACATCGATGAAATTATCAACATACAAACATTTTTGTATGCGACAAAAATCAACGGCATAAAATCATCCGATCTGCAACCCGCCAGTCCAGGCTCAGCAAAATTACAATAGACATTGTAAAACAATAGATCGTGCCATTTTTGCAGCAGTAAATGCAAATCAAATATTTGATTTCTGATTCCGATCAGAATTTTAGAGACAGTCGAAATCGGTCGGTCGCAACAATCGGTAGCATCTCTTTGACGTAAACTTGAATTTAATACATAATAGCTATGTGAATTGTTAAATCATTAATTTTATAGTCTAGAAGTGAATTAATGTTTAGAATACGAAATTCGAATTATTAAAGTGCTTTATTTATGCAAAAGTTTGACTTTTTATTTAAACGCAGTTCATTGCAAACATTTTGGTCCTTCGAGCCGGATCGTCGCGGGGCTTTTACCGGTGCTAATTCGAATTAAAACATGTGTTTTCGTTGAACAAGTTGCAGTGATGTTGTTAGTGCGCTAAATATTTAATAAAATATAGTAAAGCCTTTTATAAAATCTTCATTGTTGTACAGTGACTTGGCACGGTGACGTGGTTAACATAACTTAATAAAGTGTTTATATAACAACCTGCGCTGTTGAACAGTGACGTGTTAAATTTAACATAATAAATCGTGTCCTGTAACAAGTTTCATTATTGTGTAGTAAAGTGCCAAGTGCACTGCAATGTGCTAAAATTAAAATTATCAAGATAATGTGGTTTGTAATAACTTGCACTGTTGCCGTTACCTATTGACCGTTATCCTAAATGTCGACTCACACTGCTACCAGAAATGAAACTTTGGATATAAGGCCATTGCATCAACATCACCTACACATGGAGGAATTTACTGTAAGTCCGTTCCATTATTGTTTGAAGTAATTAACTAGCCGTTAGAGTTTTGGAGTTTTCTTTTCGCACGTACTCATGCGTCATCTAAATCCTTATCAATTGGAGAATAATAATTAATCGTAATCATTAATAAGTTTCACGGTCAGGGCTTCCTGAATCCTTACTTATATCTACATATGCTTGCTGAACTTATCAAAATCAAGTGCCTTTAAACTATTACGACTAGTTCAGTTACTCATCTACTCTCATCACTGTATAAAACAAGAATGGAGGAACGACTAGAGGTCAAACTCAATTTTTACGCGGAACGTATCGAGAACTTCAAAACGAATCTTCTAAAGACCGGCCGAGACAAGCGAACTGAAGGATTTCTAACTGCACGTATTCAATTACTCCATTCCTACTGGACGCAATTTCAAGACACGCACGATAGCTGTTATGATACAGCTACTTCTGAACAATTACAAAACCTCGACACCACAATATTCTACAAAATAGAAGAGGTTTATATGGAAACTATAGGATGGATTCAAGACCAAATCGATGCGTTACGTCCCCAGACTACTGGCACTCCGGACGCCCACTCGTCCTTCAATTCACCTAAACCATTCTACCCAAGACAGCTGATTGAAAATTTACCCAAGCTAAACCTACCTACATTCAAAGGATCTTACCTTGAATGGCCTTCCTTTAGAGGCACTTATCAATCCCTTATCCATGATAATGAAGTACTTACAGACATACAAAAAATGCATTACTTAAAGTCCGCTGTCTCTGGTGAAGCTGCTACGCTCATTAATCACTTAGCGATCACCGCTGAGAATTATTCCTCTGCTTGGGACATTACTACAAGCCCGCTATGAAAATAAGCGTGTTTTAGTTACTTTAAACTTAAAAGGTATTTTATCGCTGCAACGAATGTCCACTGAATCATACAATGAAGTCCGGCGCGTGCTGGATGATTTCACTCAAGCCGTAACACAACTTAAGAACCTAGACAGGCCTGTTCAACATTGGGACGATTGGCTTGTATTCTTATTGGTCAATAAACTGGATTACAACACTCGAAAGGAATGGGAAAACTCCCTGAAACTCTCAAATGAATTGCCAACCTTCAACGCACTAAGCGAGTTTCTTCAATTTAAGTTGCGTACTTTACATGCCTTAACTGACAACGTTCTACTTGAACCTAAAACTACAACACCCAGATCCAGAACCATGAGACCACAGACTACATATCCGCGCAGCTACCATGTCTCATCGGGAAGATCTTGCACCTGCTGCCATGGGAAGCATATACTTTTATTTTGTCCACAGTTCCGGGCAAAATCAGTAACAGAACGACTTGAGTTCCTACACCACAATAAATTATGCTCCAACTGTTTGCGGAACAACCATAAACTCCAAGAGTGCCCGTCAGTCAACCGATGCAAACAATGCCAACGAAAACACCACACAATGCTGCATGATTACAACAGCACCATTAGCTCTGAAACCAAAGCAAAAGACAGCCCATCGTCGACAACTCAACTAGAATCGCCTACTAGATCACATCTCTCTAGCATTTCGTATACACCTAGACGCGTATTACTAACAACCGCTAGTGTCCTTGTACAATCCCCTGATGGTAGAATTATTCGTGCACGTGCCTTACTTGATCAATGTTCAGAATCAAGCTTCATAACGACATCTTTAGTAAATAATTTACGTCTACATAAACAACGCATTCGAATTCCTGTATTTGGGGTCGGAGACTGCCACGCGGGAACCGCAGAAACTTTTGTCTATCATAATATAATGTCGTCAGTTCGGTTCAATCATTAGTTCTTCCCACTCTTACACACCTACTCGGTTCAATCATTAGTTCTTCCCACTCTTACACACCTACTTCCATCGCAAAACTTTCAATCTTCGACTTGGCCACACATCAAGGGCTTAAAACTCGCAGATCCCGAGTACCATTTGACCTCGCGTATAGATCTAATCTTAGGAGTGGACGTCTATACTAGGGTTCTGCTGGACGGAGTACGACGAAGACCGGAAGGAGCTCCAATCGCTCAATCCACATCGCTCGGTTGGATTCTATCTGGACCCGTGCAAGAGGACCATTCCAACAACAACATCACGCTTCGCTCACATTGTGCGCTAATTGACGTCGATACCACTCTTCGAAGATTTTGGGAAGTGGAAGATATTACGAAAAGGGTGCTGCTAACACCTGAGGAAGAAGAGTGCGAGACCCACTTTCTGCAATTTCACAGGAGAGATCACCAAGGACGTTACGTTGTTAAACTCCCGATAAAATCTAATGCAGCTCCACTTGGCGACTCTCGAAAAGTAGCGATGGCTACACTACTTCGACTAGAGAAACGATTGCAACATGACCCTAATCTCTACTCCGCCTACTCCGACTTCTTGGAGGAATATTTGAAGCTTGGCCATATGGAACGGGTGTCACCGGAGGACGCAAATCGTGATCGTCGATACTATCTACCCCATCATGCCGTTCTAAAGCTCAGCAGTACGACGACAAAACTGCGAGTGGTCTTCAATGGCTCACAAAAATCTGCTTCTGGTATCTCGTTGAATGATCAATTACATATTGGGCCTAAATTGCAAAATGAAATTTTCAACGTAATTTTGAAGTGGCGTTTCTACCCCCTTGTATTCACGGCGGATATAGAGAAAATGTTTAGACAAATACTCGTCGACAAATCGGATGCTGACCTACAAAGGATTCTATGGCGTCGCTCATCAGCTGAGCCTGTAGACTGTTATCGACTTCTCACAGTAACCTACGGTACGGCTTGCGCTCCGTACTTAGCATGCAAAACTTTACTTCAGCTTGCGGAAGACCATCAACTCGAATGCCCTTCAGCAGCAGCGATAATCCGAGAAAACTTCTACGTCGATGATGCACTCTTTGGTGCATTTGATGAACAGTCTGCTCTTCAGGCCAAGACGTAGTTGCGCAACCTACTTTCTAAAGGTGGTTTCAAATTGCGTAAATGGCTAACCAATTCTCGATGATATTTCGGAAGAAGATCGTGAAATAGCAGCTCCTGAGAAGCTAGTAACAGATTCAAACATCAAAACTCTAGGACTTAAATGGAATCCTGCCACGGATAAGTTCACATTCTCGATACACCTGTCACAGATCGACAGCTTTACGAAGAGGAGCATTCTCTCTGACATAAGCCGTGTTTATGACCCATTAGGCTGGCTATCCCCTACCACGATTATAGCGAAAATTTTCTTGCAAAAACTGTGGATGGCTATGTTCAATTCTTCACAACATAATATAAGGTTGTCAAATATCTCCCTTCCGCTTTTTTGCTCTTTATTCAATGCTTTATAAAATGTGTTACAGTAACAGTTGTAAGTTTTTAGGCCCAGGTGAGGTGCAATGACTTTCTATCGATTGATTAGTAATTATTACATTGTAATTAACTAGTTTTATAAATTAGACATGGGTGGCGTGCATAGGGTGCATACTAGAAGAGGTCAAACTTTGACCTTGAGTTTTGACCCCCTTAGGGGCAAATGCGGATTTTTTTTATTTTTGCCTGATTGTACGATTAAATTCGAAGATTTTGAGGGGTCTACGAGCTTCCTACGATTTTTTTTGGGGCCGTGGTGACGATTTCCGTGAAGTGCATAAAGTGCATTTTACCTGTTGCAGCCATAAAAAATTTTTTTGCCCCCTTAGAGGCAAGGTGGAATTTTTCTGGTATTTGTTCCTAGTAGTAGAGACCGTTACGCAAATTTTGAGGAGTCATACACCCCCCTACGATTTTTTTTTGACTACAGTGTTACAGCCACGAAATTCAAAAGACAAAAAGGCGGAAGGAAGATATTTGACAACCTAGTTTATCTTTCATGTTTTCTTTCCCTTCTTCGTTCACCATATCACCTTAGGGCACGTTAATACTGTTTATTTCAGAAAAATAAAGCCGCATTAGGAAAACAGGTGCAGTTACATATACTCCTGGGCAATTATGTAGAAACAATCACGGTCATTCAGCTCTAACAAGTGAACATCAAGAACTTATCAACAATAACATCATCTTTGGATAACATGGACATTGAGTAGCATCATTTGACATCATGATCATTGATACTAATTTAACTTTAAGAAACCAAATTTTTCTTAAGAACATTCACTCAAAAATTCATACATTCACTCGAATAAATATTTACTCTGGTAACACTTCTCACTTCAACACATGCACAATTAAAATTTTCATTCCCACTTGCATTATTCAAACAAAAATCACTTCACAGTCATCCCGTTATACATTTCTATCCCCACTTGAATCGAATTCAAGTGAGTTAACAAAACTCGTTGCACCCATGAATCTTCCTCTCTTTGGATACCGAGCGCCTCGAGGCTAAGTTGGCCTCAATTTTATATTTCCTTCCTCCATTTTAAGGTTCTTGGGAATAGACCAAGAACTATTCCTAATTTTTCTTACGATTTTCTTGATTCGCTACAAATATATAATAATTTGCTTCTCTGCTTTGAACTTGAAGTGATTTTAGTGATCAACGTGGATGAGGAATATAATTAATTTGATATTTTAGTTTCCATCGTTGTTGAGGTGATCAAGTGGATTGTTTATTTTAGCTAACACCGTTGATGAGGGTGATTAATTATATATTTTTGAGTGGATGTTCACATCGAGTGAATATAGTAAACTTTAACTCAAGCCAAGCTTATAAACTAACCCTTTCTATAATTCTTATTTATTATTTTCTCTAATAACTGCAAAGCTCTTAAATGTTTAAAACTTCTTCAAATTTAATTACATTGATTACGTGAATTATATTGATTATTTATATATTTTTATTTTGAATTGTGTACTTAAGATATAAAACCGAATTATTAAAATAAAAGTGAATTATAATTTTAAAGTGAACTTTGCTCTTTTGCTTCTTTTTGCCAGTGAGTGCTGTAAATGGAGGCACCAGTCCACCACCATCAGGTGTTAACCCACGAAATTCGTGATTTTAATCCCGACAAAAGCTTCCATGCAAATTACAAAAACTAAAACTAAAGCCCGCTTTTATGGCAGAAAACACAGTTTTCCACAGTTGGAATGCTCATCGAGAACGTTTTTCATAATTGTATTACGACTTGAAAAGTTCCGCTTGGGTTAATTCATTTAATTAAAGTCCGCATCGACTTAATTGTAAGCGTTTAATTACGCGAACCATTTATTCATATTTTAATTAATTAATTGCCATTGGTCGATTTATTAAATAAGTTGCAATCGTTTAATTGTTATGAATGGCACCGACCTGGACGCTCGTGCAACAACTTGCTCTAATTGAATGGGTGCTTTCCCTATGGCCATAATTTAAGGGCGCGACATTTTGTGATTTGCACTCTCCAGTGCTTTTACTATCGCCTATTGGAGGAAGAGCTGATATTCCACTCAGTCGTGAACTGCATTACTATCCAATTTGCTAAAGCTTAGCGCGTAGGTACTTGATTGCAGTTGAGCGATTTTAATTCTTGATTAATGATTTTCGGATATGTTTGCTATATTCTTCATTATTAATATCTCATACCACTATAGGGGGTTGTACAATCGGTTTCAAATAGTAGGCACACCAACAAATTAGGCAAACATTACATATAAAAAAGTTAGATGAGAAAAACGAATAAAATATTTAAAGTAATTATTCCTACTATTCTTCCAAGAAAAAGAATAAAAATTTTTGTAACTAATTCAACAATGTTTGACAATTTTTTTCCTTGTTGAGTGTTCAATGTTGTATTCAATGTGCTTAGACAACTGTGTAACATATTTTTCTTCCATGCTACAGCTACTCTGCTCTGAACTTACTGCGTGGTACAGCTTAATGTGCGCCTTAGTTTCCGGGCACGTTGTGCTGGTATCACAAAATACACGGCACCAACGCAATGCAAGACCACCTGCATGAGCCAACGGCCGTTTAATCAAAAAAGAGAATTCCTTTGTCGATGAGCGACCCATTTTGGTTCGCTCATATCGACTCTTCGTCTATTAGCACTTCCGGCAAACATTGGGTGTCGTAATATTTTTCTGGAACCAATCAACGGAACAGTAATCCAAACTTTCGGCACAAAGCTGCGTGAATTTCATATCGTTCTTCGTCGTTGTTAATGAATAATAGACCAAGTGCCAGCGACGTATTTTGGGTTGTCATTTCATTAGTCCTGAAAATTTCCACACTGAATCTTATACACCTGCTGAACAATAAAAGTTAATTCTGGCAACCCCCAGTGGCCGGAATGTAGTACCCTAAAATTACAAAGGGGGTAGGAAATAAAGTTCAATTTTGTTATAGTATTAGTCATGAATTTTCAAGAGATTATTTTTGATGGTTATCTCTATTTATAAAAATTATTGCCATTTCCCCTCCACCAAAGTGCCGCCAGAACGCTGTAAATATTCATTTAACAAAACGCTATTTTAATACGCTTTTATTAGCTTCACTTGTAACTATGTAATAAAATCTTGTAAGTTAAATTTGACCCACTTCCCGGTTTCCGATTGAGCTGAAATTTTGCACACACGTTTAGTTTGGATGACAATGAAATCTGACTATTTTGTAAAAAAATCAAGATGACGTGGTGGTGACAAGAAAATGGTAGAAGCCATATAATAGACTAAAAAGAAGAAAATAAAATATATAGTTTAAAAAAACCAAAAAATACGCTTTTAATTTAAAATGAACTAAAAAGTAAAAAATAATTTTTAATGTAAAATTTTTATTGCTCCAGCCAGTATATAGGAACAACCTACGTTTCGAAATGTAAAAAAGCGTGGGGCGCTAACGAAAAGTTCCAATGTTAATAAAATAAGGAAATAGGTAAGGAGCCCCACGCTTTTTTACATTTCGAAACGTAGGTTGTTCCCATATACTGGCTGGAGCAATAAAAATTTTACATTAAAAATTATTTTTTACTTTTTAGTTCATTTTAAATTAAAAGCGTATTTTTTGTTTTTTTTTTAAACTATTTGTTATTTCATTACAGTTGAGTCGTCAGAGTCAGACTAAATGTTAACTGACGAAACTTTTTCTAAAAATATAGATTTTCGTGAGTAGAATATGTATGTTAAAAAAGAGTTTCGGAAAATTGGTTGTACGCTACCCTTAAAAAAAAAACCTAAAAACAGAAAATTTCGTTTTGGCTAATATCTCTTAAACGAAAAGTCCTATCCTATAATACAAAGTTTGTAGATCATGTAATTATCTACAAAAAATGATATTATACATTTTCCCATACGAATCGCCGTTCATGAGATATCGCCGTTTTAAAGATTTAAAATACTCATCCCCTAATTCGCAACTTGTATGTGTCACCAGACGTTCAATATATCCTCTGTTGCACTACGTGGCTAATATTTTCAGGGGTGATTCCAGGATGGTTTTGGAGAGAAAAATTGTTCTAGAGAGGGGGAATTAAAAAGTGTGATATAAATCCCAATATTCTTCGTTTTTTTGCACTAGACCGTCATGTCGTACACTTCATGGTGCAATGTCTAGTAATAAGCCTAGCTCGAATTATAGAGAAAGCTAGGATAGATTAGGGAAAATCGGTGGGTGCTGGAGAGGTTGTGGTAAAATTTTCAAAAACTGCTACATTCTTACGGTGGCTTAATGAGTCTATTGCACAGTAAATGGCTCTATCACGAATAAGTTTGAGGGCGCCGCTTTGCACCTTGTCCAGCCAAGCTAAGGCAAGCAAGTCATTTATAAAAACTATGAAGAGAGCTGGTGATAGAATTGATCCCTGAGGAACACATACGGAGATTGTGTGGGGATTAGATTCGACGCCATATATACAAATAAACAAAAACACCCTAAAATTCCTTTTGTTCATTTTTAACATCAGCAATAGATAAAAAACTCATATACTTATTATTTTAAATGAGCAAGATCATTAATCGGTATGTTTTTTTTCCTTTTTTTACCTTTCATTATTAAAAAATTCCGCATTCATTACAAAATTTCTAAAAAGTAAAAACAGCTATTCGTCTTTTTTCGATTTTAACCAAAAAGAGTTCCTTTCTCTTACTGATAAAGAGTTTTGAAAAACTTCACTACATACGTTGCAATACATTTGAATTAATTTAAGTTTCGGCTAGACCCTACTGGTAACTTGCATTACTACCGTCACCGTAGTGAAGTTAGTTGTTGATGCAAGTTAGTTGTTGAAGCTACTCTTGGCTTGTTTTGGTTGACTCGTGAGGATTTAGGTTTTTTCGATAACTTCTGTAAAGGTGCACGATAACATCTCGCTACTCAAATTTATCGATCAACTTTTTTTAAAAAGTCAGAGTAATAAGGAAAAGAGGAAAGTGTTTTCAACAAAAATATCGGGCATCAGCAAAAATACACCCAATATATCCTTCTTCTACAAATCTGCTATATCTGTCTTAGTAGAAAATGAAGCGCTCTAAACAAACTAATAAACTATATCGTTTCATGTTTAAATTTTATATCGAATGAAACAGTCACGGGACTTAAATTGGCCAACAATACGAGTACTAGTGACAAAGCGCGGTGCCGTAGCCATTCCCAAACGGCACCATCAACAATCGCCGTGCATCAATAATAATAATCCTATATCTGTCTCTGCCGAAAATGAAGCGATTTAAAAAAGCTAATAAACTACTTTTCATATGCATAATTGTTTGCGATTTTATTTTTATATTCATCGCTTTTAACTTTCCACAATTCAGGGAATTCACGATACATGTCGATAAACTCACATAAAAATTGTCGGTTTAAAAAACCCGCCATACTCAATTTCTTGTTTACTTTTCAGTTTCCTTTGCAAGAATGACGAATGTTTGACAAACATGTACATACACGATCCTATTTGCTGTCAAACATTAAGCCACGCCCCAAAAAATCAAATCGGTTTTGATTTTCATCAAACGGCTTGTCAAAAGTCGTGTCACACCGTCAAACAGGCTCATAGACGCTCAAATTTGCATGACTCAAACTCATGTTGGACAACATGCGTGACCGTGTATGGGCCGCTTTAAGGGCCCCCAAGACTGTCAAACGGTTTGACTCAAATTTTAGGCCCCGAGAATGTCAAACAGTTTGACTCAAACACGTAGATTTTAGTTTGAGTAACACCAATTTGATCGTTTACGCGTTGGTTTGACAGGTTTGACAAACATTAATGTGTTTGAAGCCTGTTTGATAGAAATTCATGTTTTGGTTTTCGTGATCGTGTTCTTGACTTCATCAAATCTCATCAGGCTTGCGCAATAGTGACGAATAGGTCCTTCTGGTTTGATTCGACTTTTAAAACTGTGCTACTAGTTTGACGAAATGCTAAAGCGACTTTAAACGGTTTGATCAAGCGCGTAAAGGGCCCCGAGACGGTCAAACGGTTTGATTCAAATATTACGTATTTGATCAAACCGTTGATAATATGGTAGCAATGTACGCACCACCCACCGCAAATGACCTCTACAATCTAAAACTGTAAAAGGTTCCAACCTACGAACTTTCAGAGTAGTTATGAGTAGCCCAAGTCAAAATTTTGGTTTTCTTTCATTAGAAATTGTAGTACTGAATTCTGAGTTTTCTGATTGCGCTCCCATATTTTGTTTTAAATGACGTTTTCCCATCTGTCCCTAAATGAGTGATCATTTTAGACGTGACAACTGGTAACGTTTGCCCGAAATCTATGCCAATAAAACTCCCCAAAATAATTGGTTTTTACTTCTGAATTCTTGCATTGCTCCGCTAACGGCTTCAATAGATACATTATGTACCATGGTACATTCATCCCAGGTCCAGACAACGTGTTAAATGTAGTCAGAGATGTGCAAAATAGTTTAAGAAATGTATTTAAATACAAAATGCAAACACTTTTTTGATTTACTATTTCAAATGCAAAATACCAAATAGTTTTGTGTTTTGTATTTAAATACTAAATGCTAAATAGGTATTTTTAAAATACTGCCTTTAATTACAAATACTTTTTGTTCAATTTAATTCTCTTTATTTATTACACTTTTTAATAATATAAGTTGATCGAACACATTATCATGCCACCATATGAAAGAAGTCTTTCTACTGGTGCTAAGTTTGGTAAGCATGTGTTTTATTTTAAAACCATTTTTTTATTGTATGATAAGTGGTTAATAACGCCAGATTTGTACACTCATCCTTTAAATATGGAAGGGTTTCCAAGTATACCGCGGTATTGGTACCACCACCCTCACTAAGGAGTCTGCATCCTAGAACATATAATAAGACTCGTTTTTTCTGATGTCTGTGACAGGAGTCCACTTTTCAAATAACCTTATTTCATTTGCTTGACTTCTGTGATATACAACTCCTTCACTTCCTCTTTGTTATTTTTTGGCACCTACTTTAATTTGAAGAAAGAATTTGTTATGAGCTATTGGCCTCTAGTAGCCAATACAAACACCATTCGTTCATTTTACATGAAATATGACTGGTAGGTAATGTTAACTAAACTTATTGACAAAGTTTTTTTAATTTTTAAAATGGAAAATATTGCCTAATCTCCAATGAGAAAACCAACCACGAACCGACCACGTACCAGTAGGCTGAATTAGCTGACAAAATGTGTTCACACACATTTCTATCACTGTAGATGTGAAATGTCAGAAATGTGTGTTTTGTCATTATTATTACTAGATTAGACTTTTCTGTTGACAAATTTTTTGGCGGGTTATTGTAATTACAAGTAACGTCATTTATGCCTTGATTTTTGACATTTTTTGTACTAAATTGTTTACAGCCGCTGCAAGAAACCCGCTGAATTTCATCTGGCAACTCAAATGGTTTAACTAATGCTAGGTTTCCACTTGTCGTTTTGAAATTGACGAATGACCTATTCTTACGTCATTTTGAAAAATCGCAAGTGGAAATAGCGAAAAACTGCCTATAATTGAATTGACCAACAGCACTTGGCAATGACTTACCAAGAATTTAAACGATTAGTGCTGTTAGTTACTTCAATTATAGGCAGTTTTTCGCTATTTCCACTTGCGATTTTTCAAAATGACGTAAGAATAGGTCATTCGTCAATTTCAAAACGACAAGTGGAAACCTAGCATAACACATACGAAAAGTTAGCCCTTGTCGACCAAAACACGAGCGAGATGGATAATTCAATTTACAATGAGAAGGAATAGGAAGCAGCACTTTGGTTGGTTGGTTCGTGATTGCTTTTGCCATTGGAGATTAGGCATATGTCTCGAAAAGTATTTCAAATAAAATACAAAATGCTTTTTTTGAAAAGATATTTAAATACAAAATACAAAATAGGTATTTTGCATTTTTTATTTGCATTTTAAATACAAGTATTTCAAATAAGTCACATTTTTAAATGTAGGCCCCTATGCTGAATGTCGGGTCGTGATTTGTGACAAGTTTTTTGAGTTGAAGAAAGTGGCGTTTCAGACGAATTGCGACTTTCAGCATAGGGGGCTAAATTCGCACCTAGCACTTCCACTCTAGGCCACTATGCTGAAAATCGTAATTCGATTAAATCGTCACTTTCTTTAACTGAAAAAACTTGTCACAAATGTTAGCACGGCGTTCTCGGTATATTCGGAGACTGATCTGTCTCTCACAATTCTATTTCCCACAATCGTCCATCCTTATTCATCTGCCCCAGATGAATTTTGATTGTCTTCGGGCACTTCTTCGTCCGTTTCCAAATCTTCTTCCACCCAAGGTTTGAATTTATCTGCGCTAACATCCGTAGTCTTTGGGCCTTCATGTTCGCCCACCTTCTCAACTTGGTAGCAATCAAAACCTTTTATAGTCGTGATTCTGTAAGGACCTAGAAATTTAGACTTAATTTTCAAACCTACCCCGAACTGAGTTCTCTCAATTGCTACAAGATCTCCTACAGAGTATTTCGTTGATTTTCTTCTTCTTTGGTTATAGTTCCTTTTGTTTTCTTCCTGTATTCTTTGTATTTGCAGCTTTGCTTTCCGTCTTTCATCAGTCCTAGCCTCGTCAAAAGCTTTCCGATACTCCTCCTCAATCATGTCTAAAATTCGGATTTCCTTTTCGACCTACCCACCAGCAACTCGAATGGCGTAGTTCCTATCGCTCGTTGGTATGTAGAATTTAACATTTTTTGTAAGGGTTTGGTATGATTGAACCCCTTTTCCGGATCCTCAATCGACAACTTTGTTAGTGCTGTTATAACGGTCGAATGCAAGCGCTCCACTTGCCCTCCTCTAGGTACTCCTGTCGTAACGGGATGTGATTTAATGTTATGATCCTTACAAAAATCGGAAAATAAATATGCTGTAAAAGCACCTCCTTTGTCGGCTATTATCGGGGTAACCGAAATTTTCTGCTACGTCTCCATTTTTTGAATAGCTTCTTCTGACGAAAGTGTTTTAGTCGGGAAAAGCCAACAATATTTGGTAAAGCCATCGATAACTGCAAATATGTACCTTATAATTCTTCTTCGTGGCTGTTAGTGGTCGTAAGTGATCCACGTGGAAGGTATCCAGCGGTAATTCTCCCTTCGGAATAGAATGCAATAAACCGTCATGTCTACCTAGTTTCCTTTCCGCCAAAATACATCGAACACATCCGGGTAATATAGTCCAGTCAAATGGTACTTTCACTGTGCATTTTCTGAAAACAGCAATTTTTTTTTTCATTGTCTAGGGGGGTTGGTTGGGAGTATAAAACCGAGTTTTCGGGATCCGGAGGCGTGACGTTCGGCCGCCATCTTGTTTTTAGTGATGTAAAATGGTTTGTCTTATATCTCGGAAACCGTGAGACCTACAGAATTTTTGTAAATACAATTTTTTTAGATAATGAAATTATCTACAACTTTGGCTAATAATGTTTTGCCGTAATACTAATAAAAAAAAAGATATGGATGAAAAATGACAAAAATTTTGGGGGTGACGAACTTTAAAGCGCTATAACTTTTTTATTATTGATTTTACATAAAAAATGCCTTAGAGCTTTTTTGTAGAGCATTTCATTACGAATAATTTGATGTGGTCATTTATTAAATTGTTGTTGTTATTATTGATTTTGTATCAATGCAAACGGAGTAGTTATAACAAAAGTTCTGCATATGCTTCTATTTCGTAATACTTAATATTATTGTAGGATGTCTTATCGAATTATTTTAAATTGAACTCATTTCCACACCACCCGCGAGGTAGAGTTGTTGGCGCGTTTTTAATGTGGTTCCCCTGTAGGCCTAATCCACTTAACATTGGCAACATTATTATTTCTTTGTTTTTGAAGGGCCAGGTTGTGGGTCATTTATTGAAGCGTTCTCATCTTGTATAATAATTACACAGTTATCATCCGTGGGAGTTTCAGTGCCCTCGTCGGGAAAACTGTTGTCGACTTCTTGGGACAACATTGATGGGCATTCATAGTTGAATTCATCCTCGTCTAATAACTTTGAGACTTCTACCACGTTCTCACATGTTTCACCATTGCAATTTTGACAAATCGCAGAACATTTTAAGCCACTCTTCCGGCACCCGCAGGCTGCACCACACTTGGTTTTGCACCTGCAAAAAATTAGTTTTAACAGATCCGGAGGCGCCGGCGCCATCGTCCATTTAATTGGTACAAACATTCGCGACATTTTTCTCCAGCCCCAGCATTCGGGATCTTTATATCGTCCTAACCACGTTTGTACTTGGTGATATACTCTAAATATATGCATACGAGCTGCATCTTGTGTAGGAGGGAGGGTAGAGAGATTAAATTTGCTTTTAACTACACATTTTGTGAATCGCCTATACCGTAGTATATTTAATGATGTTTCCTGCTTTTCACCACCATATAAGGCAATAAAGAAACGTTCTCCGATAATACTCAGTACAGCGGGGTCAGCTTTATCATTTTGAAAAACCTCAACTTCCGAAGCTAACTCTGGGTTTTTCTCAAGGGCGTGAATAAATTTCATTTTTCCATGACTGAAAGCTGCCGATGTTGTGTCGCATCCAGAGAAGGCATGAATAAATAATATATTTTTAGCTATTATATCTCCATGTCGAAGACTTGATTGGGAATACCTTTTTTGCGGTGAACGCCCTTTTGCGGGTTTTAAGAAAAAAACATTCGGGTGATCGCGGCCTAGAGCGGTGAGCAAAACAAGGATATCAATATCCTCCGCTACAATAGTTACAGAATCAAAAAAGTCTGATTTTTCAAGGGCACAATTTACGATAAGTGTATCTGCATCTCCTTCTGCTTGATCAATATGATAACACGTTTCTAATAACTGTATCTTCAAAAAGTCGATAAAGGCTTTTTTGTTGTTTTGGTTACTAAGAAATTTCTCCTGTGAAATTGTCGGAACACTACTGCGATTAAAAATGAAATCAGTAGATATGTGTTTTTTGGAACGTCTAAGGCGCTCCCATGACTTAGTACCAGCGATGTCTGGATCATCTGAGTAACCGTCAAATATAATTATCACGTTAGAATCGTAATGACTTCGAACGTATTTTACGTATTTGTCTAAAATTATTTGAAATGATACATTTCGGTCCCATACAACAGCGTGCAGAAGATATCCGCCATAGATTACAAAAAGTTTATTTGACCCAAGGTCAACGGGATCATCAAGCGGTGCGAAGGCGTTAAACAACATGGATTTAATGCCCTTTCGCATACCTTCCTCAGAAAACAAAGATAATGGGAAAGGGGCGAGTTCATACTCAAAATATTGCTTCATTTGACCAATAGACTCCTTCGACACACACATTCGTTGAAAGAGAAGCAAGGGATTTATAACGACGGGAGTTTTCTCCACCTCAATCGAACTCGAGAGCGCACTCAAAGGAAGTACTTTGTTCTTTCTCTTGTATGATAAGTCTTGAAAATGTGCTCCAATATTTTGAGAAATGAATGCATCTCCAATCTCGATCGCGCGGTAGCAATTAATGCCATCATGAGCAACGGCACCGGTAAAAATTGAAATTAATTCCCATCTCTCCAAAAATGGTTCATGCGATGCAAGCCAATGGTCTAATTTTGCTACGTCCTCATTGTCCCGAAGTACTCGTACTCGGTTTCCATAGAAAAATCACAGAAATCTTCTACCTGCTCGCAGACATCCTGTAAAGAAATCATTCCTAAAGTCCACGAAGCAAGTGTACTGCTAGAAATCCTACGCCCTCGGGTTAGTCATTTATTACTTACAACTAAAATGACCAATTCATTCAATTTTCATATTTTAAAAATGAGTAAAACTTTTTACTCCAACACGGTATGCAGAAAAATGCCATAAAATACCGTCAAAAAAATTGTATAAAAAAATACATTTACCTTGGACGTACCTTCGTTTGGCACTGCATTAAAATCAATAAGAACAACCCAAATTCAATAAATGACCACATCAAATTATTCGTAATAAAATGCTCTACAAAAAAGCTCTAAGGCAATTTTTATGTAAAATCAATAATAAAAGAGTTATAGCGCTTTAAAGTTCGTCACCCCCAAAATTTTTGTCATTTTTCATCCATATCTTTTTTATTATTAATATTACGAAAAAACATTATTTGCAAAAGTTGTAGATAATTTGATTATCTAAAAAAAATGTATTTACAAAAATTCTGTAGGTCTCACGGTTTCCGAGATATAAGACAAACCATTTTTTACACTAAAAACAAGATGGCGGCCGAACGTCACGTGTCCGGATCCCGAAAACTCGGTTTTATACTCCCAACCAACCCCCCTACACAATGAAAAAAGAAAATTGCTGTTTTCAGAAAATGCACAGTTGGGCCTTTTTTCTGCACCATTTTACTGGACTAATATGTTTCTGTATCCTTTTGTCTAACTCGGGTATATAAAATTCTTTTTCTATTATCTCTTTCATTTTTTTGGAATGAAAATGGCCTTTTTCATGCACCTCACGGATGATACTATTTTTAATCGAATCTGGAACAACAAAAAGCGATCTGTTATCCACCAGCTTACAAAGAATTCCATGTTGTTCTAGTAGTTTGGTGATGGCCTTACGCCAATAGTGAACAGGATGCAACTTTTCATCCTCATCTCCTATTTGCAGAAGAGCTGCACCATATCCATATTTTGATGCATCGGTGTGTAATTCAGTCTTTGCTCCCTGTCGAAAGATTCGCAGAACGGGCTCGCTTGCCAAAAGGTTTTTCAGTATTAAAAATGCCTCCTTATGTTCTTGTCCAAGATCAAATCTCGTATTTTTCTTTAGGAGATCTGTCAGTGGCTTAGCCTTTTGTGCAAATTCAGGGATAAATTTTCTAAAATAACTTGCTTAACCTACAAAGCTGTGTAACTGTTTCGTTGTTGTTGGAGTTGGAAAATTCACTAATGCTTTTATCTTATTACTAGATGGTGAAACTTTTCCTTCACAAATTCTATATCCTAAATATTCAATTACCTTTTGAAGAATTTGGCATTTCCTCCACTTAATTTTCATCCCATTACTAGCTGCTACATTTAGTACTTCTCTAAGTTTATCGACTCCATTACGAATAGATGACGCAGGTACAGTGCCCGAAATTGATTTAAGTTCACCCAACACTTCTATGTTTCAGAGCGTTTTTCTCAGCCCCATTTTGTTGTGGAGACCTGAATTTTAACATAGTTGCCTTTCTAGGGGTTGCGAATAAGTGGTAAAAAAATTATATCGCTAGCTCTCTTAATAACGGTATAATGCATACCGGAAGTAAAAGCATTTCAATTTGAAGCATTTTTAGTGCGAAATTGATTTAAGTTCAGTAAAAAATATAAAGAAAAAAAGGGTTCTTATTGCCATAAATGAACTTTATTTAATATTTAATCGATTCTCCATTGCTTTTATGACTGTAAAAATTCCTTTTCTCATACTCGTCACTAATGTGTGGAGCATTTCTTCCGGAATTAAATTCCAGGCATGTTAAATGCTTATTTTGAGCGATTCTAAATTTTCAAACCGCCTTCCAAGAGCATACACCTTTCTGAGTACAATTCTCCATAAATCTTCTACCAAATTTAAACCCGTAGAGTGTGCCAGCCAATCCAAAAGGGGATACTTTTGCTCCTCAAACCACTTTATAGTAGCTCTTTCTTTATGGATAGGTGCACTATCCTATTGAAAGGTCCAATTATCGCCAAGCGCTTCGTCTCCAAATGACACCAAAACATCGTCCAAAAGTGAAATCTAGTGTACAGCACACATTCGGCTACTTATCCAACTAATTGGACTCTTGTATGAGCAGAAAAGCGACCCAAACCATCACTGTGCCTCCTCCGAAATTTCAGCTCCAAGGAACTTCAGGTGTTTTCTTAAGGTCATGCCAAAAGCATAAATTGCTAAGGCTTAAATTTGCAGAGAATGTAATGTCATGGGACAAGGAATGGCGAAATGTTATTTTTTCTGATGAAAAAAATTTAATCTCGACGGGCCAGATGGCTGCCAATACTTTTGGCATGATCTTAAGAAAACACCTGAAGTTCCTTGGAGCCGAAATTTTGGAGGAGGCACAGTGATGGTTTGGGCCGCTTTTTCTGCTCGTGCAAAGAGTCCTATTTGTCGGATAACTACCCGGATGTGTGCTGCCGACTGCATTGACCTTTTGGACAATGTTTTAGTCGTATTGGGAGAGAATGCACATGGCGATAATTGGACATTTCAACAGGATAATGTACCCATCCACAAAGCGAGAGCTACACTAAAGTGGTTTGAGGAGCAGCAGATCCCAGTTTTGGATTGGCCGGCACGCTCTTCTGATATAAATCCAATAGATAACCTTTGGGGAATTGTAGTCAAGAATGTTTATGCCCATGGAAGGCAATCTGAAAATGTAGAAGCGCTCAAAATAAGGATTTAACATGCTTGGAATTTAATTCCGGAGGAAATGCTCCACACATTAGTGGCGAGTATGACAAAAAGAATTTTTCCAGTCATAAAAGCAATGGAGAACCGATTAAATATTAAATAAAGTTCATTTATGGCAATAAGAACCCTTTTTTCTTTATATTTTTTACTGAACTTAAATCAATTTCGCACTAAAAATGCTTCAAATTGAAATGCTTTTACTTCCGGTATGCATTTTACCGTTATTAAGAGAGCTAGCGATATAATTTTTTTACCACTTATTCGCAACCCCTAGAAAGGCAACTATGTTAAAATTCAGGGTTCCACAACAAAATGGGGCTGAGGAAAACGCTCTTAAACATAGAAGTGTTGGGTGAACTTAAATCAATTTCGGGCACTGTATATATGTATATATATATATATATATATATATATATATATATATATATATATATATATTAGGGCGGGTCAAATTTTTAATCGACCTTTTACACCCCCTAGTGATATTCTATGGGTAATTTTGAGCAACTTTGCCCAAGAAACCATAGTTCGAAAGTTGAATTTGAGCCTCCGGATTTTTAAAAATAGGTATTTTTATGATTTAATTAATTTAAAAAGATAAAAATACAAGTTTTTTTCTCCAAGTACACATATATGGGTGATTGTCATGAAATGGGGGTAATGGCTGGCTGGCCGTTGTTCTCTAGCTACAACGCCTCTAACAAATTTTTTCTGGGGTGAAAATCTCCATCCAGTAATAAAACATTCTCTCCTTCATCGCCTCCCGCGGCAAGCACTCTTGAACAAAATGACGGCCCTTCGACCACCGAAAATGTCGCCTCCGTAACCTGTCCATTTTCCGCTTTTACGTCACGGGACTACGTTTACGGAAAAACAGTGCATTATTGCCGCGCGCCTAGGGTCTCAAACGATAGCAGCAGTATTCCGAAACTGATCACCGGTATGTATTACGCGGGCGGATACCTGCTTAGTTAGATGTCAGTGTTTACATTCTGACTGTTGTTTGTTGCAAATTTCAATAAAAACTATAAAAATAGCGCACACGCAACGACAAATTGGTTGTCAAGTGGCACTAAGTAGTGAAACCGAATCGTCACAAGTTTCTTTATGAATGTTTATCCTCGCCGGACGTTTAGACTGTGAACAATTTATAAACAAGAGAGCAACCCTCAAGAAAATTATCGAAGAAAAAAAAACTGTCGCCTCCGTAATGTGTGTTTTCGTTGTGATATGTGTTGCAAATCTCTTTTAACTCGGTTCGGTATATTTGTTTGCATTTGTAGAGCAAGCAAATTTTCGGAAAAATTGTTTGCTCTCATTGATCATGAAAGCGACGGATTTTTCGATGAAATGTCGCTACCGTAATTGTCGCCTCCGAAGCCATATAATTTCGGCTTTTCGATATAAACTTCTCACTGTCTATACCTCGTGTGTATTTATGTGGAAATATACAGAAAGTACTTCAAAATAATGTTGAAAACACATGAGAAAATTTTTTTTCAGCACTTTTTTTTTGTTCACAAATTTTTGTTCAAATCTCAAAAACTCCCATTTCATGACAATCACCCATATAGGGGTTTTTGGGTCAAGGAATTTATTTCTGATGTTTATTTTTATTTACCAGTGCCGCTAGATGACGCTTTCGTACATTTTATCCATATTTCGTAGGTTTTATCACTATTTTTCAAGAAAAATTATTATAGCAGCCCCAAATTATAAATGGCTTATGTTTCATGGAGTGGTTCATTCTTGTTGTAGCGCCATTTCAATGAAGTGTAAATAATATAAATATACTCATTCTCTAGTTAAACAAATTATAAACCATTAAAAGGCAGGTCTCAATTAAAACATTACTAATTTCAATAAATTTAAAATTAATAATAATAAAGAAAATTACATAAATCTAAAGTTAATAAGAAGAGAAAGTATTAAAATTCGTATAGGTGTAAAACAATGCAAGTCCAAGTGGAAAAAAATCAAACAAACAATATAGTGAACAAAAACAGGGAAATCCCACCCCTAGTTCACAGGAAGCAATATTGAGACAATCATGTTTTGCGGCGGTTAATAAAAGGGCCTTTCAGAAGAATTACCTACATATAAGTAGGTACGAAATATAGCAATAATTACGGGTAATAAATTGTATGAAAGAGTAAAAAGTAGGCGACACATGTAATAAACATAAATATACTCCACAGAAATAGCCGATGGAAAATCAAAGCAGGACAATAAAAGTAAGATAGTAAAATAGGTTATTAGGAGTTCCGCGAAATTACGATTTGTAAGGAATGTTAGGAAATAGATATAGGAACCTGAAAGTTCAGTTCGCTCCTAGGCATCGCCGTGAGTTAACGAATCTATTGTGAAAAAAGTAAAAGTAATTTTTGTATTTCTTATTTTTATAAGTATTTTTTATTTGATTTGTGTATATAAGAACATTTAGAACCTAATATACTATGGATCCAGTGCCGTCTACTTCGCAAGACCAAATAGCATCAACAAGCTCCGGAAGTTGTTTGACACATATGCCTTCTCAAGATATTAGTGCTTTTGGTGTGTCTAGTGAATTAAGTGGTGTGAATCTGCCAAATAAAGTGGATATCTTAAGATATTATTTCTTGCTGGGCGATCGTGCTAAAGTTCAAAGTAAAATGTTCTCGTATAAGACTTTAACTCCTTATGTAGTAGATAAATTGCTTGAAATTTGGGGTAAACTGAATATTAGAACTATTGCCAAAACCAGTATTGGTAGAAAATTGAATACTTTGCTTGACAGATATCAAACCGCGGATAAGAACAGAACGAAAGGCAGATCATTTAGAGCATTCGTACAATCCACAAACGAATTATTTTATATCGGAAAATGTGAATGTGACTTAAAAACAAATTTATGTTCATGTGGCTTGATTCCAGAACACTTAAAAGAGTTTATGCTAGATCAACATAATGACAGAAAATGTATGATACCAGAATATACGACAGAAAATGTAGAGGAGGTATCTATATCTACAATAATACCAGCAACTATAGAGAGCAGCGATCAACCATACATACCTGATCGAACAAATATCCATGTTGATGATGAAGATAGTGCAGAAGATCTTTCTCCAACGAAACGAGGACCTTATACTCCTAGATACGATGCTTCGAAGTTTGCTATGATTTGTGACAGATTTGGTGTGCCTGACAGAATAGCTTCAGCTATGGCAACATGTCTTATGGAAGACATTAACGTAAGAGATGACCGTGGTAATTTTGTAATTATGGATAAAGCAAAAGCTCGTAGAGAAAAAATGAAATGTAGACAAGAAGTGCTTCGTGACCGGTATGACGCTTCCAGTTTAATAGCATTTTCGTTTGATGGCAGAAAAAATGATTCTTTAACGAGAGAGAAAATAGATCAAAAATTTCATCAAACGATGGTAAAAGAGCCTCATCTAGTTGTTTTGAAGGAGCCTAATTCCCAATTAATAGGCTACGTAAAATTGGAAAATGAAGATGCGGAAACTAAGGTCAAAAAATTGAACGAATTTTTCATCAACAAAGGAATGTCCTTTGATTCATTAATTGGCATATGCTGTGATGGTGAACCAGCAAATACTGGCATAAAAAATGGAATATTGCGACGATTCGAACTACAGTTACACAGACCACTGCATTGGTTTGTGTGCCTTATCCACTTTAACGAGCTTCCGCTGCGGCATTTGTTTGACACGTTAGAAAGATCATCCACCACTGGACCACGAACGACAACCGGAACGTTAAACAAACAAATTGAAACTTGTGAAAAACTTCCGGTACGTAATTGTTATAACTTTTTTCATACCATTTTTACTTCTATTTTTTTTTTTTTTTTTTTTATGTGAAAGACTTAGAGTCTCAGGAAAGGCCCTTTATACTGTTGACAATCTATTTTCTTCGTATAGAGTGCAATGTCGAACAGCAGCTCTAGTCGGGGAGGAAGGAATTGCCACAACCTACCTGTGATATTTTTAGTCCACCTACTCCCAACCATTACTATTGCGACTTTGACATTGGGGCATCGAGAAACAACTCGCTGGAGTGTTATGCCTCCTGAAACGAGTTGAATCTCATCAACCAACCGATGACATGCGCTTTGGTGGAGTGGGGAAGGGCTAAGGAAGGCTATGACAGGAGGAATCATGAATGTAAAGAGGGAAGAAGAAAGAAGGAAAGTTATGTATAGGTTCGGGAAGTTGGAAAAGGCGAAGGACCGTGGGGCTGGCCGGGATTCGAACCCGGGTCCTCTGGGATGGTAGCCAGATGCCTTACTCCCTAGGCTACCGAGGCCCCCGATTATTACTTATTTATAATGTGTTTAAAATAATAAAATCGTATTTTAATTCATCTAATCTTTACAGGTTGTAGCTGATTTTGAAAAAATCCAACTAGAGAATATGCCTCCAGCAATGGAAGAAGAAGGTGAATTATCTACGGATTTAAAGTACTTGTACAAGTTGGCCAATGCGATTTCTAATGGTTTTATTCCGGAGGATTTGGCTAACATTAAACCAGGGCCAATTGCCCATTCTCGCTGGCTCACCAAGGCCAATAGGGTATTACGGTTATATGTGACAACGAATAAGCCATCTAAGAATTTTGAAAACTCTAGTAGCCTACATAATGAAAGTTTATACGCCAATGTATTTCAATATTAAGTATTATAACTCTGTCGTGTATGGTAGCGCATTATTTTCGAAATTCATACGTTGGGCACAGTTTTTAGAGCCAAATTTACGCGACGTGATAAATAATGTAATTAAGGACAATTCATATTATGCACATTCGGAAAATGTTTTGTTATCAATGTTGTTTGATGACAGAAAAGACAAACGCGACAGTGCTATAAACATAATTTTACACTATCGAAATAAACTGGACGATCCGATGCGAGTTAGAGTTTATAGAAAACCTATTATTAACTTCAATTGCACAGATTATACGAATATGATTGACTTAAATGACGACAGTATTATTTTTGAGCCACCGTTTACAAAAACGATTCCGCATGATTATTTTGAGCAATACTTAGAATACGACGAGCCACCGCTGCCTGACCCAGGAATTCCGTTACACATCCAAGGTACGGAAAGACACATACAATTGCTGGCTAATGTTTCTAAACGTGCTTTAGACAAGAATCGAGAAGGAATAATGGCAGTGACATTAGAAAGCCGTAAGAAATTATCTCGACTTGAAAGCAAGCAAGACTTTCAAAAATAACTCCTCGATTCTTATCTATTACTGCAAAAAAATGTTTTCCTTTTTGAATTTAAATTTACTTTTATACTGTATTCTATAAATAAAAATAAATTTATAATAAAAATGTAAATGTGCGTTTGTTCTTAATCTAAAATCTCCGATCACTTTGAAATTTTGATACAACGTTGCATTCGAATATGCCTATGTTTTTATATACTATGAATGTGTGAATATATCACGGGGAATATCTTTTGGGGCTTCACCCGTAACAGCGGTACTACTTTAATTTCCAATAAAAACTCGAATGTTCGTTTTGCTTGAGGATCGGATGCGTGCGGCAACAGCACACAGTGGGCCACCCATAGGTCATAAATCCATAAAACTCATATCCGAATTTCCAGGATCAAGGTACATATTTCGATAGGGAATTGAACAAGCTGTCCGGTGATATATATATGTCATATAATTGTTTTCATTATCAGTTACTTCTGCACCTTTGAAGTGAACGCATTATTACGCATTCTTACGCTTGCAAAGTGAGTCATTTAGTAAGGCGTTCGATTACAAGTGAAGTATCGGAATTTTGTTGTGTGTGTTGGTGTTTTCTGCAATGGAAATTCAAGAACAAGGTATGTTTGTCACATTTAGTCGTATTTTGAATTTATAGTTACAATATTATTTTGGATGTTTACGTGGTACGCCATACTTAATTTATTGTATATTTTTTTGATATTACCATAACTTTACGTAGAGCTACAAAATTTTCCAAACATTTCCAAACATTCGTAGCTACCTTAAATAGTAGTTGTAACTGTATATTTTATAAATATTATAATTTGATCTGCGTCTGTTTGCGTCTACGCCTTCCATGAACTGTCAAAATGCAACTAATTTTAATCTTTTTTTCAGGTACTTTGATCAAGTGTTCCTTCTCAAGGATGCATATCTTTGAGGTTTGGAGAACAGTGAGTCCACAAAGTTCTCATTGACGGATCTGAAGTAACTGAATATGCTGTATTGTCCATCGGGGAACTTTCCGAAGAGGCTGCCGAATCCAATAACAAACATTTTAAAGCTTTCAGACGAGATCACACGCGAAAAATCTCAAGAGATGCTACAAATACAGACTTACTTAACAGACTTTTACTCGCCTCAGATCCTTACATTACCGGCCTTCGGAAAATTCCCCGTAAGAAAAAGAGTGTACTGTCAAGGCAAGCTTTAGATTTATTGCGAGTTTAGCTTACTTCAATTGTTACTTAAACTAATTGACAATCGATGTCATGTTTCGTCTCCTAGATCATGTTAGCGTTGATATGTTCTTCTAGTTCCGCTAGGAGGCTTAAAAGAATTAAGCCTCTTGATTTAGCGTGATATTTCTCTGCAGCACTTCTACCGAAGAGCTGCAATCTTTCAAAGATCAACGTTAGCATAAAATTAATGGTTGGTCCTTCTGACCAGTTTTAATTATACTTAAAACAGGGTTGGTGTTTTAGTAGGTTAAAGTCCCACACTACTGTGTACAAAAGCTCGCGTTTGGTCGCAGTGCCTTCCGATGGTTTCAGCAACCTTACCCCAAAAAAAAAAAAAATACTAATAAATTATATAGGTAATGTGTACCTTTATGTATAATTCTATATATTTCATTAACACATGAGTTTTTTATTATTATTAGAACTGCTTTCCGCGAAAAAAAACATGAATTAAGAAATTTCATATTTATGACCGCCTTTGTTCGGCGGCTGTCCCACTGTGCAGCAGAGCGAAGCTGACTTTCGACTGATCGTGATGCTGATTCTCTTGTTCTCGCATTGCATATTCCGGCCCGTGATAACGGCTTTGGTGTTATCATGGTGGGGACGGACCCATGGTGTTTTGGTGTTCATGGATCTGAATTTCCTTGGTTTGTTTTGCCGCCACATCACTCCCCCTTTATTACAAAAAAAATGTATGACATAATACTTACAATTTTTCTTTTATGTTTAGTTCTATTTCTACTTTTACATTTTTTTCTATTTCCAAAGATATAATCTATAATTTAACATGCAAAACTAAATGCTGACAAAATAGCAATAGTATAAAATCAGTTACAATCTTCGTTTTCCTTATATTATTTCAAAAAAAATTTATAAATTCTATAGTATAAATATTGTATCTACCTTAACTCTTGACATTTTCCAAGAATTTAGTATATAAATTGTTTTATTTTTAATTCATACTTCTAAGCGACCACAAATGTTTTTTTTATATTTATTATACACGATATTTAATTCAATCTTTTTAGTTATTCTAATCTTTAATGCCGGCAGCGTCGGAATGAGGCGGGTTCGCAAATTTATACTTTCCATGTAACCGCGACGTAAGGTTTCCGGACTACTACCAGACCCCGCCAGATCAAACCGCGCAAATTTGTTTTACCGCACCTACATGTATGAACTCCAGGCAATAATCTTTACTTATCTTAAAATTCCTACGCATTTAAAAAATTTATTGTTTGACTGTACTTTCATGAATTGAGAGCATTAAAGGGTCTTACCGTTTTGCTTCCTGTATTTGTAAAATAAATTTAGAGCTTTAATATTTAGACAACTCAAAATTTAATGCTGTCAGGTAATTTATAAATTTGTTTGTTCGTTTACATGAAACGCTTTTTCTGTTGGTGACTACACTGTATGCTCGAGTAATAATCAGAGCTGATGCTGCATTTCGCGTCAGTCGGTCAGATTCTCGTCGCGAAGCGGACTTTTCGGCCGTACCGTGTGGTTACCTCGGGTTGCGCCGCATTTTCCTCTTCGCGACTTCGCTCGAGATAAGCTTCCTTTGCCGGTGATGATTTCTCTTCCGCCGTCGTGAAGGCCGGTTTGAGTCGGTCTACCGAAATCTTGACGCGACGTCCCTTTATCTCCAACTGGAAATACTTGTCTTCCCGACGTACCACCTTGTACGGGCCGTCAAAAGGTGGTTGCAGTGGCGGTCTCACCGCGTCGTTCCTCACGAAGACATGCGTACAACGTCGTAGTTCGTCCTGAACAAAAACTCTTTGCTGTCCGTGGTGAGCGGTGGTGGTCGGTTTTAAGTCCCACATCGCTTTACGGAGATCTTTTACGACTTCGGATTCGCTTCGTTTCTTCGATGGCTCTGTAAGGAATTCTCCTGGGAGGCGAAGTGTCGTGCCGTAGACCATCTCGGCTGGCGTTGCCTGGAGGTCCGACTTGAAAGTCGATCTCAACCCTAGGAGGACCGTCGGTAGGGCCTCCGTCCATCCGGTCGTCATGCGACACGTTATGGCCGCTTTCATGGTCCGATGCCATCTTTCCACTATGCCATTTGCCTGTGGATGGTAAGGGGTTGTCCGTAGATGGTTTATTCCTAATGCCGTCGTTAATTCCCGAAATAGTGTAGACTCGAACTGCCGTCCCAGGTCTGTTGTCACTCTTAGCGGTATGCCGTACCTGGAAATCCAACTTTCGATGAAATGGCGGGCCACGGTTTCGGCTGTCATATCCACCATCGGGATGGCTTCCGGCCACCGCGTAAAACGATCGATGCAAGTTAGGCAATATCTGTATCCTCTAGATGGTGGCAGTGGGCCGACGATATCAATATTTACGTGGGCGAATCTTTCCGTCGGGGGTATGTACTTGTGGACGGGTGCTTTCGTGTGTCGTTGGACCTTGGCTCGCTGGCAGGCGATGCAGGTCTTTACGAACGCTGCGCAGTCCTTCCGAATACTTGGCCAAACGAACCTTTCGCTTATTTGCTTGGTCGTGCCTCGAACCCCCGGATGTGCGATGTCGTGCAGTGTTCGCATTACCAAGTGCCGCATGGCTTTTGGGATCAGGGGGCGAGCGCGGTCTTGTGATATATCGCAATACACCGCTACCTGCGAGTCGGGTAATGTCAACCGCTTGACGACCATCGATGACTTCTCAGGGTCTCGGATGATCTCCTGTAGGCTTTCGTCCTGAAGCTGCTAGTCCGCCAATTGCCGGTAATCGATCGTTTCCGGACGTGTGGAAACCGACTCCACTCTTGACAGCGAGTCGGCGACGACGTTTTTCTCCCCTGCGATATGTCGTATATCCGTGGTAAATTGACTAATGTAATCGAGGTGTCTTGTCCTACGGGGCGATTCAGTGTCCGCGACCTGCTTGAACGCAAACGTTAATGGTTTGTGGTCGGTCACTATGTAAAAGGTCCTACCTTCGAGTAGATTTCTGAAATGTTTAACGGCCTGATACACGGCCAACAGTTCCCTATCATAGGTACCATATTTTTTCTCAGTCGGAGAGAGTCTTTTTGAGAAGAACGCGAGAGGTTTAAGGTCTTGTGCGTCCGATTGGTGTAGGGCTGCCCCAACGGCAATCTCTGACGCGTCCACGTATAAGGCGAGCTCCGCGCTCGGAGATGGATGCGCGAACATTGTGGCGTCGGATAAGTCCTTCTTGCATCTCTCGAAGGCAGCGACGGTCTCAGGAGTCCACTCTAACTTCGTGGTGTCGTTTTTCTTGTTTCCTGGCGCCATTTCCCTGAGAATTATCTGATTTTTTACTGCCTGCGGTATGAATCTCTGATAGAACGCAATGAGGGCTAGGAACCTTTTCAAGTCCTTTGCCGTTTTCGGGCGCTCGAAATCTCTAACCGCTGCTACCTTTTCCTCCAATGGCTTAATGCCGTCTTTGGTCACGGAGTGGCCCAGGAACTTCACTTCCGTTTTCCCTAATTGGCACTTGGACACATTTATCGTCAGGCCATGTTTCCGGAGAATGGAGAAAACCTCGCGCAAGTGAGCTCGATGCTCTTCGGCGTTAGACGAAGCTATACAGATGTCGTCGACATAGGAAAATACGTACTCGTGGCCCCGCAGAATTTCATGCATGAAACGCTGCAAGGTTTGTCCTGCATTGCACAGTCCGAAGGTCATGTATTTGAACTCAAACAGTCCAAAAGGCGTTGTTATCGCTGTCTTTGGAATGTGCGCTGCCTCTATAGGTATTTGGTGGTAAGCCTTGTGCAGGTCGATCGTGGAAAAAATTTTCTTGCCGAAACAAACCGTTGAGAAGTCCTGAATAAAAGGTATTGGGTACCGGTCAGGTATTGTGACCGCGTTCAAACGGCGATAATCACCACATGGTCGCCACCCACCATCGGATTTCCTCACCAAATGTAACGGGCTAGACCAGTTGCTTTTCGATGGTCTGCAGATCCCCATCTGAAGCAGGTACTCGAATTCGGCCTTGGCTATCCTTAGCTTATCGGGCGATAGTCTTCTTGGTCTAGCGAATACTGGTGGTCCCTTGGTCTCTATGTAGTGTGTGACGGTGGTTGGAGAAGGGGTTTTCTGTTCGGCCGCTGCTGGCGTCGTAATATCCACGAATTCTTGCAATAGATCAGCAAATGGGTTTTTTGCGTCTATCGTAGTTATTCGTCTCACTTTTACCGTTCTTACCACGCCAGCCACGGATAGGCTTGTCTGCCTGTCGATCAACCGTGCGCCTTTGATGTCCACTAATAATCCGAATTTGCCTAAAAAATCGGCTCCTATAATTGCGCTCGTTGTCTGTGCGATAATAAAGTTCCATGTGAACTTACGACGCAGCCCGAGACTCAGTATCAAGCGTCTGGTGCCGTACGTTTGGATTGGGGTACCGTTTGCTGCGAAAAGTTTGTGGTCTAGTTGGGTGTTCTTCATGTCATTTGTGTTTGGTGGTATGACGGAGACGTCCGAGCCTGAATCTGCTAGGAACTTTGTCCCAGTCAGCTCGTCCCGTACGAAGAGGCGTTTGCTTCTTCCTCCACCCAATGTTGCCTCCGCTATTAGGTGGTCGCTCCGTTTCCCGACGGAGTGGTCTTCTTATACCTACACGGTCCTCTGCATTTGGTGGCTTTTTCTTTGAATTTGCTGTGATAATAACATACTCCGTCTCATGCGCGGCTCGTGCTTCGAGACCTCGACCGCTGCCTTCGGTGTTAGTACCTTGGTCGTCTAATTTGCAGAGCTGAGACTGCCGACGTTAACCTGTCGATCCTTTCTGCTAACACTGTAATTTGTGTAGGTTGGCTGTGCGCCCTTTCACCGACAGCTGCAACGCTGCTGAAGTCGCTCACTTCCAGGATTTTGTCGGCCATAGATGATAACGATTCTAGGTCGTCCTTGCTGGCCGACAGTATCGCGCGCACCTGGACTGGAAGCCTGTTCAGCCATAGCGAGCGCAGCAAGGAATCGGTGGTGTTTTGTCCACCTAGGTGTCGCATTTCATTTAGCAGTTGCGACGGACGTTTGTCTCCCAGCGCTACGTCGTTCAATAGTTTCGCTATCTTGGCCTCATCCGAATCCGAGTATCTTTTGAGTAAACACTTCTTCAAATACCCATACTTGTCCGTGTCCGGGGGGTTTAGCACCGCATCTCTGACTTGCTGTAGAACTTTTCCGTCGATCGCGCCCACTACGTGGTTGAAACGAGTGGAATCCGTTGAGATGCCACACGTATTGAACTGCGCCTCCATTTGGGCAAACCATATCTCGGGCGACTCTTCCCAAAATGGTGGAGTTTTCATTGATATGCGCGCCACTTCTTCCTTTCGTTCGCCTAATCCCCGACTCGTCCCTGCGTTTTCGTCATCGACCATTTTGCACTCCCGAAACTTGGACTCTGGTGCAGAACCTTTTTGGTCCCCTATCTTATACGGCCTCGACTAAACCTGATCTACTAAATGTTTTATTTCGCCGATCCCGCGTATTTATCTGTCATTTCACGCTTCTTAATTTTTCGCTAATAAATTCTGCCGACTATCAGCGCTTTTGTTACGAACCGCTACGTTGTTTTTCGCTCTAGACCATCGGACGCGATACTCGTATTACTTTATTTTGTTTCGACACGATACTATCCTATGCTTACTATATGTAGTACAAATATCTCTTCTAATTTGCACTTTATCTAAAAAATAATATGATTTCTGAAATCAATACGTATATAAACTATAAATCCTTTTTTTTTTCCTTAATATCTAATCATACTCTAAACTTTTATTTCTTTTTTCAGATAAATTCTTTTGTGTAAAAAATAATAATGGTGACAGAATGAAAGTTTGTCGCTTTTTCCGTTAATATGTAATCGGGTGCTGTAAGCTATCGATTTTAATATCTACGCACTTTCCTGCTCTTTTTAAATTTATGGTTTCACGCGTGCCGGTAAACGTGGCCTTATTATGAAAATGCGTACTCTCCGGTTTACTAAAACCTGCACTTGTTTATCTAATTCTACTTTCGATAATCACTATTGTGAAACTCTCAATATTATAAACTAAAAAACTAAACAAGCTGCTCACAATAATGAAACCGAACCAAAAAAATTGCATTATTTATATTTCAACTTTTAACCTAGACGATTTAAAATTTTCACACCTCTTTGTGTTTTCAGAGAAGAAAAAAAAATTTTTACAAACTTACTTTAACCGCATTTGTTAACACCCACACAATTTAACTGCCTAGCCGCACGAGTTAATTTTCATTACTTCTTGCTTCGTTTACTTATCTAACCACGAAATGTACTTTATATGCCGTATAAGGGTCTTGAGAACGAATACACCACAACGGTTTCCTGATTTCCTTAGTAAACACCAACAATTTGAAAAAATAAACTTCATAAAAAATTTACTCAAAAATGTCTCACGATTTAACTAAACTAACTAAATATTCCAATATTTTAACTTAACCTGCGAAATTTTCTGTATAAAAAATCCTAAAACATTATAAAATCATTGGTAAAATCAGCTTTCCATAATCTCCATATTTTTGATGGTAGCCAAATACAATGCAAATTTACTTCATGTGCGCATGTATGTACATATATACCGCCGACTTTTACCTTCCTCTTCGTCTCTCAATTTCACGAATGTACATATATTTCACACAATAACTAATAATTATTTATAGTAATTCAAAACAAAATGTATTTATTTATAGAAAAAAAGATATTTGTATTTATTTATAGAAAAAAAAAGATTATATTAAATAGAAAAATTTGCCTTGAGTTCAATTCAATTCAATTTAATTCTATGTGAATTGTACTGTAGGGGTGCCGTTATTTGCGGTTATCGTTTGCTCATGCATGCAAGGTCCAGTACGAGTAATTAAAATTTTACTTACAGTTTTTCCTTTTCTATTACATTTCAATCACCGTTACATTTCTCTCTACTTTTGTTGTTTCGGATTCCTTTTGTTTTACCGTTTTTCACCGCCTTATTCCGATGTGCCGTTTCTCGCTAAAAAATTTAAAAACATTGTCTTGCTGTTCTTCTTTTCCCTCGTGGGTGCCAGCATACAATTTCTTTTCCGTGGTGCGGATCTGGCGGTAATTTTCTTGAGTCCCGCACCTGAGCTCCTCTAAATGGTCTTGGTTGCCTGCACTGAATAATCAGCCCGATTCCTATTTTACATTCGCACTTTATTTGCCCGCTGGCGGTATTTTTCTGTTATTCCCGTTTTGCACGTTCCGTTTTTTTGGGGGAAACGCCACTGACTCCGCGAACTTTCCACGAAAAATGCAAAATTAAACTGCGCGGGTGATCACGTCGGGGTCACCAGTGTGAATATATCACGGGGAATATCTTTTGGGGCTTCACCCGTAACAGCGGTACTACTTTAATTTCCAATAAAAACTCGAATGTTCGTTTTGCTTGAGGATCGGATGCGTGCGGCAACAGCAGAGCGAAGCTGACTTTCGACTGATCGTGATGCTGATTCTCTTGTTCTCGCATTGCATATTCCGGCCCGTGATAACGGCTTTGGTGTTATCACGGTGGGGACGGACCCATGGTGTTTTGGTGTTCATGGATCTGAATTTCTTTGGTTTGTTTTGCCGTTTCTGGAAGAGGTGTAGCGTGGCAACACCAAAACGACTATAGCGCACGTGTTTTAATATACTTGACCCATGCATTTATTTTAGGCCATTAATAATTTGGTTTTGCAAAACAAAACAATTCTTGAAAAATAGTGATAAAACCTACGAAATATAGATAAAATGTACGAAAGCGCCTTTTAGCGGGACCAGTGAATATAAGTAAACATTAGCAATAGATTGCTCGCCCACAGAAACTCCTAAATACGTGTGTTTCGGTCCGAAACATGTAGTCGTTCAATTAAAAATGCTAAAAAGAATAAAAAAGAATTAATTAAACAATAAAAAGAAATCACATAAACATAACCTCGATTTGGCTACAAGAATTCCATTCAAAGTCCTATATTTTGGCGATGCAGCCTAAAAAAGAATTAAAAAAACATAAGTAATCGACTGATATTAATAAAAAAATAATAATAATAATAACATGGTAAACATATACATAATAAAAACACTAATAACAACATAACAAACATTAAAAACAAAGGTAAACAAACCAGAACATAAAACCATATAATAAATAGAACATGTAACACAAAACTACATATATTAATAAGCATAAAATACTTACCATGATAAATAATCTTTTAACACAAAAACACGAATCGAAAGTAAAAAAAAATAAATATTAAAAATATAAAATAAAACAAAAAACACCGCACTCACGCACTACATAAACAAAAAAACTAAAAATGTCAAAAAAGCTCTTGTCAGAATAAACAGCTGACCAGAGTACTAAAAGTTAAAATAATTCAAAAATATAACCGACGAAATAAATCGTCGCCATATTTTACGCATAGCCCAGCTAAAAATTGAGACGAAAGCTGTTATCATTGCAAGGTGGGGGGACAGCCGGGGGAAATATAAACCCGATGCAAGCACAGTGCGGGGCTTTTGATCTGTGCAAGTAAAAGCTGTGGCATTGCCCACCATCAAGCATCCATAGAGTTTTTTTATAATTTCAATCGCGAATTTGCAGTGGCGTTGCCCACATCGTATAGAGTAGGGTTATATAGAAGGCGAGTATTCACCGTCTTCTCTTTGTTAGGATAGAATAGGTCGAGTGTTTAAAAAACGAAATTTTTTAAAATTTTTGAAATTTAATAAAAAAAAAATTTTTGAAGTAACTTATCTATCCAATTGAGAAATTGTATAGATAAGTTAATAAGGAAAATTTATTATTTTTTCCTTGAGTGCATTTGCCTCAGGTTAAATAATTATTTTCTGAAAGAATAATAAAAAAAAAACTAACCAGGGAATTGGCCCAAACTGAAATATTTGGATAAATAAATATATAAATATATATAAAAATTAAGGATTTAGAATTATAGAATTTATACAATATTTAAAAGAGAAAATAATAAGCAATAAAGTAATTTAAATCGAACCAACTTTTTTAATTAAAAAAAAAGAACCTGATCCACATTGTTTTCAGCAACGGTCAGGTGACACCGTTACATTGGTCCTTCGAGCCGGATCTGGTTGCAGATAAATTACTTTATTGTTTATTATTAGTTAATTTGATTGAAATTTGACGTTGAATATCCAAATATTTTTGTTGTTGGTTGTTTGTTTTTATATATGTTAATAATTAAACGTGAAAAATGAAGGACGTATTGCTACAACAGACTACGCTAAAAGCCCAACTAGACCAGACGATCGCAAATTATAATAAAACGTCGAAACACCGTCGAACTGCAGGTTATATCAACGGGAGGCTGGAAATAATCAGAAACATCTGGAGAAATTTCGATGAGAACCATCTGCAATTAGGGGCCGCGGACATAACCAGCATCAAGGATGAAAAAACTCAAGCCGCTTTAGCCGCATATGCAGAGGGCACTAGATACAGAGAATTTGATGAAGCGTATTCAGTGTTCTTCGGAGAGCTGCAAGATGCATTGGCATCTAGTGCACTACAACAAACATCTACGTCTGCATCAAATGAATTGCCAAATCAGCAAAGTATTCCTTTGAAGCTGCCGACGGTGGAAATTCCAAAATTTGACGGGCAATATACGGCATGGCAAGCGTTTCATGACAGGTTTTCATCGTTAATACATAATAATGCTCGTTTAACGCCTGTGGACAAGTTGCACTACTTGAAAGGTAGCCTTACGGGAGAGGCACGTGGGGATCTCGACGCATTCGATATGACCTCCGCGAATTATATGGCTGCCTGGGACTTATTGTGCAAACGTTATAATAAGAGAAGATTGCTGATATACGCCCAGTTGAAACGACTATTCTATCAACCCAAGCTCACGCATGAATCGCACAAAGATTTACGAACGATGGCAGATGATTTACAGCGCATTCGACATGCCCTTCAGGTGTTAAAGGTGAACATATCTGAGTGGGACGATATTGTTGTCTTCGTAACATCGCACAGATTGCCAGACAAAACAAGAAGCCAGTGGGAAGAATTGATATCCAAATCAGATGAGATGCCGTCATTAGGAGATTTTACCAAGTTTCTTGAGGAGAGATACAGAACTTTGGAAGCAATAAAGGATGTCAATACACACAAGCCCACAACACAGTACAAAGGTTTAGAGAGAGTGCGCAACCGTACCACAAACTGCTATGTAAGCGAAAACAAAGGTTGTCCGTTGTGCAAGGGGAACCATCAGCCGCAGTATTGTAGGTACCTGCAACGAAAATCTCCTGCTCAAAGGAGCAGATTAATAAAAGAAAACAAACTCTGTTTTGACTGCATAGGAAGTCATCATGGCAGTCCATGCCAATCGAACAAAACCTGTCCGGTGTGCAAGGAAACGCATTCCTTACAACAATGCGAGAAATTCCAAGGAATGGACATAGCCGAAAGACGTAATCTGACGAGTAAATCCAGACTATGCTATAGATGCCTGCGACCGCATCACAGCAGAGTATGTCCCAGCAGTAATAAATGTTACAAATGTGGAAAGGGACACCACTCGTTACTCCATGAGGATATTAAAGGTGAAATGGCCAACGAAACGCAGCAACGTGAAGTAACGACGTGTAATTATAATGAAAGTGCAACGCAAAGTATGCTAGCTACAGCTTTAGTGAAGGTGAGGAACAACAAGGGCAACAGTATAACCCTGCGAGCAGTGATCGATCCGGGGTCCCAAAGTTCATTTTTGACCGAAGCAGCATTCCAAACGTTACAGCCAGAAACAATACCAACCACGATGCAGATAAACGGGTTGGGTTCTATAAAAGTAGCATCATCTAGAAAAATTGCCTGTTTTACGTTAGCAGCCACTACACGCTCTAATTATGAAACGGCCGTACAAGCATATGTCGTCAAGGCCATAACGAACATATGCCCACCGAAACGATCCAAATGGCAGGACTGGTCTTACATCGATGGATTGGAACTAGCAGACCCAAAGTTCACCGACCAAGGACGAATCGATATTCTTCTTGGTGTAAAAGTGTACGCGAACATCATTGAGAATGGAATACGCAAGGGACATCACCAATCACCAACCGCTCAGAAGACTAGCCTGGGATGGATATTACTCGGAGAGGTAGCAACAGCACCAGCCCAGAACCATAACACAAGTTTTTCAGGGTTCACAATTTCAGAAGGTAATGATTTAAACATACTTAGTCAACAAATAAGGAAATTCTGGGAATCTGAAGAAGTGTCAGAAGAAAGGAAGATGACAAGTGAAGAAAGGGAGTGTGAACTATTTTACGAAAGGACTACAAAACGTTTGTCCAATGGGTCGTACCAAGTAAAGTTACCATTTAGAAGAGGTACACCTCCAGAGTTAGGAGAAAGCAAGGCGCAGGCAGCTTCAAGATTTAAGCAGTTGGAAAAGAAGCTGAATCAAAGGCCAGACATACAGTCACCCTATGCGGAATGTCTTAAGGAATACATCACAATGGGACATATGAATGCAGTAACGACCAAAGAAGAACGGGCATACTATATGCCGCATCATGCAGTATTTAAAGAGAGCACAACAACCAAGGTCAGAGTGGTTTTCGATGCATCGGCCAGGTCATCAAATGGGCGAAGCCTAAATGAACAAATGTTGACTGGTCCAACTTTACAACCGAAATTATATGCCACCCTGTCCAACTGGAGGAAACATAAGTATGCGTTGACAGCAGACATCGAGAAGATGTACAGGATGATCCTTCTCGACCCAGAAGATAGAAAGTATCAAACTATATTGTGGAGGGAACATAGCTGCGAGCCCATCCAGGAATATCAACTGAATACAGTGACGTTTGGTACCACTTCAGCACCGTACTTAGCAATCAAGACTCTTCAACGACTTGCGACAGATGATAAAGAAAAATATCCAAAGGCATCCAAGGTAGCCTTCTCAGATTTTTATGTAGACGATGTCCTGACTGGTGCAGATACCATCGAGGAAGCATTGGAAATACAAGATGAACTCATAAATTTATTAAAGGGAGGTGGATTCCACCTAAGAAAATGGGCGGCTAATCACCAAGCGTTATTAGAACAAGTGCGCGCAGAGGATCGAGAAATACAACTTCCTCTTAACTTGAAAGAGGAAAATCACATCAAGGCGCTTGGCATTTTGTGGCACCCAAATCAAGATTACTTCTCGTACGCAATTAAGCAAGCAGAATTTAATAAGGCAGCGACGACTAAAAGACAGATACTATCCGAGGTAGCGAAGTTATTTGACCCTCTCGGATGGATATCTCCCTGTGTGTTGATCGCGAAAATTATTATGCAAAAATTGTGGTTAGCCGGACGAGATTGGGATGAAACGGCTGGTGAAGAAGTGATAGAAGAGTGGAGTGAATTTAAGAATCAGCTACACCATATTGTTGAGTTAAAACTACCTAGATGGATTAACATGTATCAGGCCAGGCCCACATATCAATTACATGGTTTCTGTGATGCGTCCACGCGAGCATTTGCCGCAGTAGTATATGTACGCACGATAAACAGTGATGGTACAGTTCATGTTAACCTTATAGCATCTAAGACACGAGTAGCACCCATTAAGCCCACGTCATTGCCACGACTCGAGTTGTGTGGAGCAGCCCTGTTGAGCCGACTAATGAAGCAGATCCAAGTCGACATGAAACTTGAGCACGGGCAGAGTTGGTGTTGGACCGACTCAACGATTGTTTTAGCCTGGCTAAGAGGACTCCCCAACCGATGGAAGACATTTGTAGCTAATCGGGTAGTAGAAATCACAGAAAACACCATCAACAGTTCATGGCGATACGTGTCCGGCAAGGAAAATCCAGCAGATTTAGCGTCCAGAGGAGTAATGCCATCGAAGATAGCAACCGCTTCACTATGGTGGCAAGGACCGAAGTGGTTAAAGGACCTCGAAGACACTTGGCCCAAAGGTGACATAAAAGAATGGACCACGGATTTGGAGAAAAGGAGTAATACGACAGCAATGATCACTAACGCGGATGAAGAGCAGGACTGGTTGAATCGTTTCTCATCATATACAAGGACAATACGAACAATAGCTTACTGTATGAGATTTTTCCAACGATGCAAAGGAAAGAAAAAAGTGGACAGCACACAGCTAACTGCAGAAGAAATAAATGATGCCAGAGCACGGGTAATTCGACTAGTGCAAAGGTACATGTTTCCATCCGAATATAATCAGTTACACCGAGGAGAAACACTACGAAGAAATAGCCAGTTGATCAAATTAACCCCATTTCTCGCAGCAGATGGAACCATAAGAGTAGGAGGCAGATTACGCAATGCAAGGATTTTAGATCCAGAACTTCAACAAACCCACAGCTATGTAGACAGGTGGAAATATATACAACAAACGTTGCAGTATTTTTGGAAAAGATGGTCTAGTGAGTATTTATCACAGCTGCAACAAAGGCAAAAATGGCGCACTAAGCAACCAGATGCAAACGTAGGTCAAGTGGTCATTATGATCGACGATAACCGGCCTCCAGCGCAATGGCCATTAGGAAAAATAATAGAAGTTCACCCTGGAGAAGATGGACACATCAGAGTAGTTACTCTGCAATATAAGACCACACGCATTAAACGTCCCATTAGCAAAATATGTCCGTTACCTGCATGAAGGGGACAGGAAATATGTGTATGTGTCCGTCTGAAATGTGAAGTCCAAACCTAAAAATTACCTAAAATTAATTGTGATATTTTAGATTTACAGAGTTATAAAGTATAATGGAGTCTCAACAACCGCTGAGCGAAGGCCTTGATGACGTCCTAGAACTGTGGCCATTTGGGGACCCACAGATCGACGAAATGCTGAAGGACGTTCCTCCACTGGAAGACTGGGAAGTGGACTTATTCCTTCCTGAAATAGGCGACATCCCAACAACTCCCGGGAGGAACCTCGATTTGCGAGATTTATCGCCAGTGGCTCCTCGAGGTACCAATCCTCGTACTCCAGAGGCAAACATACCAACGCTTGAGTTGTCGACAGCAGCACACATAGGCGCCATCCCACGCACACCGGGAAGGGATCTCCAATTTCAAGAGCTGTCACCATCACAACCCCGAGGCACCATTCCACGGACTCCAAGAAGGGACATCCAGATGCGAGATTTATCGCCGGTACCAGCTCAGGGCACCATCCCAAGGACTCCAGGCAGGGATCTCAAGCTGGAAAGTTCATCAACAGCACCAAAGAGAGTTCTCCAAGAACGAGAATCATCACCCCCACCACAAAAGAAGTCTCTTCCAGTACAAGACGCAGTACCAGGACTACGAAGACGAAAGGCCCAAGTGCGAGAATTATCGCCTCGACCTGTCCACGAGGCTGGACCAAGCACGTCGGCTCAGAGTCGACACAGAAGGCTTCCACCACCAATACAAGTTGAACCACCCAGCGGGCTGGACAACAAGGTCTACACCATTCCGACGCGGGATGGAAAGTATTTTGATATCACGTACCGGCAGTATAATTCAATACCGTTCAAGCACATGATGGAATCAACACGTAAGCGGTACACAGTGTTCCTCGGAGATACGCACAAAGTGGTAGTTAAGTTTAGGAATAATAAATTAATTTGGCAAGGATACACAGAAATTAAATCAAAAAAAACAAAATAAATGCTGTGTAATATAATATATGTGAACTTTAATTAAATCAAAACAGAAGTACAATTGAATTATATTAGTCTAAGACTGAATTTCTAAATACGATTAAGATATAAAGATACAATGAATTAATACAATTAGCAAAAAATTATAATAAAAATAAAACTATATATATTGAATTCCGCATTATATTTTATGTGTTTGATGCGACGCATCAAAGAGAGGGGAGAATGTTTCGGTCCGAAACATGTAGTCGTTCAATTAAAAATGCTAAAAAGAATAAAAAAGAATTAATTAAACAATAAAAAGAAATCACATAAACATAACCTCGATTTGGCTACAAGAATTCCATTCAAAGTCCTATATTTTGGCGATGCAGCCTAAAAAAGAATTAAAAAAACATAAGTAATCGACTGATATTAATAAAAAAATAATAATAATAATAACATGGTAAACATATACATAATAAAAACACTAATAACAACATAACAAACATTAAAAACAAAGGTAAACAAACCAGAACATAAAACCATATAATAAATAGAACATGTAACACAAAACTACATATATTAATAAGCATAAAATACTTACCATGATAAATAATCTTTTAACACAAAAACACGAATCGAAAGTAAAAAAAAATAAATATTAAAAATATAAAATAAAACAAAAAACACCGCACTCACGCACTACATAAACAAAAAAACTAAAAATGTCAAAAAAGCTCTTGTCAGAATAAACAGCTGACCAGAGTACTAAAAGTTAAAATAATTCAAAAATATAACCGACGAAATAAATCGTCGCCATATTTTACGCATAGCCCAGCTAAAAATTGAGACGAAAGCTGTTATCATTGCAAGGTGGGGGGACAGCCGGGGGAAATATAAACCCGATGCAAGCACAGTGCGGGGCTTTTGATCTGTGCAAGTAAAAGCTGTGGCATTGCCCACCATCAAGCATCCATAGAGTTTTTTTATAATTTCAATCGCGAATTTGCAGTGGCGTTGCCCACATCGTATAGAGTAGGGTTATATAGAAGGCGAGTATTCACCGTCTTCTCTTTGTTAGGATAGAATAGGTCGAGTGTTTAAAAAACGAAATTTTTTAAAATTTTTGAAATTTAATAAAAAAAAAATTTTTGAAGTAACTTATCTATCCAATTGAGAAATTGTATAGATAAGTTAATAAGGAAAATTTATTATTTTTTCCTTGAGTGCATTTGCCTCAGGTTAAATAATTATTTTCTGAAAGAATAATAAAAAAAAAACTAACCAGGGAATTGGCCCAAACTGAAATATTTGGATAAATAAATATATAAATATATATAAAAATTAAGGATTTAGAATTATAGAATTTATACAATATTTAAAAGAGAAAATAATAAGCAATAAAGTAATTTAAATCGAACCAACTTTTTTAATTAAAAAAAAAGAACCTGATCCACATTGTTTTCAGCAACGGTCAGGTGACACCGTTACAACGTGTGCCTGGAGAAATAACTTGTATTTTTATCTTCTTAAATAAATTAAATCATAAATATTGACAAAAAATATGTATTTTTAAAAATCCGGAGGCTCAATATCGATTTTCGAACTATAGTTTCTTGGGCAAAGTCGCTCAAAATTACATATAGAATATCACTAGGGGGTTAAAAGGTCGATTTTTTTTTATCCATACAAATTGACCCGCCCTAATATATATATATATATATATATATATATATATATATATATATATATATATATATATATATTAGGGTGGCCATTATTTGCAAAAGTGCTTCAATTTTGGGTCTCACCCCCTAGAAATATGCGAATAGGCAAAAAACTAAGAAATTTAAAATTTTAGGCAAATCGGAAAAGATTTAGAGGTCGCTCATGGCGAACGAAATCTTCAAAATTGATGATTTTTTACCTTTTTTCACTTTGTTCAACCCTAATTACCATTTTATCAGCCCTGAAAGGGTCAATTAATATTTTTTATCCATTCCACAGATTATTACCTTTCTAAAATGATCAAAATCATAAAGATCAGTTTACAAATAATAAAGCTATGAAATAAAAAGCACAGTGAAGTCTTTATAAGGAAATAAAAAAAAACTATCAGTTCAAAAAGAAACTGTACTAGGGTCCACTAATCACCGCAACCTTCGCATAAAGCGTTGTGCTTTTCTGTTCATCTTTGACTCTGCAAAGTTACGTGTCCGATCAGTGATCCTCACTCAACAAATATACTACACGGGAGTCTATTCCATCCATCCGTGTTACGAAAAAAACGTGTTTTCATTATTTTTCTTATATGTAGGTATTTAACAATAATATCATTTTAAACAGCAATATAACTTTTGCATAACTGTTATTACATAATATTGTTTGTAACGGTGTCACCTGACCGTTGCTGAAAATAATGTGGATCAGGTTCTTTTTTAATAAAAAATTTGGTTCGATCTAAATTACTTTATTGTTTCTTATTTCTTTCCTTTAAATATTTTATAAAATCCATAAATTCTAAATCTTTAATTTCTATATACGTATATATTTATCCAAATATTTTAGTTTGGGCAAATTCCCTGGTTAGCTTTTTATTATTATTTCAGAAAATAATTATTTAACCTGAGGCAAATGCACTCAAGGAAAAATAATAAATCTTCCTTTTTAACTTATCTATGCAATTTCTCAATTGAATAGATAAGTTACTTTAATTTTTTTATATTAAATTTTAAAATTTTAAAAATTCGACCTATTCTACCCTAACAAAGAGAAGACGGTGAATACTCGCCTTCTATATAACCCTAATCTAGACGATGTGGGCAACGCCACTGCAAATTCGCGATTAAAATATGGAAAAAAACTCGATGGACACTTGAATGTGGGCAATGCCACAGCTTTTACTTGCACAGATCCCGCACTGTGCTTTTACCCCGCACTGTGCTTGCATCGGGTTTATATTTCCCCCGGCTGTCCCCCCACCATGCAATGATAACAGCTTTCGTCTCAATTTTAAGCTGGGCTATGCGTAAAATATGGCGACGATTTATTTCGACGGTTATATTTTTGAATTATTTTAACTTTTAGTACTCTGGTCAGCTGTTTATTCTGACAAGAGCTTTTTTGACATTTTTAGTTTTTTGTTTATGTAGTGCGTGAGTGCGGTGTTTTTGTTTTATTAAGTGTTTTAAATTTCGGTTTTTATGTGTTTTGTGTGAAAAATTATTTATTATGGTGAGTATGTTACCAGAGATAACATAATACTCCGTATACGGAGTATTATGTTATCTCTGATGTTACTCTTATCAACATAAGTTATATGTTTAGTTTTGTTGCTGAGGAAACAAAACAACTGATTGTAAAAATGTTAAACGTTGAGGAAACAAAACAACTGAATTTTATATCTTTAACCGTTGACTCGTTTATTAAAACTCCAAAACTGAGCTAGCCAAATTTATAGCACCCAAAAGTGCATATATAAACATTATCTTCGATTTTATTCAATAAAAACAACATACATATTGACCCTTATTCAAAGTGATGAGTGGACAAATAATAACATTACAAAAATTTATTGCCGGTCGCCACACATGACGCATTTAAGTTTATTCACCTGATTATGTTCAGGTGAATAAACTGCTGATTAGACTATTATTTAATGTTAATGCACTTACAGGTGAAGTGCATTGATTTAATGCAACTAAAACAATTTCGTCATGTGTGACTTCCGCTGTGTGCCTTAAGTTAATTAAAGATTTTTTTTATATGTGAGCTGAACATTCTCCCGCCTCCAAATTAATTTGCGGTAGCTCGAAACTAGGCCACGACCTTCGGGGACGTAGCCTGGGTGCTGGTGTTGGCCTTGTGGAGGCTCTTGAGAACTTGACGCCGCCGTGTTGTTTGCACCGTGCAAAAATGATGATTCCGATAATGATGAATACGACGATATATGTGCTGCCGTAGTGGTGTAGGTCATGGATGTTGATAGTTGGAAGGTTATCTAATACTCGTTGCTGCTGTTTAAGTGCATTTTCTAGTCCTGCTACGTCGGCGCTGTTAGCTTCTTGAACAAGCTGGGGAATCATGGAAATTGCCGAATTGTTATTGAGATTGGTGCTTAACTGGATGTGATTCATTAGAGCCGCATTTTCTGGGATTAATGATGCCTGCATTTTATTTTGTCCTTTATTTGACCTGATATATAGGGTTTGGTGATTGATGACGCATTCACCAAATATAGTAATTATTCCATTTTCTATTAATGAGATTGTATGCAGTGTATGCCCGCAAGTAACTTCAACCTGTAACTCCTCCCTTAATGTAAATAACCATGCATTTGAATTATGTAGCCGTTTCCACTGATTTTCTGCCTGGGTAGTTTTTAATTTGCAAAATGGCGATATTTTATTTTCATTGTTAAGCAGCTCCATTTCGCAGTGGCTTTGATTTGATCTCAATGTGAATAAGGGATGCTTCAGATTGCACATCAGTTTTTCAGGTGACAAAGATTCACAGTTTCTAATATCTTCCTCCCGTATAGGAGTGAATCTGTCTTTTCGATGGTTCACGGCTAGGTATTTGCTGGATGGATTCACATAGATGTATTTGTCGTTAACAGTGGCAGGTATCGGTATGAGCTCATACAATCTATAGGATTCTGTGTTCAGAAGTGGAATACGGATGTCGAATAAAATATTGGTTTCAGTGATTCTTGTTCTTACGTGCATGGTACTGTATAAGTTTAGTAGGTTCCTTGAACCTCCAGATCCAGGTAGCTGGGCATTGGGTGGTAGATGTTCCCGAATTATTTTTAGTTGATCGCTAAGTTGAGTCGGTGTTAATAATAGCGTGTTGATTTTCCCACGTTTCACGTCCATTACGACTGATAATATTTCCCTTTGAATATTTTGTAGTGTCATTAAGCTTAGTGTTATTAAAAGCGCTGCTGAATTGAATGTTTGGTGAGCCCTGACTTCATATTGTGAATGATTGAGTTGCGTCGTAATTTCTTGGATCTGATTCTCAATCATTATAATTTGATGTTGAACACTATCGTGATTTTTCTTCATTATATTTACTGTGCTCTCGATTATTGAAGTCTGATTTTTCAACAGTTGCCTTTTGAAATTCTCATTGTCCTTGATTTCCTGTATTTGTTGTTCATATTGATCTTCAAATTCCTGGTCAAGGATGCCGAATAGTTTGTTGGCAATGGTTCCCACAAATTCAAAAGGTGCTCTCTTGCTACGGATGTGTGTGTCCTCATTTTGTTGATAGAGGAGTTGATTGATGTTCTCAGCGTCTATTAATTGTTGCTTAAATTGTTGAGAGGTAGCAATACATAAATTTCTTGATAGCCGGTTTTCTTCCTCGCACAGAATGCTTAATCTTCTAATGGATTTTTTAATGCCGTAATATTCCTTCCAGTATGTTGATAGGTTGTGATATACTAGGAGATTCCACTCGCTAAAATATAATTGCACTTCTGCGATGTCGTCAAAGCAGATACCTTCTCTATTCTTAAGTGTGGACACTTTATACGGTGTAACCAGATTCTCAGCCGATATTATAACGATGAAGGTAGTAATGATGAATAAACAGCTCAACAGATTTGGTCGATATGTGCGCTGAGGACCTGGTTTCCGTTCTTGCTTGCTTATCTTTGCCTCTTTTGATTGACTTATGTGATGAGCGGCCCTTTTGCGGTTCTTAGGGTTTCGGGCATTTGCTTTCGGTTGTGTTGACGATAGTTCCTCTCCACAGTCTTTCATCTCTTCACCCATGATGTTGGTTAATGTGCCTGGCTCTTCGTCGCTGTTGCTACTGACTACTGGTAGTAGAGATAATTTTACTACCGGTCTCTTTAACATTCCCGTTTTGGTTTGTAATGTTACAACTCTGACCAGTCCATCAGCCCCTGGGTGTGTTGCAACTACTCTTCCAAGAGCCCATCTAGCAGGTGGTAGGTTATCGTCCTTGATTAAGACAAGGTTACCTATTTTCAAATTGTCCTGTTTCTGGTTCCACTTAGGTCGGCATTGTAGCCTCCCAATATATTCCATGGACCATTTTTTCCAGAATTCCTGATACATTCTGTCCAGTCGATCCCATCGCTTTAGTAGATTCGGATTGATTTCTAAATGGTTTCGATCTGGTAGCGACAAAATAGGTGCGCCTGTCAAAAAATGTCCAGGAGTTAATACTTCTAGATTGTCTGGATCTTCCGATAACGGACATAGGGGGCGGGAATTCAGACATGCTTCTATTTGTGTCATTAATGTGGCCATCTCCTCATAAGTTAATCTTGTTTCTCCAATCGCTCTGCGCATATGATGCTTGGTTGATTTCACTCCTGCCTCCCACAATCCTCCGAAGTGTGGGGATGATGGTGGGATGAAGTGCCACTGTGTTCCATCTTCTCTTAAGGCTTCACTGACTTCTGCTCTATAGGAATGTTGTCGGTGAAGATCGCTAATTATTCGACTAGCGCCAACGAAGTTTGTAGCATTGTCACTATATACGTGTGCAACAGGCCCTCTGCGGTTGACTAGCCTTTTAAATGCTGCAATGAATGCCTTAGATGTGAGGTCCGTTACTACTTCAATGTGCATGGCCTTGGTAGTGAGGCATACGAAAATTGCGATATATCCCTTGTGGGTTCGACTACCTCTGCCCGTGGTGGCCAGTAGATCAAAGGGACCGGCATAGTCCACGCCAGTATGCGTAAATGGTCGACTGGGAGTAACTCTAGCTTTCGGCAGCATACCCATTAATTGCTGTGACATCTGCTTTTTGTATCGATGACATTTGATACATTTGTGAATGTGGCCCTTCACTGCCTTTAGTCCATTCAATATCCAATAGCGTTGACGGATTATTTCCAGAGTTAAGGTGTTTCCTCCGTGGAGTGTCTTCTGATGAGCTTCGTCTATGATGAGTGAGGTTATTTCACCCTTGTGAGGAATTATAATGGGATGTTTTTGGGCATAGTCTAAGGTTGACTTGTCTAACCTTCCACCAACACGTATGAGTCCGGTTACGTCCAGAAAGGGGTTTAGTGTAATCAGTCGGCTTGACTTTGATAATTCTTGTCCCTTTTTTAGCTTCTCCAGTTCCTCTTTAAAATGTTCTTTTTGAGTTATTTGGATTATTGGGGGTAATGCGTTTTCAATTTCTTCAACCGTGAGAGGACCAGTAATTCGTTTGTTACTAGTCTTCATGCAATTGGTTATAAATCGTTTACAATATGCTATGATCCGCAGTAGCTTTCTCAATGATGAATAATTTTGCAGCAAGGATTCAATCCTATTTTCGTTGACTTCCAATGTTGCCGTGTTGATTACAGCTTTTCTCTGTTCTAAGTCTGTTTCCTCTATTTCACTTGCTGGATATATAACTTGATCGTTTTTGAGCCACTGTGGACCTTCCCACCACAACGTGTTTGCCTTTAATTTCGAAGGAGATAACCCTCTTGACGCTATGTCAGCTGGGTTTTCAGCTGATCTTATATGACGCCATAATTCCTTACTAGTTGCTGATTGAATCTCTGACACTCGGTTGCCGACAAAGGTTTTCCATTTATGTGGGTCCTGGCAAATCCACGATAGTACAATCTTTGAATCTGTCCAGGCGTAATATGGCACATCTGGAATTTCTAAGCTGTCTATGGTTTCCCGTAATAATTTGGCAAGAAGAGTTGCTCCACACAATTCTAGACGTGGTAGGGATAATTTTGATTTTAGGGGAGCAACCTTTGTTTTAGCCGTTAGCAACGATACTGTTGTTTTTTCTCCACATATCGTTCTGAAGTAAATTGCAGCACTATATGCTTTCTCTGATGCGTCTGAAAATCCGTGCAATTCGTAATGGTGTGCTTCTCGAGAGTATCCAATCCATCGTGGTACGTGGATTTGCATTAAGCAGGGAAGCTCTGCCTGAATTTTTTCCCATTTTAGACTGACTTCTTGAGGTAGTGGTTCGTCCCAATCTAGGCCTTCTGTCCATAGTTCTTGGAACATTAGTTTAATACTTATAGTAATTGGTGCTAGTAGTCCTATTGGGTCGAAGATTTTGGCAGCCTGTGACAATAATTCACGCTTACTTAGGGGTGGTTTATTGTCTTTCGTGTTGACCTTTATTTTGAAGAGGTCAGTAGATGGACTCCAATGCACTCCAAGTGCCTTTATCGATCTTTCTTGGTCAAAGTCGAACTCTGGGGCAACCTCTCTGAGCTGCCATGGTAGCTTCTGTAGCAATTCCCTGTAGTTACTATTCCATTTTCTCAAATTAAATCCCCCTTTTTTGAGCGAGGTGATTAATTGAGAACTTATTTCAATTGCTTCTTCTACGGAGTCTCCTCCTGATACAATATCGTCCACGTAAGTATCTCGCATTATAACTCTTTCTGCTAACGGAAAATCTGTTGATGTATCCTTAGCTAATTGTTGAAGTGTTCGAATTGCCAGGAATGGTGCGCTTGCAGTCCCATAGGTAACAGTCGTTAAATTGAATTCCTTGATGGGTTCGTCTGGAGAATTTCGCCACAGAACACGCTGATAATTTTGATCTCTGACGTCAACCTTTATTTGACGGTACATTTTTTCAATGTCTGATGTAAATACTACTTTATGTTTTCTCCATCTGATTAAAATTGAGACTAACGTTTGTTGTATCTGTGGGCCAGTTAATAGAATCTCGTTTAAGCTTTCGTGATTTTGACGTTTGGCGGTACCATCAAATACGACTCTTAGTTTCGTCGTTGTGCTGTCCTCCTTCATTACTGCATGATGAGGTAAGTAATAGGCTGTATCTATGTGATCAGTTACTGGAATCATGTGTCCGAGCTGCAGGTATTCTTTCATAAACTCCTTATACATGATTTCGAATGATTTGTTTGTTTTAAACTTTTTTTCCATTTGGAGTAATCGTGCTAAAGCGAGTTCCTTGGATCCTCCCAAATTGGAATCTTCAGGGTTCTTTTTGAATGGAAGCCTTACAATGTACTGACCGTTAGCTGCTCTTTTATATGTTGTTCTATAGTGAGTCTCGCATATTATGTCCTCAGTTGTTAGAACTGCATTAGTGGTTAGTTCTTCTAATTCCCAGAATCTGCGTATTTCTTCGTTTAGGCCAACTTCACTGATATAACATTGTAGGTTTGGGTTTGATGACTCTTGCTCAACTTCGCCTGATAGAATCCACCCCAATTCTGTTTCCTGTGCTATGGGAGATCCCGGTGGTCCGCGTAATACATTCCCCAGTAAGATTCTTCCAAATACTTCTGCTCCGATTATAATATCGATTTTACCAGGGACATCATATTTAGGGTCTGCTAGGGTAAGGTTCTTGGTATGTGTCCACGTTGTTTTTGGAAAGATCCTTTCAGATGGCAGCAATCTTGTAAGATTTTTTAACACTAGTGCCGTAGTTGTTGTCAAATACTCTGATGTAAATCTCGGTTTAATCGTCAGCTTGATGCATGCCTTGATGGTTTCTAACGTTGATCCGCCTACGCCAGTTACTCTTGCGGAGATGCGCCTCCTTGGTAATTGTAAGCGCTGAACGGCATTTTCTGTTATGAAGCTTGCTTGAGCCCCTTGATCAACAAGAGCTCGAAGCACTACCAATTTTCCATTTTTTCCAACTGCTGTTACTTCTGCTGTAGCCAGTAGAACGGGGTGATGAACTAGGCTCTCTGCTACGTGCGACGATACTTCTGATGATCTCGGGTCCAATGATTGCCCATTTATCCTGCCTTGAGGGTTTACATGGTCAAGATGTAGTAATGTATGATGTTTTTTACTACACAATTTACAAGTTCTCCAGCTTTTACACTTGTTTACTGCATGGCCCTTTACCAGGCAATTAGTGCATAGTTTAGCTTTTCGAATTGCCGCATTTCTTTGGAGGGTATTAAGGTTAGCAAATTTATCGCACGAGTAAATTTTATGGTCTGCTTGACAATAGGTGCAGCTTAGTTTGCCTACTGCACCGTGATGCACCTTCACCTCATTCTTTTTTTCTGACTGTTTGGCTGTGAGGTTAGGTTTCATAGGTTCAATCGACTCCAACCCTTGGAATCGGTTTTCGAGGAACTCTAGAAATTGTTTCAGATTCTGCAGCTCCCTAGGATTTTTCAATGATTGCTCGTAGATTTTTCGTGTTTCTTTATCAAGTTTCTGGACCAACAGATGTATTAGCAATGGATCCCAGGTTTTAATGTCAATGTCCAGATTTTTAATTGCTTCTAGGCATTCTAGTGTTGTGTCATGGAGCCCCTTTAGATTAATGGCTGACTCCTTGGAAAGCTCTGGTTGATTGCAGAGCGTTCGCAGTTGTGCTGATACCAGGGTTCTTTTATTATTGTATCTTCGGTCTAGGATTTCCCATGCTGTGTCGTAGTTCTCATTTGTTATACTCAAATGTTGAATTAGCTCTCCAGGTTCGGCTTTTACGTTTGCCTTTAAATAAAACAATTTCTCAGCCTTTGTAATTCGCCCGTTCTTGTGAATTAGTTCCATGAATAGGCTTCTGAATGATGGCCATTTGAGGTAATCACCACTAAAATTTGGGATATCAATACGAGGTAGCTTAACTGCTGAATTGTTATCCATTATTATCGCTGTACTACTTGTCTGTGGTTGTCCTGAAACTGGCTGTGCGGTTGACAGTGACACCTCTTCCATCTTTTCTTGGAGGTTGATGATGGTGGTCTGATACACGTCCTCTGTTGTAGCAAACATATCTTTCTCAAAATAGTCATCCTTAAATTTCCCTGAGCTTATTATTTCTGCATGGTTATGAAGTATCATTTCCCAGTAATCATTTAGGAGTTTTATTTTTTGTTTATAGTGAATAGATGATTGTGGTAGTCCGAGTCCCTCTTGAATAGTTTGTATGTTGCGATTCAGTGTTTCAATTATCCCTGTTTGCTTTTTTATTAGACGTAGTTGAACTGCAATTTCATCCGAGTTCTTTTTTCTATCGATTGCTTCTCGAATGATTGTTTCTGCTTGATCTCTTGTTTGCTCGTATAGAGATTCGATTTGACCATAGTAGCTCTCAGTGAAGTACTTATGGTCGGGGTGCTGATCTTTCATAGCTTCTATCTGGGAGTTGATCAATTCGATTTGTTCCCAGGTATGGTTTATTGTTTGTAATCGCGCCTCGCCATATTCCTTTGTTTTCCTTGCTGAAGAATCCTTGCGTAATTGCGTTGCCACCTTCTGGATTGTTTTTACCAGAAGACTTTGCTGCTTCACCAGTGGATCCATGTTGATGATTTTCTGTCACTGAATAAGTTTGGAATTAGGTGAGGAGGATAATTTGTTGAAGACCGCACAACTTCAACGTTTTATGTCGCGGTTTGGATAGGTTAATTTAATGGTAATTTGGGGATATTTCAGAGCCTCTGGACACTGTGTTCTAGAGGTTGGTTTATAGGGATAAAATTATTATTATTTTTTTTTATATTTTCAGAGCCTCAAGACACCTTGTTCTAGAGGTTGATTTAATTTATTTAAAACTTCGCTCGAAGGACCAAATGTTAAACGCTGAGGAAACAAAACAACTGATTGTAAAAATGTTAAACGTTGAGGAAACAAAACAACTGAATTTTATATCTTTAACCGTTGACTCGTTTATTAAAACTCCAAAACTTCTTATGAGCTAGCCAAATTTATAGCACCCAAAAGTGCATATATAAACATTATCTTCGATTTTATTCAATAAAAACAACATACATATTGACCCTTATTCAAAGTGATGAGTGGACAAATAATAACATTACAAAAATTTATTGCCGGTCGCCACACATGACACATTTAAGTTTATTCACCTGATTATGTTCAGGTGAATAAACTGCTGATTAGACTATTATTTAATGTTAATGCACTTACAGGTGAAGTGCATTGATTTAATGCAACTAAAACAATTTCGTCATGTGTGACTTCCGCTGTGTGCCTTAAGTTAATTAAAGATTTTTTTTATATGTGAGCTGAACATATGTTATATTTTATGTTATGTGTTACTTTCAGTTTTTATGTTCTGGTTTGTTTACATTTGTTTTTAATGTTTGTTATGTTGTCATTAATGTTCTTATTATGTATATATATTTATCATGTAATTGTTTTTTTGTTAACTATGATTACTTATGTTTTTATTTCTTTTTCCTTTTAGGTTGTACATCAAAACTATGGGACCTTGGGACTTAGATATTGTCGCCAAATCCAGGTTATGTTTTTTGTTACTTATCTTGTTTTTTCTTAATTAATCCCCTTTCTTTATTCTTTTTTAGCATTATTGTGCAATAAATGTTTCGGACCGAAACATACTCCCCTCTCTTTGATGCGTCGCATCAAACACATTAAATAACAGGCAGAGTTCCAGATGTCTATATATATTTTATTTTTTATTATTATTTCTTGCTAATTGTATTAATTCATTGTATCTTTATACCTTAATTCTATTTAGAAATTCAGTCTTACACTAATATAATTCAATTGTACTTCTGTTTTGATTTAATTAAAGTCCCCATATATTATATTACACAGTATTTATTTTGTTTTTTTTTATTTAATTTCTGTGTATCCTTGCCAAATTAATTTATTATTCCTAAACTTAACTACCACTTTGTGCGTATCTCCGAGGAACACTGTGTACCGCTTACGTGTTGATTCCATCATGTGCTTGAACGGTATTGAATTATACTGCCGGTACGTGATATCGAAATACTTTCCATCCCGCGTCGGAATGGTGTAGACCTTGTTGTCCAGCCCGCTGGGTGGTTTAACGTGTACTGGTGGTGGAAGCCTTCTGTGTTGACTCTGAGCCGACGTGCTTGGTCCAGCCTCGTGGACAGGTCGAGGCGATAATTCTCGCACTTGGGCCTTTCGTCTTCGTAGTCCTGGTACTGCGTCTTGCACTGGAAGAGACTTCTTTTGTGGTGGGGGTGATGATTCTCGCTCTTGAGCAAATCTTTTTTGGGGCGATGACTCTTCTTCTTGGAGAGCTCTCTTTGGTGCTGGTGATGGATCTTCCAGCTGGATATCCTTGCCTGGAGCCCGTGGGATGGTACCTTGCGCTGGTACCGGCGACAATTCTCGACCCTGAATGTCCCTTCCTGGAGTTCGTGGGATGGTGCCTCGGGGTGGTAATGGCGACAATCCGTGAACTTGGATATCCCTTCCAGGTGTGCGTGGGATGGCGCCTACGTGTGCTGCTGGCGACAACTCAAGCGTCGGTATGCTTCCTTCAGGAGTACGAGGACTGGTACCTCGAGGTGCCACTGGCGATAGATCTCGCAGATCGAGGTTCTTCCCGGGAGTTGTTGGGATGTCGCCTATTTCAGGAAGGAATAAGTCCACTTCCCAGTCCTCCAGTGGAGGAACGTCCTTCAGCATTTCGTCGATCTGTGGGTCCCCAAATGGCCACAGTTCTAGGACGTCATCAAGGCCTTCGCTCAGCAGTTGTTGAGACTCCATTATAATTTATATAACTCTGTAAATCTAAAATATCACAATTAATTTTAGGTAATTTTTAGGTTTGGACTTCACATTTCAGACGGACACATACACATATTTCCTGTCCCCTTCATGCAGGTAACGGACATATTTTGCTAATGGGACGTTTAATGCGTGTGGTTTTATATTGCAGAGTAACTACTCTGATGTGTCCATCTTCTCCAGGGTGAACTTCTATTATTCTTCCTAATGGCCATTGCGCTGGAGGCCGGTTATCTTCGATCATAATGACCACTTGACCTACGTTTACATCTGGTTGCTTAGTGCGCCATTTTTGCCTTTGTTGCAGCTGTGATAAATACTCACTAGACCATCTTTTCCAAAAATACTGCAACGTTTGTTGTATATATTTCCACCTGTCTACATAGCTGTGGGTTTGTTGAAGTTCTGGATCTGGTATCACTTGCATGTTTCGTCCTACTAAGAAGTGTCCTGGGGTTAACGCATCGACTATAGATGAGTCTGCTGACAGTGACCACAACGGTCTCGAATTTAAACACGATTCTATTTGAATTAATAAAGTATTTAATTCCTCAAAGGTAAATATTCTTCCTTCTGTAGCTCGCTTCAAGTGAAATTTAATACTTTTGATTCCGGCCTCCCATAGGCCGCCAAAATGTGGGGCAGCAGGTGGATTAAAGTGCCATTTAATCCCTAGATGCGCTACCTGCTGTGCTGTTACTGCTGATGCTTTTTCGATGGCTTCTTTAAACTGGTTTCGTAGTATTTTACTAGCTCCAACAAAATTGGTTCCATTATCGGAGTAGATATTCTCGCATAAACCTCTTCTTCCCACGAATCTCCTAAACGCAGCCACAAACGCATCAGATGACATGTCGGAGGTTACAGTCCTGCTCTTCATCCGCGTTAGTAATCATTGCTGTCGTATTACTCCTTTTCTCCAAATCCGTGGTCCATTCTTTTATGTCCCCTTTGGGCCAAGTGTCTTCGAGGTCCTTTAACCACTTCGGTCCTTGCCACCATAGTGAAGCGGTTGCTATCTTCGATGGCATTACTCCTCTGGACGCTAAATCTGCTGGATTTTCCTTGCCGGACACGTATCGCCATGAACTGTTGATGGTGTTTTCTGTGATTTCTACTACCCGATTAGCTACAAATGTCTTCCATCGGTTGGGGAGTCCTCTTAGCCAGGCTAAAACAATCGTTGAGTCGGTCCAACACCAACTCTGCCCGTGCTCAAGTTTCATGTCGACTTGGATCTGCTTCATTAGTCGGCTCAACAGGGCTGCTCCACACAACTCTAGTCGTGGCAATGACGTGGGCTTAATGGGTGCTACTCGTGTCTTAGACGCTATAAGGTTAACATGAACTGTACCATCACTGCTTATCGTGCGTACATATACTACTGCGGCAAATGCTCGCGTGGACGCATCACAGAAACCATGTAATTGATATGTGGGCCTGGCCTGATACATGTTAATCCATCTAGGTAGTTTTAACTCAACAATATGATGTAGCTGATTCTTAAATTCACTCCACTCTTCTATCACTTCTTCACCAGCCGTTTCGTCCCAATCTCGTCCGGCTAACCACAATTTTTGCATAATAATTTTCGCGATCAACACACAGGGAAATATCCATCCGAGAGGGTCAAATAACTTCGCTACCTCGGATAGTATCTGTCTTTTAGTCGTCGCTGCTTTAGTAAATTCTGCTTGCTTAATTGCGTACGAGAAGTAATCTTGATTTGGGTGCCACAAAATGCCAAGCGCCTTGATGTGATTTTCCTCTTTCAAGTTAAGAGGAAGTTGTATTTCTCGATCCTCTGCGCGCACTTGTTCTAATAACGCTTGGTGATTAGCCGCCCATTTTCTTAGGTGGAATCCACCTCCCTTTAATAAATTTATGAGTTCATCTTGTATTTCCAATGCTTCCTCGATGGTATCTGCACCAGTCAGGACATCGTCTACATAAAAATCTGAGAAGGCTACCTTGGATGCCTTTGGATATTTTTCTTTATCATCTGTCGCAAGTCGTTGAAGAGTCTTGATTGCTAAGTACGGTGCTGAAGTGGTACCAAACGTCACTGTATTCAGTTGATATTCCTGGATGGGCTCGCAGCTATGTTCCCTCCACAATATAGTTTGATACTTTCTATATTCTGGGTCGAGAAGGATCATCCTGTACATCTTCTCGATGTCTGCTGTCAACGCATACTTATGTTTCCTCCAGTTGGACAGGGTGGCATATAATTTCGGTTGTAAAGTTGGACCAGTCAACATTTGTTCATTTAGGCTTCGCCCATTTGATGACCTGGCCGATGCATCGAAAACCACTCTGACCTTGGTTGTTGTGCTCTCTTTGAATACTGCATGATGCGGCATATAGTATGCCCGTTCTTCTTTGGTCGTTACTGCATTCATATGTCCCATGGTGATATATTCCTTAAGACATTCCGCATAGGGTGACTGTATGTCTGGCCTTTGAATCAGCTTCTTTTCCAACTGCTTAAATCTTGAAGCTGCCTGCGCCTTGCTTTCTCCTAACTCTGGAGGCTTGCCTCCTCTAAATGGTAACTTTACTTGGTACGACCCATTGGACAAACGTTTTGTAGTCCTTTCGTAAAATAGTTCACACTTCTTTTCTTCACTTGTCATCTTCCTTTCTTCTGACACTTCTTCCCATTCCCAGAATTTCCTTATTTGTTGACTAAGTATGTTTAAATCATTACCTTCTGAAAGTGTGAACCCTGAAAAACTTGTGTTCTGGGCTGGTGCTGTTGCTACCTCTCCGAGTAATATCCATCCCAGGCTAGTCTTCTGAGCGGTTGGTGATTGGTAATGTCCCTTGCGTATTCCATTCTCAATGATGTTCGCGTACACTTTTACACCAATAAGATTATCGATTCGTCCTTGGTCGGTGAACTTTGGGTCTGCTAGTTCCAATCCATCGATGTAAGACCAGTCCTGCCATTTGGATCGTTTCGGTGGGCATATGTTCGTTATGGCCTTGACGACATATGCTTGTACGGCCGTTTCATAATTAGAGCGTGTAGTGGCTGCTAACGTAAAACAGGCAATTTTTCTAGATGATGCTACTTTTATAGAGCCCAACACGTTTATCTGCATCGTAGTTGGTATTGTTTCTGGCTGTAACGTTTGGAATGCTGCTTCGGTCAAAAATAAACTTTGGGACCCCGGATCGATCACTGCTCGCAGGGTTATACTGTTGCCCTTGTTGTTCCTCACCTTCACTAAAGCTGTAGCTAGCATACTTTGCGTTGCACTTTCATTATAATTACACGTCGTTACTTCACGTTGCTGCGTTTCTTTGGCCATTTCACCTTTAATATCCTCATGGAGTAACGAGTGGTGTCCCTTTCCACATTTGTAACATTTATTACTGCTGGGACATACTCTGCTGTGATGCGGTCGCAGGCATCTATAGCATAGTCTGGATTTACTCGTCAGATTACGTCTTTCGGCTATGTCCATTCCTTGGAATTTCTCGCATTGTTGTAAGGAATGCGTTTCCTTGCACACCGGACAGGTTTTGTTCGATTGGCATGGACTGCCATGATGACTTCCTATGCAGTCAAAACAGAGTTTGTTTTCTTTTATTAATCTGCTCCTTTGAGCAGGAGATTTTCGTTGCAGGTACCTACAATACTGCGGCTGATGGTTCCCCTTGCACAAAGGACAACCTTTGTTTTCGCTTACATAGCAGTTTGTGGTACGGTTGCGCACTCTCTCTAAACCTTTGTACTGTGTTGTGGGCTTGTGTGTATTGACCTCCTTTATTGCTTCCAAAGTTCTGTATCTCTCCTCAAGGAACTTGGTAAAATCTCCTAATGACGGCATCTCATCTGATTTGGATATCAATTCTTCCCACTGATTCCTTGTTTTGTCTGGCAATCTGTGCGATGTTACGAAGACAACAATATCGTCCCACTCAGATATGTTCACCTTTAACACCTGAAGGGCATGTCGAATGCGCTGTAAATCATCTGCCATCGTTCGTAAATCTTTGTGCGATTCATGCGTGAGCTTGGGTTGATAGAATAGACGTTTTAACTGTGCGTATATCAGCAATCTTCTCTTATTATAACGTTTGCACAATAAGTTCCAGGCAGCCGTATAATTCGCGGAAGTCATGTCAAATGCGTCAAGATCTCCTGGTGCCTCTCCCGTAAGGCTACCTTTCAAATAATGTAACATGTCTACAGACGTTAAGCGAGCATTGTTATGGATTAGCGATGTAAACCTGTCATGGAACGCTTGCCATGCCGTATATTGCCCGTCAAATTTTGGTAATTCCACCGTTGGCAACTTTAAAGGAATACTTTGCTGATTTGGCAATTCATTTGATGCAGACGAAGATGCTTGTTGGAGTGCACTAGATGCCAATGCATCTTGCAGCTCTCCGAAGAACACTGAATACGCTTCATCAAATTCTCTGTATCTAGTGCCCTCTGCATATGCGGCTAAAGCGGCTTGAGTTTTTTCATCCTTGATGCTGGTTATGTTCGCGGCCCCTAATTGCAGATGGTTCTCATCGAAATTTCTCCAGATATTTCTGATTATTTCCAGCCTCCCGTTGATATAACCTGCAGTTCGACGGTGTTTCGACGTTTTATTATAATTTGCAACTGTCTGGTCTAGTTGGGCTTTTAGCGTGGTCTGTTGTAGCAATACGTCCTTCATTTTTCACGTTTAGTTATTAACATATATGGGTGATTGTCATGAAATGGGGGTAGTGGCTGGCTGGCCGTTGTTCTCTAGCTACAACGCCTCAAACAAATTTTTTCTGGGGTGAAAATCTCCATCCAGTAATAAAACATTCTCTCCTTCATCGCTCCCGCGGCAAGCACTCTTGAACAAAATGGCGGCCCTTCGACCACCGAAAATGTCGCCTCCGTAACCTGTCCATTTTCCGCTTTTACGTCACGGCACTACGTTTACGGAAAAACAGTGCATTATTGCCGCGCGCCTAGGGTCTCAAACGATAGCAGCAGTGTTCCGAAACTGATCACCGGTATGTATTACGCGGGCGGATACCTGCTTAGTTAGATGTCAGTGTTTACATTCTGACTGTTGTTTGTTGCAAATTTCAATAAAAACTATAAGAATAGCGCACACGCAACGACAAATTGGTTGTCAAGTGGCACTAAGTAGTGAAAACGAATCGTCACAAGTTTCTTTATGAATGTTTATCCTCGCCGGACGTTTAGACTGTGAACAATTTATAAACAAGAGAGCAACCCTCAAGAAAATTATCGAAGAAAAAAAAACTGTCGCCTCCGTAATGTGTGTTTTCGTTGTGATATGTGTTGCAAATCTCTTTTAACTCGGTTCGGTATATTTGTTTGCATTTGTAGAGCAAGCAAATTTTCGGAAAAATTGTTTGCTCTCATTGATCATGAAAGCGACGGATTTTTCGATGAAATGTCGCTACCGTAATTGTCGCCTCCGAAGCCATATAATTTCGGCTTTTCGATATAAACTTCTCACTGTCTATACCTCGTGTGTATTTATGTGGAAATATACAGAAAGTACTTCAAAATAATGTTGAAAACACATGAAAAAATTTTTTTCAGCACTTTTTTTTTTGTTCACAAATTTTTGTTCAAATCTCAAAAACTCCCATTTCATGACAATCACCCATATAAAAACAAACAACCAATAACAAAAATATTTGGATATTCAACGTCAAATCTCAATCAAATTAACTAATAATAAACAATAAAGTAATTTATCTGCAACCAGATCCGGCTCGAAGGACCAATGTAACGGTGTCACCTGACCGTTGCTGAAAATAATGTGGATCAGGTTCTTTTTTAATAAAAAATTTGGTTCGATCTAAATTACTTTATTGTTTCTTATTTCTTTCCTTTAAATATTTTATAAAATCCATAAATTCTAAATCTTTAATTTCTATATACGTATATATTTATCCAAATATTTTAGTTTGGGCAAATTCCCTGGTTAGCTTTTTATTATTATTTCAGAAAATAATTATTTAACCTGAGGCAAATGCACTCAAGGAAAAATAATAAATCTTCCTTATTAACTTATCTATGCAATTTCTCAATTGAATAGATAAGTTACTTTAATTTTTTTATATTAAATTTTAAAATTTTAAAAATTCGACCTATTCTACCCTAACAAAGAGAAGACGGTGAATACTCGCCTTCTATATAACCCTAATCTAGACGATGTGGGCAACGCCACTGCAAATTCGCGATTAAAATATGGAAAAAAACTCGATGGACACTTGAATGTGGGCAATGCCACAGCTTTTACTTGCACAGATCAAAAGCCCCGCACTGTGCTTGCATCGGGTTTATATTTCCCCCGGCTGTCCCCCCACCTTGCAATGATAACAGCTTTCGTCTCAATTTTTAGCTGGGCTATGCGTAAAATATGGCGACGATTTATTTCGACGGTTATATTTTTGAATTATTTTAACTTTTAGTACTCTGGTCAGCTGTTTATTCTGACAAGAGCTTTTTTGACATTTTTAGTTTTTTGTTTATGTAGTGCGTGAGTGCGGTGTTTTTGTTTTATTAAGTGTTTTAAATTTCGGTTTTTATGTGTTTTGTGTGAAAAATTATTTATTATGGTGAGTATGTTACTCTTATCAACATAAGTTATATGTTTAGTTTTGTTTTATATGTTATATTTTATGTTATGTGTTACTTTCAGTTTTTATGTTCTGGTTTGTTTACATTTGTTTTTAATGTTTGTTATGTTGTCATTAATGTTCTTATTATGTATATATATTTATCATGTAATTGTTTTTTTGTTAACTATGATTACTTATGTTTTTATTTCTTTTTCCTTTTAGGTTGTACATCAAAACTATGGGACCTTGGGACTTAGATATTGTCGCCAAATCCAGGTTATGTTTTTTGTTACTTATCTTGTTTTTTTTAATTAATCCCTTTTCTTTATTCTTTTTTAGCATTATTGTGCAATAAATGTTTCGGACCGAAACATTGTTTAACATAAATGGTAAATGTTTTAAAAATTTATGAAGTTTGAAAATGCATCTGTCAAGCATCATTCGCTTTGACTGCATTCGAAAATTTACCAGCTGCTCAGAATTGGCAGCACATCATTCCAAAAATCAAGCCGCTGCAGCCGGGAATATATGCCCTGCAGCCGATACTGCGATTCTGCTTATTCTGCGTAGCTGGCTAATTTTCGAATGCAGCTAAAGCGAATGATGTTTGACAGATGCATTTTCACTAGTTCTGACTGCGCTCATATAACAGGAAAAGTTGAAGTGGATAGGTTACCTACCTTTTTACGTTAGCTATATAAATGGTGAGCAATTACTTGGTGTTCCAAAATTATCATCTTCAACAGGAATAGAAATAGCTTATGCTATTTATGAATACAGTGTTCGACCTCTTCATACAGCGGACGGCGGACGTCTTCAGCTAAAGTGCATTAAGTGTACCGTGTTTTCTTGCCTTGCCCTAAAATTTGACCATAGTTTTAATTTTCCGCCTTTTCCCTCGGTGTATTAAAGCAGTGATAGTGCCGATCATAGTGCCGTTTCCCATAAAAACTAATTGTTGTGATAATTTTTTATTCTTATTCAGAATAATTCAATCTCGGTACAAGTTGGACTTTGAACTTTCCACGAGACACGAATCACTTCCAAAATGAACAAGTGCAGAAAAAGTACATGCTCCGCCGTTAACGACTCTCCCGCTGAATGGATAGCATGCAATGGGATCTGTGACAGCGTTTTTCATGCTTCGTGCATTGGTCTCTCCCGCTCTGCACTCAAGTACATATCTGAGTACAAAAAAGCTTTCAAGTTTTACTGCACGGACTGCAAATCAATCAACCTATCGCACATATTATTAGCCATCAAGTCTAATAACAATAATATTATGAACTTGACTGAGTCTGTTGGATATCTAAAAACCGACATCGACGCTTGCAGCGCTAAAGTTTTTAATACTGACAAAAACACTCAGTTGCTAATTAATAGCGTGGATGAGCTTTCGTGTACTATCGATCGAGTCGATAGTAATTATTTAGATCATTCAAATAAACTTGAAAGCTTTAAATCTAAACTGGAGAATATACCAACACATAAAGATAGTGCCAAATTAAGTAAAGATATGATGGAGGAGCTACTTCAATTTATTAAATTCGAACTGAACATGGTAAATTCAGCCATAAAGAAAGTAAAACTAAGCTCAGAAAGTCTAAATACCTGCTCGCACAGCAACAGCGAGTTTTCTGATTTCTTCCGGAAAATCTCCAACTATTTGGTCAGATTTTCCACTTTCGAAGACTCTCTTGCAACGTTGGGAAAGGAATTATCAACGTATTTTGAACAAATTCTTGAAACCAAATTGGCGGGCTTAAGGTCTTTATCCAAGGTTGACGAGGAGACGGGACTGATCACCAATGAAGATGTTGCGGCACACAGCCCAGTCCTGAACGAGCAGACAATCTCTCTTTCAGACGAATTAGAGGGAGCTTTCAACGATAGGACTGAAAGTACGAGCAGCAATTATGGGAATAACTTCACTCTAGGCCCTCCTAATCTCTACAACCAGAGTCTCTCTATCTCTTCCGGCCCATCTCAATATTTACCCCCGCTCCACTTACCTACTACCATATCGAAACTTGGAACAACATGGTCAGTAGAAGATTGGGACAGAAGATTAAAAAAAATTGACGCAGCAAACAAGGCACATAACGTAGCACGCAAGAAGGATTCAAAAAAACTACTAACTACTAGTCCCACTACTAACATATCCGGTCTTACTAAACCTATGTTAAATTCTAACTTAGATGTAAGCTCCAATAGTAACAGACTAACAACACCCGCAATACCTTCTAAAAATTCTTCTGCCCACTTTAAATCCAACATTATATCTTCTAACGTCCCTATAAAAATAAATAGCCCTGAACCAGTGACTTCCTATCCAAATTTCTCCCGCAGTCACATTATCGTTGGCGGTCGCTCTTACTCTGACATCAACGAAATTCCCTTGAGCAGTCCAGTTATCTCTAATCCTCGACCACCCCAGCCTGCGGGTGGAGAAAGCACACTGGTGCCGTCTGTGAGCGGTAGCACCAATATCGCCTCAACCAATCCCCCCTTCTTGAATCCACTACAGCCTCCCGTCGTAAAAAATACCTTAATTTCCGCAGATTCGATTGATGGACGTTATTTGTTGTCTCGTCTAAGAGAAAGTAGGGTCTTCGATAATGTAAGGCTGTTCCTAGCTTATATGCACGACAAACCCGATTCCACCTGCATATATGGCAAAACCAGGACTAGCCTCATGATTTCGATTCAGCAAAAAGGTCTTCCTACAGATTACAATACTCTGCTCAATATGTTCACAAAGTATTATGAGCAGTACCAAATAACATCCCAACAAGTAAAAAGGGATCTCTCCAGTTATGCTTCGCACGTAAGATCTCTACATGTATCACAGCTCCAAAAAAGCCGCGATGAAATGCGTAGATATTATCGTCCCTAACTAGTTACTTCTCCAACGACTAACCCAATCTCGACTCCTCACCCTAAACCAAGCCAACTGGAAGATATAAGGCTTTTCTATCACAACTGCGGTGGTATGAGAGGCAAGGTGAATAATCTCTTTGTTGGCGCAAATTCGTGCCAGTTTAATATATTCGTGTTCACCGAAACATGGTTGAATGAGACTTTCCTAAATGAGGAGATCCTAGACTGCAGCTGGACTATCTATAGATGCGACAGAGACTACAATTCCTCCGGTCTAACAAGAGGAGGAGGAGTCCTAATAGCAGTCAGAGACCCCTTAAATAGTGAACTCATAACTACCAACGGTTCACAGTTTTTTGAACACATCTTCATACGTGTCAAATCTGGCAAGAAACACGTATTCATCGGTTCATTTTATATCCCCCCCAAAGCTGACGAACCTATATATGACGATCTATTACATATCTTAGAAGAAGTCAATAAGACTCTTTGTAGCAACGACGACATATTCGTCTTAGGGGATTTCAACCGTCCAAATATTTCTTTTATCCCTGACGAGGAGGATAACCTTCTTCCTATCAATGTTATAAATCCTATCGATATAAAGCTTATCGACACCTTTTACTCCAATGATTTACATCAAATTATCAGTCAACCAAATTCTTATGGTAATTGGTTAGATCTAATATTCACTAATTGTTATGAAGAGGTGAAAATTCTACCTGCTTCCGAAGAGGAGAACCTATTCAGTAATTCTATTCACCACTCTGCGTGGGTCTTGGAACTCAATTCTTCAATCCCCAAACACCACAGAACATACAACAATACTGTTGTTTATGACTTTAAAAACGCAGATTTTGAAAGTATCTGCTCTGAATTATCCCTAGTTGACTGGGAACATAGGCTATCTGCCAATGATCTTGACGAGATAGTATCTTGTTTCTATACCATCATTTTAAATACCATTGACAAATATGTACCCAAGATAATTAAAAGGAATAAATTATCGGAGCCGTGGCTTGACAGAAACATTCGATCTCTTCGCAATCAGAGAAACAAACTGTATAACCAGATAAAAAAGAACCCTAATGTCACCGAGGAATTGAAACTGGAATACAATAGGTTAGCCTCAGAATTTAATCTTAGGTCACGTGAGGCCTATACCGCATACATCAATTCCGTTGGAGATAGCATTATAAAAGACCCCAAAAATTTTTCGATTTCGTTAATTTAAAACGAAAGACATCAGGCTATCCCTCAACAATGACAAATGGTAGAATGCACTCCTCATGCCCCCAAGCAATCTGTAATATGTTTGCTGATAGGTTCAGCGAAATTTATTGCCCCAACTCTATTCCAAGGCACACTGATCCAACTGATGCGCACCCTCCAGTTCTCATAGATGATTTATGCCTGTCGATTGAAGATATACTGACTGGTTTAAACAACCTTGACCCGAAAAAAGGTCATGGACCTGACAATCTGCCCCCTAGTTTTTTGCAACGATGCTCAAATCATATCTCATTCCCTCTGTATCTCATCTTTAACAGGTCATTATCGTTAGGAAAGTTTCCTACGTTGTGGAAGAAATCCTACCTCATACCAATCCATAAGGCGTCTGATAAGCATTTAGTGGATAACTACAGAGGTATTGCTATTTTATCAACAATCCCCAAACTATTCGAAAAACTCATCCACGACAAAATTTCCCCCTTAATCGACCCACACTTAAATGAACAACAACACGGCTTCAGAAAAGGGCGTTCGACCACTTCAAACCTCATGGTCTTAATCTCCGAACTCCTCTGTATCATGGAGAAGGGTTATCAAATCGATGCTATTTACACTGACTTCAGCAAGGCCTTTGATAAGGTAGACCATCATATTTTACTTGTTAAACTCTCAAAATTTGGAATAACAGGTTCTGCTCTTGAATGGTTAAGATCATATCTCAACGGAAGAACACAGGTTATCAGATTTCAAGGATTCCTTTCAAAGGAAATCGATGTAACTTCCGGTGTTCCTCAGGGCAGTCATCTTGGCCCTCTTCTGTTCAATATATTCATCGCTGACCTCTCCAAGAAATTAGAGAATATCCCGCATCTCTTTTACGCGGACGATCTCAAAATATATAGTGTCATTAAGTCCCAAACCGACGTATCCTTTATTCAGTCGAATCTCAATGCATTACAAGACTGGTGCACCACTAATAAGTTGCATCTTAACATCAACAAATGTCAAGCAATTACCTTCTCTCGTAAACATAACACACAGCAGTATTATTATCATCTCAACGACACGGTGTTGAATCAAGTCGATCACATTGTCGATCTAGGTGTCGTTCTGGACAAAAAACTTAATTTTAATTTTCACTATGATAATATTACTGCCAGAGCCAACAAACTTCTTGGCATTATAAAGAGAAGAGCTAAAGAATTCGACAACATTTGGGTTACAAAAACTCTTTTCTGTTCTCTAGTCCGCCCTATCCTGGAATATGCATGTCCCATCTGGGATCCCATATTTCTCATAAGTAGCAACAGGATGGAATCAATTCAAAAGAAGTTTATCCTCTTTGCTCTGAGAAGTCGACACGATCCGCGAGATTTTCTAAGCCTACCACCCTACACGGAGAGGCTCAAAGTGTTGGACCTCTTGCCACTCTCTTCTAGGAGAAAATTTCTTATCGCGTCTCTCACCTTAGAAGTCCTTAACGGCAACCTTAAAGTGCAGTTTTTGTCGGATATGATCATCAATGAAGATACCCGACTTACAAGACATACGAAACTGCTCAAGGAATACCCACATAGGACCGAGTATGCAAGGAATGAGCCCGTTAACAGATGCTGCGTGGTCTTTAACAATTATAGATCATGTTACTCCCCTTCAATAGATAAAGCATCCTATAAAAAAAGACTTAAATCCTTCCTGACAACCTAATACTAACACTACTTAGAATAAATAATTATATATGCCAGTGTTAGTCTATAAGAACTCTTGTGTATTTAGTTTAAGTATGCCTTGTTTGGCAATAAATAAATAAATAAATAAATAAATAAATAATAGATTGGAATGTGGATGAAAATATTGTTGCTTTTTGTTTTGATATCATTGGGTCAAATACTGGAAAACTAAATGGAGTGTGCACGTTATTAGAACAAAAATTGTAAAATCTTTACTGTATTTACCATGTCGCCATCATATTTATGAACTAGTCCTGCGAGGTGTGTTTGAAATAGAATTTCCTGGTACCTATGGTAAAGGTGTTCCTTTATTCAAGAGATTGGAATTATATTGGAACGACATAAGCAAAAATGAGTATAAAACATTGCTAGAAAATGGCAAATTGAAAGAAATTCTAATTGAAAGATGAGTTCACAGATTTTTGCAACGAACAATTAAAGAAACCAATTTGCAGAGATGACAATCGATAATTATTAGAGTTAACCACAATTGCTTCGGGCTCATGCTCTAATAGTCAAATTTCGTTCTCCAGGTCCAATGCATCAAGCTCGTTGGATCTCAAAAGCACTATATTGTATAAAAATATATTAATTCAGAGATGAGTTTAAATTAACTGTTTTAGAAGAGGAGAAGAAAAAGCTAATGTTTGTGCTTTTATCATTCGCTCTTACGTGAGGGCTTGGTTTAAATGTCCCATAGCGCCAGAAGCAGCATACCAGGACTATTGCTTCTTACAAAATATGTAGGAATATCGAAATGTTAATTTCACAAATTGCTATTAAGAAAATGAGTAACCATTTGTGGTATTTAGCAGACGAGAACGTTGGTGTAGCATTTTTCGATGAAAATATTCCATTGGAAATCAAACATAAAATGAGTAACAGATTAAAGCATTTTATTACCACTGATGAAAAAAAGGAAGATCATGATGTCTATGCAGATAATGATGTTGAGCCAGATAAAATATCTAGGGAATTAGTTAAACGTATTCCATTAAAACTTGAAGAAATTCAGGAATTTATAAGAAACCCGTAAAATACTCAATCACTACGATGAACACATTCGATTTTTTTCAACGGTTTAACATTTCAACGGACTTCCTATATCTCCCACCAGATAAATGGAGTTATAATATTACTTATAATCAAGCATTCAACCTTCTTCATGAATTAAGAACTGTTAACGACACAGCTGAAAGAAGTGCGAAGTTATTCGAAGAATATAATAAAGTATTGAAACACAATAAACAAAAACACAATAAACAAAACTTATTACAAATTCTAATTGATTACAAAAAAAATGCGTTATTAAAGCAACTACTGCCTGAGTAATTTCAATTTTAATAATTTTGTTTGTATTTTGTATATTACACTATTGAAGTACAGTTTATGCCTTTTATTAGCTATAATATTCATCGTACAAAAACGTTATAACCCGATTTGAACTGGTAAATTTACGTTGAATAAGTTAACTATGTTAAATTAGCTTTCGTAAATTTATATTGTTGTTTCAACTGATATTATTGTTAAATATTATAAAATATGATAAAAACATGCTTTTTCATAACACGCATGGATGTTATAGAGTCCCGTGTAGATTGTTTGCTAAGTGAGGATCACTGATTGTACACGTATCTATGCACGATCAAAGATTAAAAGAAAAGCACAATGCGAAGGCTGCGGTAATTAGTGGGCCCTAGTGCAGTTTCTCTTTGAACTGATTTTTTTTCCTTATAAAGACTGTGCTTTTTACTTCATAGCTTTATTATTTGTAAACTGATCCTTATGATTTTGATCATTTTAGAAAGGTAATAATCTGTAGAATGGGTAAAAATATTAATTGACCCTTTTAGGGCTGATAAAATGGTAATAAGGGTTGAACAAAGTGAAAAAAGGTAAAAAATCATCGTTTTTTAAGATTTCGTTCGCCATGAGCGACCTCTAAATCTTTTTCGATTTGCCTAAAATTTTAAATTTCTTAGTTTTTTGCCTATTCGCATATTTCTAGGGGGTGAGACTTAGAATCTTAGCAATTTTTTTTCTCTCCATACAAGAGAGGGCCACCCTAATATATATATATATATATATATATAGGGGAGAGGCACGTAGGTTGAGACGGCACGTAAGATGAGACAGCTGAATAATTTCACTTCATTACATTACACTCATGTGTAGTCATGTCATTACTCAAAATTTTTCATAAAAGAGAGGGGCGATTATTCTCACTTCCAAGAATCTCTCGAAAAAAGTGAAGCCAGAATCAAGTTCAGTCTTGAAAAACGAGAAGTGTTTTGCGCTAAAAGAAGGTAAATATGTATAACATTTTCACTGCAGTTTTACTTCTACTTTCATATTCTGGTTAAATTGCGAACATGCGGAGTCATTGTGATAAAAATTTGCGTCATGCCGAAATCGCATCGATGCACGTAGGTTGAAACACCTTTAGGCACGTAGGTTGAAACACCTTTAGGCACGTAGGTTGAGACACGTTTAGGCACGTAGGTTGAGACACTGTGAAATTTTTAGACGCTGCATATTTTGTATGGGTAAAATCGGATACTTCACATTTAACCACTTGCCAGTTTTGCCCGAACTACACTCGGGCGTGACGTTTTCACTTACACTGACAATCCCGAGTCTCGTTCGGGAAAGTTTTTTTTAACGTGTAGATAGTGATTTGCCCGAGTATTTAACTTCTTTTGTTTCTCAATAGTGGGGGAATAACATAGATTCATCGTCCCCACTAGGTTTGATTGGTAGACATTTTATAGAAGTAATACCATCTACTGCAAACAAAGATAGACCTACTCGACAGTGCAAAGTATGTTGCTCACGGAAAAATGCAAGTGGCAAAAAAATTCGAAAGGAGACAAGATATTACTGTCCGGATTGTGATGTAGGATCGTGTATGGAATGTTTCAAAATATTTTCGATTCATCAGATTCTGTTCAGGCTGCTCAATTTGATCATCGACAAACGACTACATCGATTGAGATACCCTTGGATGAAGGAGAACAACAGCTCATTTGTGTTTCGGCTGGCGAAATGAATGTGGCAGCACATGAAGAAGCACGTACTTCAGAGCCATCGACATCGGCTGCAGCATTAATCGTTTCCCGAGCTGAAAGTTTGTCTTCGTTGCTCAGTGAGATTGGACCACTTCAACAGGGTACGCCGTAGGAAAAATCAAATCGCGGCCGTAAGCCGATGACAAGTGCTGTAATAACGTCACCAGATTTCGTTGCTAATCTCAAGGAGAAGAAGCAGAAAAGTGATGCAACCAAGAAAAAAAGGAAGAAAAAGCAAGAAAGCAAGCACAGGCAGCACAAATTACACCACCACTGACAAAAAAGAAAACTGTGAAGAAAAAATCATTGGCATCATCGGATTCAGAAGATGTGGCCTTCTGCATGATTTGCATGAAGGATTTGCCAGCCAAGTTGATGAAGAACAACTCCATCGAATGCAACAAGTGCGAACGACCATTCCACTTGAGGTGTGCCAATATGACCCGCAGCTATTATACATGCATACACCGTAACTCGGATGACGATTTCTCTGACGAAAATAAATAAATTCTTCAAACATTTTTAACTTTACCTCAATTTTGTTTGTTTGTTTTTTTTTTTCACTTATATTTATCCTTTCTTTTCAGAAAAACTTTTAGAACAAATGTATAGGCAATAAACATCAAAAATTTTGTGGCTTGATCAATTTTAGTTGGATTATGAAACAACATTTTTAACTGTCTCAACCTACGTGCCACATTTTTTTTGGTGCCAAATATCGTATGTTTCGAAAATTGTCCATAAAATTTTTATTTTTTGACGAAATCCATTTCTGTAAAAACAAATGCATAGATCTTTATAACAGCTTTCCAACGGTATATCATTTTACGCTTAACTTATCAGAGTTGAAAATAGCAACCACAAAAAAATACTGCCTCTCTCCTATCCTTACTAATATTATAAATGCGAAAGTAACTCTGTCTGTCTGTCTGTCTATCTGTCTGTCTGTCTGTCTGTCTGTATGTTACGCTTTCACGCCTAAACCGCTGGACCGATTTTGATGAAATTTGCAACAGACATAGTTTAGACCTTGGAGACGGACATGGGCTACTTTTTTTTTTAGGGGAAAAAAGGGTTGAAGGGGTGAAATGGGGTTCAATAAGTTGTAAGGGGATTTTTTTTCTTTACTTTTTTCTATTGCATAAAAAGTAACTGACTGACAGACAACGCACAACCTAAACCGCTAGAGCTAAAGGGCTGAAATTTTTGACAGTGCATCCCTAGCGATTTTTCGACATTCATCCCCTAAGGGGGTGAAATGGGGTTTACCCAAACCGCTGGAGCTATAGGGCTGAAATTTTGATAGTGCATCCCTTTAATGACGTGGACATCCACTAAGAAGCGATTTTTCGAAATTCATCCCCTAAGGGAGTGAAATGTGGGTTTTCCAAACCGCTAAAGCTATAGGGCTGTAATTTTGACAGTGCATCCCTATAATGGCGTGGTCATCCACTATTAAAGCGATTTTTCGAAATTCATCCCCTAAGGGGGGGGGAATGGGGTTACCAAACTACTGGAGCTATAGGGCTGAAATTTTGACAGTGCATCCCTTCAATGACGTGGACATCCACTAAGAATCGATTTTTCGAAATTCATCCCCTAAGGGGGTGAAATGGGGTTTTTCCAAACCGCTAAATTTATAGGGCTGAAATTTTGACAGTGCATCCCTATAATGGCGTGGACATCCACTATAAAGCGATTTTTCGAAATTCATCCCCTAAAGGGGTGAAATAGGCTTTACCCAAACCGCTGGAGCTATAGGGCTGAAATTTTGACAGTGCATCCCTTTAATGACGTGGACATCCATTAAGAAGCAATTTTTCGAAATTCATCCCCTAAGCGGGTGAAATGGGGTTAACCCACACCGCTGAAGCTGAACTGCTTTAATTTTGACAGTGCATCTCTATAATGATGTGGACATTCACTAAGAAGCGATTTTTCGAAATTCATCCCCTAACGCAGTGAAATGAGGTTACCAAACTACTGGAGCTATAGGGCTGAAATTTCGACAGTGCATCCCTATAATGACGTGGACATCCACTAAGAGGCGATTACTCGAAATTCATCCCATAAGGGGGTGAAATTGGGTTAACCCAAACCTCTGAAGCTGAAGGGCTGAAATTTTGACAGTGCATCCCTATAATCACGTAGAAATGAATGACTCGAAATTCACTTTATTTAATATTCATTTGTGATTGCTTCATAATTTCTTGCACCCACGTAAATAGGCGAACAAACTTAACATGTTCGTCAAAACATAAAATGTCACTTCTCTTGATGACATAAGCATGCCAACCTCTGCTTCAAAACTTGCAGATTTGTTGAGCAGAGGTGATATACGCAGCAATTTGTTTACCATATTTATTAAAAAAGTGCACTATAATAAACCCTTTTAGGGATAAGAACAGCTGACATTTTGGTTTGTTTTTTTTTGTTTTTGAAGGAAAACATTGCACATAATAAACAGTTTTTATTTAAAGGCGTTGCAAGGCACGCGGGCTTTATGCTAGTATATATATATATATATATATATATATATATATATATATATATATATATATATATATATATATATATATAAAGTACCGGTAAGTAGATCCGGCTCGAAGGACCAAAAAATGTAAGCTAAAGTTAAATTTGAAAAAAAGGAGGGAACTTTAAATTAAACTCTGATGGTACAGTACAATTAAGAAAAATTCAGTTTATTTCGGATGACTAACACGTTTGAGATCTCGAACACAAGTGATCGAGCCGGTTAATTGGTTGGCTGAAGGCCTGTACAAAAATTTGTAGTAGGAACAATTGTGGTAGTAGATCATGATGAGGTAGTAGATCTAAACAGATGCACTGTCAAAATTTCAGCCCTATAGCTCCAGCGGTTTGGGTAAACCCCATTCCCCCCCCCCCCCTTAGGGGATGAATTTCGAAAAATCGCTTTTTAGTGGATGTCCACATCATTATAGGGATGCACTGTCAAAATTTCAGCCCTATAGCTCTAGCGGTTTGAGTAAACCCCATTTCACTCCCTTAGAGGATGAATTTCGAAAAATCGCTTTAATAGTGGATGACCACGCCATTATAGGGAAGCACTGTCAAAATTACAGCCCTATAGCTTTAGCGGTTTGATAAAACCCGATTTCACTCCCTTAGGGGATGAATTTCGAAAAATCGCTTTAATAGTGGATGACCACGCCATTATAGGGATGCACTGTCAAAATTACAGCCCTATAGCTTTAGCGGTTTGGAAAACCCACATTTCACCCCCTTAGGGGATGAATTTCGAAAAATCGCTTCTTAGTGGATGTCCACGTCATTAAAGGGATGCACTATCAAAATTTCAGCCCTATAGCTCCAGCGGTTTGGGTAAACCCCATTTCACCCCCTTAGGGGATGAATGTCGAAAAATCGCTAGGGATGCACTGTCAAAAATTTCAGCTCTTTAGCTCTAGCGGTTTAGGTTGTGCGTTGTCTGTCAGTCAGTTACTTTTTATGCAATAGAAAAAAGTAAAGAAAAAAAATCCCCTTACAACTTATTGAACCCCATTTCACCCCCTTCAACCCTTTTTTCCCCCAAAAAAAAGTAGCCTATGTCCGTCTCCAAGGTCTAAACTATGTCTGTTGCAAATTTCATCAAAATCGGTCCAGCGGTTTAGGCGTGAAAGCGTAACATACAGACAGACAGACAGACAGACAGATAGACAAACATACAGATAGACAGACAGACAGACAGAGTTACTTTCGCATTTATAATATTAGTAAGGATATATATATATATATATATATATATATATATATATATATATATATATATATATATATATATATATATATATATATGCGTGTGTGCGTGGAATGACAGGTATAATTATATATATAAAAAAAATCAGGTGCGGTCATGGGACCTCCGTCAGGAACGAAGTTCCTTACGATTTTTCTACAACTGCGAATGTAACTCCAAATAAAATCTGTATATTTTATTTATCCTGTCGTTGGAGAAAGTAATCTGATATTCGGGCATGATATCAAGAGGCACGATCCTCCACAAGTCCATCCAATTACTGGCTTATGCAGACAGGAAATCTGGGACTGCACATTAACGAAAGCAAAACAAAGAACATGTTGGCCTCGTCTACAAGAACACCTAACATTTGTCCCACAATTAAGGTAGAGGAACACGAATTTTAAGTGGTAAAATCATTTACCTACCTTCAATAACATCAGCCGACAATAGCATGGAACCAGAAATCCGAAACTAGAAATCCGTTGAACCAACGCGGAGCATAATGAAGACAGCGCCAGCATGGGGCACGTCGCTCATAGTAAAGTATTCAAGAGCAAGAACAGCAGCTTTCAAGATATATAACACGTTGCGCGGATATATACTTTGGCCTTTCTCCGAAAGAGGTACGGAAGTTACCTTTCGAACTTGCTACTAAAAATAATCTGAAACGATCTGCTACTTGGCTCGAGAATGAGATGGCTGGTGAGGAATGGTTTCGTTCATTTATAAATGGCAACAGCAACAGGATATATACAATGTTGATGAAACTGGCGACACTACAGTCCCAAAACCTGATAAAGTAGTAACAAGACGTGGACTACGGCAAGTAGGATCTCTTACTTCAGCTGAAAGAGCCACATTAGTCACTGTTGCTTTGCAGTAAATGTTTTGGGCAATGCTATTCCTCCTTTATTCGTATTTCCAAGGGTTCATTATCACGATTATTTTGTTAAGGACAGGCCAATAGGATCGATTTGTACTACACATCCTTCAGGCTGGATGCAACGGGCCGACGCTGTTACAGACACGCCTGGAAAAGAGGCATTTAGGCAAGAATATGAAGAAAAAAAAGACGGCTGCAAGACGGCGGGTAAAGAAAAATCTTACTGGTGTATTTTTAACCTGTCACTACCGACCCTGGGGTGTGTTCGGTTGTGACATTTATTCACTTTTTTCTAATTTGCCTCCAAGAGTTAACCATTGTACATTTCCTTCAGCTTACTGGCATACTTACTAAATGCTGGGCGATCAAATTAAAATTGTCACAATTGTACCCATTGTACCCTAAATACTTGTAAGAAGTTATACAATTTTATTAACTTACTTTTCTAAATTTTCTAAATTTGTATAAGTCTCATTTGATGCCCTTTCCATTTTTCTAAACTTATTTTTCGCAATAATGAAAAATTCAGCAGCAGTCACATCCAAACTAATTCAAAGGTTTGCTATGTTTGACATTACAGTTAATAATCGTACTTGTAGCTTGATTTTGAAAAGTATTCCATTCATTTCAATAAAAATTCACAAATTGCCTACAGGGATCAATACTCGCACGCATACATACACAAAATATCGCATTTTCTTACGTGACGATTTCTCCCAATTCACTGTACCCGCAAGCCGCGTTAAGGAACTTTGTTCCAAAAATATGCTGTGCTTAAATTATATATATATATATATATATATATATATACTAGCAAAAACCCGCGTGCGTTGCAACGCCTTTCAATAAAATAAGATTATGGGGACACAGTCTGCGATAGGAAAAAGCTATAGTGAAAAAAGAACAAATCTGGGAAAATTGATTTTGGGAGATGACCGCCATGGACCAAATTATATATTGAGTATACTATTAGGGTGGCCCTTATTTCGACTTTTTTGACTTTACCCAAAAAGATCCCCCCAAAAATATTCGAATGGATGAAAAACGAGCCAGTGTGAAATTTGTCGCCAATCGGGAGTGATTTAGAGGTCCCTCAAAATCGTCAAAGTTTCGAAAAATTTGATTTTTTTGCATTTTTTCTTTTTTAGCCACCCCTGAAAATTTTATTCCAACCCTGACCGATAAAATAATATAGATATTTTTATTACCTTTCTAATAAACATCATTTAAAAAAAAACGGTTGACAAATAGAGAAGTTATGGCCATTTATGTTATAGAAAACCAAACATTTTAATTTCTATAAGAATATTACATATTAATTTAATTTTCAATAAAAACCACTAACAATTTAGTCTAGTTTCGACTGCCATAAGGATAGAATCGCTAAAAGTGCCAGAAGTTAAAGTTTGATCAGTGGAATAATTTAGATTGCCAGTAGTTTAAATTGTTTGTTTTGTTTATAGTGTTTTCGTTATAAACTTGTTCTGTTCATAAAAATTGATTATATTTTTTAATAATACATAATTTAAAGATTCATATGCAAAAATGAGCACAATAGCACATAAAAATTTACGTTCACACATATATTTCAGCCAATTTCCCACTAGTGCTAAACGTATAACTATTTTGTAAGAAGTCAGTTTATTCCATCTTCGTTCATCATACTGGAAAGTTAATCGTATGGACCGAAGGGGTCAAACCCACATCCCAACTAGTTTACCATGCCGCCACCACATATATGAAATCGTACTGAGAAGTGTATTTGAATCCAAATTCGGATCAGTTACTTCCGGTTCTGATGTTCCTTTATTCAAAAGATTTCAATCATATTGGCCAAATATAAATAAAATGAATTTTAAACCAGCACTTCAAGACGAAAAGCTTTTTACGATTTTAATTGATGTAAAAGAAGAAGTTTCAAACTTTTGTAAACGTCAATTGGAAAAAAAAAAATAGGAAGAGACGATTACCTAGAGCTATTAGAGTTGACTTTAATTTGTTTAGGCACAAGTTCTAAAACAATATTTCGCTATCCAGGACCGATGCACGCCCGATGGATGTCTAAAGCATTGTACTCGTTGAAAATATATCTATTTCGAACAGAATTAAATTTAACCGAATCTGAAGAAAACAAATTAAGAGATATATGTGCTTTTATTATCCGTTTTTATGTGAAGGCTTGGTTTAACTGTCCTGTTTCATCATCAGCGCCATACCAAGATTTGTGTCTTATACGAGAAATTTATAATTACAAATCTTGTGACAAACAAATATCTGAAGCTGTAATCAAGAAGTTTTCGAACCATTTGTGGTACCTATCAGACGAATGTGTTGCACTAAGTTTGTTTGACGAAAACGCTTCGAATGAAATTAAAAGAGAAATAACAGATAAGATAAAGACTCTGAAAAGCCGTAATTATGATGGAGATGATAAAGATTACGATGACGATGTTGATACAATAGAAAATATGAAACGTATACCACTAGGAAATAGAAACATTTATAGAAAAAGGGCTTGTTCCGGCTAGACGTACCTGAAAAATCCAAAGCAAAACAAACCTGAAAAAAGCCACCTCTGAAAGTAAAAGGAGAAGGAATGAATGAGTAAAACACCAATTTCTTCATAATTAATATTTATTTATTTCACTATAAACATACCTCCTGAAAAGGACATAAAAAAGGAAAACTAAATAAAATACAAAATTTCTTCACCACTATTAATTTATTCACTTCAAACAAAAAAAAAGGCTGTAAAAACAAAAACACCCTGAAAGTGAAAAGTCAAAGGCGAAATAAATAAAAAACAAAACTGATCTTTTTCACTATTTGTTCACACAAATTTACAATAAAAAAAGGACATCACTACACATAAAAGTTCATATCTGAAAATAGATAAAAATTAAGTAAAGATTAGATACAAAAATACGTACCCCGTTTGCTAATCCATCCATTTTCCAACAAAAACATCACTCGCGTCCGAGGAAAGAAAACGCCAAAAAGCCGTCGGCAAATCGACATCAGCAAAATCTGTAAACGAAAAATTAGTAAAAAATACAAACAAATTCCACAAAAACTCTTACCTGTCAACCCTAAAATGGATAATCCCAAAACTCCGCCTCATCATCCCCTCTAAATCGGTGCTAAAACCTAAAAATATAACTAAAATTAATAAATAAATGAAAATAAACAAAGATAAAAATACTTACCAAGTTGCACCTCCATTTGACATCTGCAGGAAAAACAAGAACAGCTGATCGGACATTGCACGCAGATCTAGTACATAACCCGAAATTATGTACTTCGAGAACGAAGCCCCCTACTACAGGATAGCCGCAGCTATTATTTGAATAGAAATAAATACCGACGCACAGACGGCGTTAAATCAGATTGCTTTTAATCTTTCTAGAGTCTTGAACTAGAAGATAAAATCTGTATTGAGGTTTTAGCAATAAAGCAATTTCAAAGCCTAAGTATCGAACTTAGCATTCTGGAAAGACAGAATTGAGGTCTTTTCCCAGTAAAGCCCGAATTAAAGACAGTTTTGAAGTCTTTAATACAGCAGTAACTTAATCACCAAAATTGATTTCAGCAGTTACTCTAACCAACCACAGAGGGACGAATTTGCGAAGAAACAAGGCAAAGCAGTCCAGCAAGCCACAACCAGGGCAGCAAGCAGCAACCAGGCAGCAAACAACAAGCAAATCCCAAGCGATTCCCAAGAAACGAAACCAGAGTGCAGCAACACAAAGGTTATTCCTGGCTGTTCTAATTGCAGAACACATCAGGCGAAACATCGATCGTCATCTGACAGATAGGTGGCGTTATCAATTAAACTATCAGAGCAAGCAATATTTTGGTAATTCTTATTTACAAACAAATAAAGAATAATTTACGAATTTTCAAGTACTAAATCACGAATTAATAACGAATTTAAGATTGAATTGAAATATTTTGGCAATTTGTTGAATTTATATTTAAGAAAATCTAATAATTAATTGCGAATAAATAGTAATTTGGTTATTGGAAAAAGTTATCTTTTTATTGAAACGCACCCTTCCGGCACCTTTTTATTGAGTCAGAAATTAAATTGCTAATTCTGAACATTGGTCCTTCGAGCCGGATAGTGATTCAATAAGATAACTTAAGCCGCAATACAAGCATGGATGCTTTAATAATTCAACAGAGCGAAGTACGAGAGAGACTCGAAAGGTCTTTCAGAAACTATCTCAAGGATGGCCCATCTAGGAAGACAGCGCAGTATTTTCAAAAAAGGCTCAAGATGCTCGACGATGACTGGACGGAATTCAAGAACAATCATCGACAGATTACATCAATCAAGACGAAGAAGGATGAGAAAGAGCAGCTATACTTCAAGGAGGAGTGGTATGCCAATACAGAAACCGCCTATATCGATATGTACTGCAAAATCGATGAAGACTATCACAAAACGCTGTCAGTCACAGAACCAGTCGCACGAACGGAGCAGTCATCGGCCGAACTAAACAACAGCTGCATTACGCAACCCAACAACAATGTGAAACTCCCAAGGATCTCGATACCCACATTTGCAGGGGATTACGAGTCATGGCCATCATTCCTAGATTTATTTTCCAGCCTTGTGCATAACAAAATATCTTTAACAGGAGCACAAAAACTCCAATATCTAAAGGCTCATCTTTCTGGAGAAGCTGCACGACTACTCAGCAACACGCTCATTAGTGACGCCAATTATGAACCAGCATGGCAACTTCTCGTCGATAACTACGACAACAAGAGAGCATTGTTGAAAACCCAGCTCGACATTTTGCTCAATCAACCAAAACTAACCCGAGAAACAGCTCAAGGCATCAAGGAGCTAAAAACGAGGACACATGAATGCCTCACTGCCATTGAAAATCTGGAGGTTCCAACACAAAATTGGGATCCTATTCTCATCCACTTGCTTGTACAGAAACTACCGACCGAAACTCACGAGCAGTGGGAGCAATCCCAGAGTACTAAGTCGAGGCAAACCATTCCGACATGGCCAGAATTGCGTAACTTCCTCGAAACAAGATTCAGGACGTTAGAAGCCGTCAACAACTCTGCAAACAAAGGTCATGAACATCACGAGAGTAGATCCAGGGATCATCCAAGAAGAAAAACTCAAACCTTCCACGTAGCTAATCACAGCACATGCATCCTGTGCAAGGGCACACATGTTATGAGGAAATGCCCCAAATACGTTCAATTGAGCATCGATGAGAGATACAAGGTAATCAAATCAAAGGAGCTATGCATCAATTGCCTGGGAACAGGCCATCGCTTATCACAATGTTCCAGCAAAAGTAGATGTTTCCAATGCGGAAAGGCTCACCATACGACCCTACACAGAATCCAGTCAGCGAGTCAAACCAACAGCAGCGTTTCACCGCCCTCAAGTTCAAACGATGAATTACCATCCAACCAAACACAAACATACTTCGCTCAGGCAGCACCTTACGACTGCCGACAAGTACTATTAGCCACAGCCCTGGTCACCGTAGTATCTCCAACTGGACGAGAGCAGGTCTGCAGAGCACTCATTGATCCTGGATCTCAATCCTCATTCGTACGTGAGGCAGTGGTTCAAAGTCTACAACTCAAAAAGGAGCCAATACAAACAGCATTAAGCGTAATCGGTAACATGCCAGCCGGGAAAATCACAAAATGGGCCTCGCTGCAACTAAAGACACGAAACCAACAGGCGAAGAACATCCAGGTCCAGGCGATGGTAATTAACAAAATAACTAATCCATTACCAAATAGTGAATGTTCTAGCAAGGATTGGACGCACTTAGAGGGTCTCGAATTAGCGGATCCAACGTTCCACAAGCCGGGTAACATCGACATCCTTTTGGGAGCAGATGTATTCCCCATGATCATCTTGGCCGGCCTAAGGAAAGGCAACGAGGAAGCCCCAGTGGGACAAAACACGGTGTTTGGGTGGATCATCTCTGGGAAGACCACTTCAGCTGCACGAGCAAACACACATATGAAAACATTCTTCACTCAGGCGACTCCTAACGATGAGCTAAAGAGATTCTGGGAACTAGAAGAACTTCCATCAAGATCTAAGTGGACAAATGAAGAGACTCGCTGTGAGAACCATTTCAACAACTACTTCACCAGATGCAGCAACGGACGTTACCAAGTCCGGCTTCCATTTGCAGCCGATAAAATACAGCTTGGCGCTTCAAGACACATCGCCATTCGAACGTTGATGCAGATGGAGAAACGATTCAAATGCATACAGGAATATTTGACGTTAGGACACATGGTGCCTACCAACACTCCAGAATCAGCACTTCAAAACCAATTGCCCAACGACACAGCAACATATCGATGCTGTTACTTACCTCACCATGCTGTCATCAAACCGAGTAGCACGACCACCAAACTGAGAGTAGTGTTCGACGCATCTCGTCCAACTGCCAATGGAAATTCGTTAAACAGCGTATTACTAAATGGACCAGTAATACAAGACTAATTGATGTCCACACTCATGCGATGGAGAAAACATCGAATTGCTTACATGGCCGACATAGAGAAGATGTACCGGCAGATACGAGTTCATCCAGACGATGCCGATTACCAACGGATAGTTTGGAGGGAATCACCAGAGCAACCCATACAAGACTACAAACTGTTAACCGTAACATTCGGAACAAAGAGTGCTCCTTTCCTTGCCATCCGAACTATGCACCAATTAGCGAAAGATGAATCAAAAACTTTCCAAACTGGCTCCAACGCAGTACTCAACGATTTTTACGTTGACGATTTGATGACTGGCGCCGACAACATAGAAGAAGCGAAGGAGAAACAAAAACAACTAATTCAGCTTCTTCGAGCTGGAGGACTAGAACTTCGAAAATGGGCCGCAAATCACAACGCCATCTTGGAAGAAGTTCCGGCAGCCGATTGGGAGGTCTCTTTTCCTCTCGAAGTAAACTCACAGGAAGTCAAGGCTCTTGGCTTATTATGGAATCCTGCCAGCGATATACTATCGTACAAGGTCAGCATGGAGTCAGCACCAGAAACATATACAAAACGGAAAATATTGTCCGAAATTGCGAAGCTGTTCGACCCCATCGGCTGGCTAACCCCAGTAACAATTAATGCCAAAATACTCATACAAAGTCTTTGGCTGACAAAACTCGACTGGGATGAAACGGTCCCGATCAACATCGATCAACAATGGCGAAGGTTCCGAGAAGCCCTCCAAGTCATCCAAACTATTCAAATCCCGCGGTGGATTGAAGCTCACAACACAACCCAGAACGTCGAAATCCATGGATTTTGCGACGCATCCTTCAAAGCATATGCAGCAGCCGTATACATCCGGACACAGGATGAAGACGGCAACTACCATTGTCACTTAATCGCTGCCAAAAGCAAAGTGGCACCCATCAAGACCATCTCACTGCCAAAGCTAGAGTTATGCGGAGCACACTTGTTGGCCAAATTACTGGCACAAGTAAAGGACGACATGAAGTTCCAGCAGGTAACTGCACATGCTTGGACTGATTCTACAATTGTACTCGCATGGTTGAGAAAACATCCATCATCATGGGAAACATTTGTGGCGAACAGAGTCTCACAAATACATCAACTGCTAGACCAGAGCAGCTGGAATCACGTCAGAACAGAGGACAACCCTGCCGACTGCGCAACAAGAGGGCTATCACCGAGTGAATTGAAACTACACAAGTTATGGTGGTCAGGTCCTCACTGGCTCCAACAGACAAAGGAGCACTGGCCAAAACGGAAAGAAATCCAAGATACCACGGTGGGATTACGAAAAATCACCACCAATCTTCATGTCGAAAAAGATCCCTCTAATCACGATCTGCTCAACAGATACTCATCATTAACGAAATTGCTAAGAGTCACAGCATATTGTCGACGATGGTTAAAAGCGACAAAATCAACATCCTGTCCTCCCCAGCCTAGCTACCTAACTTCAAGAGAAATCCAAGCAGCTCTACAGTGCTGGATAAGAAACGTCCAAAACCAGGAATTTGAAAAGGAGAGACGAGCGATCCAATCAAAACTCCCAATATCCAGCAAAAGTAGACTCATCAGATTGACCCCGTTTCTCGATCAGGAAGGTATTCTGAGAGTAGGCGGACGCATTCAGAATGCCAACACACCATTCTCCGCCAGTCACGTTCGAGCCCTTGAACTGTTCAGTGCTTTTGCTCCCAGTGACTTTCAACCTTAATTTTTTCCTGAGCCTCACTCTCAGAGTGCAGTTTATTGTTTTTTTCGTGCTTTTGATTTTGACTGTGCGTCAGTGCACATTGTGAAATTTTTTTCTTTTTTTTTGGACTATTTTTGTAGTTTCCTTTGTTTTCGGCATAGTGTAAAGTGCGATTACTAGCGGCATGGCGCCAGCGCCAGGGCCAAGTAGCAACCCATTTGCGCTCCTAGATGACACCAAACCGAAAAAGAAGTTCCGAAAACGCAAAAATGTTGATAACGAACTATGGAATCCGACACCAGCAGAGACACAGAATTTTTTCTCATTGGGGCAAGATCCTAAATATATTACGGCAGAGCTGATCTACAATGAAAAAAAAATAACGGAGCTGAATCCATTCTTGGTTCAAAAAACCCTCCAGATCTATTCTGGAAAAATCAAGAGTTGCCGAGCCCTTCGTGAAGGAAAATACCTCCTACTTCTGCCAAATGAGCTCGAAGCAAACAAAATAGTTAAAAATTTAAAAAAAATTGGAAATTACGAGGCGCAAGCGTTGTTTTTTGATAAGCTTAATGAGTCCAAAGCAACCATACGAATGCCAAACCTGAAGGGAGTGAGCGAAGAAGACATCCTTGAGGGAATTAAAGAGGATAATTCCACGGTCAAGGCTGTTAAGCACTATGTAAGGACAGTAAACAATCAAAAGGTAAATACGGGTACGTTGCTGATTACCTTCACCACCTACCAACCGCCCAAACATGTTTATATCCTTTATGAGAAAATTAGCACGCAAAGATGGTATCCAGCTCCTTTAAGATGTCGGCGATGCTTCCAATTCAGGCACCATGAAACCAGGTGTAACGAAACGCCCAGATGTCCCACGTGTAACGAGGTGAAAGCGGAAGCTGAAGACCATATTTGTACGAAAGTTTATTGCATCAGCTGTAAAATAGAAGGTCAACACTCCACCCTCGACAGAAATTGCCCAATGTTCCTAAGAGAAAAGGAGATTGTAGTGATTCAACTCAACCGCCATTTAAGCAGGTTCGAAGCCAGAAAGCAATGGTATGAGGAACATGCGCAAACCAACGCTCACTCACAGGAATCCCACGTAGGCAGGAAGAACGGTAATGAGCAATCAACCACACTAACCCAAAATTCTAGAAATAATGATATCGTAGCAACTAACATCAATCATGTAGGTACAAAAAATGTTACTAACAACAAATCTTGGGCTAGTATAGTTAGCAGCAACAACACCCAAATTAGGAAAACAAGTACAGAAGAACTAATCAAGAACAACCCAGACAATAAAATAAACATAACAAAACAAGCACATCAGAAAATCGTTACAATTAACTCACCATACCCTAATACACAAAACACCCAAATAAAATTCACAGCAAATGACAAACCTGTAGACATATCGCAACTAAATGCATTACTCTCTCTCTCGCCTAACACTCTTAAAAACACCATTGCAGCAGTAAACACGGCACACTCTCCAATAAACACACCAAATAGACGAGAAAACACATTTGAAACCGAAACAGATTCAGATATGGAAATTCAATCCACTAACATCAAAACACTACCTGATAGTAAACAATAATATGGCATTTGCAAATCACCAAGGGCAACGTAGACTTACAAACATTCCCAATACCAACAAACTTACAATAGTACAGTGGAACATTTCAGGACTCTATACAAACTCTGCTTCACTTGACATAATAATAGCACGATACAACCCGGACATCATAGCACTGCAAGAAACACACCTACCACACGTAACTCCCACAAACGCACCCAGAAAATACCGACAGTATGACTTATTCACACATAACACACATTCCACGAGAGTCAGCGGAGCTGTCATCATGGTAAAAAGAGGCCTAGCGGTAGAAACATTACCCATAACTAACCAAAATACTCCCATGCTAGCACTTAGAGTGCATGCTGGAATAACAATGGACATTGCCTGTATCTACGTGGAACAAGAACTGAACAATATAACAGAAGAACTAGACAAACTAACTTCACCACTAAGAAGACCAGCAGTACTCCTCGGAGATTTCAATGCGCATCACCAGCTATGGGGATCGCAGTACAATACTCGGAGAGGTAATCAGGTAAGCGCCTGGCTAGATAATACAGAATACGTACTACTGAACGACGGATCACCGACAATGTTTACAACACGAAACACACTGACTAATATAGACCTTTCACTAGCAACCCCAGACATTGCCTCAAGACTGAACTGGACTACAACTGAGCACCCTAAACAAACGGACCACTTTCCAATCATTTTGCACATTAACCAAGCCACAGAACATTCAAAACATATTCCACAATTTGTTGAACGTCACGCCGATTGGAACAAATTCCAATTAAAAGTTGAGGAGTATCTCCTACAGAAAGAGCTGAGCCCCAGCATTAACAGGGAAGTAGCAATCTTAACGAGAGCTATTCGGTATGCTGCCAACTGCAGCATGCCATCAACTCAACGCGCCAATAAAACTACCCCTTCTTGGTTCAACAATGATATTCGCCAGCTGGTTCGAACAAAGAATCAGGCTTGGAAGCGTTTTAAAAGATCCCCTACTGCAGAAAATGCAATCTCTTATCGCTCCATTAATGCGCTAATGCGCAGAACGATTCGAAAAGAAAAACGCAAGGCTTGGGAAAATTTTCTTGATGCTATTAACCCCAACAACTCAGTTCAAGAAAACTGGCGCTGCATCAGAGCGGTGTTCGGAAATAGAAAAGGCACTATGATTTCCGCACTTGAACATGAAAATAGGACTATTAGCAATCCCAACGAAATCGCAAACCTAATAGGCAAACAGCTCTCAAGTTATGCAGACACTGATCTTGTAGTGACCGCGTAAAATTTAATTACTAAACTTTACGCAATGTCACACAACAACCTCCCACACGATAAACACGATCGATCGGAACACTTCATCGAGCACTTAAAGTTCAGTGATCTACTCGCCTCCCGTTCCGTTCCGATCGTGTATATCGGGACAGCCAATATCCGGCATCCTCGACACTCTCTATCCGAAGGTTCCTCCAAGACGATACCCAAAGTTTCCATTAACAAAAATAATCTAAATATAAAATTAATAAATAGATATACATATGTATATATATATACATATATAATTAATATTACAAAAACTAGTGTAGTGACCTTATAAAATATACATATCAGTATAATAAACCAAATTTTATAACAATAAACCAAAAGGCGTACTTTATAAAAAAACAAATGGTGAAAAACCCAAAATTGGTGACCCCGAGTTGAACACATAATTAGTGCAAGAGTGGCCAGTGGCGTAAGCCAAATCGGCTTTATCATACAAAAAAAAATAATAACAGTGAAACCTCATGGTGCCATAGAGCACTTGTTTTTTTGTGGTTTATCAAATACGAATATTCAATCGCCCTAAAACAAAAGGAAGCCGTTTCCAGACACCAGATTACACACAACGATTTTTCTTTTCAAAGGAACAACAAAAAAACAGATAATTATAACATTGCCATAAACATTTCATTAATATTTAATTTTAGTTATGAAGATATACATAAACTAAGCAAAAAAATTAGAGAATTTTAAAAGAATTCGAAATACTTTGAATTTATTCACATCATTGGATAGATGCACATATAAAAACGAAGTGACATCCATAAGTAGCTGCATATTTTTCCACTCGGATTTTCATTTTAAATAATTACATACTTTAACATTTTTTTTAGATATAAGGCACACATATATATTTATTGATTTATTTTTTTCTCTTACAATTTTTTCCTCTATTATTTTGATTTTGCATATAACAAATTTACCTTTGGTTTTGGATTATTTTAAACCTAAGACATAGTTTATTTTTTTTTTTTTTTTTTTCATACAAAATTTTTTTCTATGATTTTGATTTTGCATATAACAATCTTTGGTTTTGGATTATTTTAGACCTAAGGCATATTTTATTTTTTTTTTCATACATTTTTTTCTATTATTTTGGTTTTAGACATATATATCAAAATTATCTTACGTTTTGACTGTTTGAATTTTGGTTTAATAATTAAATCTCGCTACACATTTATACACGTTTTAGTACGATTTTTTTTTTGTTTGGGCTTACCATATTATTCATATGTACATGTACATATATATATATACAAAACAGTATATTCTATTTTTTTATTAAAATTTCTCTTGACGATATTAAATAATTTGAAGTTGAATCTTGAAATACAATTTTTTCCATCGTGTACTTTGTCTGGGTCGCATTATTTACCGGCGATTGTAATATTTTCTTTTCTAACTAGTGGTTATGTCAAGAACCGGGGAATCGTTAATGGACCAAGATATTCCACATACGGAGGAACCTAAGCCCGGAACTTCGGGAGTTGACGGCATTAAAATGTCGAAACTCGAAATTCCCAAGTTCTGGGTCCACCAGCCCGCCTCCTGGTTTTACCAGGCCGAAATCATGTTTCAACTGGCGGGCTGTAAGGCGGATAAAATGAAAGTCTACAACGTTATAGCTGCATTGCCGGAAGAGGCGGTAACGGCAATGCGGCTTAGCACAGTGGACCCCTCTACCTCCTCATACGAGGAAATTAAAGCGCATCTGCTCGAGAAGTACGGCACTTCGGAGAAGCGCCGCCTCGAGCAGCTTCTGTCAGTGCAAGAGCCTGGAGACAGAAAACCTTCTGAGTTTCTCCAGGCTCTCAAGGCACTAGCGGGCGGGTCGGCAGCAGTCAACGACGACCTGATCCGGAACCTGTGGGAGCGTAGGCTTCCACAGGCCATCCAGGTCACGTTGGCCACCGCTGCTGACCAGTCGTTACCCGCACTGGCCGCCATAGCGGACAAGGTTTGGGAGGTGCTTCCACATGGAGGCGCCTCATACGCGTCCGCCGTCAGCGCAGCACCGACCAACTCGGAGCCCACATTGGTGGCGCTGCAAAGCGCCATCAATAGGCTGACGGCACGGCTGGACAAACTTGACCGAAACCAGCGCAGCCCAAGGAGCCGAACACCTGCCAACCGACAGGGCAGCTCCCGTCAGCCCTCGGCCACTCGGCCAACAGGGGCCAATCAAGCCAGGGGTAGCCTTTGCTATTTCCACTACCGTTACGGTAGTGAGGCACGCACCTGCAAGGCCCCCTGCAGTTTCGGTGGTGGCCAAGCCAAACCGGCGAAGAAAAAGGCCACCACCCATAAAAAAAACTAAAGTGGGGGATCGACATGAGCGAGCATATAACCGGCCGCTCATATCGTTTATTCGTCAGAGACACCAACAATCGGATGGACTTTCTGATTGATTCGGGCTCTGACGTTTCAATTGTTCCCGCCAAGGCGTTCCCGGCCCATAACGGTAGCCCGAACGTCCTTCTGTACGCGGCCAACGGATCACTGATCCGAACCTTCGGCACAAAGTTGCTTGAACTTGAACTCGGCTTACGCCGACGATACGTTTACAACTTCATTATAGCCGACACCACTAAAGCCATTATCGGGGCGGACTTCTTAACGAAGTTCAAATTGTCTGTCGATTTTGAATATCGGCATTTAGTCGACAAGCGCACGAAGTTTCGAATTAACGTGTGCGCTACCGTCGACTACAACCCCGAAACATTTCCATGCCGAGTTATTGGCATATACAAAGAGCTATTAACGAAGTACGCTTCGTTAACAAAACCGCCCAATTTTAACCTTCCGGTTAAACACAATGTGCAACACCACATTGTAACTAAAGGGCAATTACCTTTTGTCACCGCTCGGAGACTCCATCCGGAGAAACTGAAGGTGGCAAAGTTAGAGTTCGACCATATGGTCCAATTGGGGATTTGTCGACCTTCGTCGTCCCCCGCAGCATCTCCGCTTCATCTGGTTCCTAAACGGGACTCACATGATTGGAGGCCATGCGGCGACTACCGTCGCCTTAACGCTGTCACTGTGCCGGATAGATATCCGATCCCGCATATACAGAATTTCTCCGTGAATCTTCACGGCTGCACAATTTTTTCGAAGGTTGACTTGGTACGTGCATACCATCACATACCAATCGCCCCAGAAGACGTGCATAAGACTGCACTCATTACGCCATTCGGCCTATATGAGTTTACACGTATGCCATTCGGCCTACGGAATGCAGCACAAACCTTTCAAAGGTTCATAAATGAAGTTACGAGAGATCTCGACTTCGTTTACGTATACTTGGACGATATACTTATCGCCAGTAAAACCGAGGATGAACATATCGTTCACCTCGAAGAGCTCTTTAAACGCCTCGATAGCTTCGGTTTAACCATTAAGCTAGAGAAATGCGTTTTCGGTGCAACAGAGATTAAGTTTCTAAGCCACCGCATCACAAAGGATGGAATACTTCCATCCTCCGATCGGGTTCAGGCTATCGTTGATCTCGCACCTCCAACTTCTGTCAAATCGATCCACAAGTTTTTGGGAATGGTGAATTTCTATCACCGATTTATCCCAAAATTGGCTGAACAGTTGGTGCCTATAAACGAGCATTTGAGAGACCTTCTCAACCGCTCACGTGCCAATAAAGTTTTTGACTGGCCCGCAGAATGTCAGGCGGCATTCCTCAAGGTGAAAACCTCGATGGCTGAAGCAACTCTGCTGAACCATCCAATCGAGGATGCAAAATACAGTCTTACGACTGACGCCTCTGATTATGCAATCGGAGGCGTTTTGGAACAATTCAACGGTCATCGGTGGCAACCTCTAGCTTTTTATTCCAAAAAGCTGTCACCAACCGAACGGAAGTACTCTGCATTCGATCGCGAACTCCTCGCAATCTATGCAGCGATCAAACACTTCCGTTATTTCGTTGAAGGACGCAATTTCATGGTCTATACTGATCACAAACCACTGGTTCGCGCCCTTCACACAAAGACCGAACGATCCCCTCGACAGACCAGACATTTGGGTCTAATCTCTCAGTTTACCACAGACATCAGGCATGTGTCTGGTAAACAAAACGTTGTCGCCGACTACTTGTCGCGCTCACTAGCAACCGACAACGTCGACTCGGTCACCTTCGACCTGCCTACACTAGCTCAGGCTCAACAAGGTGACACAGAGCTGAAGTCTCTACAAGAGCACCCCAGCAACGGCTCACGGGTAAAACTAATTCTCACGCCAATACCATTTACCGCCCATCAGGTGTGGTGTGAAACTAGTACAGGCATTCCAAGGCCTTACATACCCACTTCCTTACGCAGACTAGCGTTCAACTCCGAACATAGTCTCTCTCATCCTGGTATTCGCGCTACAAGACGAGCCGTTACCAAGAAATACTTCTGGCCATCGATCAATAAAGACTGCAATGAGTGGTCTCGATCATGCCTAGGTTGCCAAAAGTCCAAAGTTTCACGGCATACCAAATCTCCATTGGAAGCTTTCAAACTTCCAAATAATAGATTTGACCATGTCCATATGGATATAGTGGGACCCCTACCCCCATCTCGTGGATACTCTTATATCTTAACGATAGTCGATAGATTCACGCGATGGCCCGAAGCATACCCAATTCGGGATATCTCAGCTTCAACAGTGGCAAGAAAATTCGTCACTGAATTTGTCCCACGATTCGGCGTACCTCTTGAGATCACAACCGATCAAGGTACGCAGTTCGAATCGAAACTGTTCAATGAAGTTGCCAAATTACTCGGCACTCATCGAATTCGGACTACCGCCTACCACCCGCAAGCAAACGGGATGGTTGAACGGTTTCACAGGCAACTAAAAGCAGCCTTAATGGCAAGGGACAACACTACTCATTGGAGTGAAGATTTGCCCTTTGTAATATTAGGCATACGCACGGCAATTAAAACCGACTTACAATGCTCACCAGCCGAGCTCGTATACGGTCAGAATCTGAGACTTCCCAATTCGATTTCTATCAATACCGATGAAAATCCAATTGAAGAATCAGAATTCCTCTCTCGCCTTCGTTCTCACATGCAGAACATTAAGGCAATACATCCTCGGCAGCCCGTCCAAAAGGATGTCTACGTGCCAGAAGCCCTGGAGAACGCCGACTACGTTTTCATACGAGTCGACAGAGTTCGAAAACCTTTCGAACCTCCATACGAGGGCCCATATGAAGTAATCAAACGATTACGAAAACACTTCGTCGTCAAATTGAACGGCACAACCAAGTCAATATCCATTGACAGGCTAAAGCCAGCTTTCGGTTGTGACCGCGACAACGAAGCTAAGCCACCTAAAGCGGTAACATTTCGTTAACGCTACGCTGGGGGGGGGGGAGTATGTAGTGACCGCGTAAAATTTAATTACTAAACTTTACGCAATGTCACACAACAACCTCCCACACGATAAACACGATCGATCGGAACACTTCATCGAGCACTTAAAGTTCAGTGATCTACTCGCCTCCCGTTCCGTTCCGATCGTGTATATCGGGACAGCCAATATCCGGCATCCTCGACACTCTCTATCCGAAGGTTCCTCCAAGACGATACCCAAAGTTTCCATTAACAAAAATAATCTAAATATAAAATTAATAAATAGATATACATATGTATATATATATACATATATAATTAATATTACAAAAACTAGTGTAGTGACCTTATAAAATATACATATCAGTATAATAAACCAAATTTTATAACAATAAACCAAAAGGCGTACTTTATAAAAAAACAAATGGTGAAAAACCCAAAAATCTAAACCTACACGGTGAAGATGACAGAGCCATAGAGGCAGAGCTGGAAACTCTCCAGAACCTTCCTCCCTCCCCCCTAGACATGCAGATAACCTTAAGAGAAGTCCAAGATGTATTGGACTCTTACAAAGGTTCAACACCGGGCCTGGACAAAATAACTTATGGAATGATGAGAAACGCCCCATCACTCTATTTGCAGAGGCTAACTAGGCTCTATAATAAGGTGCTGAGCTCGGGCACATTTCCACAGGCCTGGAAATTGGCAGAGATCCGCCCCATCCCTAAAGTTCCCAACAAAATTGTCCCCACTACCCACATCAGACCAATATCCCTCCTTCCAACATCTTCCAAAGTCCTAGAAAAAATCCTCAGCAATAGACTAGGTTGGCTCCTAGAACGAAGGCTCACAGACGGGGTTGTCGGCTACAGACCTGGCAGGGGAACACTGTCACTCTTACAGGAAACTGAGCACAACCTGGCCTGTGCCATTGGACGGAGAGAACATAGTGTATTGCTTTCAGCAGATCTGGAGAAAGCATATGACAGACTTCAAAGAAAAGTCGTCGTGCACCAGCTCATCCAATGGAATGCAGGTTACAACTTTGTAAAGACAGTCAACTCATTCCTCACAAACCGTAAAATCATGGTTCGAAATAAAGGTTTTGCTTCGAATGTCCTACACCTAGCAAGTGGAACACCGCAAGGGTCGCCTTTATCGGTTACCCTATTCAACACCTACATACACCAACTATCTTCAGCACTAACACAAGTGCGCAACCTCTATTTCCATATATACGCAGACAATATAGTTCTCTACGCTTCTGGCGATACCTACACGGTAGAAAATACACTAAGAACAGCACTTAACGTCCTAAAAGCATGGTGCCAAACAGCTGGGGCAATTATTTCAGAAGACAAGCTGGAAGCATTACATGTCTGCAGGAGAACAAGTTGTACTGCAACCAGCTTAAGCTGGGCAAATCACACAATCCCACTAAAAGAAGAACTGAAGCTGCTAGGTTTACACCTGAACAAAACATTACGGTGGAATAAGCAGGCAAAAGTAGTTGCTGAAGATTTGAGGAAACGCAATAACATTCTCAAGGTCATTTGCCAAAAAAAGCATGGACCACCAGTAAACCTAGCCATAAGAATAGCGAAGCAAATAGTAATTGGCAAAGTGGACTACGGACTGACCTTATACGGACATGGAACAAAGACAGCACTCGAAAGAGTCCAAAAGCCAATTAACCAGGCTGCATGCATTGCTCTTGGAGCCCTACCTACGACGCCGATCGATGCTCTCTTGATCGAGGCCGGTCTACCTACCATTACAGAACGGACAGAAGAATTAACGGCTACCGTAATCCTTAAAAACATGCACAATTACCAAGCTCCACTGCATCAAACCATAACGTACATACTCCACTCTGAAATGAAAAAATACAGAAAACCATCGGCCCTCGTACTGGGGTTGAAGAAACTTCCAACAGACTTACTTTACATCCCTGACCAAACACAGAACCGAACAAATATAACACCCCCTTGGTCATTTAAGCAGTGTCGAATAAACACAGAAATGACCAAATACAACAATTACAGTAGCCCTTTTATAAGACAGCAATTCAATCGACTAATACAAGAACAAGGAGTACAGCAACAATACTACACAGACGCATCTAAAATGACAGATCAGGTCTCTTACGCGGTAGTGAATAGAGAGGGAAACGTATTGAGTCTAGCAAGAATGCCAGGTTGGACTTCAATCTATATCGCGGAAACAATAGCCATATACGAAGCCTGCTTACTTGCAGAAAGTTCAGAATCTGCTGTAATCATAACTGACTCGCTCTCCGCACTTCACTCAATCAGGAACCTGAAAAACAGACACCCAACAGTAGTACATATAAGACAGATAGTAAGTAACAAGGACATACGACTTATTTGGTGCCCCGCACACAAGGGCATAAGTGGGAACGAATACGCAGACAGGGAAGCAAAAGAAGCTCATAGACGACCCCTAACAGAAGTACGAACACCTGACTTTCTATCGGTACGAAAGAAAGCGCGACAAACAATAGACGACAAAAAACAACGTAACTGGAACCGAAGCAGCACCTTCCTAGCCTCGCATTGGAAGGAAATTACAACACCCCAGGGGCATAATCTCCCCAGATCGTTGGGGGTCCAGTATACAAGACTACGGCTCGGACATTTCCTGGCCGTTAAAAGATACATCTTCGAGAGAGCTGCCCCACCTTCTTGTCCATACTGCCCGGTGCAAATTCTATCAGCACGACACCTCTTCATTGACTGTCCTACCACTGCTCACATATTACGACAATATATACAATATGACAACAACATACCTATACTGAATACGAACAAGGAACAGACGAAAACACTAATTACAATTTTAAACAGACTGATACAAGGACCATCCCCTAGAATTTAAGACTACATATAGAATAGCTTCATAGTATAAAATTTAAGATTGTAAAAATTAAGATTGTATAGCCCACTAGGATTAAGCTCCATGGGCTTAGACCCACTTTGTTAGGTTAAGACTTGTAAACTAATAAAGTTATTAAAAAAAAAAAAAAACATTCTCCGAGAGCCATCCCATTATCTTGCCAGAAGCTAGCCCCCTATCCAAGCTCATCATCGACAATATACATCGCACGACATTACACGGGGGTACGCAGCTAATGTTACACACGCTAAGACAAAGGTATTGGATACTGAACGCACGAAACGCAGTAAGACGGCATAATCACCAATGCATGCAGTGTTTTAGACAAAGAGCAGCAGGACAAACACAACTAATGGCCAATCTTCCGACATATCGAGTCCGTCTTGCAAGGCCCTTCGCTCACACTGGAGTGGACTATTGTGGTCCTTTCGAATTAAAATTATCCAAATTACGGAACGCTCGATGCCAAAAGGGCTACATTGCACTATTCATCTGCATGGTGACAAAGGCCATCCACTTAGAAATTGTCACCGACGCCTCCACAGAGGGATTCCTCACGGCATTCCGGAGATTCATCGCAAGACGTGGGCTATGTTCCGACATGTACAGCGATTGTGGATCCAACTTCCTCGGAGCAAACAACATACTCACCCGCTTTAAGATTGAAGCCAACAAGACATTAGAACGAGAACTGGCCGAAGCCATGGAAAATCAAGGTATCCATTGGCATTTCAACCCTCCAGCGTCACCCCACTTTGGAGGACTTTGGGAAAGTGGGGTAAAGTCAGTAAAGTACCACTTGAAACGGACAATTGGAGACGCAAAATTGACCTACGAAGAACTTAGCACCCTCACAACGCAGATCGAGGCTACGCTTAACTCGAGACCACTCACCGAATTAACTCAAGACCCAGATGACATATCGGCGCTAACCCCAGGACACTTCTTGATAGGTGGCCCACTACTGACACCACCAGAACCTAGCCTACTCGACGCAAACATCAATCGTCTAGACAGATATCAGTTCATTCAACGGTTACACCAAGGATTCTGGACACGCTGGAGCAAGGAGTACCTAAATAGACTACAACAACGGCCAAAGTGGCAAAAACCCACGCCTGAAGTCGCAATCAATGATCTAGTTCTCATCAAGGATGAGAGACTGCCGCCATCTCGATGGCTACTAGGAAGGATCATAAATACTCACCCTGGACATGACAATCTCATCCGGGTAGTGACTGTAAAAACAAGGAATAATATCATCAAAAGACCCATCACAAAAATATGTTTATTACCAGTAACGAAATAAAAGATAGTTAAGACCAAAACCTCAAATTTATTACAAATTTATTATATATCAAACACGTCTACCAACAATTAAGCAAAGAATCGTGCAGATGTCCGTTAGCTACCCAACCGTTAAAACCAATCAGTGAAATCAGCGCCATTTCCAATCAACAACATAAAAGTCATGGATCATATAAATAAAAGTTCACATAAAGGGTTCGCAATATCAGAACTAAGAATCCCATCATCTCCACGAAAACCAGTAGTGAAACGGCCTTTTGAGGCAGTTCCGTGCGGGCCTGAAATTAGGAAACGAACTCAGCCTCAACCCATTCCTACGTCCAAGCCCAGAAAGGTCCATCAAGTGGAGAATAATGCAACAGCAAAAAGACGCATTTCGTTAGAGGAATATCGACGGCGCCAGCAGCAGCCACCGCCTGATTTCCAGGTTGAACAGGAACTGTGGGAGAAAATCCGCCACCTCCCGCTTCCGTGGGAAAAAATTAAGCAAATGAAGAAATCCTACCGGACGCCGATCAAGGATGGCATCATCCGCTTCACGCAAAAGGAAAATAAAATCCTAATACGCCTTCAAAAAATATATAGAGGAGACAATAAATAATGAATCATAATGCACAAGCGTTTTATTTATGCATCTTTTACAGCCTCCTTCAACAATAATTTCGTTGAAGCTCAACGCTTCAAGGCGGGGAGAATGTTCCGGCTAGACGTACCTGAAAAATCCAAAGCAAAACAAACCTGAAAAAAGCCACCTCTGAAAGTAAAAGGAGAAGGAATGAATGAGTAAAACACCAATTTCTTCATAATTAATATTTATTTATTTCACTATAAACATACCTCCTGAAAAGGACATAAAAAAGGAAAACTAAATAAAATACAAAATTTCTTCACCACTATTAATTTATTCACTTCAAACAAAAAAAAGGCTGTAAAAACAAAAACACCCTGAAAGTGAAAAGTCAAAGGCGAAATAAATAAAAAACAAAACTGATCTTTTTCACTATTTGTTCACACAAATTTACAATAAAAAAAGGACATCACTACACATAAAAGTTCATATCTGAAAATAGATAAAAATTAAGTAAAGATTAGATACAAAAATACGTACCCCGTTTGCTAATCCATCCATTTTCCAACAAAAACATCACTCGCGCCCGAGGAAAGAAAACGCCAAAAAGCCGTCGGCAAATCGACATCAGCAAAATCTGTAAACGAAAAATTAGTAAAAAATACAAACAAATTCCACAAAAACTCTTACCTGTCAACCCTAAAATGGATAATCCCAAAACTCCGCCTCATCATCCCCTCTAAATCGGTGCTAAAACCTAAAAATATAACTAAAATTAATAAATAAATGAAAATAAACAAAGATAAAAATACTTACCAAGTTGCACCTCCATTTGACATCTGCAGGAAAAACAAGAACAGCTGATCGGACATTGCACGCAGATCTAGTACATAACCCGAAATTATGTACTTCGAGAACGAAGCCCCCTACTACAGGATAGCCGCAGCTATTATTTGAATAGAAATAAATACCGACGCACAGACGGCGTTAAATCAGATTGCTTTTAATCTTTCTAGAGTCTTGAACTAGAAGATAAAATCTGTATTGAGGTTTTAGCAATAAAGCAATTTCAAAGCCTAAGTATCGAACTTAGCATTCTGGAAAGACAGAATTGAGGTCTTTTCCCAGTAAAGCCCGAATTAAAGACAGTTTTGAAGTCTTTAATACAGCAGTAACTTAATCACCAAAATTGATTTCAGCAGTTACTCTAACCAACCACAGAGGGACGAATTTGCGAAGAAACAAGGCAAAGCAGTCCAGCAAGCCACAACCAGGGCAGCAAGCAGCAACCAGGCAGCAAACAACAAGCAAATCCCAAGCGATTCCCAAGAAACGAAACCAGAGTGCAGCAACACAAAGGTTATTCCTGGCTGTTCTAATTGCAGAACACATCAGGCGAAACATCGATCGTCATCTGACAGATAGGTGGCGTTATCAATTAAACTATCAGAGCAAGCAATATTTTGGTAATTCTTATTTACAAACAAATAAAGAATAATTTACGAATTTTCAAGTACTAAATCACGAATTAATAACGAATTGAAGATTGAATTGAAATATTTTGGCAATTTGTTGAATTTTTATTGAATTTATATTTAAGAAAATCTAATAATTAATTGCGAATAAATAGTAATTTGGTTATTGGAAAAAGTTATCTTTTTATTGAATCGCACCCTTCCGGCACCTTTTTATTGAGTCAGAAATTAAATTGCTAATTCTGAACAGGGCTTCCTGATTTTGTTACCGTAAACCCACATAAATTTTTCAATCGCTTTGGAATTTCCACTAATTTTTTAAATGAAGACCCTTTTAATTGGAACGATAATGAAGAGTATAATAAAGGAGAGAATATAATTCATAATTTACATGTAGTAAATGATGCAGCAGAACGCGGAGTGAAATTAATTGAAGAATACATTAAAGTATTAACCAAAAATGAAGAAGAAAAGCAATATTTATTGCAAGTGGTTACCGACTATCGAAAAAACTTCAAATCACATACTAAATCAGCGTTGAGTAGTACTAAAAACTAAGATTTATTTTGTACAATTTATACTTTTAAATCTATCTATCTATGTGCCCCTTAATCCCTAGTGGGCCATAGGGCGAAAACAGTTGCCTTCCAGCGGACTCTGTTTTGCGCGACAGCTCTTAGCTCTGACCAGGATCTCCCAGTAGTTGCGGCCTCTGCTAGTAGGGTTCTCCTCCACGTTGTTCTAGGTCTTCCAACTCGACGGGATCCTTGCGGGTTCCAGTCAAGGGCCTGTTTGGCTAGATTTTCGTTATCGCGTCGCAAGGTGTGGCCAACCCAATTCCATTTCCTTCGCCTGATTTGGTCGTCTATCCTTTCTTGGCCGGCACGGCGCCATAGCTCTTCATTTGAAATTCTATCTTGCCAGCGGATTTTTAGGATACGACGTAGGCATCTGTTTATGAAGACTTGTAGGCGCCCTGTGATGAATTGGGTGACTTTCCATGTTTCGCAACCGTATAAAAGAACTGCCTTAACGTTGGAGTTGAACAGCCGCAATTTGGTGTTGGTTGAGATCTCCGTTGATCTCCATATGCGGAACAAGCATGCATATGCGCTTCGTGCTTTATATATTCTGGAACTGACATCTTCTTCTGCACCGCCATTTTCGGTAATAATACTACCGAGGTAGCAGAATTTATCTACCAGTTCCACGTCACGGTTATTCAGCGCAGTTCGTTCAAGTGTGTTTGCATTTATCCGCATTTCTTTGGTTTTATTCGGATTCAGCCTTAAGCCTGCTAGACTACTTTCTGTTGCCAAATTGTTTAACATGTTTTTTAGCTCCTGGTGTCTGTGGGCCAGCAAACAGATATCATCTGCGTAGTCGAGGTCCTTAAGGCGATCTAGCAAACCCCACTGTATGCCGCCTGTTCTACTATCTAGAGCGCCAACAAGAATGTAATTTATTACTATAAGAAATAGTAATGGGGATAGTAAGCATCCTTGTCGTACTCCTGAACTCACCTCAAAGCTGTCGGATAATTTTCCGTTATGGAGAACTCTGCATTTGGAATTGTTGTATAGGGCTTTTATCAATTCTATTATCTTATCCGGCAGTCCACGTCGCCGTAATGCCTGCCATATAAAGCTCCTATTAACCGAGTCGAACGCTTTCTCATAATCTACGAAAGCAAGGTAAAGGGGGGATCGGAATTCAGTAGACTGTTCCACTATTATTCTTAAGGTGTTGATGTGATCTATACATGAACGGCCCTTCCTGAATCCGGCCTGCTGCCTTCTAAGCGTTTGATCTACTGCCTCTCTTATTCTTGATAGTATAGTGTGGGACAAGATTTTACCCACAGTAGATAATAGACAGATGCCTCTCCAGTTGTCGCATATTGTTAGATCCCCCTTTTTGGGTATTTTGACTATGATACCTTCCGTCCAATCCTCCGGAAAGGTACAGGTGTTCCATGCTAATTCGAGGATTGGCTGAAGCGCATCTGCTATGAGGCTTGAGTCGGCTTTCAACAATTCTGGCGGGATGCCATCTTTTCCAGCTGCTTTACCATTGGCCATCGCATGAATTGTGGTTACTATTTCCGTCTTGGATGGGGCCCGGGTGTTGATTCTTATCGGCTGTGCATTGTTGCTGTTTTCCTGAGGTTCCTGTGTGAGTGAGCCATTCAGGGCGGCGAAGAAATAATCTCTCCATCTTTAGAGCTGCTCCTCGTCGCTGCACAGCAGCCTTCCATCCGCACTCTTAACGGCATGCTTTTTAGTAGAGTGCTTTCCCGAGAGCTGTTTAGTAACTACTTTTAAATACATATATTCTATTACTTTAAAATAAAATTTTCAAAAAAAAAAAAAATAGTGGTTTTTATTGAAAATTAAATTAATATGAAATATTCTTATAGAAATTAAAATGTTTGGTTTTCTATAACATAAATGGCCATAACTTCTCTATTTGTCAACCGTTTTTTTTAAATATGGCTTATTAGAAAGATAATTAAAATATCTATAATATTTTGTCGGTCAGGGTTGGAATAAAATTTTCAGGGGTGGCTAAAAAAGAAAAAATGCAAAAAAAATCAAATTTTTCGAAACTTTGACGATTTTGAGGGACCTCTAAATCACTCCCGATTGGCGTCAAATTTCACACTGGCTCGTTTTTCATCCATTCGAATATTTTTGGGGGGATCTTTTTGGGTAAAGTCAAAAAAGTCGAAATAAGGGCCACCCTAATATATATATATATATATATATATATATATATATATATATATATATATATATATATATATATATATATATATATATATATATATATATATATATATATATATTAAGATGAATTATAAATTAAATAAAAAAAACAATATTTTTTTGTGTGTGAATTTTTTAATAAAAATCATAAGTTGAAATTTTGAATGTTAAATACAAGGAACAGTTTTTTAATAAAATTTATAAATCGAATTTTTGAATGTTAAATAAAAAGAACATAAATTGTTATTAACGTGTTTCTTACTTGGCAATCCTACAATTCCAGGGAAGCGGTGAACTAAGGCCACATGCTAAAATAACTGGAATACTTCCGCTACACTGCACCAATTTATTTGCGAAAACTGCTATTTTCGTCAATCTTTAGCAATCTTAGAATGCAATCCATTTAACGTTACGTCTTTGTGGAATTTCATAACAGAGGTTTTTGCAGAAAACAATTTAAGTTATGATTATTATTTTAAAGTCAGTTTTCAATTAAAACTCGGTCGTAACGGCTGGATGAATGTTTGTTTCACTTAAATTGAATTTAGAAATAAAAGTCCTTTGTTTTAGCATAAAGTGAGTGTTTTATTTACTGTTTTATTTTATTCCGCGTTCGAAAGGATTTCAGTGGCGCAGTCCGTAGGATCCCAATAAACGGGATCCTGGGATAAAGATCGTGGTTTTAAAATAAAAATAATAAAGAGTGGAGGTTTTATTGCTCAAAATTAAAAAGAAATAAATAAGCAAAAGTGAACTTTGTGACAATTCGAAGGATTGAAAAGAAAATTTAAGTGAACACAAAATCCAAGTAGTCGAGCAAAAGTTATTAAAAGAAAAGGAGTTTGCATAATAAAATAATCCCAAACTCAGTTGAAGAAGTAAATAAGTGGATTCTCGTCTCAAGAAGAATCGAACGGTTATCGACTTAGGAGTATTAAATTGGAAGCCATAAAAAAATTGTGCCTAATAACTACGTGCCATTGAAGATAGAAGTAAACAAGATGACACAATCAACTGACCAACCAGAATCCAAGCTGACATTAACAATCAACCCCCTGAAGTACATTGAGAGTATACCGGAATTCAACGGCAGAGGTGATGAACTATTTACATTCATAGAATTAGTAGATAATATAGCTCAATTAATATCAAAATACGATTCGGTTAGTCAAAGTCTTATGTTGAATAGAATAAAAAGTAAATTATGTGGTAAGGCTAGAGAAATCCTTGTAATAAATAATCATGTAAAAATCTGGTCTGAAATAAAATTAATCTTGACCAATAATTTTGGTGATAGAAATTCGGTATTACAAATTTTTGACGAGTTACGAAGCGTGACCTTTACTTCTAATAGTGTTGACTTATTTAATCAAATTAAAAGCATCTTGAGAAGGCTTAATAACAAAATAAAAGATGAGCCTAATCCAGAGTTCACAGTCCAAGCAAATATCAAAACAGGCTTAAACATTTTCAAAGATAAACTTCCCGAACCAATGCGTTCGATATTATTTAGTAGAAATCCCGCAACTCTTGAAGAAGCCTTAGATATCTTGTTCGAAGGCAATTACGCATATTATAATCCTTTTAAAAGTAACCTTAGAAACCCACGGATTCAAGAACGAAATAATTTTCAGAAATTAAGTGGATCGCATCCAACTAACAGCAATAATAATATTCCAAATCGCCGACAAAATTACCATCAACTTAACTATAACCAACGAAGTCACAGTTCAGTTTTTAGACGTAACAATCAAATTCAGAGAAATAACAACCCAGACCCGAGGCCAAATAATTACAATCAAAATGATTTTAACACTAGAACTTTTCAATCAAATAGATTGCAAAATACAAGACAAAATCAATTATTTAACCCCAACTCCAAGAATAGCATTTTAGAACCGATGGATGTCGATAGAACGACAACTTCAAGAGTTCATTCTTTAGAAACTCAAAATGAAATCGAAAATTTTCCCTTAGAAGCCTCGGAAGCCACAAACTTCCTTAGTAGTACAATCACGTCGAAGACCCTTAAGATTTATAGTTGACTCTGGGGCTACAATTAATCTCAATTAAATCCAGGTATTTGCAATCCGATGTACGCTACTAAAATAGCTCCGATCAACATTGAAACAATAAAAGGCCCCATTCCTTGTGATACTAAAGTAACGATCGAACCATTTCTAGAGTTCGATTCAAAAGAAAAATTAGAATTTTTGGAACTTAAATTCCATGACAAGCGTGATGGACTAATAGGGAATAATACAATGGTTCCCCTTCAAGCTGAAATCAGTTACAAAGAAAATGTTTTAAAATTAAACACAGGCCATGAACTTCCTCTTTTCTTCAATGTAAATGAAGAAAAAGAGTACCAAATTCCTGTTCCCCTCAAAGAACTGGACATATTCCAGAACGAAATATTTCTCAACGAAAATGGTATTAGATGCAATCATTTAGATCCAGTAACAAAATCCGAGCTTCTGAAAATAATAAAGAAGTTCGATAAAGCCTTCTATCAGGAAGGTGATGACCTCACATTTACCCATGAAATTAAACATAACATCAACACCATCAATGAAATCCCCATTCATACGAAACTTTATCGCTATCCCGAAGTACATCGTCTCGAAGTTGAGAAACAAATCGATGAAATGTTAAACCAGGGTATAATTAGACAAAGCAATTCCCCATATTCAGCACCAATATGGGTTTTATCAAAAAAAGAAGATGCGTCAGGGAAGCAAAAATGGCGCATTGTTATTGATTACCGGAAGCTGAATAACGTCACAGTCGATGACAAATATCCTATCCCTAATATCGAGGGCATATTGGATAAGTTAGGTCGTGCCATGTACTTCACGACTCTTGACCTTGCCAAAGGTTTCCACCAAATCGAGGTAAACGAACAAGATACCAAAAAGACCGCGTTTAGCACAAATAATGATCATTATGAATTTGTAAGGATGCCATTCGGGCTAAAGAATGCTCCTGCAACCTTTCAAAGGTTAATGAATTCCTGTTAAAGGAATTTATCGGGAAAATTTGCTACGTATGTATATCTGGATGATATCATTATCTTCAGTACTAGCAAAGAAGAGCATTTCCTCTCCTTACAAAAAATATTACAAAAACTCCAAGACGCGAATTTTAAAATACAGTTGGACAAAAGCGAATTTTTAAAACAAGAAACAGAATTCTTTGGTCACATTATAACAACTAATGGAATTAAACCTAACCCCAATAAGATTGAAGCGATAAATAAATTCCCAATCCCCAAAACTGTGAGACAAATAAAATCGTTTTTAGGTCTCGTGGGACTTTGCTAAAATCGCGAAACCAATGACTACGTGCTTAAAAAAGGACAAACGGATAGACATTAATAATCCCGAATACAAAGAAGCTTTTAATAAATTAAAATTATTGATCACAACTGATCCAATTCTAGCATATCCTGATTTTTCGAAGAAATTCATTTTGACCACCGATGCCAGCAACTTTGCCATCGGATCGGTATTATCTCAAGACAATCACCCTATTTGTTTCGCTTCACCCACCCTTAACGAGCACGAGTGTAAATATTCGACTATCGAAAAAGAGCTACTTGCGATAGTCTGGTCAGTTAAATACTTCCGCCCTTACCTTTACGGTAGAAAATTCGTTATCAGAACCGACCACAAACCATTACAATGGCTTCACAATCTTAAAGAACCAAACTCCAAACTTCAACATTCAGTATTTGAACGGGAGAGAGAATAAAGTCGCCGATGCTCTGTCAAGAGTAGAAATACATGCAAATGAAGCGGAAATTGACGAAATTAGATCAACTGACGCAGCAATGCACTCAGCTGACGAGGATAATTCAGAATATATCCCTATAACCGAATCACCCCTTAATTTTTATAAAACACAAATTATTCTAGAAAAGGGCCCCTCAGCTAAAATAAATGTTGAAAGAATTCATGGTCGAACCAGGAAAACATTTATACACCCAAACCCAGATGAAAACTACTTCATTAATATTTTAAAAGTTCATGTCCCTTCCAAAGGTATAATAGGTATTTTGGTTGAAGACATGAATACCTACATTTCGTTCCAAAACATTTATCTAAAACACTTCTCAAAAAACAAATTGCTAAAAATAAATAAATGTTCCTTCAAGCTTGAAGACATAAGAAGCAGACACGAATTACAGGAGCGAATACTGGAACAGCATAGCAAAACAAACCATAGAGGAATCAACGATGTGTATCTCGAATAAAAGAGTAAATTTTATTTCCCGAAACTTAAACAAGAAATTCAAAAAGTAATAAATAATTGTAATATTTGCAATACCGCTAAATATGAAAGACATCCTCTTAAACTTCCATTCAAAATAACAGAAACTCCTAACAAACCCCTGGAAATAGTTCATATGGACATATGGTTTAAAAGTAAAGGAAACCCTTATTTGACAATTATCGATAAGTTTACTAAACACGCTCAGATCATACCTCTGAAGTCTAGAAATTGGGCAGATTTAAAAACTGCCGCCATGCAATATATTGCTTCATTCGGGAAGCCTAGAAAGATCATTACTGATCAAGAAAAAGGTTTTAATAGCTTAAATTTCACGAACTTTTTGAAAAATGAAGGAATAGATATCCATTAGATGAAGACCCAGTATGAAAATCTATAACGAAACCACTCACTCTTCAACAGGCAAAAAGCCTATAAACTTCCTAAACGGAACGATTGACCCAAGAGAATACCCCTCAATACATCAAACTCTTCTTAAGAATAAAGAGAAAAACAGCTAAGCCTTCCGACTATCTTAAACTCAATCGTGTCACCGAACTCCAACCCTATCACAGAAAAGTCAATATTAGGGAATCGGGAGAAGAACATTTTAAAATAAATAAAGAAATCCTACCTCGCTATTTTAATCAATTCAAGAAGAAGTTAAAATATCGAAACTAAAATAATCCGCATCATTTCAGGAGTAATCCTTCTTATACTTCTATTGGCAACATCCCAAGCTTTGGCACAATCATCATTAGAAATAGATGAGATACACTCTGGAAATGGTTACATCCTTTTCAACGATTCAGAGCTTAGAATAATTCTGAACTACAAAAGAATTATGCACGTGATAGATTTAGGCCAATACGAAGACAGCATTTACAAAATCGAAGAAAGTATAACCCAACTCCATGAAAAAACTGAAATCCAAGCAAATTTACTTTATAACCTTAAGCATTTGAAAGAAGAGTTCAATAGCATTATACCGAACCATTTAAGTAAAAGAGGACTCATCAACATTATAGGTAGAGGTCTCCGCTATTTAACCGGCGTAATGGATGACAACGATCGCAATGAAATCCAAAAACACTATGAGGCTATCGAACTAAATAATGGAAATATCATAAAAAATTTAAATGAGCAGGTTTCTATTAACAAACAAATTTCAGATCAGATAGAAATAGCCCAGTCACTTTATACAAAAAAAGGCAAAACCTCTGAAAAAATGCAACTGGAGATTTATCAGCGGGATTCTCTTTATTTTGGGGTCACAAATAATTTCCCAAAAGTCCATAAAGCCAACTGACCGGCTACTCGAGTTATGGGGGGTCAAAGGTCCCTAAAATCTCTTTTTCTCCAATATCTCGTAAATTATCGGTTTTACGCAATTTTTTGCTAAGTAAAGATTGTTCGTGAGATGAATCTGCATAAAAAAGTCCTGTACAAAATTTACGTAGAACCAATAGTTTTTGAGATATGGGGCTGAGAAAACTCGGCCATCGCGCTGCATTCGTTTCCGCACCACCTTTGAACTAGAATGCAAGCAGCGATTTTATATAGTATCGGCAGTAGGCCTAGTCCATAGGTTACAAGGTATGAAATAATTTTGTTGGTTATCTCTCCATCTCTTCTATCTCCATTTCTTTCATGTGGTCATCTTCATCAACACTCATCTCAGAGGAAAATAACGAAATGTGGTCGGCGCTACCATCGTTCAACTCAGGGGCAATGGTTGAATCTCCGGACATCGAATTGAGACACGACGAGCCCCGATAAGAGCCATAAGCTACAGAACATGGCAACCCTACTTTTCTGCATTCTGCATTTTATACATAAACCTTTGGAAAAAAATGCAACTGGTTTTATGCAATTTTTGGCTAAGTAAAGATTGTTCGTGAGATACATAAATCTGCATAAAAATTTCCTATACGAAATTTACGTAGAACCAATGGTTTTTGAGATATGGGTTTCGAGCATCGGGCATCAGTTTTTCAGAAATATTCGTACATTAGTTTTGCAAAATGCACTAAAATTGATTTTCGTGACCTTTGACCCTCCATAACTCGAGTAGCCGGCCAGTTAGCTTTATGGACTTTTGGGAAATTATTTGTGACACCAAAATAAAGGGAATTCCGCTGGAAATTCTCCAGTTGCATTTTTTTAGAGGTTTGTGTACATACGTATAAATTGCAGAATGCAGAATAGTAGCATTACAATTTTCCGTTGCGTATGGTTCATGTCGGGCCCGCCCGATGTCTGAGGATACAACCATTGAACTTGAGGTGGACGATGATGACGCCAACCCCATTTCGTTATTTTAATCTGGGATAGGTGTTGATGAAGATGACAGCATGAAAGAAGTGAAGATAGAAGAGATAGAGAGATAATCAACAAAAATTTTTTATGCTTGGTAACCTTTGGACTAGGTCTGCTGGGGATACCATGTAAAAACGCTGCTTGCATTATAGTTCAAAGGTGGTGTGGAAAAGAATGCAGTGCGATGCCCGAGTTTTCCCAAACCCATATCTCAAAAACCATTGGTTCTACGTAAATTTCGTGTAGGACATTTTTATGCAGATTCATCTCACGAACAATCTTTACTTAGCCAAAAATTGCGTAAAACCGATAATTTACGAGATATTGGAGAAAAGGAGATTTTAGGGACCTTTGTTGACCCCCCATAACTCGAGTAGCCGGTCAGTTGGCTTTATGGACTTTTGGGAAATTATTTGTGACCCCAAAATAAAGAAAATCCCGCTGATAAATCTCCAGTTGCATTTTTTCAGAGGTTCATGTATAAAGTGACTGGGCTAAAAATATAACCAATCATGTTAATTTAGTGCAGGATAAATTAATTATTAAGATTAAGGAATTTGTAAATAATATAAACAAAATCGGTAAGGAATTGCACTTTTTCATAATTAAAACAGAGCTTAATGAGAATATTAACATACTATCGAAACAGATTTTAAATATTAAAGAAATAATTCTAGCAAGTAAGTTATAAATCTTACCTAGAGATATCCTTACACAAGAAGAAATTAGAGATAACAATATTACCGTAGAAACATTCTTCTTCTTCTTTAACGGCTCTACAACCGGGATCCGGTCCTGGCCTCGCGCAACTGTTCTCTCCACCGGTCCCGATTCTGAGCCGATGTCATCCAGTTTGGCATCCCTAAACTCTGAGCGTCCTGGTCCACGCCATCCTTCCAGCGAAGGTTGGGCCTCCCTCGCTGTCGCACCCAATAGGTCTTACCGCAGAGAACTTTCCGAGCAGGCTCATCTTCACTCATACGAGCTAGATGCCCTGCCCACCGGAGCCTACCGAGCTTTATTTTCTTCACAACATCTATGTCGCGATAGCGCTCGTAGATCTCGTCATTGTAGAGTCTCCGGAATCGTCCTTCCTCACATACGGGGCCAACAATCCTCCGAAGTATTTTCCTCTCAAACACGCCCAAGAGGTTTGAGTGCTTTTTGCTAAGCACCCACGTTTCGGATGCATATGTGAGAACGGGTAAGACCATCGTCTTATATAGTAAAAGTTTAGACGTTATGGTTAGATATTTGGATTTGAAGAGCCTTGACAGACTATAGTAGGCTTTGTTGGCTTTTAGCAGTCGTGCGCGTATTTCTGGTTCCATGCTATTGTCGGCTGCTACTATTGACCCAAGGTAGGTAAATGATTTTACCACGTCAAACTCGTGTTCCGCTACCTTGATTGTGGGACCAATGTTAGGTGTTCTTCCAGACGAGGCCACCATGTACTTTGTTTTGCTTTCGTTAATGTGCAGTCCCAGATTTCCTGCCGCTTGCTCAATCTGAGTGAAAGCTTCTTGTACAGCTGTTGTTGTTCTTCCAATGATGTCAATGTCGTCTGCGTAAGCCAGTAATTGGGTGGACTTGTGGAGGATTGTACCCCTTGATGTCACGCCCGAATCTCGGATCACTTTCTCCAACGCCAGGTTGAAAAGGAGGCAGGCCAGACCGTCCCCTTGTCGGAGTCCATTATAGATGTTGATTGGTCTGGACAGTGTTCCGGATACCTTTACTTGGCTTGACACATTGATCATGGTCAACCTACATAGTCTTGTCAGTTTGTTGGGGATGCCGAATTCTCTCATGGCTTTGTAGAGTTCTACCCTGGCTATGCTATCATAGGCGGCTTTAAAGTCTATGAAGAGGTGTTGAATTGAGTTTTGAAACTCTAGACATTTTTCCATAGCCTGCCTCAAGGTGAAAATCTGATCAGTCGTTGATTTGCCTGGGCTGAAGCCACACTGGTAATGGCCTATGATGTTTCTGGCGTATGGGGCCATCCTGTTTTGTAGGATAGCGGAGAATATCTTATACACGGTACTCAACAACGTTATACCGCGATAATTAGTGCACGCTGTGATATCTCCTTTTTTGTGTACCGGACAGAGGATGCCTTTTCTCCAGTCTTCTGGCATCACTTCCTGCTCCCATACTTGCACAATTAATTCATGAATCGCTTGGTGTAATGTAGGCCCTCCATATTTAACCAGCTCCGCTGCGATGCCGTCTGCACCCGAGGCCTTGTTGTTTTTGAGCCGGCTGATGGCTCTGCTAACTTCTTCTATGCTTGGTGGCGGCAGCATAGCATTGTCATCAGATATTGGTGGGGCCTCCGAATCCTCAGTTAGCTCGCCATTTAGCAATTCACGAAAGTGCTCTTCCCATCGCTCCAAGATGCCTTTAGGATCGGTGATCAGATTACCTTCTTTGTCCTTGCACTATGTGCAACGTGGTGTGAATTGCGTCATACTGCGGACTCTTTTGTAGAACTCCCGCGCCTGGTGCGGCCGTCGTTCTCTGTACTGTTCTAGCTCACAGACGAGATTTTTTTCCCAGGCTTCCTTTTTCCGTCTGTGAATTCTCTTTTCTTCTTTTCTGAGCTCTTTATAGTTCTCTTCGCGTGCCCGTGTTCTCTGAGACTGCTGCATGGCTCGGTACGCAGCATTCTTACGTTCAGTTGCCAGCTTGCATTCATTATCGAACCAGTCGTTCCGATCTTTACGACTTCTGCCTAAGATG